>OY288245.1:30910736-31638736 GCA_958450325.1 Agrostemma githago
TTGTGGGGATTAAACATCGCCATAACCTTGTCCGTGACACACTGTTGGATATTTGCTTCCGGACTGGGATCTCTGCAGGTAAGGAGGTGGAGATTGGCCTCTGCGACGATAACGACAAGCTCTTGCGACCAGCCGACCTCCTGCTCTACTCGTGGGACAAGGGGCGTGATGTTTGTGTCGATCTGACTGGGTCCTCGCCCTTGACTCAGACTGGCCTCACCGCTTTTGAGCCTGGACAGGTCGTTGCTGATGCTGCCCGTCGTAAGTGTGCCAAGTATCAGGCACGCTGCACGGCGATCGGGTATGGTTTCTTACCTTTCTCCTTCTCCTCTCTCGGCGAGCTCGACACGGAGGCTGTTTCTCTGCTCCAGCGGATTCGGAAATTTGCTTTATCTCAGGATGCTGGAGCGCGTGCCGCAGTTCATATTTTCACTAGAATTAGCTTTGTAATCGTTAAGGGAGTGGGGGCCCAGATAGTATCTCGGCTTCCCTCTAACTTCTTGTAATTTGTTCTGGTGTTTAATACAAGTTCCGTTTTAAAAAAAAAAATTATATATAATAATAATAATAATAATAATAATAATAATAATAATAATAATAATAATAATAATAATAATAATAATAATATACTGACATGTTCTGAATTGGAATATGTCCTTACTTTCTAAGTGGATTTGGCTCTTTGGAAAAGAGCCTTCCAGTATTTGGACCAGGTGGTATCAACGTTATATCTTCAGTTCTCAGTCAGTTTGGACTATTGATTCAAAGGAGTTTTTTTCATCAGGTATTATGAATATACTGACAGTTAGGGATCTACTCATTAATATTTGTGGTTCGGGGAATCAGGCTAATGAGGTCTTGAAAGACTGTGGATTAGGCTCTAAGTTTCAGGTGCGAAAAATCTATAAGTTGCTGCAACATCCTGTTCAAAAAAGTTGGGCTCCAATTATCTCTTCTTCTATGTTTGTACCAAGTCATAAGGTAGTGATCTCTTTGGCAATTCAGAAACAGCTAGCTACTAATGATCGATTTCAGAGTAAAGGGTTTCAGTTGGCCAATAGATGTTGTCTGTGTTGTCAGGCTGAGGAGAGCTCTCAACATCTTTTCTTCCGCTGTGATTACTCTAGACAGGGATGGACTAAAGTACTACATTGGGTTGGGGTTAGAGGTGTGGGGATGGAGTTGAGGCAAGCAGTGGGTTGGATGATTAGTGCTAAGGCAAAGAAGCATTGGAAGAATTTACTATTGAGAGTTAGCACAGGGGCTTTGGTGTATGTCCTGTGGAAGGAACGGAACAAGCGGCTGTTTACTGGCAAGGAAGCTACTATTGATGCTATCTTGGAGCAAGTTAGGTTTATTGTGCATACTCGTTTTGTTTGTAAAAAGGACAACCCTAAGTTCATTAGGATCATAGAGCATTTGGATACACACTAATGGTGTAGATAGTGTGATAGTCTTTTTGCATCTTGTAATTTCATTCTCAATGATATGAAATGATAACATTTAGCAAAAAAAAAATATATATATATAATAATAATAATAATAATAATAATAATAATAATAATAATAATAATAATAATAATAATAATAATAATAATAATAATAATAATAATAATAATAATAATTATGGATGAGGATACGCTTGTCGTGGGGAAGGTTCTCCGGATGATTATGGATGAGGGTCCCCGTTCTGGCCTCCATCTCAACGTGACTAAAACGGAAGTTTTCTGGCCTGTCGAAGATCCGAGAAGCAGGTGTGCTGGTGTTTTCCCCACCTCTATTGCCAGGCCCTTGCACGGTGTTAAGGTCCTTGGGGGACCGGTCAGCGTGTGCCCAGCTTTCAGTGGCGCTCTTGTCTCGAAGAGGGTCACCCGTACTATAGAGCTCATGGACTTGGTTGCTACGATCGAGGATCCCCAGTGTGAGTTACTTCTTCTCCGGGCGTGCACAGGTATTTCTAAGTTATACTTTGCTTTGCGCACTTGCTCTCCCCGTGCTTTTGGGTCGGCTCACCTTTCTTTCGACACTGCGCTCCGCTCTAGTCTTGAGCGTATTGTCACGGCGTCCGGACCCGGTTTCGGGGAGTGGCATTGGCGGCTGGCCACCCTCCCCTTTTCCCTAGGGGGGTTCGGTGTCTTTGCCGCCGCAGATGCCCTGCACTTTGCCTTCCTTGCTTCTCGCCTCCAGTCTGCCGATTTGCAAGCTAAGCTGCTTCGTCCCTCCGAGATCGTCTCCCCTGGATCTGCCTTCGAGTCTGCCATGAGTGGGTTTGTTTAGGCTACCGGTTCTGATTTCTTGAGTAACCCCTCTGAGATCGCTGCCCCAAAACTCATGAAGAAATTGGCAGACATATATTTCACGAGGGTTGCTTCAGCGGCGGAATCTTTTTTCTCCTTGACTCATCGACAGGTTGCCCTGTGGAAGTCTCAGCAGGGGGACCATTCTTCTGACTGGCTGAGGGCTGTCCCTATTACTGGGCTCGGGCAAACCATGAATGGTCGGACCTATCGCAGTGTGCTTAGTTACCGCCTTGGAGTCCCTTTGTTTCCGCTTTCCGGGACCTGCTCTTCTTGCTCCAGGGGCCTCAGAGAGGATAGTTTTGGTGATCACGCGGTTTCGTGTGCTGGTATGCTGGGGATTAAACATCACCATAACCTTGTCCGTGACACATTGTTGGATATTTGTTTCCGGACAGGGATCTCTGCAGGCAAGGAGGTGGAGATTGGCCTCTGCGATGATAACGACAAGCCCTTGCGACCTGCCGACCTTCTACTCTACTCGTGGGACAAGGGGCGGGATGTTTGTGTTGATCTGACTGGATGCTCTCCTTTGACCCAATCCGTCTTGACTTCTTTTGAGCCCGGACGGGTTGTTTCTGATGCTGCTCGTCGTAAGTGTGCCAAGTATCAGGCACGCTGCACGACCATTGGGTATGGTTTCCTTCCTTTCTCCTTCTCCTCTCTCGGCGAGCTCGACACGGAGGCTGTTTCTCTGCTCCAGCGGATTCGTAAATTCGCTATGTCACAGGATGCTGGAGCGCGTACCGCAGTTCATATTTTCACTAGAATTAGTTTTGCAATTGCTAAGGGAGTGGGGGCCCAGATAGTATCTCGGCTTCCCTCTAACTTCTTGTAATTTGTTCTGGTGTTTAATACAAGTTCCGTTTAAAAAAAAACAAAAATAATAATAATAATAATAATAATAAGAAATCGAGGAGTGAGAAAACTTTCTCTCTCTAAACCGTTTTCTCTCCCAACAGAATTCAGCTAAAGCTCTTCAATGGTGGCAGTTCCTCCGTTCAAACGTGGTCCGGGTCGTCCAAAGAAGGGTCATCGATCCCTTCCTCCTCCATCTGGTCCATCTAAACCAGATAAGAGTGATGAAGATGAAGATTTCTGCGAGAAATCGGGTGCTCAGAGTTCCTTGGCAAAAACTTCATTGAATGATATCATCTTGGAAGCCATGGCTTCAGCTGGTAATATCTTCTCTAAACCTGCTAAACCTCCTGAAATCAATACAATTGATACTGAGAATACTGAGACTATTGTTAATAATGAAACTATTAAAGAAAATATGATTCTCCTTGCCTCTACTACTCTGATTGCCAATGATAAGACTTGGTCTAAGCGTGTTTCGAAAACACAGCATTTAGGGATGAATTTGCAGTTTTTTGAGGATGTTGTGGATTGTAATGAAATAGATATCTCTCTTGATGACTTTGAGGATGAGTTAAAAATCTGGAATTATACTCTCATGGGAAACGTTATTGGTTCTAAGCCTACACTCATCCAAATGAGGAAGTTTGTTCTTGATAAATGGGGAGCAATTGCTCAGCCAGTTGTTCAATACTTCAAAAAAGGCTGGTTTTCGTTTAGATTTGAGTCTAAGGAAGCCATGGATGGAGTCTTAAGGGGAGGTCCTTGGAGTATGGGTATATACACCTTAGTTTTGAAAGAATGGACTCCTGCTTTCTCTACTGAGATGGATCGTCTCACTTGTGTTCCTGTTTGGGTGTTGCTTCCTGACTTAGACCCATACTTGTGGTCTGAAGTGGTATTGGGCAAAATTGCTAGTAAGATAGGGAAACCTATTAGGGCTGATTTAGCTACTACAACAAAGGCAAAACTATCTTTTGCTAGGGTCTTGATTGAAGTAGATGTATCTAAAGAGCTCCTAGATCATGTGGTTATTAACACACCTTACTGTGAATACTCCATTCAGAAGGTACAGTACGAATGGGTGCCGTATTATTGTAAAGGTTGTGGTAAACTTGGGCATACGATAAATGCTTGTAAATGGGAAAAGAAGAAGAAGCAGGTGCACGATGCTAAGGAAAAGGAAGGGGCTGCTGTGGTGGAAAAAATAGATGTTGCTGCAACTCTGATAGTTCAGCAAGAATCAGGAATGGAGATTCTTGAGAGTCCCCCTCCTCTTCAGGATGGCTTCCAACCAGTTCCTAAGAGGGCTTCTTCTACTCAAAAGATTCCAAAGCCTATTATTATGGAAGAAATGACACGGCTTATTAAATTTGGTTGTTTTTCTGAAGGAGATGACATTGATTTGGGATGTACTGAGGACACAGGAATCGGTATACCTGATAGAGTGATGGCCCAGATTCTCAATCCCCCCAACCCAACATGAAAATTGCTACTTGGAATGTTAGGGGTTTCAACTTGCAAATAAAGCATAGTGAAATAAAGGATTTGCTTAGTTTGAATAAGCTAGATATTCTAGCAGTTTTGGAAACTAGAGTCAAGAGTAGAAAGGCAAATAAAATCATTACCAGGAATTTTCAGAATTGGGATGTGGTGACGAACTATTCCTGTCATTATAATGGGAGGATATGGGTCTTTATTAATCCTAATACTGTCAAGTTCGCTGTTAATAAGGTTTCTGACCAATTAATCTCTGGTATTTTGCATCATTATACTACGAATAAATCTATCCTTCTTAGTGTGGTGTATGGTAGCAATGAAGGAAAGGTTAGAAAGGAATTGTGGGCGGATCTGATCAAGTTACAAGTTTCTGGACCTTGGTTGGTTATTGGAGATTTTAATGTTGTTAGAGAGCCTGAGGAGAAGATTGGCAATCCACCTTCATTGCAAGACATGTGGGATTTCAATGATTGTCTTCTTCAATGCGGTTTGGATGATCTTCAATGGAGTGGAGGCTCTTTTACCTGGAATAATAAACAGGAAGTGGACACTAGAGTATGGTCTAGAATTGACAGAGCATTGGTTAATTCTGATTGGTGTACTATTTTTCCTTCCTCTGCAGCTATTATAGGAGAACCTGGTATCTCAGACCATTCTCCGATTCTAGTTTCCAGTTCAGTTGATCGGCCAACAAGGAAACGGTTTAGTTTCCTGAATAGCTGGGTGGATCATCCTGATTTCCTTCTTCTTGTGCAGCAGGCTTGGTCTTCTAAAGTTAAGGGATCTCCAATGTTTAGTCTATTTCAAAAACTTAAACAAGTTAAGCATGTTCTTAGAGCTCTGCATAAAAGATCATTTCTCAATATTTCTGGGCAAGTGTTCTCGGCTAAGAAGGCCCTGGTAGATTGTCAAAGAAAATTGGTGGCAAACCCTCTTTCCCCCTCTCTTATTCAGGAAGAGCAGATGTTGGTGGAAAGTTATAGCTCAATTAAAACTGCTGAACTTAATATGTTGCAGCAACGTGCCAAAGTCAAACATCTTCAGCTCTCAGACTGTTCGTCTAAGTACTTTTACTCAAAAATATCTGAAAGGAGAAACCAACATATGATAGGGGCAATCAAGAATGCTGCGGGTGAGATTCAGGTGGGTACTGATGCTGTTTCAGATGCTTTTCAGGAGTATTATACTGACCTACTTGGCAAAAGTATCCATGTGCAGGATTTTCCAGTTTCAGACATGCTTTCCTCCACCCATACCAGGATGCTAATACAACCGGTCACTCCTCAAGAGATAAAGGACGCGGTTTTTAGCATGGATAACAATAGTAGCCCAGGAATTGACGGATTCTCAGCTAAATTCTTTAAAGCAACTTGGCATATTGTTGGAGCAGATTTCTGCAAGGCAGCACTACAGTTTTTCAAGACTGGGTCCATGTTAAAACAAGCAAACTCCACATTGATTACACTCATTCCAAAGAAGAAGGATGCCTGCTCTGTGATGGATTTCAGGCCCATCTCTTGCTGTACGGTTTTTTATAAGGCAATCTCCAAGGTCCTTTCTAATAGATTAAAAATTATTCTCCCGGATCTAATTGGTGAGGAACAAGCTGCTTTTGCCAAGGGGAGGAACATTTTTGACAATACTCTCTTGTCTCAGGCTTTGGTGAAGGGATATTCTAGGAAATTTTTTACTCCTAGATGTCTTGTGAAAGTGGATATTAGAAAAGCATTCGATTCACTACAATGGAAGTTTATAGAGAAGATGTTGGTTGCTTTTGGTATACCCGGTCAGTTTGCTAGTTGATGGGTTGTATCAAAGATCCATGGTATTCCTTTAAACTAAATGGGAGTATTAATGGGTTCTTTCAGGGCAAGAGTGGTATTAGGCAAAGGGACCCCCTTTCTCCTTATAATTTTTGTCATGAGTATGGAAATTTTATCGCGTTCTGTCAGGCTTCTTTGTACTCAGGAGCAAGTTTCTTTCCACCCCAAGTGTTGTAGACTGAATATAACGCATTTGATATTTGCGGTTGATCTTATGCTCTTTGTTCGAGGAGATGTGCCCTCGGTTATGGTAATTAAGAAGGCCTTGGGAGACTTTGCAGCAATTTTAGGACTTCAAGCTAACAATGATAAAACTAATATATATTTTGGAGGTGTTAGATTGGAAGTAAAGAATGCTATTATCGCTGGTACGGGGTTTGTTGAGGGGTCATTTCCTTTCAGATACCTTGGCATTCCCTTATCCGATGCAAGGGTTGGTGTTAGGATGTTTGATGGATTGCTATTGAAAATTCAGCAGGCTACTAAACACTGGTCTACGAAGTTTCTCTCCTATGCAGGGAAGATACAGTTAATCAACTCAGTAGTCTTTGGAATAGCGAATTTCTGGTATTCTAGTTTGCAAATTCCTGCTGCTGTGCTTAAAATCATAGCTAAGTTGTGCAAAGATTTTTTTTGGGGAGTGCAGGAGGGTCAACGAAGATTAGTTTTTAAAAAATGGACGGATATTTGCTATTCATGGGATTCAGGTGGATTTAATATAAAGAATGCTGCAATCTGGAATAAAGCTCTATTGATGAAATGGGTCTGGGTTCTTTCGCAGCCACCATCCAGCTTATGGAGTAAATGGTGTCATGATTATATAATTCGAGGAGGATCTATTTGGTCTATCCAGGCCAAGGAGTTTCACTCAGCTAGTATCAAGGGGATTCTTGCTGTTCGAGACGATTTGTTGAATAGATATGGTTCTTTGAATGCTGCTCAGGAATTTCTCCAAGGCAGCGTGTTCAATGCAAAATTTAAAGTAAGTAAGGCTTACTGCCTACTCGTTAATGCACAGGTGCTGAATTGGGGGGGTATTCTCTCTTCTAGACCTATAGTCCCAAGTCACAAAGTGATACTCTCCCTTGCCATTCAAAACCAGTTGGCCACGACAGATCAGCACATGAAACGGGGTTTTCACCGGGTTAATAGGTGTTGCCTGTGTGAGCCTGATGTAGAAAGCATTCCCCATTTATTCTTTTCTTGCCCTTTTTCTGAGCAAATTTGGACTGCTGTACTGAGTTGGATGGAGATCGATCACATAGGCAGTAAGCTGAGTGTTGTTCTATACTGGTTGAGGAAGAGAAAACGGAGGAAGCATTGGAAATTCTCCTGGATCTGTACCTGTTTGGCTGCTACTATATATCAGCTTTGGAAGGAAAGGAATAAGAGGATTTTTACAGATACAAAGTCTTCCGCAGATGCTTTGATTGCTTATACTAAATTTGTTGTAGAAACTCGGTTTCATAGTCTAAAATACAATCCTAGATATAAAAGGACAGTAGATAAACTTGGGCTCGTTCATTAGGCCTATAGTGTGCTAGTATTTTTGCAAAACATGTAATTTCTTTCACAATGAAATGAAATGATACCTCTTCTTGCAAATAATAATAATAATAATAATAATAATAATAATAATAATAATAATAATAATAATAATAATAATAATAATAATAATAATAATAATAATAATAATAATAATAATAATAATAATAATAATAATAATAATAATAATAATAATAATAATAATAATAATAATAATAAATCAGATTCAAAATCGTCCATGACAATATCAATCTCAGTTGCGTTAGCAGAAATCTCATCAAAATGTAACCCCATACCTATTTTCTGTGACTTCACCTTGTTTACCCACATAGCCTCACGATTAGCTCCTTCATTAGGTGCAGATTGAGCGTTCCTAGAGGTTCCTTCACTTGAATCCCTGTTCATTCCCTTCTCTGTATTTCCCGGGTTTTCTTGTCCTTCGCCATTAGAGACTGATGAACTCTCTTGCTCCTTAGAATTAAGAATGGCTTCCCCCATACCAGTGACCTTCTTTGCAAATTGAAACGCTCGATGAATAAGATCGTTAACCGAAGGACTCCCCTGCTTAACCGCTAGCTGGGTTTCAGTTTCCTCCGTCCCTGGTTGATTAGATTGTTCCATATCAGTACTATTAGCATCCTTAGCTTCATGCGCATATTATTGAAGATGTGGAAACACACTCTCATGGGGAATGTGTTAGGAGCGAAACCTACGTTAAAACAGATGACTGATTTTGTTGCCAAGAACAGGAATCATGTGGGTTTGCCAACTGTCCAATACTTCAAGAAAGGGTGGTTTTCAATCCGATTCTCGAATCAAGAAGCCATGGAGACGGTTCTTCGAGGCGGACCATGGCAGATTGGGTACAATTCTCCAGTCTTGAAACAATGGAGTCCCATGTTTTCGCAGAAAATGGATAAGATTTATGTTCTTCCGGTATGGGTTCTTCTTCCAGATTTGGACCCTTTCTTGTGGACTGAGTCTTTTCTCAGTAAGATTGCGAGCAAGATTGGTCGGCCTATGTTTGCAGACACCACCACTACGTATAAGGAGAGACTTTCTTTTGCGTGTGTGCTGGTGGAAGTTGACGTATCGCAAGAATTGCCGGATACTGTGATCATCAATATCCCAATTCTGGGGAAATCCTCCCAAAGGGTTGAGTACGAATGGTTACCTTACTACTGTATGGGATGTGGAAAACTGGCACATGTTAAAGAACATTGCAAATGGGAGAAAATGAAGGCTAACATTGCTTCTGGGAAGGGTACTACTTCCAGGTACACTCCCAAGAAGGATGTCTCCCAGGGGCGAGGTGGTACCTCAGAGAGAGGGACTGGTTCCTCCTTGGCTGAAATGCATCATGGACCCCCTGGGAAAGAGCTCTCTGGAGGCCTCATCATTGGCTATGGACCCCAGGTGTTAGGTGATGCTAGTACAGGTGGCCAAGTTGTAGAGCAGAATGTCACACATGCTGATGGTGAAGGTCAGGCTGTGCATTCCTCCTCTGACTCTGGTTTTACACCAGTAGCTAGACGCCCAGGAAGCACTGGGATAGGCTGTAAAGTGAAAGGATCTAGAGGTGGCTTAGAGGATAAGGGTATGGAAGTCTGTAAGGAGCATGTTTTGTCTCCAAACAGATTTGAAGTTTTGCAAAATAATGAGATTGAGGAGGAAATCCCTCCAATAGGTGTGACGGTTGGTGTTTGTCGTCTATCCTACCGGTCAAATTATAACCAACGAACCTCAGCTGGGTAGCTAGGGTAAGTCGAGTCGATCCACAGGGACGGGGTATCGGACTAAGGTATGCTACGGTTAAAGACTAGGTTCGAGACAAGCTAACCTAGGGGAAACCTAATGACTAGGCTAAGGTCTAAAACACGGAAAAGGAAGACAAAACAAGTAACTAATGACTAAAGGAAGCAAAGATATCAATAAGAAGGAAAACTAGGCCTAGGTCGGGTTCATGGATGCAAAGGAGACAAAAAGGGGAAAAACGGGGTTACTACCGTGCTTTTGTAGCCTAGGTTCCGATCGGGCTCTCGCTACTTAATCGGCCTAGAGGTCGTCCTCACCACGCTCTCGCTACTAATGAGGGAACCAAACCAACCAACCAAACACACACATACAAGAGAAGAGACAAGAAAAACAAGGATTGATCGTCTCTAGTCTCACAAGCAATTCATCAAACAAGTGGAGTGCAAGGTTAATGGGAAAAAACAAAGACAACATCTTATACCACCCATCTCACCTTAATCATCCTCAATCACACCCAATCCCCCTAATAACCCTAGCAAGAGTCTACTCAAACATATCTATGCTAAAACTAACACTAACAAGAGAAACCAACATAAGAATCAAAACATTCATATAAAGAACAAGCAAGAACAACAAACTAGATATAAAGATGAAAACTTGAATAACATAAACAAAGATTAAGAGTAAAAGGATGAGAAGATTATACCAACTAACAAGAGAGTGAAAATATGAGAACTTGTATATAAAGAACACCCAAAACATCCACCAATGTTGTCAAGATTGGATGGATTCTTCAAGAGATCCCTTAATACAAGATTAGCTAACTAGATTAATGAGTAATTAAGGATTAATCTACACTAATCTAAGCTAATCTAACCTAAAATAGTCTAGGGTTTAGTGGGTAATGAAGAACCTAACATAAGATTACAAGAGGGAGGGTATTTATAGGGTTACAAGAACAAAGGACAAGAAAAGAAGTGACGCGCACTACTACAAAAATAGGCTTAGAGAACTGTTAAAATAAGGCCTAGAGAACGCTTTGGGACAGTTTTCTAACTCAGTGTTCTCTATTGTATAGAGAACAGTTGATAGGTGTGTTATGTATGTCAAAATATAAAGAACGCTCAAGTAGTAGAGGTGTTATGTTTTCCATAACTATATAGAACATCTTACTTAGGTAGGCGTTCTCTTTTCCAATACTATAGAAAACGCCTTCCTATCACCACTGTTACATTTTCCAATACATAGAAAACGCCTTTCTATTATCACTGTTATATTTTCCAATGCAATAGAGAACGTCTGGGGTAGATAACAGTTCTTTATTTATTTATTTAAAAAAAAAATTGTAAGCATCATCTATAATTCACTTGAAATTATTACTTTATTAAATAAAAATACTTAATAATCAAATACAGTACATGTATTAGTACTATTACCGATACAAAGGTTATACCAGAGTATACATTTACTAATTCAAGCCTAAAGTATCTTCCCTTCAAAGTTCCTCCATGGCTTCTACGAACTTCAATGCTTTTGCATCAGCTTATGCCTTCAAGACCATATCACCATTGCATACCTGAAGTAGGAATATAATGATAAAATTTTGATTACCTTATGATTTATGACTATTGTTTGAAAAAAATAAAGAACACGGAAATTACAAACTTACGCAATACAAAATGCAATATCGACAAACTAAAATTTACAACTTTAAAAGAGATCTAGTAAACACGGAAGAGAAAACAAATTAACAATTAAAATCAAAAAATCAAATTCAACATCGAATAGAATCTATAGATAAATATATAATCTCAAATCACAAGTTCATCAAAAATCAGATCGAAAATGCGAGTCACAACATCAATAATGGAGACAACATAAGAACAAAATTTCCATCTAAAAATAAAAATAGCAGGAATAAAATTGAAACTCACCAGACAGTTAGATCCAAACACCTCCATCGTCTTCAACAAGGTCCGCAGTTTTGAGCACGAAATACCATCAACCACTAATTCAGCTCCTCCGCGACCACCCCAACTCCATTTCACGCCACCAACACTGCACGCGAACCACCAATTTGATACATTTCTACGAACCCTAAAACTGAACCAAAATTCGGAACTGTAGAAGGTAGATCACCGGAGAACTTAATCAAACAATGAAAAAGCATTAGGCATTAGCTATGATTGGAATACAAAGTTTATTTCAATCGGAAAAAAGAAGAGGACAGATGATTAGGTTTTGAGTTAATTTCAATGGAAGAGAAACCCTAGACTAGGGAGTAATACAGAACATAGAATGTACTAGAAGGGAAAAGAGGAAAAATAAAGTAGGGGAAAAGAGGAAATACGGAGTAAAAAAGATGGTGTGGAATAACTGTTGCCAGCCTGTTGCCTAATGGAATGAAGATTTTAGAATGTCAAAATTAAGCTTCATGAAAGACGAAAGAAAACGCCTTTGTATAGAGGCGCTCTCTATACTTATTTAAAATAACTGTTGCTTTTGATAGGCGCTCTTTATTGTTTTTCAAATAATAATTAATATTCATGAAAATAAAAAGGAGAACGCCTATCTAGTGAGGTGTTCTCTATTCTTATTTAAAATAGCTGATATGTTAAAAAGGCGTTCTCTATTTTTTTCAAAAGAACGGTTATCTTAGAAAGGCGTTCTCATTAGTTTTAGAAAACGCCTATGCAACTCAACAGTTCTCTATCATGCGTTACATATTCCAATATTTGTTGTAGTGGCGGGTCTGCAGGTGGTCAGTCTCGGGCGAGAAGAAGGCATCTCGGCCGAGATGAGGTGCTCTCGACCGAGATGGTGATGATCTCGGACGAGATGACCCTCCAGTAGCTCGGTTTTGCTTGTACTCTTCATCCCGACCGAGATGGCCCTTATCTCGGCCATGATGGGTCTTGTAGGCCTCAAATACGATCTCAAGGGTCCCTCCTTGCTTCTCATGGGCTTCTCATCAATTCTCGGTGCTCGGGATTGAGTCTAAGGGGCTCGGGAATGGGTCCCAAGGTCTCGGGATCGAATCCAAGGCATCAAGTGATCGTTCCTTCTCTTCGTTGGCTCCAAAAGTGTATGAAACGAATCGGAATCGTTCCAATTCTCCATGAATAGTCTTGGGAACCTAAAACAAGCTAGAGGAAGTATAAGTAGCCCAGAAATCGCTCCAAAGAGCGATTCCACAAGGGAAACGGGACCAAAACAAAACAAATTAGGTACTAGAAACTACACTTATCAACTCCCCCACACTTAACCCTTACTCGCCCTCGAGTAAGCACAAACTAACTACTAAACTAGCCGAGCGGGTATTAGCGCACCCTACGCCCTTTCAACTCACGCGAGTACACTTAGAGGAAAAGTGCACTCCGCAAGGCAAGTAAGGTCTTGCGACAAAACTGTGGATGCAACCGGACACAAAAACACAAAAACAAACAAACATACAAACAAACAAGTAATCGGTTGCACCCAAAAAGAACCAAATACCGCTTCCCTCTAAAAAGCGGTGAAAGAAGCGCCGGTTTAGGACTCAAGGCAAGTGACAACGTTCCTAAGCTAATCATACAACTCGAAATGAACAAAACCCTAATAGTATGACAACAAAGCAATAAAAACGTTGGTAACTTACCTAGATCCTCTTAACCTTCTAAGAACGTACTACGGGACGATCGGCGGGATGGAAAGAGGATGAACCACGGTGTTAGTCGACACTGTAGGTAAGTGAGACCCCGCCCCCTTTAGCGATGAGCCAAGAGGGTCGTCCCATGCCCAAAACCGCTCAACTAGTCCAAGTAAAAAAGTGGATAAGTTTGCAAAATGAGGGAAGACCGATCATTATCGCTATCATCCTTCCTAGGGACTCGGTCCTTTGGTAGGCTCTTCACGGTAAGAGTCGGAAAAAGGCTTATTTTTTAGGGGTGAGGGTTCTTTTTGTGAGACGGTTTTCTTTTGGCTTTTTTCTTTCTTTTGCATTTTTGCTTTGTGTGTTGTTATGCCATTTCTTTTTCATCTTTTGTATTTTCTTTTTGGCTTTTTGTGCCTTTTCTTTTTCTTCATTATTTTCATTCTTTCTTTTTCTCTTTTTCTTTCGTTTGACTTGGCTTGCCTTTTGGATAATTCTTGTATTGTAGGCATTTCTTGCAACCAAGTGAGAATTTCAACAATTTGCAACTTATTTGTGGAAAAATTGTGTGTGAGGTAGGGAAATGGGTGAGTCGGGACGACGTCTTCCCTTCAAACCCACAAAAAGGTGGTCAACTTGGACTAGTCAAAGCAATTCCGAACATGGTCACCTAAGGGACGGGGCTCAGCAACCAAGGCCTTTTCACTCCGTGGGTGGTCATAATGGTCAAAATGCAAATCCCGTAGTAAATCCCTAGTAGAATAGGTCGACTCAAGGTAAAGAACCAACGAAACTATTGATTTAGGGTCATTCTACTAGACTAAAGTCCAAGACTCGACTCATATCACTAGAAAGGGAAAGTAAACACTTGCGCACTAGCCTCAAAACCGGGTTTTCGAAAACCTTTTATTACACACTAGACACAACTACACACACAAAACAAAGACTCGACAAAAACGAAAGAAAAAGAGACAAAAAGGGCAACAAAACAAAACGAAACAAAACAAACACATAAAGAGAACAAACACCAACCCGAAATTCCAAACAAGTCACCAAATCAACCACAAACTCTACAATGCTCCACCCGAGCACACAACATCACAAATATCCTCCAAACTCCACAAGAAATAAAGAGGAAAAAGGGTGAAAAGATGTTACCGGATGTCTTGAAAGCTCTCCAAAGCTAACGGTGATTAAGCAACCTATAAGGAAAAAGGGGGGGCAAAACACGCACAACAAAACAAATATACGACACAACGACACAAAAGGAAAACACACAAAACAAAATCTTTTTGATTTTTGTGAAAAAATTTCAAATTTTTAGGGATTTTTTAAGATTTTTCGAAAAACTACGAAAATAAAACTAACTACGATAGGATATCGCTCCCCCACACTTAAACCGAGCAATGTCCTCATGCTCGATCGGTAGTGTGTGGAAACACTAAATAGAAAAGAAACTACGAAAATAAAGCTAAAAATCAAAAAGAAAAGTGAAGAAAGGGTAGAATGTGTCCGGCCGGGGTGTAGTCAAGTCACCATGGGCCGAGACAAGAAAAGATATGGATGGGGGAAGAAATAAAAAGAAGGAAATAAAAGGAAATGGGAGGGGAGGACTAGGTGTAATCAAGTCACCTATCCCAGATTCCGCCTAAATCCGACTAAATCCCAAAAAGTGAAAAATAAAGTGAAAAGGCTTGTAAATTTGGATTTTGAAATGACTCTCGACGTAATCACGTCATCGAGAGTCGGGAGCAATAACTACCAAGGCCCTGAGGGCCACCATGACACAAAAGTGTATAAAGGGAAGGGGGCAAACAAAGGAAGACAAGCGATAAAAGACGGAAAAGAAAGGATAGTTGACGTACCCATCGGTTAGAAACTCACTCGCTCCATCGTCTCATAGTTCAATATCGGCACATAGCTTGTCTTCGTCATTGCTATTCCTCTTCAATCTTGATAGGCCCGCATGGTTGAAGTACTAGGCTCGCAATTGTATAATGAGGGTAGGATTTGATGTGAAACTCGGTGTGTATATATGAAGTATATGGGTCATAGATAGTTGCAAGGGTAGGTAGGGAGGTTGGGAGGGGGTACAATGTGGTTGGGTGGGCTCAAATGACGAAGGGGAGGCAAAATGGGGGAGCTGGGCCTCATCTCGGGCGAGATGATCCCATCTCGGTCGGGAAGATCCCTTCTCGGGCAAGATGAAACTCCTTCTCGGCCGGGATGGACAGGCAGTAGCTCCAACTTTCGCGCACACTTCATCTCGGTCGAGATGAAGTCTTTCTCGACCGGGATGACTCATATACCTCTTCAACCCTCATGATAGCTTCACCCACATGACAACTAATACATCGGTATCTCGAATCCCGTCCCCAAAAGCTTGTCAAAAGCCTCAAAAACCGACTTCCTAGCCCAAGCTCCAAGCTTCTATCATCATCTAATTCTCTCAATACTTCATCTTCACAATCAACCTATCAAATAAACTCAATAAACACCATCAAATCCCTCCCTCACATCGCTCATCAAAATACCGAATTACAAGATTTCCACAAGAACTAACAATCCTAGAAACTAAACTATCCAAACAAACATAAACAAATACACAAGCTCAAAAGAAAAGGAAAAAGATATTTACACTAAGATACTCTCACCATCTACGCCTCCATAGCCTTCAAGAGCTCGGAGGAGTAAGTCAAATGCCCTAGCAACATCTTCATTGAGCCTCACATGGCCGAGCCTAGCTACTTTCAAGAGCTTCCAAGTCGGAGGCAAGAAGCGATCATCTTCATTATGCTCGGGGTTCTCGTGATCTTCCGGGTCTTCCAAACCAACATAGCAACGACTCTTATGACCATCCGGTAGGTATAGTGGTCTAGAGTCATGCTCGGTGTTATGATGTGGGAGATCACACCCTAAGGGGACTGCTTCTTCTACGGTGTCGAGAGTAGAATTCTCTTCCACTGCCCGACAAGGATCCTCTTCATCAACCGTCTCACAAGACAAGGGACTTGGAATCGAGTGCGATAAAGGAGGTGAAGGCATCAAGTTTTCTTCATTGGAGGCTTTAGGATCCTCCAATTTCTCATTCAAGGCAAGTTCCAGGGCATCTACCTCTTTTTCCCAAGTATTACGTTCCTTTTCACTCACCTTTTCTAGTGTGCCTAGAGGAGTCTTGTCTTCACTTGGCCTTGGATTGTCAAGATCTGGTTCATCACGAAGAAAATCATATAAATTCAATTTGATAGCCAATACATCGGCTCCCCAAGAGTTACCTTGAGAATCATGTTCACACCCCTCCTCATTGTCGACCCTTGAAGCTTCAACTTCCTCCATTCTTCCCATATCTTCACCATCCAAGCAACACTCAACAATGATCTCTTGATTTACCCTCTCTTCTTCATTCGTGGCTTCATGATCGGGTTGATTTCCATGTGGAGACAACCGATCTTCTTGCCCTAATGAACCTTCCCCAACAATTTGTGGAGCTCGAGTGGCCGACATCGTGATGCGAGCCATAAGTGCATTGATTCGAGCATCTTGCACCGCTTTTTGGGCCCTAAGCTCCTCTTGGATCCCTTGTATTTGAATCATCATCTCTTGTTGACTCTTTTGCAATAGAATCATCATCTCTTGTTGACTCTTTTGCATTTGAACCAACATTTGACAAGTCTCAAAGTTGGGGATTTTTGTTGTCGGTCACGTGGGGGTATTTGGTAGTTGTTAGGATGTTGGAATGATCCTTGACAACTTTCATGGTAACCATATGGAGGGCGTTCGTAAGATTTTTGATGAGGTTGATATGTTTAGTGAAATTTTGGGACTTGGCAATTTGCCCCATAGTTGTCTCGTGACGATTGATGGAAACTAGGACGTGTCATTTCCATAACGTTGCTTTGATACCTAGGATGAACTAGAAGCACTTGAGCAAACGTTAGTAGCCTAGTGCTTTTGAGGCACTAGGAAGAGAGAATAGCACACAAGAAGTAGAACGGAGATACACAAGGAGAAGAAAACACAAAGATCAAGAACAAAGTCTAAAACTAAGCACACAAAAGTCTAAACTACACCGTCCCCGGCAACGACGCCAATTTAACGGTTGGTGTTTGTCGTCTATCCTACCGATCAAATTATAACCAACGAACCTAAGCTGGGTAGCTAGGGTAAGTCGAGTCGATCCACAGAGACGGGGTGTCGGACTAAGGTATGCTACGGTCAAAGACTAGGTTCGAGACAAGCTAATCTAGGGGAAGGCTAATGACTAGGCTAAGGTCTAAAACACTGAAAAGGAAGACAAAACAAGTAACTAATGACTAAAGGAAGCAAAGATATCAATAAGAAGGAAAACTAGGGCTAGGTCGGGTTCGTGGATGCAAAGGAGACAAAAAGGGGAAAACGGGGTTACTAGCGTGCTTTTGTAGCCTAGGTTCCGATCGGGCTCTCGCTACTTAATCGGCCTAGGGGTCGTCCTCACCACGCTCTCGCTACTAATGAGGGAACCAAACCAACCAACCAAACACACATACAAGAGAGGAGGCAAGAAAAACAAGGATTGATCGTCTCTAGTCTCACAAGCAATTCATCAAACAATTCATCAAACAAGTGGAGTGAAAGGTTAATGGGAAACAACGAAGACAACATCTAATACCACCCATCTCACCCTAATCATCCTCAATCACACCCAATCCCCCTAATAACCCTAGCAAGAGTCTACTCAAACATATATATGCTAAAACTAACACTAACAAGAAAAACCAACATAAGAATCAAAACATTCATATAAAGAACAAGCAAGAACAACAAACTAGATATAAAGATGAAAACTTGAATAACATAAACAAAGATTAAGAGTAAAAGGATGAGAAGATTATACCAACTAACAAGAGAGTGAAAAGATGAGAACTTGTATATAAAGAACACCCAAAACATCCACCAATGTTGTCAAGATTGGATGGATTCTTCAGAGATCCCTTAATACAAGACTAGCTAACTAGATTAATGAGTAATTAAGGACTAATCTACACTAATCTAATCTAATCTAACCTAAAACAGTCTAGGGTTTAGTGGGTAATGAAGAACCTAACATAAGATTACAAGAGGGAGGGTATTTATAAGGTTACAAGAACAAAGGAGAAGAAAAGAAGTGACGCGGGTCTGCAGGTGGTCAGTCTCGGACGAGAAGAAGGCATCTCGGCCGAGATGAGGTGGTATCGACCGAGATGGTGATGGTCTCGGCTGAGATGACCCTCCAGTAGCGCGGTTTTTCTTGTACTCTTCATCCCGACCGAGATGGCCCTTATCTCGGCCATGATGGGTCTTGTAGGCCTCAAATACGATCTCAAGGGTCCCTCCTTGCTTCTCATGGGCTTCTCATCAATTCTCGGTGCTCGGGATCGAATCCAAGGCATCAAGTGATTGTTCCTTCTCTTCGTTGGCTCCAAAAGTGTATGAAACGAATCGGAATCGTTCCAATTCTCCATGAATAGTCTTGGGAACCTAAAACGAGCTATAGGAAGTATAAGTAGCCCATAAATCGCTCCAAAGAGCGATTCCACAAGGAAAATGGGACCAAAACAAAACAAATTAGGCACTACAAACTACACTTATCAAGGTGTTGCTATACCCCCTGATTTACAGCAATGAAAGCAACTTGGAACATTAGAGGAGGCAATGAACCCTTAAAACAAAATGAGATACTCATATTAATGAAGGGGAAGGGGATTGATATCATGGGGGTACTTGAGACTAGAGTTAAAGAAAATAAAGCTCAAGCAATCATCAATAGTAAGTTTAATAGTTATGCGAGTCACTGCAATTACAGGAATCATCATAATGGTAGAATAGGGGTCCTTTGGAACCCTTGTACAGTACAGGTCCAGGTACTGCAAACTAATGCGCAGTTTATCCACTTTTCTGTGCATCACTATGCTACCAGATCTGATGCCTGTATCACTATGGTATATGGATATAATGATGCAAAAGGTGGGGAAGATTTATGGGAAAACTTAGGTAAACTAAGTAAACTAGTACATAGTTGGTTAGTATTGGGAGATTTCAACATAATACGGAATAGAGATGAAAAAATTGGAGGGTCTGACCCTATTGATGAGGAAATGGATGCCTTCAATTCTTGTTTGTTTGATAATGGATTGGAGGAGATGGCTGGTCAGGGTTGCGAGTTTACATGGAATAAAAAGCAGGATCCAAGTACTAGGGTTTGGACAAAGCTGGATAGGGCCCTAATCAATCTCCATTGGGCCTCATCTTTTGTGAACTCTCATGCTCAGTATTTGACTGCTGGTGTTTCGGATCATTCACCAGTACTGGTGAATGTTTTTAATGATATTAAGGTGATGAGGAGGTTTAGCTTCCTCAACTGTTGGACACAACACCCTGATTATTCTGATGTTATATCTCAAACATGGAAGATTAAGGTGTATGGTACAGCAAGTTACAGGCTTTTTTGTAAATTGAAGAATGTAAAACAAGCTTTGAAAGGATTGCATATAAAATATTTCTCCACTATTGGTAAGAGGATTTCTGAAGTAGAACAGGAAATGGAGGAGTGTCAGTCCAAAGTGCAGAGTTCACTCTTTTCAGAAGAGCTTTTGCAAAAGGAGAAGGATATTACTAATACATATTGGGGCTTGCGGAAGGCTGAGTTGAGTATAATGCAACAAAGGGCTAAGATGGAGAACATAACTCTGGATGATGAAGCTAATACCTATTTCCATTCTAGAGTCAAGGAGAGGAGATCTCAACAGATCATTGGAGGCATTACTGACTCAAAAGGGGTTTTAAGGGAAGGAGTTTCTGAAGTTGCTACTGGGTTTGTTGAATACTATGAGAGTTTGTTAGGGACTGAAATTGCGGTCAATCCCTTGGATAAGAACACACTGAGTCAAGGTAAATTGGTTCAGGAGGAAGATTAGGAATGTCTGTTGATAATGCCTGAAGAGGAAGAGATAAGGAAAGTTTTATTTTCAATAGGTTCTAATAAGAGTCCAGGCCCAGACGGCTTTTCGTCGGGTTTTTTCAAAATTTCTTGGAATATCGTTAAGGCAGATTTTTGTGAGGCTGTTAGGGAGTTCTTCAGGACTGGTAAGCTTGTTAAACAAGCGAACACTACTATCATAACATTAATTCCTAAGAAAAAAAACATGTCAAACGGTGTTAGATTACAGGCCTATTTCCTGCTGCTCTATTCTGTATAAAACAATTAGCAAATTGCTTACCAATAGGCTGCAAAGGGTGATTAAGGAGCTGGTAGGTCCCGAGCAGGCAGCGTTTGTTCAGGACAGAAATCTGCATGATAATGTTGCTCTCTCGCAAGCACTTATAAAGGGATATGGCAGGAAGATCTGAACTCCAAGATGTTTAATGAAAGTAGACTTACGGAAGGTTTTTGACTCCCTACAGTGGAGTTTCATAGGTGATATGCTTCAAGGACTTAATTTTCCACAAAAGTTTATTGACTGGATACTTAGTTGTATTAAGGGGTCTTGGTTTTCCTTAAAAATAAATGGTGGTGTTCATGGTTTCTTCAAAGGTAAGAGTGAAGTAAGGCAAGGGGATCCCTTATCTCCCTATCTCTTTGTTCTTAGTATGGAAATGTTATCAAGAAGGCTTAGGGTTATAGGATTGCAGCCTCAGGTGTCTTTTCATCCCAAGTGCAGTAAGGTGAGACTTAACCATCTAATATTTGCTGACGACTTAATGATTTTCAAGCGTGGTGATGTTCCTTCAGTAAATGCTGCACTAGTCGCCCTTGATTTCTTTGCTGGAGATTCGGGATTGCAAGCAAATAGGGAGAAAACAGACATATATTTTGGTGGTGTTGGTAGTGAAGTAAAAGACACAATCCTTAGGATAACTAGGTTCAAACAAGGCTCTTTCCCTTGTAGGTATTTGGGTCTTCCTTTGAATGATGTGTCTAACAGATTGGAGCATTACTCAGGATTATTTGCAAAGCTTCAAGAGCGGATTAATTGCTGGTCTGCTAAGCTGTTATCTTATGCTGGCAGAATGAGGCTTATTAACTCTGTAATTTTTGGTGTTCTAAACTTCTGGAGTATGAATGCGGATCTACCTGTCAATGTGAAGGACAAAATAACAACTCTATGTCGGAATTATTTCTGGACGGGAACAATGAGCAAGAAGAGCATGGTGTACAAGAGTTGGGAAGATATTTGTACGCCTTGGGAGGAAGGAGGCTTCAATGGGGTTGATATCTCAGCATGGAATAAGGCTCAATTAAGCTGCAGACTGTGGAAACTAACGGATTATGGAGTGGATCTTTGGAGCAGATGGAATCATCATTATACCTTCGGTTCACAGGACATATGGGAAATACAAGCTAAAGATAAGCATGCTAATACTATCAAAAGCATCTCAAAGATTCGAGATGAGATTATTGCACAGGAAGGTGGCATTGAGAAAGCCAAGACTAGGATGCAAGAATGGACTGTAGAAGGGTTCTTTCAGATGAGTACAGTGTATGACTGGTTTCAACACAAGGGGACAAGGAGAAAATGGCTTACCACAGTTCAAGGACCAAGTGTGATACCTAAGCATGGAGTTATTGCATCCATGGCTGGGCAAAGTAGATTGCCAACCCTGGATAACATACAGAGGAGAGGGGCAGTCATAGTGAATAGGTGCGTGTTGTGTGCAGCAGCATTAGAGACACATGAACATCTTTTTTTTGCTTGCTCTTTTTCTGCACAAGTTTGGAGAGAATTACAGAATTGGATGAAGATTCAAGGACGAAACAATGTTCTTACTGCTGAAATGAAGTGGTGTATGACTAGAAGGGCAAAAAAACATAGAAGACAGAAATGGTACAGGGCCACATTGGCTGCTGCTACTTACTATATCTGGATGGAAAGAAATGCACGAATTTTTAATAGTAGGAGTCGAAAGGCACATACATTGGCCAAACTTGTAAAATTTGATGTTTTTATCAAACTTAGAGGACAAAATATAGATCTTAGTAGGGAGTTGTTAGGTTGATTCTTTTTGTGTATTCTTTACACATATAGAGGATAGTTTTTGTAAGTCTAGTCTCTATATTTGCCCTTCATGGATGAATAAAGAGTCATACACATTCTTGCAAAATAATAATAATAATAATAATAATAATAATAATAATAATAATAATAATAATAATAATAATAATAATAATAATAATAATAATAATAATAATAATAATAATAATAATAATAATAATAATAATAATAATAATAATAATAATAATTTTTCTTAGAGTTGTGTCCCATGCTTGGAAGGAGCAGGTTGCTGGTGCTCCAATATTTTGCTTATTTCAAAAGATGAAAAGGGTTAAAGTGGCTCTTAAGTCTTTTCACAAAACTCACTTTCAGAAGTTGTCTTCTGCTGTCCTAGAGGCTAAAGGAGAATTGTCTGATTGTCAAAAACTGCTTAACTCTAATCCTTATTCTGATAATCTAATTAGTAAGGAGAAGAGTTTGTTGGCCAAATATTGTCAACTGAAGGAAGCTGAGCTGAGTATGTTGCAACAAAGGGCTAAAGTCCAGCATATTCAGCATGCTGATTGCTCATCAAAATACTTCTTTTCTAAAATTGCAGAGAGAAGATCTCAGCAGATGATAGGAGCTATTCAAGATGAGAATGGAAAGCTTTGTGTTGGTTCTGCAGAAGTTTCTCAAGCTTTTCAGAGCTACTATCAAAATCTGCTTGACAAAAGCACAAAAATTACTAGATCAGTGACCAATAATAATGCTAGTATATCCTTGATGATCAGGTGAAACTCTGTATGCCTATTTCTATTGAGGAAATTAAAAAGGTGGTGTTTAGTATGGACTGTAATAGTAGTCCTGGGATTGATGGCTTTTCTGTGGGATTCTTTACAGCATGTTGGGGTATTATTGAGAAGGAGTTTTGTGCTGCTATCTTACACTTCTTCAAATCTGGAAGAATGTCTAAGCAGGCTAACTCAACTCTTGTGACACTAATCCCCAAAAAGAAGGATGCTCAATCTGTTAAAGAATTCAGGCCTATTTCTTGATGTACAGTTTTTTATAAAACTGTCTCTTAGATCATTACCAACATAATGAAGCCTCTTATGCCTCATCTTATTGGTAAGGAGCAGGCTGCATTCATCTCTCGCAGCAACATTTTTTATAACATCTTGCTTTCCCAAGCCTTTGTAAAAGGCTACACTAGGAAGTTTCTAACTCCAAGATGCATGGTTAAAGTAGACATAAGGAAGGCCTTTGATTCTCTTCAATGGGAATTCATTTCTTCTATGTTGCTTTCTATGGGGTTTCCTAATCAGTTTGTCAAGTGGATCATGGGGTATATCTCTGATCCTTGGTACTCTTTCAAATTAAATGGTGGAATAGCAGGGTTCTTTCAAGGTCATAGTGGAATTAGACAAGGAGATCCATTATCTCCCTATATATTTGTTCTTAGCATGGAGATCTTGTCTCAGAAATTAAGAGTGCTTTGCAATAAGGATCAAGTCTCATACCATCCTAAGTGTTGTAAGATGCAATTAAATCATCTTATTTTTGTAGATGACTTAATGATTTTTGTTAGGGGTGATGTGCCATCTGTTACAGCTGTCAAAGATGCTTTGTCCAACTTTGCTATACTGTCAGGCCTGCATCCTAATATTGAAAAGACATGTATTTACTTTGGAGGTGTTGATGTTCATGTTCAGCAGCAAATCGCTGTCACTACAGGTTTCACTATGGGTGAATTTCCATTCAGATACTTGGGGATTCCACTTACTACTGCCAGGATAACTATTCCTTTATTTGATGCTCTCATACTTAAAGTTCAGCATGCTACTTGTCATTGGTCTAATCAGATACTATCTTATGCTGGCAAGGTTCAGTTGATTAACTTTGTGGTGTTTGGATTAGAGAATTTCCGGTGTTCTAGCATGTTGCTTCCTGTTGCTGTCACTAAAGCTCTAAATAAACTGTGTAAGAATTTCTTCTGGGGGATTAAACCTGGACAGAAGAGGTTAGTTTTCAAAAGATGGAAGGACATGTGCTCTCCTTGGAATTGTGGAGGCTTTGGAATTAAGGACATTGATACCCGGAACCTGGCTCTCATTTCTAAAGGGTTATGGGTTCTCTCAAAGGAGCCTGCTAGCATTTGGACTAACTGGTGTAAGAAGTATTTGTTGCAGAAGGATGACATCTGGTCTATTCAGTCCAAGGAGTTCTTTCTTATGGGGTTTAAGAATCTCTTAGACACTAGGGACAAAATTATCCAAATTACTGGCACTAAAAGAAATGCTATGAAGTTAATTCAAGATTGTTCATCAGAGTCCAAATTTCTGGTGAACAAGGCGTATTGTCTCATCAATAATTGGAAAAAACAGAAATGGGGACCTATTCTAAGTTCATCTATGATTGTTCCTAGCCATAAGGTTACCACTTCCTTGGCCATACAGCATCAGCTCGCCACTACTGATATGTTCACTAAGAAGGGCTTCTCTATAGTATCTAGGTGCTCTCTTTGTGAAGCAGAATCAGAGGACCATCAACATCTATTCTTCTCTTGCTCATTCTCTCATAAGGTCTGGCAGGCAATAATTCTGAGTTGGATGTCTTTGGGCAATCTCAGTGATCAATTGCATCAACTACTTAAATGGATGAAGGATCCTCCCAAATCTAAGCATTGGAAGCACAGTTGGCTAGTCACTAGTCTTGCAGCTGCCATTTCTACTATATGGCAGGAAAGGAATCGAAGAATTTTCAGTGGAGCCAAGTCTACTCCAGATGCTCTAGTATCTAAGATACAATTTACAGTGTACACTAGATTTAGTGCTCATCGTGATAATCATAAGATAGGTAGGATTATAGATAAGATGGCTACTTTCTTGTAAGGAAGTTTAGCGAGTTATACTTTTGCATCAAAATGTAATTTCATCATCTTAATGAAATGATAAATTTCCTGCAAAAATAATAACAACAACAACAACAATGATGGTAAGGATTTGTCGTGGAATCCCAACCGTCAATAATATAACCGGCTGACCTAACTAGGGTAGATAGGGTACGTCGGGTCGAATCCACGGGGACGGTAATGTATAGCCTAGACTAGGTCGGCCCAAATACGAGACTAAGTCAACGAGCTAAACTAGAAAATGATAGAAAGGGAGAAGGCTAGACTATGACTAAGAAGAACAACTAAGGAAAACGGGCTAGGATTAGGTCGGGGTCAAAGGGGTAACGGAATGGTCAAGGGAGAACTAGATAGAAGGAGGTAGTAGGGTGATCTAGGTTAGTCTGGGCTCTCGCAACTTAGACCCACCTAGAGGTTCCACCTAGAACCTATCTCGGCGACACACATGACAAACGGGGTTCTACCGCGCTATGGTGACCTAGGTCGCATCCGGGCTCTCGCTACTTAGACCGACCTAAGGGTCGTCCTCACCGGGCTCTCGCAACTTAGTGAGGGAACCGAACCCACAACAAACTAACACCCACAAGAGAAAGGCAAGAAAAACAAGCATTCTTAACTACTTAGTCAATCACGCATTTCAACAAACATGTGATGTGCACCAAACCAAGAGGAAACCCAAATCTTCCACCAACATCTCCAACAAACCCTTAATCATCCAATTAACACCCTAATCACCCTTCTAACCCTAGCAAGAACACTACTCTAACATAATCATACTAATACTAACAAGAACAAGAAGATCTAACATGAGAAACCAAACAAACATAAACAAACTCAACCAAACTAACAAGAACAAGAACAAACAATAATAAAGATTCAAACTTGAACAACATAAACAAGATTAAGAGAAAAGGGAGAGGATTGTACCAAACTAGTGAAGGAGAAAGAACAAAACTTGCATTAATGAAGAAAAACCCAAAACAAACACCCAAGGTTGTCAATCTTGAATGGGTCTTGAAGAATTCCCTTAATACAAGTACTAAACTATGATTAACTACTAATTACCGACTAATCTACACTAATCTAATCTAATCTAACCTAAAGTAGTCTAGGGTTTTAGGAGAGGTCTAGAATATAACATAAGATAGTTTCTTAATACAAGAGGGGGGTATATATAGGGTTTAAGAATGAAAGGAGAAAAAAAAAGAAAGCAAGGCGTGCAGCAGCAGGCCCGTCCCGGCCGAGACGGGATGGTCCCAGTCGGGACGAGGTCGGTCCCGGTCGGGACGCCACCTTCCCGATCGGGATGGGCTCACAGTAGCCGCGCTTCATGCTCACTTCATCCCGAACGGGATGGGTCTTTGTAGGCCTCCCTTAAGAGCTCTTTGGTCCCTCCTTGCTTCTCATGGGCTTCCCGTCGATTCTCGGGACTCGGGATCGGGTCTCCGAGGCTCGGGATTGGGTCCCAAGGTCTCGGGGTCGATTCCAAGGCATCGAACCATCGTTCCTTTACTCCGTTGGCTCCAAAATGTGTATGTATAGAGTCGGAATCGCTCCAACTCTTCCAAATCGGTCTCGGGAACCTGAAACGAACTAAAGGAAGCATAAGAAGCCCCTAAACCGTTCCCAAGGAGCGATTCTACAAGGAAAATGGGACCAAAACACTACAAAATAGGCACTACAAACGACACTTATCAACTCCCCCACACTTAACCCTTACTCGCCCTCGAGTAAGCACATACTAACTACTAAACTATCTGAGTGGGTATTAGCGCACCCTACGCCCCTTCAACTCACGCGAGTGCACTTAGAGGAAAAGTGCACTCCGCAAGGCAAGTTGGGTCTTGCGACAAAACCGCGGATGCAACCGGACACCAAACACACAAATAAACAAACACACAAACAAACACGTAATCGGTTGCATCCAAAACAAAAGAAATACCGCTTCCCTCTAAAAGCGGTGAAAGAAGCACCGGTTTAGGACTCGAGGTAAGTGACAACGTTCCCAAGCTAGCAATACAAACTAAGGTGAACTAAACCCTAATAGTATGACGATAAAGCAACAAAAACGTTGGTAACTTACCTAGGTCCTCCTAACTTTCTAAAAACGTACTACGGGACGATCGGCGGAGTGGAAAAGTGAAGAACCACGGTGTTAGTCGACACTGTAGGTAAGTGAGACCCCGCCCCCTTTAGCGTGAGCCAAGAGGGTCGTTCCGTGTCCAAGACCGCCTAACTAGTCCAAGTAAAAAGGGTGGTAAACATGCAAAATGAGGGAAGACCGACTAATACCGCTATCATCCTTCCTCGGGACTCGGTCCTTTGGTAGGCTCTTCACGGCAAAAGTCGGAAAAAGGCTTATTTTTGTGGGGATTTCTTTTTGTGAGACGGGTTTTCTTTTGGCATTTTCTTTCTTTTCGACGTTTTGATTTGTTTGTTGCCATGCCATTTCTTTTTCTTCTTTTCTATTTTCTTTTTGGCTTTTGTGCCTTTTCTTTTTCTTCATTTCTTTTCTTTCTTTCATTTTTTTCTTTCTTTTTCTTTTCTTTTCTTTGCCCTTTTGGCAAGATTTGGCATTTTTGGCATTCCTTTGATAATTGAGAAAGAGAGAAATCAACAAATTGCATGTTATTTGTGTGGGTATGTGTAGGAGGTAGGGTAATGGTTGAGTCGGGGGTCGCGATTTCCCTTCAAACCCACAAAAAGTGGAGAACTTGGACTAATCAAACAATCCTAAACACGGTCACCTAGGGGACGAGACTCGGTAACCAAGGCCTTTTCACACCGTGGGTGGTCATAATGGTCAAAAGTGCAAATCCCGTAGTAAATCCCTAGTAAGCTAGGTGGACTCAAGGTAAAGGATCAACGAATTCATTGATTTAGGGTCATTCTACTAGATTAAAGTCCAAGACTCAATTTACACTACTAGAAAGGGAAAGTAAACACTCGCACACTAGCCTCTAAACCGGGTTTTCGAAAACCATTTATACAAGACACACAACACAACACAAAATGAAGACATGACGAAAACAAAAGGAAAAGAAACAAAGGCAACAAAAACAAAACAAGGTAAAACAAAACACTTAGACAAAACAAACACCACCCCTATCATCCAAACAAGTCTCCAAATCAACCTCAAACTTTATAAAGCTCCACCCGAGCACACCACAACACACAAATCCTCCAAACTCCACAAGGAACAAAGAGGAAAAAGGGGTGAAGAGATGTTACCGGAAGTCTTGAAAGCTCTCCAAAGCTATCGGCGATTTAAGCAACCTATAAGGAAAAAGGGAGGCAAAACCCGCACACAAAACAAATACACGACACAAAGACACAAAATGAAAACACACAAAAAAAAATCTTTTTGATTTTTGTGAAAATTTTTTAAATTTTTAGGATTTTTTCAAGATTTTTTCGAAAAAACTAAGAAAATAAAACTACCTATGCTAGAATATCGCTCCCCCACACTTAAATCGAGCCATGTCCTCATGCTCGATCGTAGGGTGCGGAGAGACAAAAGAAAAAGAAAAGAAACTACGAAAATAAAGCTAAAAATCAAAAATAAAGTGAAGAAAATGGTAGAAGGTGTCCGGCCGGGGTGTAATCAAGTCACCAAGGGCCGAGACGAGAAAAAGATATGGATGGGGGAAGAAATAAAAGAAGGAAGTAAAAGGAAATGGGAGGGGAGGGCTAGGTGTAATCAAGTCACCTAGCCCGGATTCCGCCTAAATCCGACTAAATCCTCAAGAAAGAAAGTGAAAAACTTGTAAAATTTGGATTTTGAAAATGACTCTCGATGTAATCACATCATCGAGAGTCGGGAGCAACATATACCAAGGCCTCGAAGGCCACTAAGATACCATGACTCAAGAGGAAGGGAGAAAACAAAGGAAAACAAGCAACAACAACAACGGAAAAGAAAGGATAGTTGCCGTACCATAGGTTAGCAACTCACTCTCTCCATCGTCTCATAGATCAATATAGGCACTTTCTTGTCTTCATCATTGCTATCCCGCTTCAAGCTTGATAGAACCGCATGGTAGAGGTAGTAATGGTGCGAGGGGGTGGGATTTGATGTGGATCTCGGTGTAAAGTGAGGTGTATTGGTCATATGATAGGAACAAGGAGGAGTAGGGAGGTTGGGAGGGGGTATAATGGATGGGTGGAGTCAAGCGCCTAAGAAAAAGCTCAAAAGGGAGAAAGGGGACCATCCCGGTCGGGATGGATGGTCCCGATCGGGTTGATAAACCCTTCCTGGTCGGGAAGCTCTCGTCCCGGTCGGGAATGCACTCCAGTGAGTCCGAATTTTTGCACCTTCATCCCAATCGGGATGGCTCCTTCCCGGTCGGGATTCCTCATCCTTCCCTGTCGGGAAGCCCTCTTCCCGGTCGGGATGTGTCTTTTTTGCTTCCCCAAGCCCAAAAGCTTATCATAAGCTTCAAAACCGACTTCCTCGCTCGCAAACCAAACTCCATCATCAACTACTCCTTTCTAGGAGTCACCTTCACTTCACCTATCATAATAAACTCAAAGTACACATCAAATTCGCTCCCTTAAATCGCTCATCAAAATACCAAAACAATTACAAGAATATCACAAAACAAAAGAGTCCTAGAGACAAAAATCACAAATACAAGCACAAGTACTCTAAAGAAGAGGAGAGGGGAATATACAACATGATGGTTCTTTTAGGAACTCCGTCAAACCTAGGATGGTGGACTCTTCTTCAACCGTAGCCCTCAAGGGCATGGAGGAGCAAGTCGAACGCGCTACCGACATCATAGTGAAGGCCCAAGAAGCGCTCGAGCTTAACCGACCTCCACGGCCTCCAAGGAGGAGGCAAGAAGTAGGATTCCCAAGACCCAAAATCATCTTCCAAGTAGTCTCCGGGGTCTATCCATCCTACGAGCTTCACCGACCTCTTCCTCCCTAAGCATTGCCTCCAATCACAAGCAAGCTTCATCTCCAAGAAACAAGGCACAAAAAGCGGTTTTGGCCTCATCTCCTCAATGCACACCCCCACACTTTCCTCAAGTTGTGGTTCCCCATCTTCATCACCCGGCCCCACATCATCTTGGAGAGGAGAATCGAAACTTCTACCGGCGGTTTCGATCTCTTCCAAGTCATCTCTCGGTGTACTAGCAAGGGGCTCTTGATGCTTGTCCAAATTATCGCACAAGGGCAACTCGAGGCTAACAATTTCGCCCAACATCCTCACAAATTCCACCAACCCATCCAACTCACTATCCTCCTCCAATTCATCACCAAGAATGCCTTCACCAAGGGTCATACCCTTATTCGTCTCTTTTTGGGTAGACGATTGAGGTTCTTCAAAGCAAATCTCTCCTCCAAAGGGAACTACATCGGCGGCTTCATGGTTAGATTGCTCCTCTCTCTCAAGTGGGCACCCTTCATCTAAAGGTGATGCTCGGGATAAAGACATTACGGTTTGGACCGATAATGCATTTAATTGAGCATTCCTCGCCTCGTTTCCCCTTCGAATTTGGGCCATTAATTCCTCTTGTTCTTTTCGCAATTGAATGGCCGTTTCTTGGATGCTCCTTTGCATTTGAAGCATCGATTGATGAAACTCCAAGCTCGGCATTTGGTGGTCATTGGGGTCTTGTAAAGCTCCTTGAAAATCTTGATGATGCCCAAGGGGTGGGGCATCATATTGTTGGTAGCAAGGTTGGGGTGGTTGGTAGTATTGTGGGTCATAGGGTTCATATTATGGTTGGGGTGGAGGGTAATATTGTGGGTCTTGGGGGTATTGGCCTCCATATGGTGAATCTTGATTGAACATGGTGGGTTCACAATCATAACTCGAGTAATAGCCACCATGATCGTAGGAGTGATAGTCATTCACTTGTTGGTAGCCGTTTTCATAACCTTGAAGATCATACCCGTCTTGATTACCCCAAGAAGCTTGATTATGGTAGGGGGACGTCATGTCATAGCTTTGGTTCATGGAAGAAGAGTGGTAACTCATATCGGCTCCCGAGTATGTGGAGTTTAGATCAAACCCCATGCTTGCTCATACCCGGTTGGAAACCACTCATTCTAGCAACCGTCCGATAAAGCGGCTCTAAGTTGCAAGAAGAAGATAGTCGCCACCTCTAAGCACAAACTGTAGACTAAGAACAAACGTGAGAAGTCTAGTGCTTTTTGGGCACTAGACAAGAGAGAAATAAACCACACACACACAAGAAGCAAAGTAGTAAAAAGAAAAAGGAAAACACAAACACAAAGACTAAGTCAAGCAAATAGGAAAACAAAGTCCAAACTAGCACCGTCCCCGGCAACGACGCCAAATTGATGGTAAGGATTTGTCGTGGAATCCCAACCGTCAATAATATAACCGGCTAACCTAACTAGGGTAGATAGGGTAAGTCGGGTCGAATCCACGGGGACGGTAATGTATAGCCTAGACTAGGTCGGCCCAAATACGAGACTAAGTCAACGAGCTAAACTAGAATTAGGATTAGGTCGGGGTCAAAGGGGTAACGGAATGGTCAAGGGAGAACTAGATAGAAGGAGGTAGTAGGGTGATCTAGGTTAGTCCGGGCTCTCGCAACTTAGACCCACCTAGAGGTTCCACCTAGAACCCATCTCGGCGACACACATGACAAACAGGGTTCTAGCGCGCTATGGTGACCTAGGTCGCATCCGGGCTCTCGCTACTTAGACCGACCTAGGGGTCGTCCTCACCGGGCTCTTGCAACTTAGTGAGGGAACCGAACCCACAACAAACTAACACCCACAAGAGAAAGGCAAGAAAAACAAGCATTCTTAACTACTTAGTCAATAACGCATTTCAACAAACATGTGATGTGCACCAAACCAAGAGGAAACCCAAATCTTCCACCAACATCTTTTGACTAGAAGATTCAAGGACGAAACAATGTTCTTACTGCTGAAATGAAGTGGTGTATGACTAGAAGGGCAAAAAAACATAGAAGACAGAAATGGTACAGGGCCACATTGGCTGCTGCTACTTACTATATCTGGATGGAAAGAAATGCACGAATTTTTAATAGTAGGAGTCGAAAGGCACATACATTGGCCAAACTTGTAAAATTTGATGTTTTTATCAAACTTAGAGGACAAAATATAGATCTTAGTAGGGAGTTGTTAGGTTGATTCTTTTTGTGTATTCTTTACACATATAGAGGATAGTTTTTGTAAGTCTAGTCTCTATATTTGCCCTTCATGGATGAATAAAGAGTCATACACATTCTTGCAAAATAATAATAATAATAATAATAATAATAATAATAATAATAATAATAATAATAATAATAATAATAATAATAATAATAATAATAATAATAATAATAATAATAATAATAATAATAATAATAATAATAATTTTTCTTAGAGTTGTGTCCCATGCTTGGAAGGAGCAGGTTGCTGGTGCTCCAATGTTTTGCTTATTTCAAAAGATGAAAAGGGTTAAAGTGGCTCTTAAGTCTTTTCACAAAACTCACTTTCAGAAGTTGTCTTCTGCTGTCCTAGAGGCTAAAGGAGAATTGTCTGATTGTCAAAAACTGCTTAACTCTAATCCTTTTTCTGATAATCTAATTAGTAAGGAGAAGAGTTTGTTGGCCAAATATTGTCAACTGAAGGAAGCTGAGCTGAGTATGTTGCAACAAAGGGCTAAAGTCCAGCATATTCAGCATGCTGATTGCTCATCAAAATACTTCTTTTCTAAAATTGCAGAGAGAAGATCTCAGCAGATGATAGGAGCTATTCAAGATGAGAATGGAAAGCTTTGTGTTGGTTCTGCAGAAGTTTCTCAAGCTTTTCAGAGCTACTATCAAAATCTGCTTGACAAAAGCACAAAAATTACTAGATCAGTGACCAATAATAATGCTAGTATATCCTTGATGATCAGGTGAAACTCTGTATGCCTATTTCTATTGAGGAAATTAAAAAGGTGGTGTTTAGTATGGACTGTAATAGTAGTCCTGGGATTGATGGCTTTTCTGTGGGATTCTTTACAGCATGTTGGGGTATTATTGAGAAGGAGTTTTGTGCTGCTATCTTACACTTCTTCAAATCTGGAAGAATGTCTAAGCAGGCTAACTCAACTCTTGTGACACTAATCCCCAAAAAGAAGGATGCTCAATCTGTTAAAGAATTCAGGCCTATTTCTTGATGTACAGTTTTTTATAAAACTGTCTCTTAGATCATTACCAACATAATGAAGCCTCTTATGCCTCATCTTATTGGTAAGGAGCAGGCTGCATTCATCTCTCGCAGCAACATTTTTTATAACATCTTGCTTTCCCAAGCCTTTGTAAAAGGCTACACTAGGAAGTTTCTAACTCCAAGATGCATGGTTAAAGTAGACATAAGGAAGGCCTTTGATTCTCTTCAATGGGAATTCATTTCTTCTATGTTGCTTTCTATGGGGTTTCCTAATCAGTTTGTCAAGTGGATCATGGGGTATATCTCTGATCCTTGGTACTCTTTCAAATTAAATGGTGGAATAGCAGGGTTCTTTCAAGGTCATAGTGGAATTAGACAAGGAGATCCATTATCTCCCTATATATTTGTTCTTAGCATGGAGATCTTGTCTCAGAAATTAAGAGTGCTTTGCAATAAGGATCAAGTCTCATACCATCCTAAGTGTTGTAAGATGCAATTAAATCATCTTATTTTTGTAGATGACTTAATGATTTTTGTTAGGGGTGATGTGCCATCTGTTACAGCTGTCAAAGATGCTTTGTCCAACTTTGCTATACTGTCAGGCCTGCATCCTAATATTGAAAAGACATGTATTTACTTTGGAGGTGTTGATGTTCATGTTCAGCAGCAAATCGCTGTCACTACAGGTTTCACTATGGGTGAATTTCCATTCAGATACTTGGGGATTCCACTTACTACTGCCAGGATAACTATTCCTTTATTTGATGCTCTCATACTTAAAGTTCAGCATGCTACTTGTCATTGGTCTAATCAGATACTATCTTATGCTGGCAAGGTTCAGTTGATTAACTTTGTGGTGTTTGGATTAGAGAATTTCCGGTGTTCTAGCATGTTGCTTCCTGTTGCTGTCACTAAAGCTCTAAATAAACTGTGTAAGAATTTCTTCTGGGGGATTAAACCTGGACAGAAGAGGTTAGTTTTCAAAAGATGGAAGGACATGTGCTCTCCTTGGAATTGTGGAGGCTTTGGAATTAAGGACATTGATACCCGGAACCTGGCTCTCATTTCTAAAGGGTTATGGGTTCTCTCAAAGGAGCCTGCTAGCATTTGGACTAACTGGTGTAAGAAGTATTTGTTGCAGAAGGATGACATCTGGTCTATTCAGTCCAAGGAGTTCTTTCTTATGGGGTTTAAGAATCTCTTAGACACTAGGGACAAAATTATCCAAATTACTGGCACTAAAAGAAATGCTATGAAGTTAATTCAAGATTGTTCATCAGAGTCCAAATTCCTGGTGAACAAGGCGTATTGTCTCATCAATAATTGGAAAAAACAGAAATGGGGACCTATTCTAAGTTCATCTATGATTGTTCCTAGCCATAAGGTTACCACTTCCTTGGCCATACAGCATCAGCTCGCCACTACTGATATGTTCACTAAGAAGGGCTTCTCTATAGTATCTAGGTGCTCTCTTTGTGAAGCAGAATCAGAGGACCATCAACATCTATTCTTCTCTTGCTCATTCTCTCATAAGGTCTGGCAGGCAATAATTCTGAGTTGGATGTCTTTGGGCAATCTCAGTGATCAATTGCATCAACTACTTAAATGGATGAAGGATCCTCCCAAATCTAAGCATTGGAAGCACAGTTGGCTAGTCACTAGTCTTGCAGCTGCCATTTCTACTATATGGCAGGAAAGGAATCGAAGAATTTTCAGTGGAGCCAAGTCTACTCCAGATGCTCTAGTATCTAAGATACAATTTACAGTGTACACTAGATTTAGTGCTCATCGTGATAATCATAAGATAGGTAGGATTATAGATAAGATGGCTACTTTCTTGTAAGGAAGTTTAGCGAGTTATACTTTTGCATCAAAATGTAATTTCATCATCTTAATGAAATGATAAATTTCCTGCAAAAATAATAACAACAACAACAACAATGATGGTAAGGATTTGTCGTGGAATCCCAACCGTCAATAATATAACCGGCTGACCTAACTAGGGTAGATAGGGTACGTCGGGTCGAATCCACGGGGACGGTAATGTATAGCCTAGACTAGGTCGGCCCAAATACGAGACTAAGTCAACGAGCTAAACTAGAAAATGATAGAAAGGGAGAAGGCTAGACTATGACTAAGAAGAACAACTAAGGAAAACGGGCTAGGATTAGGTCGGGGTCAAAGGGGTAACGGAATGGTCAAGGGAGAACTAGATAGAAGGAGGTAGTAGGGTGATCTAGGTTAGTCTGGGCTCTCGCAACTTAGACCCACCTAGAGGTTCCACCTAGAACCTATCTCGGCGACACACATGACAAACGGGGTTCTACCGCGCTATGGTGACCTAGGTCGCATCCGGGCTCTCGCTACTTAGACCGACCTAAGGGTCGTCCTCACCGGGCTCTCGCAACTTAGTGAGGGAACCGAACCCACAACAAACTAACACCCACAAGAGAAAGGCAAGAAAAACAAGCATTCTTAACTACTTAGTCAATCACGCATTTCAACAAACATGTGATGTGCACCAAACCAAGAGGAAACCCAAATCTTCCACCAACATCTCCAACAAACCCTTAATCATCCAATTAACACCCTAATCACCCTTCTAACCCTAGCAAGAACACTACTCTAACATAATCATACTAATACTAACAAGAACAAGAAGATCTAACATGAGAAACCAAACAAACATAAACAAACTCAACCAAACTAACAAGAACAAGAACAAACAATAATAAAGATTCAAACTTGAACAACATAAACAAGATTAAGAGAAAAGGGAGAGGATTGTACCAAACTAGTGAAGGAGAAAGAACAAAACTTGCATTAATGAAGAAAAACCCAAAACAAACACCCAAGGTTGTCAATCTTGAATGGGTCTTGAAGAATTCCCTTAATACAAGTACTAAACTATGATTAACTACTAATTACCGACTAATCTACACTAATCTAATCTAATCTAACCTAAAGTAGTCTAGGGTTTTAGGAGAGGTCTAGAATATAACATAAGATAGTTTCTTAATACAAGAGGGGGGTATATATAGGGTTTAAGAATGAAAGGAGAAAAAAAAAGAAAGCAAGGCGTGCAGCAGCAGGCCCGTCCCGGCCGAGACGGGATGGTCCCAGTCGGGACGAGGTCGGTCCCGGTCGGGACGCCACCTTCCCGATCGGGATGGGCTCACAGTAGCCGCGCTTCATGCTCACTTCATCCCGAACGGGATGGGTCTTTGTAGGCCTCCCTTAAGAGCTCTTTGGTCCCTCCTTGCTTCTCATGGGCTTCCCGTCGATTCTCGGGACTCGGGATCGGGTCTCCGAGGCTCGGGATTGGGTCCCAAGGTCTCGGGGTCGATTCCAAGGCATCGAACCATCGTTCCTTTACTCCGTTGGCTCCAAAATGTGTATGTATAGAGTCGGAATCGCTCCAACTCTTCCAAATCGGTCTCGGGAACCTGAAACGAACTAAAGGAAGCATAAGAAGCCCCTAAACCGTTCCCAAGGAGCGATTCTACAAGGAAAATGGGACCAAAACACTACAAAATAGGCACTACAAACGACACTTATCAAACAACAACAACAACAACAACAACAACAACAACAACAACAACAACAATAATAATAATAACAATAATAATAATAATAATAATATTATTATTATTATTATTATTATTATTAAACAACAACAACAACAACAACAACAACAACAACAACAACAACAACAATAATAATAATAATAATAATAATTATAATTATAATTATAATAATTATAATAATAATTATTATTATAATAATAATAATAATAACAATAACAATAACAATAATAATAATAATAACAATAACAATAATAATAATAATAATAATAATGATAATGATAATGATAATGATGATAATAATAATAATAATAATAATAATAATAATAATAATAATAATAATAAGGGTTATTTAACGACAATAATATAAACTATAGGGCGTCTTCCCAAAATAATACCAATTTTAATAAATCCGAGAATAATACGTATTATTGGAGTATTTAAACAAGAGTAGTACAGGTGACTTTATAACCTGCTACATCAGGTCACCTAATTAATATTTAACCTGCTACTTATCCTCCATCCTCCTCCTTAGACACGGATAACGGGTGAACTGTATCGGGTCAACTTCGGGTCAGGTCACTTTCGGGTTATAATAATCGGGTTGACTTCGGGTCGGGTCGGATAATTTTGGGTTCGGGTCATTCTCGGGTTCGCTGTTTTCAACGTTTTTAGGGATATCGACTAGTTTTCTGTAATAATAGTCGGGTCAGTTTTGGGTTAGCTCGGGTCAAAATCATGCTTCACTTCGGGTGTCGGGTCGGTTTCGGTTTGACTTATTCGGGTCGGGTCAGTTTTCCCAAGTCTACTTCTCCTTAGTTCTCTGCTTCATCCTCTCTCTCCATTACCCTTCATCCTTCTTCTGTTTTTTTCTATACCTTTCGTTTAGATTAACGTGTTGATTTTGGTGTAGGATTGTGTTGTTAGTTAGATTTGGTGAGATTGAAGGAAGAGGAAGACCGGAGACGTTAATGACGTTTAATGCCTCGTATACTGAGTAAGTGAAAAAGAGTGAACATGAAATAAAGTAAAGGCGAAAAAGCAAGGTGAACGAGTTCTACCGTTAACTGGTCATCTATACTACTCTAATTTAACTACTCCAAAAGTACGTATTATTCTCATATTTATTAAAATTGGAATTATTTTTGGAAGACGCTCTATAATTGATATTATTGCCGTTAAATAAAATTAAAGGTGAAAAAGGAAGGTGGAAGGGTTCTACAGGTAACCGGTCACCCATACTACTCTCGTTTAACTACTTCAATAGTATGTATTATTCTCAGATTTATTAAAATTGATATTATTTTGGGAAAACGTCCTATAGTTGGTATTATTGTTGTTAAATAACCCTAATAATAATAATAATAATAAATGCGAAGTGAGAGAAAGGGTTTCTCTCTCTAAAACCGTTTTCTCTGTAATTCAGCTTCTTTTGTTGAGCTTCCATGGTTGATTCTCAACCTAAGAGGGGGCCTGGGAGACCGAAAAAGAACCAGAGCATTCCTCCTATTCCTCCAATTCCTCTGTCTGGTTCTAGCAGATTAGAATCCGAGGATGATGAGAATGATGCAGAGCTAACGGAGACTCAGAGTGCTTCGCAGAATAGCACATTAAAGGACTTCATACTTCACCCTATGAACTCTTCTGGTATACGCTCCAATCCTCCTAAACCTTCAAATTCTGGTGTTGAATATTCACTGAATGAGATAGTTTTGATTCTTGAGGTTCCTCCCGTTAAACCAGCTGATGATCCTGTTATTCCGGCTAAGAAATGGTCTGGAATTGTAGGAAAACAGCAACAGCTTGGTATGAATCTCTCTTATTATAATGATGTTGTGGATTCCAAAATTTTGGATTTTACATTGAGGACTTTGAAGATGAAATTAACGTGTGGAAGAATACGTTAATGGGGAACGTAATTGGATCAAGGCCTAATTTGCGGGCGATGAAGAAATATGTGCAGGAGTACTGGGGTGCTGCTCAGCCAATGGTCCAATATTTCAAGAGAGGTTGGTTCTCCTTTCGATTCCAATCTAAAGAAGCCATGGATGAGGTGCTTAGGGGAGGTCTTTGGAGAATGGGAGTATATACGGTTATCTTGAAGGAATGGTCTCCTACGTTCTCGAGTGAAATGGATAGGGTTGCGTGTGTTCTAATTTGGGTGTTATTCCCTGATCTCGATCCTTTTTTGTGGTCAGAAACGGTACTAGGAAAGATGGCTAGTAAAATCGGGAAGCCTCTTGGTGCGGACTTAGCTACTACTACGAAAGTGAAGCTTTCGTTTGCTAGGATTATGGTTGAAGCTGATGTGTCCAAGCCTCTTCCTGACACTATTGTGCTCTCTACCCCTTACTGTGAGCATTCTGCTCAAAGGGTGCAGTATGAATGGATTCCGTTTTACTGTAAGTCTTGTGGTAAGCTTGGGCATACTATTTCTTCATGTAAAAAGGAGAAGAAGAAAAATATAGTGACACTTGTGGAACCGGCTGCAGAGGTACATAAACCTGCTGCAGTGGTACATAAACCTGCTCTAGAGGTAAAGACACCTGCGGCAGAGGTGCAGAAACCTGCTGTTCAGGCTACTGATAAGCAAGCTGAAGAGGTAAATCTAGAAGGATTCTCTTCAGTAAAGAAATCTGCTAAGAGAATTACTCTTACAGTCACTAAGAAGCCTATTGTGTTGGAAAACGGGTTCAAGTTGCTCCTGAAGGATCACGGGGACTCACCTGAGTAGAATCTGAGGTACATTGTAGTGTGACTTTTGAAGACGCAGAACCGCTCCCCCTGATAAAAATAATGAAGGTGGCTTCATGGAATATTAGGGGCTTCAATGACCCTCTAAAACATAGTGAAGTAAGAGATTTTTTGAGTGTCAATAAGCCAGATGTTATGGCAATACTTGAAACAAGAGTTAAAAGGAATAAGGCTTCAAAAATTCTTAGAGGTAATTTTTCTACTTGGTCAGTTATACAGAACTATCAGTGTCACAATAATGGAAGAATTTGGATTCTATTCAATCATTCCACGGTTTCCTTTGTGGTTTCTAGTAAGTCTTCTCAGCAGATTACTGGGCTATTGCATCACTATCAGTCTAATATAGAGTTTCAGTTGAGTATTATCTATGTTTTTAATGAGGGATCGAAGAGATTACAGCTTTGAAATGACCTTGAGGCTCTATCTACTGGTATGCCTTAGATAACCTTTGGAGATTTCAATATAGTTAGATGTGTTGAAGAGAAAATTGGAGCAAATCCGCCTAAATTTCAGGACATGTTGGAATTCAATCAATGTATATTGAATTGCAAACTTGATGACATGAATAGTTCTGGATGTAATTTGACTTGGACAAACAAAAGGGAGCCTGACTCTCGTATATGGTCTAAGCTGAATAGGGTGTTAATTAACCCTGATTGGTCTCGAAACATTCCTTCATCTTCTGCCATCTTTTGCGAGCAAGGAATATCTGATGATTCGCCTATTTTGGTAAATGTATCAGCTAACGTACTTCCTAAGAAGCGTTTTAGCTTTCTGAACTGTTGGCGTGAGCATCCAAATTACTTAGATACGGTGTAGAGGGCCTGGGATACTAAGGTTGCAGGATCTCATATGTACCGTTTCTTTCAAAAACTGAAGTTGGTCAGATATGGTCTTACTAAACTTCATAAAGGCAGCTTCACGAATCTGTCTCTGCAAGTTAAAGATGCTAAGATGGCTTTACTGAATTGTCAGAAGGAAATTGCAATCTCGCCTTCTTCTGAACAGTTGCTGATTCAAGAGAAGATCTTAGTAGATAGGTACATAAAACTTAAGACAGCGGAGCTTGGTATGCTAAAACAAAAAGCGAAAGTAAAGCACATTCAGTTGTCGGACTGCTCTTCAAAATACTTCTATGCAAAGGTGGCTGAAAGAAGGAGTCAACAGAACATTGGAGCAATTAAAGATGCGGATGGTATTCTTAGAGTTGGTTCGGTGGGAGTTTCTGAAGCATTCCAGGGGTATTACTCTAGACTCCTGGGTAATGCAGTGATTACTAAAGATATAGAGCCTGATACTACTTTGCCTGATGTGGTTTCTCCTTCCCTTACAGCTACTGTTTCTTTTACTGAGATCAGAAATGTTGTTTTTGCCATGGATGACAATAGTAGTCCGGGTTTAGATGGCTTCTCGGCTGGGTTTTTTAAATCCTCATGGAATATTATACGAGGAGACTTCTGTGCTGCTGTACTAAGCTTCTTCAAGAATGGTAGAATGTCTAAGCAAGCCAACATTACTCTTGTTTCTCTCATTCCTAAGAAGAAAGATGCAGGTTCTGTACGGTCCTCTATAAAACCATTGCTAAGATTCTAGCTAATAGATTGAAACCCATTCTTCCTTCTCTAGTGGGTGAAGAGCAGACTGCTTTTATCTCGGGGAGAAATATTTTTGATAATACCATGTTATCTCAGGCGTTGGTGAAGGGGTACAATCGAAAATTTTTAACTCCTCGTTGTCTGATTAAGGTTGATATTCGGAAGGCTTTTGACTCGCTCCAATGGTCATTTATTCATCAAATGTTAGAAAATTTTGGAATGCCAAGTCTGTTCGTAAAATGGATAATGGGTTGTATCTAAAATCCGTGGTATACGTTCAAAATTAATGGCGGTGTATCAGGATTTTTTCAAGGTCGGAGTGGAATTCGTCAAGGAGACCCCTTATCTCCGTACATCTTTGTGCTAAGTATGGAAGTTCTCTCCCGTAGTTTAAGAACACTTGGAAATATGCCTCAGGTCTCTCTCCATCTAAAGTGTGGAAGGGTTAACTTAACTCATCTAATATTCGCGGATGATCTTATGATATTCTTACGAGGGGATCTCCCTTCTATTTTGGCATGTAAACAGATGTTGGATTCTTTTGCTCAGACTTCAGGGCTTGCAGCAAATTTAGAGAAAACAAACATATATTTCGGTGGAGTAGATCCTGTTGTACAGCATCTTATTCTGGATCAATCAGGCTTTGTTGCTGGGTCATTTCCTTTCAGATACCTCGGGGTTCCGTTAACTGATTCCAGGGTCAATATTGATATGTTCTCTCCTCTTTTGCTCAAGATTCAACACTCCATTCATCACTGGTCTACTAAATTTCTTTCATACACAGGAAAAGTTCAATTACTGAACTCGGTGATTTTTGGTCTTGACAATTTTTGGTGTTCGAGTTTAATGCTTCCAGTAGCAATTCTTAAGCAGATTAATAAACTATGTAAAGATTTTTTTGGGGGGATTGAAGATGGAAGGCGCAGGTTAGTGTTTAAGAAATGGAATGAGCTATGCTCTCCTTGGGATGCCGGAGGTGTTGATATCAAGCATCTTCAGACCTGGAATTTTGTGCTCCTAGCTAAATGGTTGTGGTCTTTCTCGAGAGCGCCCACTAGCATTTGGGGTAAATGGTGTATGGACTACATTATGGGCCAAGATCAATTTGGGATATAACAGTTAAGGATTACTATCCTACTTGTTTTAAGCATTACCTAAAAACGAAGGACATGTTGATTCAGCGGTTTGGTTCTGCAGCGTTTGCCCAGAATTTTATCGACCATTGTGTTAGTAATGCAGTTTTCAGAGTGAAGGAGGCATATCAGGTGCTGAGACAGACGGAAAGAAAGCGTTGGCACTCGATTCTTTCATCTAGTGTGCTGATACCTAGTCATATGGTGATTCTTACTTTAGCCATTCAACATAAACTTCCCACTGTGGACCAGTTTTGCTGGCGTGGTTTTTCTGTTGCTAACAGATGTTATTTGTGTGAGAACGATTCAGAGAATCACTCTCATTTATTCTTCAACTGTCCCTTCTCCAAGGAAGTATGGCTGAGTGTCTTGAGTTGGTTGAATTTGCGAATTTCTGAATATAGAATGCACGAGATTCTCCGATGGATGTTATCTTCAAGGTCCCGGAAATATTGGAAGTCAAGTTGGATTAAAGTTTGTCTTGCAGCTACTATCTACACAATTTGGAAGGAGCGTAACAAGAGAATCTTTGTTGGGACGAAAGCTACTGCTGATGCAATATTTTCTCAGATTAAATTTTTGGTGACTACTAGATTATACAATTATAGATATTGTCCGAAATTACATAGAGTTTTTCAGGCAATTGGAGCCTAAAAGGTTGTAAACTCTAGTGTGGTAGTTTTTTGCAATGCTTGTAATTTCTTTCAACTTGAAATGAAATGATATCATCCTTGCAAAAAAAAAATAATAATAATAATAATAATATTGTTATTATTATTATAACATTAAGATATATAAGTAATAATAATAATAATAATAATAATAATAATAATAATAATAATAATAATAATAATAATGGATTAGAGAGACGTTAGAGAGACAACTGTGATCTACCCTTGCCCTAGGGTTCTGCCGTCCGCCGGCCGCTGCCTGCGGCGGCCCTCCTGCCGGTCGTCGACTCTCCCTCTGGCGGTCGTCGACTCTCCCCGCCCTGCTGTCGTCGCGCCGGTCCTTCCCTCCTTCTCCTCTGGCGTTCCTTCTCTGCCCTAGCGTTCCTCGTCCTCTGCGTCGGGTTTCGAGGTCTTCTCCGGCGCCGCTGCTGCTGCGGCCGCCTCTGTCTGCCGCCGCTGCTCCATTCTCCCCCTCATTCTGCCCCCGCCCTCCGTTCCCGTCGTTTCGGTCGTTGCTGCTGGAGGTCCGTATCGCCTGATTTGTGGTGCCTCTGTTTTTTTTCCCGCCGGTGGTTGCCAGAATTCGACTGGGTCGCCGTCTTTCTGTCGAATTCCGTCTGCTGCTCCCGTCTCTTCAACCCCCGTCTGCTTTCCTCTTGCTGCCGGAATTCTGCTCTTTTCCGTCACTGCTCTTTTCCGTTCTTGCTGCCGGATTTCTGCTCCTTACCGGCTGCTGCTGTTCTCGTCGCTGCTGTCGGCCTAGCGGTTGTGGTGTCGGGTTTCTGTTCCTCCAGCTTGCTTCCGCGGTTTCTCCTGCCGGAATCGGGTCGGGTTCCGGTGCTGCCCCTTTGTCTCTCTGTCGCTGCTGTAGGTCTCTCGTCTTCTCCCTCTTGGTGGCCTGCCTTCGCTGGCCTGCCCTTGTGGGTGGGTCTCTCTCCGGTGTCGGGTTTGCTCGCTGCTTTTCTTGCTGTTTGTTCTGTTTTCCTTTGGTCGTTTGTCTTTGTGTCGGGTTGCTTGGTGGCTTTTGTGCTTTGTGGTTGTTTTCGGCTTTTCCCCGCGTCTCTCCTTTCGTGTCGTGCCGATTCTTCATGCCGGGACTCACGCGTTTTCATTGCCCCTTCGTCGGTCTTTCTGGGTGTTGTGATAATGGTGGGAACGGCCTGGTTAAAACCTCCCTCATCTTCCACCTCCGAAAACGACATGCCCTTGGAGAAGATCAGGTAACTACGCGTCAAGCTCTTTCATTTAGTCTATCTGTTTTTTCTGAGGCGGAGGTTACCCTTAAGCGTATGAGTCTTTGGCTTTGTGGGGTTTGCTTTACCACGCATTCTCTTTCTGCCAAGTGTCGGCACGGGTCGGGGTCTGATTTTGTTGCACCCCCTGATTGTGGTGATGGAGTTGCTCGTTTCTTTATTTATGGCATCCCTCGGCCGCCCGCTCCATCTTCGTCTCCAGGCGATGTTGTGGGGCCTGTTGGGTTGGGTTGCCTTGACGTGGCTTCTCTGGATCGCTTGCTGTCGGTAGGAGTGCGCACTGTGAAATCTGTCCCTCCCAGATGTCGCCTTGGGTTTTCTAGGATCTTTAGGGGGGCCCTTGATGCGGTGGCTGACTCCCCTGATGATCTTTCTCGCTGGGTTAGCTTGCTTATTTTACCTCTCTGTGTACTTATGTCTTTTTCCCCAAGGAGTAACCTTGAGTGTAGAGCTGTCGTGAAGCGCCAGCGTCAGGAGGAGTGTATTACCAGTGCCATTCGTACTTGGGGTGCCCCTGGTGGTATTACTCTGCTTCTGCAGGAGACCTTAGCTGAGGAGGGGCCTTCTCTTCGTTTGGGGGAGGACCCTGATTCTAGTGAGGTTAACTTGCGGCAGTGTCGGTGGAAGATTTGTGATGGTCATTACGCTGCCGCTGTCCGGGTGCTTTCCTCGTCTGGCGTTGCCCCTTACACGGATGATACTCTGCAGGCGTTAAAAGATAAGCACCCTTCTGTTATGTCCCCTTCCTTGCCGCCCTTGCCTGCCGCTCACCCCCAGCTTGTCGCGTCTTCGACCGTCGTGTTGGATATGATCAGGAGTTTTCCGCGGGGCACTTCTTGTGGACGGGACGGTTTTCGTGCCCAACATCTTCTGGATTGTTTGAGCGGGGCCGCGGTTGCTACCTCGGATGATCTGATTACCTCTATCACTAGGGTGGTTAACCTGTTTCTCAAGGGCAGATGCCCGCAGGTTCTCAGTGAGTACATCGCTAGTGCTCCGCTCACCCCGCTTGTTAAACCAGGTGGTGGGGTCCGTCCTATTGCTGTGGGCACGGTTTGGAGACACCTTGTCTCCAAGGTTGGGGCTGTTCTGATTGGTCCGTCGCTTTGCGGGTATTTTGAGGGCCTCCAATTTGGGGTTGGGGTTCCCGGTGGGGGAGAGGCCATTTTGCACGCCCTGAACCGGTTTGTTGAGGATCGTGGTGGGGACGTGGGCCTTTCCATGCTTTTGGTTGACTTCCAGAATGCTTTTAATTTAGTCGCCGGGAAGTCATGTTGCGCGAGGTTCGCCGTTGTTGCCCTGTTCTTTCCCGCTGGGTCGTGTTTTGTTACTCTCGGCCTGCCAGGCTTTTCTACGGGGAGCACAGCCTTTGGTCTTGTCAGGGGATCCAGCAGGGTGACCCTTTGGGCCCCCTTCTTTTCGCTTTGGTCTTGCATCCCTTGATTTGCAAGATCCGGGACTCTTTTCCCTTGAGCTTGCAGGCTTGGTACTTGGACGATGGCACCATTATTGGGGATACCTTGGTCGTGGGGAAGGTTTTGGAGCTGATTATGGAGGATGGTCCTCGCTTGGGCCTTCACCTTAATGTCGGAAAAACTGAGGTTTTTTGGCCTAAGGAAGACCCTAGGAGTCGACTACCGGGTGTTTTCCCTCACGATATTTCTCGACCTCTGCGTGGTGTCAAGGTTCTTGGTGACCCTGTCAGTATCTGTCGTGCTTTCAGCAGTGAGCTTGTGGCGAAGAGAGTTTCGAGAGCCATTGAGCTTATGGATTCGGTTGCCAGGATTGAGGACCCTCAGTGCGAGCTGTTGTTACTTCGTGCTTGTGCCGGTATTTCTAAGGTTTCTTTCTCTCTGCGTACCTATCCCCCTTCGGTCTTCGACTCGGCTCAGACCTTTGACGCGGCTTTGCGGTCTAGCCTGGAACGCATTGTCACCGCGTCCGGCCCCGGGTTCGGGGATTGGCAGTGGCGTCTTTCCACACTGCCTTTTAATTTGGGAGGGTTGGGTGTCTACAGCGCTGGGGATGTCCTGCACTATGCCTTTTTGGCTTCTTGCCTTCAGTCCTCTGAGTTGCAGGCTTTGCTCCTTCGGCCTTCAGCCGTCTCTACTTCCGGGCCGACCTTCGATGCGGCCTTGGCTCTGTTTAGCGAGACCACCGGTTCCGACCTTTTCCGTAATCCTAGTGAGATCGCTGCCCCCAAACTCATGAAGAAATTGGCAGATATATATTTCACGAAGGTTGCTGCTTCGGTAGAATCGGTTTTCTCCTTGACTCGGCGACAGGTGGTATTGTGGAAGTCTCTGCAGGGTGCCCACGCGTCTGACTGGTTGCGCGCTGTCCCCATCTCTGGGCTGGGGCAGACCATGAATGGGAGGACCTACCGCTCTGTCCTTAGCTATCGGTTGGGTGTCCCTTTGTTCCCGGTACCTAAGCCTTGCTCTGCCTGCTCCCGGGTTTGTGTTGGGGACATTTTTGGGGACCATGTTGTGTCGTGTGCTGGTACCGTTGGCATTAAGCATAGACATAACCTGGTTCGCGACACCCTTTTGGATATCTGCTTCCGATCTGGTATTTCGACCGGTAAGGAGGTGGATATCGGTTTGATTGATGGGCACGACAAGCCCCTTCGCCCGGCGGACTTACTTCTGTATTCCTGGGATAGGGGGCGCGATGTGTGTGTCGATCTAACAGGGTCGTCCCCTTTGACTCAGTCCGCGATGTCTGATTTTCTGCCTGGCCGCGCGGTCGTTGATGCTGCTCAGCGCAAGTGCGCCAAGTATGGAGATTTGTGCACCAAGACTGGGTACGGGTTCCTACCTTTCTCTTTCTCTTCACTAGGGGAGCTTGACGTGGAGGCAGCTGCTTTACTCAAGCGGATTCAGAAATTCTCTATCTCTCAGGACGCGGGAGCTCGAGCAGCTGCTTTTATTTTTACTCGTCTTAGTTTTTCTATCGCTAAGGGAGTGGGTGCCCAGATAGTATCTCAGCTACCCACCAACTTCTTGTAATTTGTTTCATTATTAATGCAAGCTCCAGTTTGATAAAAAAAAAAAAAAAAAAAAAAAAAAAAAAAAATAATAATAATAATAATAATAATAATAATAATAATAATAATAATAATAATAATAATAATAATAATAATAATAATAATAATAATAATAATAATAATAATAATAATAATAACAATAATAATAATAACAATAATAATAATAATAATAATAATAATAATAATAATAATTTTTTTAAAATTGATCCTCTCTCTTCTCTCTCTCTAGAGAAAGCTTTCTCTCCAAGCAACTACATTGACGGATGCAGAAAACGACGACGGGGACGGGACGGCGACGAGGGAGGCCGCGAAAGAACAAAGAATCTGATTCACACAGTCAGGGCGAAGCTAATGGTATTGGTTTGGTGAATAATGGTGAAGAGGATGATCTGCAATCTCAGTACCAGGCGAAGAAGCAGGGTCCGATTGTGAACGACCTGATTGATCAGGCGATGCAGTCTATTCGCAATTTCCGAGGTGGCAGTTCATCGGGAGGCAAGAAGGTGCAACACAATGAAGAAGGAATTGAAAAACTAGGCAATGGAGGAGGCACTGTTATTTTGGATCCGGTGGTAACGGAACATCCGGCTGCTGGAGTTGTCAACACAGTAGCAAAGGAACAGTCGGCTACTATAATGTTACCAGCTACTATAGTGGAACCGATAGCAACGGAACAGCCGACTACAGGTTCCTGGAGCAATAAGGTGAAGGAGAACAAAATTGGTATGGGATTGTTCTTTGATGAGCATTCTGCGAATTCTACTGAGGTGGACATTGTCATTCCTGATTTTGAGACGGAATTGGGTTACTGGGCAACCACGCTCATGGGGAATGTTATAGGGGCTAAGCCTACGGTCAAACAGATGACGGATTATGTTACAAAAAATTGGATTCAAGGTAGAGGTCCAACAGTTCAGTACTACAAGAAAGGATGGTTTGCTTTCCGTTTTAGCAGTAAGCAAGATATGGAGTTGGTTCTGAGAGGTGGTCCGTGGATGATGGGCAATAACACCTTAATCCTGAAGCAGTGGAGTCCCTTATTTTCCCAAGAGATGGACAGGGTGTCTGTGGTTCCAGTTTGGGTTCTTTTCCCAGACTTAGATCCGTTTCTTTGGACTGATGTAGTGTTAAGTGAAATGGCGAGTAAGGTGGGCAACCCATTATTTGCAGATAAAACAACTACATTCAAGGAGAGGTTGTCATTTGCAAGAGTGTTGATTGAGGTGGATGTAGCGCAACCATTGCCTGATTCAATGGTGCTTAACATACCTATGTTGGGGCAGCTTGTGCAACGAATTGAGTATGAATGGGTGCCATACCACTGTGAGGGGTGTGGTAAACTCGGGCATACTAAGCAATACTGCAAGAGGGAGAAGAAAAAAACTCAGGGGGCAGGGGAAAAAATTGTTGCTCAACGATATACTCCCAAAAAAGTTGTCTCTGAAAAGGAGCCTGCTGGAGGTGATACTACTGACACGGACCTGGCAGACCCGATGATTAATCAGGCTGCATCTGAGGATAACCATGGGTTTACTCCGGTTGTTAGGCGACCTGGAAGTTCTGGTTTAGGTCTGAAAGCAAGAGGACCAAGTAACTGCAATGAGGAAGTAATAATAGAGGGTCAGAGTACTGTACTTTCAAATCGGTATAGCATTCTGCAGCAAGATGAAACGGATATGGAGCATGCTCCGCTAGTGGAGGATGTTCCCCCGGATAAATTCGTATGATCATCTCCTCCTGGAATATTAGGGGGGGAATGAGCCCTTTAAGCAAAATGAGGTACTTAATCTAATGAAGGGCAAGGGGATTGATGTTTTAGGGCTACTTGAAACAAGATTTAAATACACTAAGGCTAAGAGAATTATTTCATCTACATTTAAGGCGTATAATGTTTTTACTAACTACTGTTCTCACATTAATGGGAGAATTTGGGTTATTTGGAATCCAATTACTGTTAGGGCTACTGTTCTTGCTAAGGGAGATCAATTTATCCATTTGGAAGTCTTTCATTTAGGTTCGAATGCTACTTGGTTGGTGACAGTGTTTATGGGAGAAATGATGCTCAAAGTAGAGAGGTACTTTGGGCAGACTTATCGAGGCTTGCTAATCTTGGTTGTAGTTGGCTCGTACTAGGGGATTTTAATATAATTCGCCATAGGGATGAAAAAATTGGAGGTACTGAACCTGTGGACGAGGATATGAATGCTTTTAATGATTGAATAGTTAATAATGGGTTGCAAGAGTTGACAGGCCAAGGTTGTGAATTCACTTGGTCTAACAAACAAGATCCATTGACTAGGGTTTGGACTAAGTTGGATAGGGTCTTAACCAATGCTCACTGGGTCTCTCATTTTCCTGATTCTACAGTTCATTTCTTGAATCCCGGGATTTCGGATCATTCTCCTATTATAGTTACCCTGATTAAAAGTACTTCCGTTAGGAAACGCTTCAGTTTTCTTAATTGCTGGACACAACATTCATCTTATACAGAGATAGTAAAGAAAGCTTGGGATAAGAAGGTCTTTGGTACAGAAGGATACAAATTATTCCAGAAGTTAAAAAATGTAAAAATTGCATTAAAGGACTTGCATAAGAATTACTATTCTAGCATTTCCTCGAGAATTGCTGATTTGTAGGGCGAATTAGAGGACTGCCAGGTTAGCCTCCAGGGCTTTCCTCTCTCTATTGAATTAGGGGTCAAAGAGCATCAGATTAAGGAGGACCTTATGAAGATGAAACGAGCTGAGCTTAGCATCTTGCATCAACGAGCGAAAATTGAGAATATTGACTTAGATGATGCAGCAACTTCGTATTTTCACGCTAAGGTGAAGGAAAGGAGATTACAGCAAGTTGTGGGTGCTATCAATGATCATGAGGGAAGGCCTAGGATTGGGGTTACTGATGTAGCTCATGGGTTTGTCCATTATTATGAGGTTCTTCTTGGTACTGCAGTGAAGACTCAACCCTTGGATAAGGCGATTCTGTGTAAGGGGGAGCTAGTACAGAGGGGGGGACTGGGATGTTCTTTTACAGACTCCTTCTGAGGATGAAATTAAGAAGGCTCTTTTCTCAATTGGTGAAAATAAAAGTCCCGATCCTGATGGCTTCTCCGCCGGATTTTTCCAGGCCTCTTGGAATACTATTAAGTCGGGTTTTAATAGGGCAGTTTGGGAATTTTTCATAAAAGGGAAGATGGTGAAACAAGCTAATACCACTATTATCTCTTTGATCCCCAAGAAGAAGACTTGCCAATCTGTGTTAGACTTCAGACCAATCTCTTGTTGCTCTATTCTCTACAAAACCATTATCAAGCTGCTTACTAACAGGCTAAAAACTGTTATGAGCAAGCTGGTTGGGTTGGAACAGGGTGCTTTCATTGATGACAGGAGTTTACAGGATAATATTTCTCTCTCCCAAGCTTTGATCAAAGGGTATGGTAGGAAATTCCTCTCACCCAGATGCCTCATGAAGGTGGATTTACGAAAAGCGTTTGATTCTATCCAGTGGTCTTTTGTGCGGGATATGCTAGAAGGTTTGCTCTTTCCTCCTCAGTTTATTAGTTGGATTATGGAATGTATTCAAGGGACTTGGTATTCTGTCAAGATCAATGGATCAATTCACGGTTTTTTCAAAGGACGGAGTGGGGTTCGGCAAGGTGATCCACTATCGCCTTATCTCTTTGTCCTTAGTATGGAAATGCTCTCTAGAAGGTTGAGATTGATTGGATTTGAGAGTCAAGTCTCCTATCACCCCAAATGTCGACAACTCAGGCTTAATCATCTAATTTTTGCTGACGACCTAATGATTTTTGTTAGAGGAGATGTTCCCTCCGTGCAAGCTGCTCTTACAGCTTTGGACCGGTTTGCAGGGGAGTCGGGACTGCAGGCTAATAGGGAGAAGACTGAAACTTATTTTGGTGGGGTTGCTTTCAACGTTAAGGAGCATATCTTAATGATCACGGGTTTCAAAGAGGGGGCGTTCCCTTGTAGGTACTTGGGGCTGCTCCTAAATGATGTTTCGAATCGGATGATTCACTATTCAGGAATGCTACAAAAAATTCAGGACCTAATTTGCAATTGGTCTTCTACTGTTCTCAGTTTTGCAGGAAGGGTGCAGCTCATTAACTCAGTTGTGTTTGGCATTGTAAATTTTTGGTCTGCAAATGCTTTGCTCCCTAAAAATGTTACCCTTCGCCTTATACAGCTTTGTTGAAACTATTTTTGGACTGGGACGGTGCAGAGACGAAATCTGGTTTATAAAAGTTGGGATAACATATGTACCCCATGGGAGGAAGGGGGTTTTGATGTGAAGGACATTAAGGCCTGGAATAAGGCGCTTATTTGCTCGAGGTTCTACAGCTTGCTCAAAGGGGGAAAAGGGATTTGGCACTATTGGTTCAAAGCTTACATCCTTGGTCCTAGAACTATTTGGGAAATTCATAAGAGAGAGAGAGAGATTTACCTCCACAATTAACAGCATGTTGGACATTAGGGATGAACTGATTGCATCTGTAGGTGACGCCAGGGCAGTGGAATCGCTAATTTGCAGCTGGGTGTCTAAGGATAAGTTTCAGGCTAGTAAAGCCTATGATTGGTTTAGGTGTAAGTCTACCAGGAAAGGATGGCTCATGGCTTTGAAAGGGAGATGTATTCTACCTAAACACGGTACTATAGCATCACTTGCAGGTCAAGGGTTATTGGCTACTCAGGATGCTATGCAAAGAAGGGGGGTTGTGTTGGCTAATAGATGTGTTATGTGTGGATCTGCTGCTGAAACGCACCGTCATTTGTTCTTTACTTGTGAGTTTTCACGAGCAATATGAGAGAATCTGAAGTGTTGGATGCAGATTAAAGGGCGAGGTGTTGATCTGGGTACGGAGATACGCTGGTGCTCTATCAGGAGGCATAAGAAACACTGGAAACAGGGGTGGTTCAGGTCTTGCATTGCTGCAGCTGTTCATCATATCTGGCTGGAAAGAAATAGGCGAATTTTTGAAGGGAAGGAGTGTCCGTTTACAGTTTTGATTAAGCTTATACGCTTTGAGGTGTTTAAAAGATTGCGATATGCAAATATAGAGATATATAGGAGTTTGCTGACATAATTGTATGTACTCTTACATACTAGAGGGTAGTATTTTGTAAGATCGAGTCTCTTTTATTTACCCATAATGGAGGAATAAAGGAGTCATAACCTTCTTGCAAAAAAAAAATTAAAAAAAAAAATAAAAAAAAAAAAAAAAAAAAAAAAAAAAAAATAATAATAATAATAATAATAATAATAATAATAATAATAACAACAACAACAACAACAACAACAACAACAACAACAACAACAACAACAACAACAACAATAATAATAATCTTTATAATACCTGTACTGTCTTCTATAAAGCCATCTCTAAAGTTCTTGCTAACAGATTAAGGCCTATCCTCCCCTTTCTGATTGGGGAAGAGCAGGCAGCTTTCATCAAGGGTCGAAATATTTTTGATAATACTCTCCTTTCACAAGCTCTAGTTAAGGGTTATACTCGTAAATATCTAACCCCAAGATGTATGGTTAAAGTGGACATTCGAAAGGCGTTTGACTCTTTGCAATGGGATTTCATTGAAAGAATGCTTAGGAGTATGGGAATGTCTGATCAGTTTGCTCGCTGGATCATGGGTTGCATTAAAAATCCCTGGTACTCTTTCAAATTGAATGGGGGCATATCAGGTTTTTTTCAAGGTAAGAGTGGGATTCGTCAGGGTGATCCACTCTCACCATACATATTTGTCTTAAGTATGGAGATTCTATCAAGATCACTTCGAGGCCAACAAAATCATGTCTCTTATCATCCCAAATGTGGTAAAATCAAGCTTACTCACCTTATTTTTGCTGATGAATTGATGATTTTCACCAGAGGTGATGTTCCATCTGTTAGTGTTGTTAATAATGCATTAACCAATTTTGCTGATCTATCTGGTTTGAAACCCAACATTGAGAAGACATGCATTTATTTTGGGGGGGTGACTGACCAGGTTCAAAGCGAAATAACTGCAGTTACAGGATTCACTATTGGGAACTTTCCTTTTAGATATTTGGGATTACCCCTTTCCACTGCAAGAATAACTGTGACAATGTTTGACTCCCTCATTTTAAAGGTTCAACATGTTACAAAACACTGGTCTTCGCTACTGCTATCCTATGTAGGAAAGGTTCAATTAATCAACTCTGTTGTGTTTGGGATGGATAATTTCTGGTGCTCTAGTCTTTTATTACCTAAGACTGTTATTAAGAGCCTAAATAAAATGTGTAAAGACTTTTTCTGGGGCATTACTAAGGTTAAGAGAAGGTTGGTCTTTAAAAGCTGGAGAGAGATTTGCTCTCCACTGGCTGCAGGTGGCTTTGGGATTAAGGATGCACGCTCTTGGAACCTAGCTCTAATGGCAAGATGGATTTGGAGTTTGCACAAACCTCTTCTAGCATTTGGAATCATTGGTGCTCCAAATACATTCTGGATCAGGATGATATTTGGACTCTGCTTCCTAAAGATTATCATTCTATGGGGGTGAGAAACATTTTGGATACTAGAGATGAACTCATCAAGCATTTTGGTGCTAAGCAGAACCTGATGCAGGTCATGGATGCTTGTTCTACTGGTGCTAACTTTTCAGTGCAAAAAATGTACAATCAGATTAATGCCTGGCAAATTAAATCTTGGTCAGGACTGGTTAAGCCTTCTGTCATTACGCCTAGCCATAAAATCATCACAATCATGGCCATTCAGAATCAACTTGCAACCACAGATCAGTTTTTAAAAAGGGGATTTCAGCTCGCTAGTAGATGTGGCCTTTGTGAAGCAGCTGTAGAAGATCATCCCCACCTGTTTTTTTGAATGTACTTTCTCAATGGCAGTGTGGGATGCAGTTCTGCAGTGGATGAAGATGGACAGAATTGGAACTAACATCAAATCAGCTCTTAAATGGATGACTTTGAGAAAGAAACGGAAGCATTGGAAGTTTACGTGGCTCTTAGTTAGTTTCTCTGCAACAATTTATAGCATCTGGAAGGAACGTAATAAAAGGGTCTTTACGGGCATCAATTCTGAGGTTGAGCATATCATTGAGCATACTAAATTCTTGGTTATAGCTAGACTTTTAAAGTATCGTACTAATCCTAAGTTTAAGAGAATTATAGATAGAATTGGTGGTCTTGCTTAAGCTTGTACTTAGTGTGATATATCTCTTGCACTAAATGTAATTTCTTTCATTAGTGAAATGAAATGAGAAGTTTTCTGCAAAAAATAATAATAATAATAATAATAATAATAATAATAATAATAATAATAATAATAATAATAATAATAATAATAATAATAATAATAATAATAATAATAATAATAATAATAATAATAATAATAATATTGTTGTTGTTGTTGTTGTTGTTGTTGTTATTGTTATAGTTACTGTTACTGTTACTGTTACTGTGATGGTAAGGATTTGTCGTGGAATCCCTAACCGTCAATAAACTACCGATTACACCTAGTGGGTAGCTAGGGCAAGTCGGGATCGTATCCACGAGGACGGTATTGCAAGGGTTAGACTAGGTCGGCCTACAACAAGACAATGCTACCAAACAAACACAAAGAAACGATAAATGGAAAACTATGGTGGAGGAGAAGTATGACTAAGCTAATGATGAACTAGGCTAAAACAATGCTAAACAATGCTAATGATCGAACTAATAAATAAACTAGAAGAACGATGGCTAACTAGAAAGATGAACTCAAATATGGAAGAAAGTGGGGTAGGTCGGGTTCATAAGAGTAGATGGGTAATTGGGTGATCAAGGGTATAGGTGTCTCTTAGTTGCTAGGGTCGGTCCGGGCTCTCGCAACTTAGACCCTAGTCCGCACTCTCGTGACTACGACTATTCTCAACATTTCCACATAATAGGCAAACAATGAGAAGATGAACACAAGTATGGGAAGCATGGCCACTACAACTCACACAAGCATATCAACAAACACATGGAGTGCCCACAATGTGACTAACAACAAAGATTCACCCTTTTCCCTTAAACAAACCCTAATCACCCATAATCTACCCTTAATCCCCCTACTAACCCCACAAGGAGACTACTCACTCATTATCAAGAACAAACTAACAACAATAAGAGAAAACAATATCACAACCCAAACATCCATAATGATTAACAAGAACAACGACAATAACAATATAACAAGATTCAAACTAGATTAAATAACAAAGAACAAGAGTAAGAAAGATTATACCAACACTAGGAAGATGAAAAGATGCAATCTTGTATAAATAAGAACCCAAATAAAACCCAAGGTTGTCAAGCTTGGAGAATTCTTCAAGTATCCTCTTAATACAAGAACTAATTACAAGGATTAACTAAGGATTAAAGGAAGATTAAAACTAATGAGTGAAAGTAAATCTAGGGTTTTAGGGTTGTAGAGAGGCTTAAGGAATGCTAAACTATAATAAGATGTCTTACTAATACAAGAGGGGAGTATATATATGGGTACAAGGGGAAAGGAGAGTGAAATAAAAGAAGGCGTGCAGCAGCAGCACGGTCCCGACCGGGACGGGCCCACAGCAGCACCCTTTAACATGCACCCCATCCCGAACGGGATGAGGCCTTCCCGAACGGGATGGGTCTTGTAGGCCTCCCTTAAGAGCTTTTTGGTCCTTCCTTGCCTCTCATGGGTATCTCGTCGATTCTCGGGACTCGGGCTCGGGTCTCGGAGGCTCGGGATTGGGTCCCGAGGTCTCGGGATCGATTCCAAGGCATCGAGTCATCGTTCCTTTACTCCGTTGGCTCCAAAATGTGTATGTATCAGGTCGGAATTGCTCCAACTCTTCCAAATCGGTCTCGGGAACCTGAAACGAACTAAAGGAAGCATAAGAAGCCCATAAATCGCTCCCAAGGAGCGATTCCACAAGGAAAATGGGACCAAAACATAGCAAAATAGACACTACAAACTACACTAATCATACTGTTATTGTTATTGTTATTGTTATTTTTTTTATAAAAATGGGAGAATTTTATTGATGAATCAAAACGTAGTTTACAAAAAATTGGTGGGCAGGCGAGATACAATCTTGACCCCCACCCCTTTAGCTATAGCAAAGTTAAGTCTAGTAAAAATAAAAGGAGCAGCGCGTGCTCCGGCATCCTGCACTATCCAAAATTTCTAAATCCTTTTGAGCAAGCCGATAGCATCTGCCTCCAATTCCCCCAGCGAAGAAAAGAAAAAAGGCAAGAACCCATAACAAGCCTCGTGCACAGGCCTCTGTACTTAGCGCATTTGCGCCGAGCAGCGTCCCCCACAACACGGCCTGGCGTGAATTCAGAGAGACCGGACTGAGTAAGAGGAGAAGACTAGATAAGGTCGACACAAACGTCACGCCCCATGTCCCACGAATAAAGAAGCAAATCTGCTGGACGCAAGGATCTGTCATGATCATCAATCAAACCAATATTGATCTCCTTACCCGCCGAGACCCCGGACCGGAAACAAATATCCAAAAGAGTGTCACGAACGAGGTTATGCCGATGTTTAATACCGACAACCCCCGCACATGACACGGCATGATCCCCATAAATATCGTCGCCAAAAACCCGAGAGCAGAAAACAAAGGAACGCCCAACTAATAGCTAAGCACACATCGGTACGTTCGACCGTTCATAGTCTGGCCCAACCCAGAAATAGGGACAACCCGAAGCCAATCAGAAGCATGACGGCCTTGCTGAGATTTCCATAATGCAACCTGACGGGAGGTCAAAGAGAAATCTGATTCCGTAGTAGCCACAACCCTCGTGAAATATATATCTGCCAAAGAGTTCATAAGTTTGGGGCAGCGATCTCACTAGGATTACAAACAACAGAACCCAAAACCTCCTTAAGCCTACACAAGGTCGCATTGAAAGCTGGGCCAGGGGCCAGGACACCCGCAGCACGAAGCAGCGTAGCCTGCAAGCCCGCAGATTGCAGTCGAGATGCCACAAAAGCATAATGAAGGACATCTCCAACGGCATACACCCCCAAGCCCTCCGAAAGAAAAGGGAAGGGTGGCAAGCTGCCACTGCCAATCGCCAAACCCTGGCCCAAACGCAATAACAATACGTTCTAGATGAGAAGAAAGAGCCGCGTCAAAAGCAAGCTGAGCCGACTCAAAAACAGTCGGTTAGCAAGTACGCAAAGCAAAATAAAGTTTGGAGATACCAGTACATGCCCGGAGCAACAGCAACTCACACTGTGGATCATCAAGCAGAGCGACGGAACCCATAAGCGCGATAGTTCTGGTCACTCTACTCATCACGAGCTCATTGCTGAAATCATGACACGCACTAACAGGCCCACCAAGGACTTTGACACCACGCATCGCTCTGGCGATAGTAGGAGGGAAGACACCAGAGAGCCTACTCCTAGTATTTTCCGTAGGCCAAAAAATCTCGGTTTTACTGACATTAAGATGAAAGTCCCGAACGAGGACCATCATCCAAAATCAGTTCCAAAACCTTCCCCAAGATCAACGTATCCCCAACGATAGTGTCATCATCCAAGTACCAAACCTGCAGGCTCAAATCAAATGAATCCCGGATCTTACAAACCAAGGGATGTAACACCAAAGAAAAAAACAGAGGACCTAAAGGATCACCCTGCTGGACCCGGCCCCCTGACAAGACCACATGTTTTGCTCACCATAATATAACCGAGCAGGACTAGAATAACAAAATTCCACCCACCGGAAGAGAACAGGGCAATGATTATGAACCTCTCGTAACATTATTTCCCGATCGACCCTGTTAAAAGCATTCTGAAAATCCACTAAGAGCATGAAAAGACCCACCTCATCACCCCGGTCCTCAACAAGTCGGTTCAAGGCATGCAAGATAGTCTCACCCCCACCAGATATCCCAACACCAAACTGAAGACCAGAAAAATAGCCACTCAGCGATGGACCGATTAGGAAAGCACCAACCTTAGAGACAAGCCGTCTCCAAATCGTACCAACAGCAATAGGACGAATACTACCGCCTGGCTTAACAAGCAGGGTTAGCGGAGCACTAGCAATGTACTCCCCAAGGACCTGCGGGCAGCTACCCTCGAGAAAGAGTTTCACCACTCGAGTGACAGATGCGATCAAATCGTCCGAAACAGCAACTGCGACACCACTCAAACAATCCAAAAGGTGTTGAGCACGAAAACCGTCCGTCCCACAAGAAGTGCCACGCGGAAAACCTCTAATCATATCCAGAACTACCAACGCGTATGCGGTGAGGGAATGGTGGTTACCAAGCAAAGGAGGCAAAGCAGGAGAAGGGACGGCGGGATGCTTATCCTTCAAAGCCACTAGAGTATCATCGGTGTAAGGAGCAACGCCAGAAGAAGAAAGCACACGAACAGCAGTAGTGTAATGCCCGTCACAAATCTTCCTCCGACACTGTCTAATGTTGAGCTCACTCAAGTCAAGGTCCTCCTGCACACTAGAAGAATGAGCAACCTCAACCAGAGTATCTCGCAAAAGCAACAAACGACCACCCGGCTCATCCCAACAACGAATGGCAGTAGAAATACTCTCCTCCTGGCCCTACCCCCGAATAACGGATCGACACTCAAGGTTACTCCGAGGGGAGAAAGTCTTAAGTATGCAAAGAGGCAACGCAAGTAAGGCGACCCAACAAGAGAGATCACGAGGATAGGCAGCCACATTATCAAGGGCCTCCCGAAGAACCTGAGAAAATCCTAAACGACACTTTGAAGGGATGGATTTAACATTACGTAACCCCTTTGCCAACAAGCGATCAAGAGAAGTCACGTTAAAACCAACAGCCGGGGGACCAACAACACCACTAGACGACGAAACAGAAGGGGCAGATGGTCGGGGAAAGCCGTAAAGAACAAAGCGGATAACACCATCACCACAATTAGGGGGCTAGCTCAATAAAAGACTCTGCATCATGCCGACAACCTTTACTATGTGTATTAGTACAAAAGCAAACCCCACACAACCAAATACCCATCCGACGAAAAGTAGTTTCAGCAACCAAAAATACGTGTAAAGAAGCAAGAGACTGACGCGTGACGTCCCGAGCATCCCCTTACAGTGATGGTCACGGAGATGGATGAGCAAAGAACCTTTAACAAGACCCTTACCCCAGCCATCCCTACACCCATCGAGGCCCACAAAAGGACAGTGGAACCGCACAAGGTCGGGCATGACGAGACGGAAGCAAAACCGACACGAAGAAGAAACCCAAAAATAGAAACCCAAACGAAAACGAAACCACGAAGAAGCGCAAATGAGAAGGCAAAAGAAAACCGCAAAAGGAAACAGAGGAAACCTAACCAACACGAAGAAAGAACGGACCCAACCCCACGATCATCACGGACCCCACGAAGCGGATCGTGATATCCCGGAACAGGCAGTCCGGCACACCGGCGTCGTCAGAATGGCAGCTGGAAAAACCCCGCACCCTAAAACAAATGCTAGGGCAAAATCGATGCCATACCAGACCAAAACCGGTGCCCAAAAACACCCACCAGCACCGGTGCCAAACTAGACCTCCAACACGCTGAACCAGGCCAGAGGTGGTGGCCAGAATCATGTTCGCTGGTGGCCGGAACCAACACACCCACACACGCTCGCCCTCACACGCACTCTCCCATCCAGAACAACCCAGAACGTCAGGACGGCCGGCAGACGCGCGTGGAGACAAAACGGCGACAAAGAGTGGTCGGTGGTGGCCCTCGTTGGTGGCGACAGGCTGGGCGCACTCTCCACGCACGCGGAATCTCTAGGTGCACTCTCTCCCTCACGCAAAAGGACATCGGCGACGAGAGGTCGGCCGGCGTCTTACTATGACGGTGGTGACGGTGGGGAGCCAGGCACTGGCGGCCAATGGCGGTTGAGGCCACAGATGCCCTAATCGCCCAATATTCGCCTGCCGCACTCTCTCACGCACACTCTTATTAATGTTATTTTTATTGTTATTGTTATTGTCATTATTATTATTATTATTATTATTATCATTATTTATTTTGTTTTTATATAAAACGAAACTTGCATTAAGATTGAAATGCAACAACAACAACAATAATTTATTATAATTTGTAAATAATAACGAAATTACACAAATTTTAAAAAAAAGTATATTGATCACTAATATCATTTTTGTACTTACACTGGAATCTACCAGGATGAGTTCAACACCAAAAATTAAGGCTTCCTCCCAATTTGGCTTGCGTCGATCTATGATTTTCTTGGAGTTTTTAACCATTTCCGCATCACCCTCACCGTGATCTGTACAAGCTTCGTTGATTCGTTGATGTCCAAAATTAGAACCGGCTCATATTGAAAAGCCATGATGTAAAACAAATTCAATATGGGTGTGTGAATTTTTCCGATGGGAGGGGGGAGGACGTCGATTTTTTTATGAAGTAAGCGTTTGTTGTGGTGAGTTGTTTGATTTGCAGATGAAATGAGGTAGTAGAGAAATTACTGGGATGAGAAGTTATTTGTTGCCATAAAAACTCCTCCTAAATCTCATATCTCATATATTGTGGGAATTTAAGAATGATGTGGTGGTTGTTAAAGTACTGGAGGCAAATAAGTTAGTTTTACATTAACTCCCCAAAAGTGACGGTTTCTTGGGTGGAACTTCCACTTATCTCACAATAATTTTTTTATTTTTTTTCCACTAAAAACTAACAATTTATTTGGTAGTTGACTTTTTTTTTCACTTGCCACATTGGATGCCACATATGATACATGTCATCATCATAGTCAGAATCCTACGTGGCTCAATGTAGAGCCTCTAAATGTTGCAGCTTTATATAATAAGGGATTATAATTTGTTTCTTAATGCAGTAATTTATTCATCCTCTACCCTTTAAAAAGAGAGAGCTGGGCGCACTGTAGCTAAGCTACAGTGTTGCTACAGTTCTGCAACAGTAACTCCAAAAAAAAAATCAATTCCTCTACTTCTTCTTCACGCTTTCCTCCTCACCACTTTCTTCCTACTTTTCTCTCTCTCTCTCTCTCTCCCTCTCCTCCTCCTCCTCCTCCTCCTCCTCCTCCTCTGTGCTTCTCTCTCTATTCCTCATCTTCACTTCGATTTCTTTTGTTTTTGTTACTAATGTTGCTTTTTTACCATTTCATTTCAGGTAAAGTGATCGATTCAAGTAAATTGATCGATTCAGGTAAATTTTGATGTAAATTTATTTGCATCTAGCCTTGTTTTGTTTGATTTTGTGCTTGTGATTCATAGTTGATTATGTGCTAAGACACGAGTTTCGTTTATTTTACGTGGATTTCATTTGGGTTTTTGTAATTTGTTTAATCTGTTTCAAGTAGAATGATCATCGATCTGGGTAAATTAGATCTTCTTTTTCTAACTTAGTTGTTGTTTATGACCAGAATTTGATCTGGGTTCTTCTTGTTTCTGGAAAAGTGACCCTTTTATGTTCTGATATTTTCAATTGATCGTGGTTTTTGATTGATTTGATTAGTTTATTGTTGATCTGAGACATGGGTTTGGTTTATTTTACAGGAATTTCATTTGGGTTTTTGACGTTTGCTTAATCTGTTTCAAGTAAATTGATCATCCATCTAGGTAAATTCGATCCTTTTTTTTCACTTAGTAGTTGTTTATGACTCTAATTTGATTTGCGCTGTTCTTGTTTTCGGAGATGGAAGATTTGAACTCTCTGGATAATTTATAGGATTTCATAAAAGTTTAGGGTTTAGGCAAAACAATATTAATTTGATTGATTTTTTTGTCGCAGAACCCAGAATCAGTGACAAGTTCCATCTCCTGCATTTTTTCTGCTTTTTTTTGTATTCACTACTCCCTCCATTCATATACACTTGTCACATATTCTTCTTTAGTCCATTTAAATCCACTTATCACATTTCCTATTTGGTCAATCATTATGACACTTTTACCCTTACTTTATTCCTCTTTATACTTCTTATGCCCACCTTATATCCTTCTTATTGTACTTTAACTAGTTTTATCACCCGTGAAGATTCACGGGTCAGTTCTTAATTGTGTTATATATAAAGGGACATGCTAAATCATACCCAACATTTTACTAATTCATACCCACATTTCCCAAATTACCCTCCTCATTTTTCTTCAATCAATCCACCCCACAATCTCTAGTTTCAATCTTTTCTCCCATCTTACTCAAATCTTAATCAATTCACCCCATATTGATATTGTCCGTAATCCTAACCACCGCGTCCACCCCTTAGGCCCCTTACCTTCAACAACCACCCTAACAACCACCTTAATTAGGGTTTAATTCGAAAAAAAATAATCAATAAATTGGTCTAACCACCCTAATTAGGGTTTAATTAGAAAATTAAATCCAATGATTATATTATAAAGTAAATTATTAATAGAAACAACGAACCAATTGTATTGATCCGTAATTCTAAAGTTACATTAAGATGAAACTAGGGTTTAGTTAGAAATTAAACAAAAAAATTAATCAGTAAAATAATTAGGGTTTTAAACAAAAAAATTAAGATAAAATCTCATAAATATATTAAAAAGCGAAAATATTAATAAAAACAAGAAAATTATTTGTCTCAGGTACAAATTAGCGTAGTTATCAAAGAATTTTGTTAGGTTTCGATGAATTAAAAAGGATGGAATTTCTTAAGTTCAAAGGGGATTGGCAGAGTGTTTTTTCTAAGAGAAAAGGGTAGTAATAGGAAAAATAATGAAAAGTTGGATATGAATGAGTAAAAGCTGGGTATGATTTAGTAACTAAAAACTATGAATGAGATATATATCATATATGAACTCAAATAAAATATGTATCTTTTATTATTAAAAGAGAAAACCATCCAGTCCTACGTGGCAACCCATATTCTCTCAATTCTTCCTTTCTTGCGCTCTCAGCAACCTCCCCTAATCAGTCTCCTAATTCTTACTTATTGCTAAACAGTCCCTCCCATTTTTCCAACTTTACTAACTGCTCCCCCATTCCCACCAAACATTCACACTTTCCCAGTAATTAGGATTCATTCAGTACCCCAATTCAATCCCCCCATAAATCACCTCGGCAATACAAGCCTTGAACAAAGAATCAACCCTTCGATTCTCAACAATTCAATTTCAAAACTATCAATCCTCTGCACCGAATTACTATAAAATGGAGTCAGATTTCGGTTATGCTATTCAATCTTTACAGATTGTATCATTCATCAATATTTTTACCAGATTCAAGCAACAATGTCGTCTGAGAAGTTTGTCCCCATATTTGAATTGAAAGATGGCAATAGGATTGAAAACCGAATCACTCGAGGTTTTGTTGATTGATGATACGGTATTTTTCTTAAAACCGTTCTTTTAATTTCTTTGTTGGTTATATCAGTTTTCTACTCGAGGTTATGTTGGTTTTTTTTATATTTTTCTTTATGTATTTGGAGAATCTTTAATGACATGAGATTTTCAAGATACCGATGATAAATCTTGAGACATCGAGTCCTCTCATGTCATCTAAATAAAAGATACTGATGATAAAAAGACGACAATAAAGAGAGTATTCGAGTATTCTTGAAATTTTCATGTCATTAAATCTTCTAATTTAGATCTAATTTTGTATTAACCTTCTACTCTAAATCTTTCAATCTGATTATAAAAATAACTTTTAATTCGTTTTTCATGTTTTTTCAGTTCTGCTTCATTCGGATTTGGGTCCATGAAATTAATTCAATCAGGTACAGTTTTTTTACCAATATTCACTCCTTTGTTTATCAAATTTGAAATTATGAGTTTACAGTTGTGATTTATAACAATCAGTAACACTTTTTATGTGTTTTCATGTTTTTAGTATTTCAGATTTTAATTTTTAATTTTATATTTTATTTGCTATTGTATTGCATAGGTGAGAATCTTATAAAAAAGGTAAAAGTAGGAGGATTGAAGGTCTTATATTTTCTGGAATGTGCATGAATCTTCTCCTGAAAAAGTAACGTTCTTTCCTTCATTTAATTTAATTAATTTGATTTATTTTGCATATTGATTAAGTTATAAAGTTAATTAGGCATAAACTCTCTTCATTATTTTTGATTTATTTTTGTGGGTAGAAGGTGATTTTGTAGTTGAATATTTTTGTAATACTGCTTATTTATTGTATTTTCTGTAGTTTTTAAATTTTTTTTTAAAAATGTAGTTTTATAATTGTAAATAATATACTTTTGCTTTGGATTGGATGCAAGATTTCATAGTGGCTGAAGGATGTTCCTTGGAATCAGTTTCAAAACAAAGAATGAACTATTTAAGGTTGAGTTAATTATTTCATTCATTGAATTTTATAATTTAATTGGGTATTTTTAGAAATGAGAATACAGTAAAGTTAATTAATTGGATTAAAAAAATAAGAGTACAATACATTGATTGCAGGACACCATTCACACCCCACGAAAATTGTTATCAATATAATTTCCCCTTTCCCATGAATTTCTCTCTTCTCTGTAAACCTTACTTGCTCCCTAATAAATTTCCTTCTCCCTCTATTTTTCTCTTCTTCTTTCCTGTTTCATTTTTTTAACTTTTCAACAAAAAATTTCTTATGACTTTTTTCTGTTGTATTCAACAAATGATGTAGTTGATAGTTTTTTTTAAAATATCTTACAGTAGCCCAAGTAACCCATAATGATGTAAATTTTGTAAATTTTAACTTAGATGGACAAATTATCTAAGGTCTGAAATATGGAGAGAGAGTTTAGCAAGAGAAAAAGATGATCGATCATTCGCGTTCGAGCACTTCTTGACAATCGGCCAGCTTTATCATCCAGCTTAAAATTTTTTTTTTGGAAGAAAACTTCATATTTTAATTTTGTCCTCTCATTTTATTCTTTTTGGCAATCCGAAAAAAAACAAAAATAAGCATCCATATTGTTGATGTTTTTTTAAAATGAAATTTTATTTTCAAAGATGGTAACCGAATTTCGCTTACTATTTTGTGGTTGGGCCCAAAAGCTTCCGGATTGACTTAAAATCGTCAACCTTGGTATGCTCCCATATCTATAATTATTGGAATTTTTTAAATTTTAATGTGATTAAAAATTTAATTATCCGAATAGTAATTTAACTCCTTTTTATTTTTTCTCAGGTTTTTAGACGTTATGAGCCGATATAAGGGTCATTGAGCTTGGTTTATGGCCCAAGTCTAGAATTATTGTTGTACTTCGTTTAAATTTTTTATCAAGGTTATGTACAGACAAATTTGTGATAGGGATTAACTTTTGTATGTTTTGTACGTATTATACATTGAAATAATGATGGTCACATTTATGATTTTTTTTTTTTGGTGCGAATATTTATGATTTTTAAGGTCATGCACTTTGTATGCTTTTTTTATCCTATAACGTTTCAATTTTTTCTAGCATTGTTAACTTGATAGATATTCATTTATTTGAATATAAAATAATCAAATGAAAAGATTTGCAAAAATCAAAAATTTTAAAAAAAACCTGCAATTGCAGCTTTTAATTGAGTCTATTACTCCTTCCATTTTCCTATATCTTGAGAAATGAATATTTTCTTTCCCTAAATAAATTATGATTTAATTTTTAATCAAATTAAATTTCAACTTTCCCATAATTTTTTATTTCTTCCAAATTTCTCTTCCCCACAAATTTTTATTTCCAATACATTTCTCCTTCTTCCACATTTTTTTTCTCTATTCCATAGTTTTCCTTTCTCCATATAAGTTTCAACTTTTAAATCTAACATTATTTGGCGCTATACGGATATAAAGATTTGTTTGACTCACTATGTTCAATTTAGTTTATGTAACATATGTTCAACTTTTAAATAATTATCTAATGTTTGAATGTACAATATGTTCAATTTATGTACTATACCCTACATCATTTTCGAACTATCATAAACTTACTTAATCTAAAAATATGCCGAATTTGTTCAAAGTATTGTTAGTTAACCCGTGATTGAATCACGGGTTTGTTAAATACTTTATAAATGTATGAATTGTGTGAAACACATGATAATTATATGTTTGATTATCTTTTACATAGACGGGTCGAATTGACTACAATGTAATAATCATATGCATCAATATTCACTTCTTTTACGTTATTTTCTATCAATATCGTCTTTTCGTTCATCCTCATATGGATTGTGATTTAGCACAATTATGAAAAAAAATGTTTCAACCTCAAGAATTTTCATGGTATATCAAATCAGCTTTGATTAAAGTTCATTTTCTTTTTGTTTGGTTAAATGTAAGAAATACGGTGACTATACCAAAACATTAAAGTTCATTTTCAAAATGTCCTTTCAAAACTATTAATTCCACATATTTAGCATAATTATAAAGTCTTCGCTCAATTATAAAACGTGACACCTAATTACTTCATCTACATCGGATATGCTTCAATATTACTAACTTCCAATTATTTAGAATAAAAAGTTTACAATCCCGTGACGTGTCACGGGTATTATACTAGTTAGAAAAATAGTATTCATGGTAGTCCCTCCGATTTTTATTTATTATATTGTCCCATTTCATCAATATATCGGTGGATTATTTTAATCAAACGTGCAATAAATAAAAATCAGAGGGGTACTATGTACGTGCATTATCATACAGATTAACTAAAAAAACTGAAAGGAACATGACTATATACTATCTCAAAGATTAGTTAATAAAAAAGGAAATCGACCCCCCCCCCCCCCCTATAGGGTCATAAACCCATTTCGATTTTTTAGACCCACAACTTGATTGACAGAACCCAAAATAACTCGTTAATTTAGGATCGAAACCCTACCCAACTCGTTCGGCCGGTAAGAATTTATTAAAATAAAATAAAATATTTATATCTAAATATTATATTTGGATTTATAATTAAATAAATATATTAAATTACAAATATTCATTTTAATACAACTTATTTTATCATTTAATTGTAATATAGTTTTAATAATTGAATTAATTATTGTTTAAAATATAAACATTACTATTAAAGAGTACAACAATAATATTAAAAAAAATTAATATTAAAAATATTTTTTTTGGACTTAATAGTTAGTAAAAAAATATAGGCGTTCGAAACTATTTTTAACCCTAATCCGAACCTTGACCGTATAACCGGTCTCATATTTGGTCTGACCCGTATTTGGATCCGACTCGCATAACCCGACCCGTTGGACCCTTTTTACACGTATACATACTACGCTTCGGCTTTATTTTTGAGGGGTTGAATAATTTAACTTTAGTGTTAATTTTCAACCCTTAACTGTAAAGTTAAAGATTAGAGTTTAGATCCTTAAACCTTTTAATCGATTTTGTTCTCAATGTTTTTTGACATATATAAACTCTTTAAAGAATCGAATACGTACATGATACTGTATTATTTAAATCACTTAAAATATTTATATTCAACTTTGATGTTTGCAAGCAACCCCCTTTTTAGGATCGTGAATTCATTTTTTTGGCCCACAACCCGTTTGATCGACCCCAATATGACTCGTTAATTTAGGGTCGAAACCTGACGCAACTTGTTCCACCCGTTGGGTCAATGAGAATTTATTAAATTAATAAAGTATTATATTTGGATATAAAAGTATATTTAAAAAATAAATATGTATTTTAAATTACAAATATTCAGTTTAATACAACATTTTTTTTATCATTAATAGTAAAATAATTTTAAAATTGAATTAATATTTTTGAAGTACAAACATTATTATTAAAGATTATAATAATAATACTTTTAAAATAATAAAAAAAATATATATTTTTTGTTTGCTGGACTTAAAAAGTTGCTAAAAAATATATGCATTCGATACTATTTCTGACCGTGACTCTGACCCTAACACGACTCCTTGACCCGTATAACCCGACTCATAATTGATCTGACTCGTATGACCCGATTAGCAGCACCCGTTTGATAGGTCTTTATATTACAATCCCACTGTATTTTTTTGCGGGGTTGAGTAACATTAATTGGCGATGTTAATTTTCAATCCTTAACTGTAAAGTTAAAGAGTTCGGGGTGCTACTATTACTTTTTTATTAAACATTTTTTTTATCATTTAATAATAAAATAATTTTTTAAATTTAATTAATATTTTTGTAGTACAAACAATATTACTAAAGATAATAATAATAATACTTTTAAAATAATAAAAAATAATATATTTCTTTTGCTGGATAAAAATAATAAAAATGTTATGATGATAAATTTATATAAAAAAATCGCAGAAAGATTGAGGGTGTATTAGTAGGAATGTTTTCCCTCATTAAGATTTTTGTTCCTTTTTTAGTTTTCACTACTTATAGTGTCACTCGTCAAATTTTCATTTTTTGGTAGAATAAATTAACAAAAATACTATATGCCTTATACACACTTTTCTAATATTACTTTTTTTATGATATATTTTTTGGGTGTTGCTCTTCGCAGTACGCATTTTACTCGACGCAGTACCGTTTTTCCGATTTTGCCCCTCTCACTTCCCCTCCTTCAAATTCATCCTTTTTGTTTTTCCTCTCTTTTGTTTTTCTCTTCTCCATATTTACTTTACTCAACGCAGTACATTATTTTTTTACTTTTACGCAATACATTTATTTTTTTTACTTTCACGCAGTACATTTTTTTGCGGTACATTTATTTTAAAATTTCATATAATACATTTACTTTAATCTTTGACATAAAGTATTTTTTTTTTAACTTTATCAACATAGTACACTTTTTTATCACAGAATAAACATGTTTTTTTTTCAATTTTGACGCAGTACAGAAATAAGAATGAAAAAATCACAGTACACAAGTCTTCGTACAAAACAATGAAAAAGTAACCCTTCAAGACTACCGAAATTTGTTTTCTACACTCGGTATATACTCAGTTCATAACTGTAATACACTATCCGATTGCATACTTCCAATTTAATGCCCAATATTAAAGTATTAAATCCAAGAATTGAGTTTATAAACCAAAAAAATTGAAAGTATAGTGTTTGCTAGAACCCTAATTTCAATAACAATAAACAAAAAATCGATTATTTTAAACTTTGAAACAAAACTGACAATTAAACTTTGAACTCTAATTGAACTTTGAGCCCTAATTGAACTTTGAACCTTAATTTCAATAATTATCTGTTCTTCAATCAAAATCGTATCCATGATCTATTAAATTTAATAAATTGAATGAATGTGTAGTTAGATTTGGAGGTATTCACTGATAATTGAAAAAAAAAATGGTTTGTAGGGTTGGGGTAGAGAGGGTGGGAGAAGAATGAAATTAAGTTTGTTTTCTGATAAGGGTATGCAATGGAAAAAATATGGGTAAAAAGTACTACGTCGAGTAAAATGCGTACTGCGAAGAGTAACTCCGTATTTTTTATCCAAAATATTTTTAGAGTACAAATTTCTCCCAAATCGCTATTTACATGTTTTATGACGAAATGCTGATACATATGTATTTCTTAATTGTGATTAGACATGTCAAACGGGTCAGATGGATAATCAGGTTATGGGTCGGGTCATAATACAGGTCGAGGGTTACATACCCTGATCCCAAATAGTTACACAATAACCGATTAATTCATTCTTTTGAAATACATGTTCTGCTTCATGTATTGTGAAAAATGTGGATTTTTGTGAAACTTTGTAGATAATATTTATATCATTTATCTTAATTGCAAATGTAAACAATTTTTTATGCAAAAATGATTTTTTTTTTTCATCTAATTCATGTTAAATAAATATGAATTAAAAAAGAATATTTTTTTTTCTTTTTATAATAATGCACCTAGGTTAATTATGTATAGTTAATATGGTTTTACCACGTCAGCTTCTCTTACACCTTGCCATGTGGCCAAGTATGCATCAAGTTAATAAGATATAATCCCTAGTCTTCGATCAATTCATCTGATATAATCCCAAATCCACAACCTGAAAGAGAAAAAAAAGCAACATCAGTGGAAAAAAAATCCAAGCCACACAATCAAACAAGCAAAATTCTACACAGATTAGACATAAACAAACAAAACCCAAAAACTTAAACGTAATCGCAACAACCATTGAAGTGTTAAACATCACAAATTCACAATACTTCACAACCCAGAAAAGGAAGAGGAGAAACCCTAATTTTTGAACAAATTACAAAAGGGGAAAGGGAGGAGGAGTTGCGTAGCAGTTGTAGATAAATCAATAATATTACTTGTATTATTGATCAACTAAAGAAAACTCACCTCAACACAAGGGTCATGGTCCTGTTAACTCTTTAGGATGAGGGAAAGGGTACCCATCAGCCATGTCGATGTTATTGTAATTGTCGTCCGCCATTGATACGCTGTGGTCGAGATTCTACCACGCAATAAAATTGAGGAAATCGATAGGGGATGAGAATGGCGGAATTGATTGGGGAATCTACATAATCATCTGTGCCATTAATAAAATAAACAATCAAAAGGGCATTTCAAAACTACAAAATCAACACTACCCATCAAACAAAATCAACGAAAAAACCACAGAAATCAAAGAACCCGAAATCAAAGTTTTGACATCAATCTACCTGGATCGTTCAACTTACTTGAAAAACAAGAGAGTTTAAAAAGCAACATCAATAAGGAAAACAACGACGAACAGGGAGGGAAGCAAAGAGGAGGAATACAGGGAAAGAGACAAGAAATGGAGGAAGAGAGTGGCGGAAGGAGAGGACGGAGAAAGGCACACTATTTATACGTTTTTTTTTAGGGTTTACTATAGTTACTGTAGCTAAGCTACAGTAGCCATCACGCAAGCTGCAGAAACATTGGCAGTCAGAGTCCCGAATGGGACCCACTTCCACAAACCAGATGTTCCTACTCCTTGTCCATTTAATCGAGCAAGCCACCACCTCATCCAAACCCCGAACGGACCAACAAAACAGGCCAACCGTCACGCAAGCTGAGCACCACTGCTACCGTCTCGGAATTTTTCTTTCTCCGAATTCCCGCTTGTTGTCCACAAGCCAACCCACATCAGGACTAACACCAACAAAACAAGGTTACAGAACAGCAACAGAAGACCTCTTCAGCGCAAATGAAGGAGTATTTTATTGTACTAAAATCCTCCTAACAAGTATTAAGGATTTTAGTACTAAAGGTGCAACGGATTTTATCTCCTACTAAAAGTCATGTACTTAGGAGGATACCTTAGCATTAAATGAAGTTAAAACCGTGAATGGTACCGTAGCATTGCAAACCAACAAACCGAAAGTCAGGAACAGAACAGCAGCTAAGCAACTGCAGTAAGGAAGTAGCAGCGAAACGAAATGCAGGAAGAAAACAGTAACAAGACGAAAATGAAGGGGCACAGAAACTTTCCAAACGAAGAAGAGCGAGTCCTCCAATCCCAGATTCGCAAACTGAAAGGGAAACAGAACAACATTAGGAGGCGGAAAGCGCACAGCAGAGGGAAACTAAAAGGAAATGCAGGAGCAGAACAGGGAATGAGCGAGAAGCAGTAACAAAACAGCAGCAAACTGGAAACCAGCAACAGAACGAGAAGCAGGAACAAAAGAGGAAAAGGCCGAAAATCGAGACCCCAAAATGAGAATAGGGAAAACAAGAACAACCCAAATGAAATTAGAATCATAAATAGCAACTAAGTGAAAAAAAGGGATCAAATTCACCTAGATGGATGATCAAACTACTTGAAACAGATTAAACAAACGGCAAAAAACCAAATGAAATTCCTGCAAAAAAAAACCAAACCCATGTCTTAGATCAGCAATAAACCAATCGAGGCGATAAAAAACCACGATAAACTGAAAACAACAAAGCATAAAAGGGTCAGTCTTCCAAAAACAAGAAGAACCCAGATCAAATTTTGGGCATAAACAAAAAATAAGTCAGGAAAACAGACCTAATTCAATGATACAAAACGAAAGAAAGTAGGAGCAACTTAATTGCATCATATATTGTTCCAACTGTCTAATTTCATATAATTTCATACAGTTAATTCCACCAAATTAGGCCGACAAAGCATGCCTAGAACGTAAAGTTCGCTTTAAAACAAGTCTCCAACTGAATCAAGGGTTCAAAGTTGTTACCTTTAGCAAGGCAAGTGCTCTAGGAATTGCCTTTAACCCGTTCCATGTGTACTGACAAGCTCCAATCAGCTGAAACAAACAAACCCATCATCCAAAAAACCACAACAAATCAAATAAACATCACAAAAACTCAATCCAGGAAAAAAAAAATCACTAATCATTCAATCAAACTACATCAAAATAAGATATAATCCCTAGTCTTCGATCAATTCATCTGATATAATCCCAAATCCACAACCTGAAAGAAAAAAAAAATGCAAGATCAGTGGAAAAAAAATCCAAGCCACACAATCAAACAAGCAAAATTCTACACAGATTAGACATAAACAAACAAAACCCAAAAACTTAAACGTAATCGCAACAACCATTGAAGTGTTAAACATCACGAATTCACAATACTTCAAAACCCAGAAAAGGGAGAGGAGAAACCCTAATTTTTGAACAAATTACAAAAAGGGAAAGGGAGGAGGAGTTGCATAGCAGTTGTAGATACATCAATAATATTACTTGTATTATTGATTAATTAAAGAAAACTCACCTGAACACAAGGGTCATGGTCCTATTAACTCTTTAGGATGAGGGAAAGGGTACCCATCAGCCATGTCGATGTTATTGTAATTGTCGTCCGCCATTGATACGCTGTGGTCGAGATTCTACCACGCAATGAAATTGAGGAAATCGATAGGGGATGAGAATGGCGGAATTGATTGGGGAATCTACATAATCATCTGCGCCATTAATAAAATAAACAATCAAAAGGGCATTTCAAAACTACAAAATCAACACTACCCATCAAACAAAATCAACGAAAAAACCACAGAAATCAAAGAACCCGAAATCAAAGTTTTGACATCAATCTACCTGGGTCGTTCAACTTACTTGAAAAACAAGAGAGTTTAAAAAGCAACATCAGTAAGGAAAACAACGACGAACAGGGAGGGAAGCAAAGAGGAGGAATACAGGGAAAGAGACCGAAGAAATGGAGGAAGAGAGTGGCGGAAGGAGAGGACGGAGAAAGGCACACTATTTATACTTTTTTTTTAGGGTTTACTGTAGTTACTGTAGCTAAGCTACAGTAGCCATCACGCAAGCTGCAGAAACATTGGCAGTCAGAGTCCCGAATGGGACCCACTTCCACAAACCAGATGTTCCTACTCCTTGTCCATTTAATCGAGCAAGCCACCACCTCATCCAAACCCCGAACGGACCAACAAAACAGGCCAACCGTCACGCAAGCTGAGCACCACTGCTACCGTCTCTGAATTTTTCTTTCTCCGAATTCCCGCTTGTTGTCCACAAGCCAACCCACATCAGGACTAACACCAACAAAACTACAAGGTTACAGAACAGCAACAGAAAACCTCTTCAGCGCAAATGAAGGAGTATTTTATTGTACTAAAATCCTCCTAACAAGTATTAAGGATTTTAGTACTAAAGGTGCAACGGATTTTATCTCCTACTAAAAGTCATGTACTTAGGAGGATATCTTAGCATTAAATGAAGTTAAAACCGTGAATGGTACCGTAGCACTGCAAACCAACAAATCGAAAGTCAGGAACAGAACAGCAGCTAAGCAAACTGCAGTAAGGAAGTAGCAGCGAAACGAAATGCAGGAAGAAAACAGTAACAAGACGAAAATGAAGGGGCACAGAAACTTTCCAAACGAAGAAGAGCGAGTCCTCCAATCCCAGATTCGCAAACTGAAAGGGAAACAGATCAACATTAGGAGGCGGAAAGCGCACAGCAGAGGGAAACTAAAAGGAAATGCAGGAGCAGAACAGGGAATGAGCGAGAAGCAGTAACAAAACAGCAGCAAACTGGAAACCAGCAACAGAACGAGAAGCAGGAACAGAAGAGGAAAAGGCCGAAAATCGAGACCCCAAAACGAGAATAGGGAAAACAAGAACAACCCAAATGAAATTAGAATCATAAGTAGCAACTAAGTGAAAAAGAGGGATCTAATTCACCTAGATGGATGATCAAACTACTTGAAACAGATTAAACAAACGGCAAAAAACCAAATCAAATTCCTGCAAAACAAACCAAACCTATGTCTTGTATCAGCAATAAACCAATCGAGGCGATAAAAAACCACGATAAACTGAAAACAACAAAGCATAAAAGGGTCAGTCTTCCAAAAACAAGAAGAACCCAGATCAAATTTTGGGCATAAACAAAAAATAAGTGAGGAAAACAGACCTAATTCAATGATACAAAACGAAAGAAAGTAGGAGTAACTTAATTGCATCATATATTGTTCCAACTGCCTAATTTCATATAATTTCATACAGTTAATTCCACCAAATTAGGCCGACAAAGCACGGCTAGAACGTAAAGTTCGCTTTAAAACAAGTCTCCAACTGAATCAAGGGTTCAAAGTTGTTACCTTTAGCAAGGCAAGTGCTCTAGGAATTGCCTTTAACCCGTTCCATGTGTACTGACAAGCTCCAATCAGCTGAAACAAACAAACCCATCATCCAAAAAACCACAACAAATCAAATAAACATCACAAAAGCTCAATCCAGGGAAAAAAAATCACTAATCATTCAATCAAACTACATCAAAATAAGATATAATCCCTAGTCTTCGATCAATTCATCTGATATAATCCCAAATCCACAACCTGAAAGAAAAAAAAAACAAGGTCAGTGGAAAAAAAAAATCCAAGCCACACACAATCAAACAAGCAAAATTCTACACAGATTAGACATAAACAAACAAAACCCAAAAACTTAAACGTAATCGCAACAACCATTGAAGTGTTAAACATCACGAATTCACAATACTTCACAACCCAGAAAAGGGAGAGGAGAAACCCTAATTTTTGAACAAATTACAAAAGGGGAACGGGAGGAGGAGTTGCGTAGCAGTTGTAGATACATCAATAATATTACTTGTATTATTGATCAACTAAAGAAAACTCACCTGAACACAAGGGTCATGGTCCTGTTAACTCTTTAGGATGAGGGAAAGGGTACCCATCAACCATGTCGATGTTATTGTAATTGTCGTCCGCCATTGATACGCTGTGGTCGAGATTCTACCACGCAATAAAATTGAGGAAATCGATAGGGGGTGAGAATGGCGGAATTGATTGGGGAATCTACATAATCATCTGCGCCATTAATAAAATAAACAATCAAAAGGGCATTTCAAAACTACAAAATCAACACTACCCATCAAACAAAATCAACGAAAAAACCACAGAAATCAAAGAACCCGAAATCAAAGTTTTGACATCAATCTACCTGGGTCGTTCAACTTACTTGAAAAACAAGAGAGTTTAAAAAGCAACATCAGTAAGGAAAACAACGACGAACAGGGAGGGAAGCAAAGAGGAGGAATACAGGGAAAGAGACCGAAGAAATAGAGGAAGAGAGTGGCGGAAGGAGAGGACGGAGAAAGGCACACTATTTATACTTTTTTTTTAGGGTTTACTGTAGTTACTGTAGCTAAGCTACAGTAGCCATCACGCAAGCTGCAGAAACATTGGCAGTCAGAGTCCCGAATGGGACCCACTTCCACAAACCAGATGTTCCTACTCCTTGTCCATTTAATCGAGCAAGCCACCACCTCATCCAAACCCCGAACGGACCAACAAAATAGGCCAACCGTCACGCAAGCTGAGCACCACTGCTACCGTCTCTGAATTTTTCTTTCTCTGAATTCCCGCTTGTTGTCCACAAGCCAACCCACATCAGGACTAACACCAACAAAACTACAAGGTTACAGAACAGCAACAGAAAACCTCTTCAGCGCAAATGAAGGAGTATTTTATTGTACTAAAATCCTCCTAACAAGTATTAAGGATTTTAGTACTAAAGGTGCAACGGATTTTATCTCCTACTAAAAGTCATGTACTTAGGACTATATCTTAGCATTAAATGAAGTTAAAACCGTGAATGGTACCGTAGCACTGCAAACCAACAAATCGAAAGTCAGGAACAGAACAGCAGCTAAGCAAACTGCAGTAAGGAAGTAGCAGCGAAACGAAATGCAGGAAGAAAACAGTAACAAGACGAAAATGAAGGGGCACAGAAACTTTCCAAACGAAGAAGAGCGAGTCCTCCAATCCCAGATTCGCAAACTGAAAGGGAAACAGATCAACATTAGGAGGCGGAAAGCGCACAGCAGAGGGAAACTAAAAGGAAATGCAGGAGCAGAACAGGGAATGAGCGAGAAGCAGTAACAAAACAGCAGCAAACTGGAAACCAGCAACAGAACGAGAAGCAGGAACAGAAGAGGAAAACGCCGAAAATCGAGACCCCAAAACGAGAATAGGGAAAACAAGAACAACCCAAATGAAATTAGAATCATAAGTAGCAACTAAGTGAAAAAAAGGGATCTAATTCACCTAGATGGATGATCAAACTACTTGAAACAGATTAAACAAACGACAAAAAACCAAATGAAATTCCTGCAAAACAAACCAAACCCATGTCTTAGATCAGCAATAAACCAATCGAGGCGATAAAAAACCACGATAAACTGAAAACAACAAAGCATAAAAGGGTCAGTCTTCCAAAAACAAGAAGAACCCAGATCAAATTTTGGGCATAAACAAAAAATAAGTCAGGAAAAGAGACCTAATTCAATGATACAAAACGAAAGAAAGTAGGAGTAACTTAATTGCATCATATATTGTTCCAACTGCCTAATTTCATATAATTTCATACAGTTAATTCCACCAAATTAGGCCGACAAAGCACGGCTAGAACGTAAAGTTCGCTTTAAAACAAGTCTCCAACTGAATCAAGGGTTCAAAGTTGTTACCTTTAGCAAGGCAAGTGCTCTAGGAATTGCCTTTAACCCGTTCCATGTGTACTGACAAGCTCCAATCAGCTGAAACAAACAAACCCATCATCCAAAAAACCACAACAAATCAAATAAACATCACAAAAACTCAATCCAGGGAAAACAAATCACTAATCATTCAATCAAACTACATCAAAATAAGATATAATCCCTAGTCTTCGATCAATTCATCTGATATAATCCCAAATCCACAACCTGAAAGAAAAAAAAAACAAGATCAGTGGAAAAAAAAAATCCAAGCCACACAATCAAACAAGCAAAATTCTACACAGATTAGACATAAACAAACAAAACCCAAAAACTTAAACGTAATCGCAACAACCATTGAAGTGTTAAACATCACGAATTCACAATACTTCACAACCCAGAAAAGGGAGAGGAGAAACCCTAATTTTTGAACAAATTACAAAAGGGGAACGGGAGGAGGAGTTGCGTAGCAGTTGTAGATACATCAATAATATTACTTGTATTATTGATCAACTAAAGAAAACTCACCTGAACACAAGGGTCATCGTCCTGTTAACTCTTTAGGATGAGGGAAAGGGTACCCATCAACCATGTCGATGTTATTGTAATTGTCGTCCGCCATTGATACGCTGTGGTCGAGATTCTACCACGCAATAAAATTGAGGAAACCGATAGGGGGTGAGAATGGCGGAATTGATTGGGGAATCTACATAATCATCTGCGCCATTAATAAAATAAACAATCAAAAGGGCATTTCAAAACTACAAAATCAACACTACCCATCAAACAAAATCAACGAAAAAACCACAGAAATCAAAGAACCCGAAATCAAAGTTTTGACATCAATCTACCTGGGTCGTTCAACTTACTTGAAAAACAAGAGAGTTTAAAAAGCAACATCAGTAAGGAAAACAACGACGAACAGGGAGGGAAGCAAAGAGGAGGAATACAGGGAAAGAGACCGAAGAAATGGAGGAAGAGAGTGGCGGAAGGAGAGGACGGAGAAAGGCACACTATTTATACTTTTTTTTTAGGGTTTACTGTAGTCACTGTAGCCATCACGCAAGCTGCAGAAACATTGGCAGTCAGAGTCCCGAATGGGACCCACTTCCACAAACCAGATGTTCCTACTCCTTGTCCATTTAATCGAGCAAGCCACCACCTCATCCAAACCCCGAACGGACCAACAAAACAGGCCAACCGTCATGCAAGCTGAGCACCACTGCTACCGTCTCTGAATTTTTCTTTCTCCAAATTCCCGCTTGTTGTCCACAAGCCAACCCACATCAGGACTAACACCAACAAAACTACAAGGTTACAGAACAGCAACAGAAAACCTCTTCAGCGCAAATGAAGGAGTATTTTATTGTACTAAAATCCTCCTAACAAGTATTAAGGATTTTAGTACTAAAGGTGCAACGGATTTTATCTCCTACTAAAAGTCATGTACTTAGGAGGATATCTTAGCATTAAATGAAGTTAAAACCGTGAATGGTACCGTAGCACTGCAAACCAACAAATCGAAAGTCAGGAACAGAACAGCAGCTAAGCAAACTGCAGTAAGGAAGTAGCAGCGAAACGAAATGCAGGAAGAAAACAGTAACAAGACGAAAATGAAGGGGCACAGAAACTTTCCAAACGAAGAAGAGCGAGTCCTCCAATCCCAGATTCGCAAACTGAAAGGGAAACAGATCAACATTAGGAGGCGGAAAGCGCACAGCAGAGGGAAACTAAAAGGAAATGCAGGAGCAGAACAGGGAATGAGCGAGAAGCAGTAACAAAACAGCAGCAAACTGGAAACCAGCAACAGAACGAGAAGCAGGAACAGAAGAGGAAAAGGCCGAAAATCGAGACCCCAAAACGAGAATAGGGAAAACAAGAACAACCCAAATGAAATTAGAATCATAAGTAGCAAATAAGTGAAAAAAAGGGATCTAATTCACCTAGATGGATGATCAAACTACTTGAAACAGATTAAACAAACGGCAAAAAACCAAATGAAATTCCTGCAAAACAAACCAAACCCATGTCTTAGATCAGCAATAAACCAATCGAGGCGATAAAAAACCACGATAAACTGAAAACAACAAAGCATAAAAGGGTCAGTCTTCCAAAAACAAGAAGAACCCAGATCAAATTTTGGGCATAAACAAAAAATAAGTCAGGAAAAGAGACCTAATTCAATGATACAAAACGAAAGAAAGTAGGAGTAACTTAATTGCATCATATATTGTTCCAACTGCCTAATTTCATATAATTTCATACAGTTAATTCCACCAAATTAGGCCGACAAAGCACGGCTAGAACGTAAAGTTCGCTTTAAAACAAGTCTCCAACTGAATCAAGGGTTCAAAGTTGTTACCTTTAGCAAGGCAAGTGCTCTAGGAATTGCCTTTAACCCGTTCCATGTGTACTGACAAGCTCCAATCAGCTGAAACAAACAAACCCATCATCCAAAAAACCACAACAAATCAAATAAACATCACAAAAACTCAATCCAGGGAAAAAAAATCACTAATCATTCAATCAAACTACATCAAAATAAGATATAATCTCTAGTCTTCGATCAATTCATCTGATATAATCCCAAATCCACAACCTGAAAGAAAAAAAAAAGCAAGATCAGTGGAAAAAAAAAATCCAAGCCACACAATCAAACAAGCAAAATTCTACACAGATTAGACATAAACAAACAAAACCCAAAAACTTAAACGTAATCGCAACAACCATTGAAGTGTTAAACATCACGAATTCACAATACTTCACAACCCAGAAAAGGGAGAGGAGAAACCCTAATTTTTGAACAAATTACAAAAGGGGAACGGGAGGAGGAGTTGCGTAGCAGTTGTAGATACATCAATAATATTACTTGTATTATTGATCAACTAAAGAAAACTCACCTGAACACAAGGGTCATGGTCCTGTTAACTCTTTAGGATGAGGGAAAGGGTACCCATCAACCATGTCGATGTTATTGTAATTGTCGTCCGCCATTGATACGCTGTGGTCGAGATTCTACCACGCAATAAAATTGAGGAAATCGATAGGGGGTGAGAATGGCGGAATTGATTGGGGAATCTACATAATCATCTGCTCCATTAATAAAATAAACAATCAAAAGGGCATTTCAAAACTACAAAATCAACACTACCCATCAAACAAAATCAACGAAAAAACCACAGAAATCAAAGAACCCGAAATCAAAGTTTTGACATCAATCTACCTGGGTCGTTCAACTTACTTGAAAAACAAGAGAGTTTAAAAAGCAACATCAGTAAGGAAAACAACGACGAACAGGGAGGGAAGCAAAGAGGAGGAATACAGGGAAAGAGACCGAAGAAATGGAGGAAGAGAGTGGCGGAAGGAGAGGACGGAGAAAGGCACACTATTTATACTTTTTTTTTTAGGGTTTACTGTAGTTACTGTAGCTAAGCTACAGTAGCCATCACGCAAGCTGCAGAAACATTGGCAGTCAGAGTCCCGAATGGGACCCACTTCCACAAACCAGATGTTCCTACTCCTTGTCCATTTAATCGAGCAAGCCACCACCTCATCCAAACCCCGAACGGACCAATAAAACAGGCCAACCGTCACGCAAGCTGAGCACCACTGCTACCATCTCTGAATTTTTCTTTCTCCGAATTCCCGCTTGTTGTCCACAAGCCAACCCACATCAGGACTAACACCAACAAAACTACAAGGTTACAGAACAGCAACAGAAAACCTCTTCAGCGCAAATGAAGGAGTATTTTATTGTACTAAAATCCTCCTAACAAGTAATAAGGATTTTAGTACTAAAGGTGCAACGGATTTTATCTCCTACTAAAAGTCATGTACTTAGGAGGATATCTTAGCATTAAATGAAGTTAAAACCGTGAATGGTACCGTAGCACTGCAAACCAACAAACCGAAAGTCAGGAACAGAACAGCAGCTAAGCAAACTGCAGTAAGGAAGTAGCAGCGAAACGAAATGCATGAAGAAAACAGTAACAAGACGAAAATGAAAGGGCACAGAAACTTTCCAAACGAAGAAGGGCGAGTCCTCCAATCCCAGATTCGCAAACTGAAAGGGAAACAGATCAACATTAGGAGGCGGAAAGCGCATAGCAGGGAAACTAAAAGGAAATGCAGGAGCAGAACAGGGAATGAGCGAGAAGCAGTAACAAAACAGCAGCAAACTGGAAACCAGCAACAAAACGAGAAGTAGGAACAGAAGAGGAAAAGGCCGAAAATCGAGACCCCAAAACGAGAATAGAGAAAACAAGAACAACCCAAATGAAATTAGAATCATAAATAGCAACTAAGTGAAAAAAAAGGGATCTAATTCACCTAGATGGATGATCAAACTACTTGAAACAGATTAAACAAACGGCAAAAAACCAAATGAAATTCCTGCAAAACAAACCAAACCCATGTCTTAGATCAGGAATAAACCAATCGAGGCGATAAAAAACCACGATAAACTGAAAACAACAAAGCATAAAAGGGTCAGTCTTCCAAAAACAAGAAGAACCCAGATCAAATTTTGGGCATAAACAAAAAATAAGTCAGGAAAAGAGACCTAATTCAATGATACAAAACGAAAGAAAGTAGGAGCAACTTAATTGCATCATATATTGTTCCAACTGCCTAATTTCATATAATTTCATACAGTTAATTCCACCAAATTAGGCCGACAAAGCACGGCTAGAACGTAAAGTTCGCTTTAAAACAAGTCTCCAACTGAATCAAGGGTTCAAAGTTGTTACCTTTAGCAAGGCAAGTGCTCTAGGAATTGTCTTTAACCCGTTCCATGTGTACTGACAAGCTCCAATCAGCTGAAACAAACAAACCCATCATCCAAAAAACCACAACAAATCAAATAAACATCACAAAAACTCAATCCAGGGAAAAAAAATCACTAATCATTCAATCAAACTACATCAAAATAAGATATAATCCCTAGTCTTCGATCAATTCATCTGATATAATCCCAAATCCACAACCTGAAAGAAAAAAAAAACAAGATCAGTGGAAAAAAAAAATCCAAGCCACACAATCAAACAAGCAAAATTCTACACAGATTAGACATAAACAAACAAAACCCAAAAACTTAAACGTAATCGCAACAACCATTGAAGTGTTAAACATCACGAATTCACAATACTTCACAACCCAGAAAAGGGAGAGGAGAAACCCTAATTTTTGAACAAATTACAAAAGGGGAACGGGAGGAGGAGTTGCGTAGCAGTTGTAGATACATCAATAATATTACTTGTATTATTGATCAACTAAAGAAAACTCACCTGAACACAAGGGTCATGGTCCTGTTAACTCTTTAGGATGAGGGAAAGGGTACCCATCAACCATGTCGATGTTATTGTAATTGTCGTCCGCCATTGATACGCTGTGGTCGAGATTCTACCACGCAATAAAATTGAGGAAATCGATAGGGGGTGAGAATGGCGGAATTGATTGGGGAATCTACATAATCATCTGCGCCATTAATAAAATAAACAATCAAAAGGGCATTTCAAAACTACAAAATCAACACTACCCATCAAACAAAATCAACGAAAAAACCACAGAAATCAAAGAACCCGAAATCAAAGTTTTGACATCAATCTACCTGGGTCGTTCAACTTACTTGAAAAACAAGAGAGTTTAAAAAGCAACATCAGTAAGGAAAACAACGACGAACAGGGAGGGAAGCAAAGAGGAGGAATACAGGGAAAGACACCGAAGAAATGGAGGAAGAGAGTGGCGGAAGGAGAGGACGGAGAAAGGCACACTATTTATACTTTTTTTTTTTAGGGTTTACTGTAGTTACTGTAGCCATCACGCAAGCTGCAGAAACATTGGCAGTCAGAGTCCCGAATGGGACCCACTTCCACAAACCAGATGTTCCTACTCCTTGTCCATTTAATCGAGCAAGCCACCACCTCATCCAAACCCCGAACGGACCAACAAAACAGGCCAACCGTCACGCAAGCTGAGCACCACTGCTACCGTCTCGGAATTTTTCTTTCTCCGAATTCCCGCTTGTTGTCCACAAGCCAACCCACATCAGGACTAACACAACAAAACAAGGTTACAGAACAGCAACAGAAGACCTCTTCAGCGCAAATGAAGGAGTATTTTATTGTACTAAAATCCTCCTAACAAGTATTAAGGATTTTAGTACTAAAGGTGCAACGGATTTTATCTCCTACTAAAAGTCATGTACTTAGGAGGATACCTTAGCATTAAATGAAGTTAAAACCGTGAATGGTACCGTAGCATTGCAAACCAACAAACCGAAAGTCAGGAACAGAACAGCAGCTAAGCAACTGCAGTAAGGAAGTAGCAGCGAAACGAAATGCAGGAAGAAAACAGTAACAAGACGAAAATGAAGGGGCACAGAAACTTTCCAAACGAAGAAGGGCGAGTCCTCCAATCCCAGATTCGCAAACTGAAAGGGAAACAGATCAACATTAGGAGGCGGAAAGCGCACAGCAGAGGGAAACTAAAAGGAAATGCAGGAGCAGAACAGGGAATGAGCGAGAAGCAGTAACAAAACAGCAGCAAACTGGAAACCAGCAACAGAACGAGAAGCAGGAACAGAAGAGGAAAAGGCCGAAAATCGAGACCCCAAAACGAGAATAGGGAAAACAAGAACAACCCAAATGAAATTAGAATCATAAATAGCAACTAAGTGAAAAAAAGGGATCTAATTCACCTAGATGGATGATCAAACTACTTGAAACAGATTAAACAAACGGCAAAAAACCAAATGAAATTCCTGCAAAACAAACCAAACCCATGTCTTAGATCAGCAATAAACCAATCGAGGCGATAAAAAACCACGATAAACTGAAAACAACAAAGCATAAAAGGGTCAGTCTTCCAAAAACAAGAAGAACCCAGATCAAATTTTGGGCATAAACAAAAAATAAGTCAGGAAAAGAGACCTAATTCAATGATACAAAACGAAAGAAAGTAGGAGCAACTTAATTGCATCATATATTGTTCCAACTGCCTAATTTCATATAATTTCATACAGTTAATTCCACCAAATTAGGCCGACAAAGCACGGCTAGAACGTAAAGTTCGCTTTAAAACAAGTCTCCAACTGAATCAAGGGTTCAAAGTTGTTACCTTTAGCAAGGCAAGTGCTCTAGGAATTGCCTTTAACCCGTTCCATGTGTACTGACAAGCTCCAATCAGCTGAAACAAACAAACCCATCATCCAAAAAACCACAACAAATCAAATAAACATCACAAAAACTCAATCCAGGGAAAAAAAATCACTAATCATTCAATCAAACTACATCAAAATAAGATATAATCCCTAGTCTTCGATCAATTCATCTGATATAATCCCAAATCCACAACCTGAAAGAAAAAAAAAACAAGATCAGTGGAAAAAAAAAAAATCCAAGCCACACAATCAAACAAGCAAAATTCTACACAGATTAGAGATAAACAAACAAAACCCAAAAACTTAAACGTAATCGCAACAACCATTGAAGTGTTAAACATCACGAATTCACAATACTTCACAACCCAGAAAAGGGAGAGGAGAAACCCTAATTTTTGAACAAATTACAAAAGGGGAACGGGAGGAGGAGTTGCGTAGCAGTTGTAGATACATCAATAATATTACTTGTATTATTGATCAACTAAAGAAAACTCACCTGAACACAAGGGTCATGGTCCTGTTAACTCTTTAGGATGAGGGAAAGGGTACCCATCAACCATGTCGATGTTATTGTAATTGTCGTCCGCCATTGATACGCTGTGGTCGAGATTCTACCACGCAATAAAATTGAGGAAATCGATAGGGGGTGAGAATGGCGGAATTGATTGGGGAATCTACATAATCATCTGCTCCATTAATAAAATAAACAATCAAAAGGGCATTTCAAAACTACAAAATCAACACTACCCATCAAACAAAATCAACGAAAAAACCACAGAAATCAAAGAACCCGAAATCAAAGTTTTGACATCAATCTACCTGGGTCGTTCAACTTACTTGAAAAACAAGAGAGTTTAAAAAGCAACATCAGTAAGGAAAACAACGACGAACAGGGAGGGAAGCAAAGAGGAGGAATACAGGGAAAGACACCGAAGAAATGGAGGAAGAGAGTGGCGGAAGGAGAGGACGGAGAAAGGCACACTATTTATACTTTTTTTTTTAGGGTTTACTGTAGTTACTGTAGCCATCACGCAAGCTGCAGAAACATTGGCAGTCAGAGTCCCGAATGGGACCCACTTCCACAAACCAGATGTTCCTACTCCTTGTCCATTTAATCGAGCAAGCCACCACCTCATCCAAACCCCGAACGGACCAACAAAACAGGCCAACCGTCACGCAAGCTGAGCACCACTGCTACCGTCTCTGAATTTTTCTTTCTTCGAATTCCCGCTTGTTGTCCACAAGCCAACCCACATCAGGACTAACACCAACAAAACTACAAGGTTACAGAACAGCAACAGAAAACCTCTTCAGCGCAAATGAAGGAGTATTTTATTGTACTAAAATCCTCCTAACAAGTATTAAGGATTTTAGTACTAAAGGTGCAACGGATTTTATCTCCTACTAAAAGTCATGTACTTAGGAGGATACCTTAGCATTAAATGAAGTTAAAACCGTGAATGGTATCGTAGCACTGCAAACCAACAAACCGAAAGTCAGGAACAGAACAGCAGCTAAGCAAACTGCAGTAAGGAAGTAGCAGCGAAACGAAATGCAGGAAGAAAACAGTAACAAGACGAAAATGAAGGGGCACAGAAACTTTCCAAACGAAGAAGGGCGAGTCCTCCAATCCCAGATTCGCAAACTGAAAGGGAAACAGATCAACATTAGGAGGCGGAAAGCGCACAGCAGAGGGAAACTAAAAGGAAATGCAGGAGCAGAACAGGGAATGAGCGAGAAGTAGTAACAAAACAACAGCTAACTGGAAACCAGCAACAGAACGAGAAGCAGGAACAGAAGAGGAAAAGGCCGAAAATCGAGACCCCAAAACGAGAATAGGGAAAACAAGAACAACCCAAATGAAATTAGAATCATAAATAGCAACTAAGTGAAAAAAAGGGATCTAATTCACCTAGATGGATGATCAAACTACTTGAAACAGATTAAACAAACGGCAAAAAACCAAATGAAATTCCTGCAAAACAAACCAAACCCATGTCTTAGATCAGGAATAAACCAATCGAGGCGATAAAAAACCATGATAAACTGAAAACAACAAAGCATAAAAGGGTCAGTCTTCCAAAAACAAGAAGAACCCAGATCAAATTTTGGGCATAAACAAAAAATAAGTCAGGAAAAGAGACCTAATTCAATGATACAAAACGAAAGAAAGTAGGAGCAACTTAATTGCATCATATATTGTTCCAACTGCCTAATTTCATATAATTTCATACAGTTAATTCCACCAAATTAGGCCGACAAAGCACGGCTAGAACGTAAAGTTCGCTTTAAAACAAGTCTCCAACTGAATCAAGGGTTCAAAGTTGTTACCTTTAGCAAGGCAAGTGCTCTAGGAATTGCCTTTAACCCGTTCCATGTGTACTGACAAGCTCCAATCAGCTGAAACAAACAAACCCATCATCCAAAAAACCACAACAAATCAAATAAACATCACAAAAACTCAATCCAGGGAAAAAAAATCACTAATCATTCAATCAAACTACATCAAAATAAGATATAATCCCTAGTCTTCGATCAATTCATCTGATATAATCCCAAATCCACAACCTGAAAGAAAAAAAAAAGCAAGATCAGTGGAAAAAAAAAATCCAAGCCACACAATCAAACAAGCAAAATTCTACACTGATTAGACATAAACAAACAAAACCCAAAAACTTAAACGTAATCGCAACAACCATTGAAGTGTTAAACATCACGAATTCACAATACTTCACAACCCAGAAAAGGGAGAGGAGAAACCCTAATTTTTGAACAAATTACAAAAGGGGAAAGGGAGGAGGAGTTGCGTAGCAGTTGTAGATACATCAATAATATTACTTGTATTATTGATCAACTAAAGAAAACTCACCTGAACACAAGGGTCATGGTCCTGTTAACTCTTTAGGATGAGGGAAAGGGTACCCATCAACCATGTCGATGTTATTGTAATTGTCGTCCGCCATTGATACGCTGTGGTCGAGATTCTACCACGCAATAAAATTGAGGAAATCGATAGGGGGTGAGAATGGCGGAATTGATTGGGGAATCTACATAATCATCTGCGCCATTAATAAAATAAACAATCAAAAGGGCATTTCAAAACTACAAAATCAACACTACCCATCAAACAAAATCAACGAAAAAACCACAGAAATCAAAGAACCCGAAATCAAAGTTTTGACATCAATCTACCTGGGTCGTTCAACTTACTTGAAAAACAAGAGAGTTTAAAAAGCAACACCAGTAAGGAAAACAACGACGAACAGGGAGGGAAGCAAAGAGGAGGAATACAGGGAAAGAGACCGAAGAAATGGAGGAAGAGAGTGGCGGAAGGAGAGGACGGAGAAAGGCACACTATTTATACTTTTTTTTAGGGTTTACTGTAGTTACTGTAGCTAAGCTACAGTAGCCATCACGCAAGCTGCAGAAACATTGGCAGTCAGAGTCCCGAATGGGACCCACTTCCACAAACCAGATGTTCCTACTCCTTGTCCATTTAATCGAGCAAGCCACCACCTCATCCAAACCCCGAACGGACCAACAAAACAGGCCAACCGTCACGCAAGCTGAGCACCACTGCTACCGTCTCTGAATTTTTCTTTCTCCGAATTCCCGCTTGTTGTCCACAAGCCAACCCACATCAGGACTAACACCAACAAAACTACAAGGTTACAGAACAGCAACAGAAAACCTCTTCAGCGCAAATGAAGGAGTATTTTATTGTACTAAAATCCTCCTAACAAGTATTAAGGATTTTAGTACTAAAGGTGCAACGAATTTTATCTCCTACTAAAAGTCATGTACTTAGGAGGATACCTTAGCATTAAATGAAGTTAAAACCGTGAATGGTACCGTAGCACTGCAAACCAACAAACCGAAAGTCAGGAACAGAACAGCAGCTAAGCAAACTGCAGTAAGGAAGTAGCAGCGAAACGAAATGCAGGAAGAAAACAGTAACAAGACGAAAATGAAGGGGCACAGAAACTTTCCAAACGAAGAAGGGCGAGTCCTCCAATCCCAGATTCGCAAACTGAAAGGGAAACAGATCAACATTAGGAGGCGGAAAGCGCACAGCAGAGGGAAACTAAAAGGAAATGCAGGAGCAGAACAGGGAATGAGCGAGAAGCAGTAACAAAACAACAGCAAACTGGAAACCAGCAACAGAACGAGAAGCAGGAACATAAAAGGAAAAGGCCGAAAATCGAGACCCCAAAACGAGAATAGGGAAAACAAGAACAACCCAAATGAAATTAGAATCATAAATAGCAACTAAGTGAAAAAAAGGGATCTAATTCACCTAGATGGATGATCAAACTACTTGAAACAGATTAAACCAACGGCAAAAAACCAAATGAAATTCCTGCAAAATAAACCAAACCCATGTCTTAGATCAGCAATAAACCAATCGAGGCGATAAAAAACCACGATAAACTGAAAACAACAAAGCATAAAAGGGTCAGTCTTCCAAAAACAAGAAGAACCCAGATCAAATTTTGGGCATAAACAAAAAATAAGTCAGGAAAAGAGACCTAATTCAATCATACAAAACGAAAGAAAGTAGGAGCAACTTAATTGCATCATATATTGTTCCAACTGCCTAATTTCATATAATTTCATACAGTTAATTCCACCAAATTAGGCCGACAAAGCACGGCTAGAACGTAAAGTTCGCTTTAAAACAAGTCTCCAACTGAATCAAGGGTTCAAAGTTGTTACCTTTAGCAAGGCAAGTGCTCTAGGAATTACCTTTAACCCGTTCCATGTGTACTGACAAGCTCCAATCAGCTGAAACAAACAAACCCATCATCCAAAAAACCACAACAAATCAAATAAACATCACAAAAACTCAATCCAGGAAAAAAAAATCACTAATCATTCAATCAAACTACACCAAAATAAGATATAATCCCTAGTATTCGATCAATTCATCTGATATAATCCCAAATCCACAACCTGAAAGAAATAAAAAAGCAAGATCAGTGGAAAAAAAATCCAAGCCACACAATCAAACAAGCAAAATTCTACACAGATTAGACATAAACAAACAAAACCCAAAAACTTAAACGTAATCGCAACAACCATTGAAGTGTTAAACATCACGAATTCACAATACTTCACAACCCAGAAAAGGGAGAGGAGAAACCCTAATTTTTGAACAAATTACAAAAGGGGAAAGGGAGGAGGAGTTGCATAGCAGTTGTAGATACATCAATAACATTACTTGTATTATTGATCAACTAAAGAAAACTCACCTGAACACAAGGGTCATGGTCCTATTAACTCTTTAGGATGAGGGAAAGGTACCTATCAGCCATGTCGATGTTATTGTAATTGTCGTCCGCCATTGATACGCTGTGGTCGAGATTCTACCACGCAATAAAATTGAGGAAATCGATAGGGGATGAGAATGGCGGAATTGATTGGGGAATCTACATAATCATCTGCGCCATTAATAAAATAAACAATTGTAGACACCCGCATTTTGCCTGCTAGTGTCTATAGCAGTTCCCGACAAAACACCCGATGATGATCGGACGTCAACGTGACTTAATACGCTCGAATACGGACTCTGAATCAATAGTATCCGACGTGGGCTTTTAGCGGAGTACAAATCTCTCAAAACCGACCTCAAATCCAGGCCCAGTGGGTCGTTCCCAATAAAATGGGACTAATTTGGGCCAAAACCGACACCAAAAATAAATCCCGTCTTTTGGCGACCGGGTCAAAACCCGGTCAAAGACGAACCCGTCACATAAATCAGCCAAATTCAACTTCTCGAAACTGGCGCACAAATCTAAATTCAAAAAATCAATCAAATCAATCAAGTCAAATCCTTCCTAAAATATCTCGATTCACTTGATCCACTCGATCGAGTGGATTGACCCACTCGGTCAAGTGGAGCGTCTTTCAGCGGATCAAGCCCGTTTTGAAGGGCACTCGATCGAGTGCACTAGGGCCACTCGATCGAGTGACCCTAGGTCGGGGGGTAAAGCCTATAAATACCCCCTTAACCCCATTCATTTCACAACTTTTGACATCATAATTTCAGCCATCTTTTCATCACACTTACACAACATTCAACCCTACATTCCTACTATATTCAACCTATACACGCACATCCTCTCTACACACACATAGATACAATCAAACTCGAGATCAAAACTCGTCAAAGACCCGAGAGCATCCTCTCCCTAACCAAACACACCCTAACTCACCCTACATATCTCGACACTCCCGCGCACACGCCGCTACTACGAGTTCGTTTCCGAGGCCATTTAAGCATGTAGGTTGAGGGTGTCATCAAACCCCGTTTCTTTTTCTCCCTTCTCTTTTTACCGTTTTTTATGTATATGTATTACTACTAATATTATTATTATTATTTTTATTATTATTATTATTATTATTATTATTATTATTATTATTATTATTAGTACTATTATTATTAGTCGATATTAACGACACTAATATTTTATTTACTAACACTAACATTTTTATACTTTTTGCATCTTTATTTTTATATCATCATTTTACTACTAACATTAATCATACCGCGTATACATAAACTAGTATCAAAATCCGATTTTAAATCCGTTTGACTACGATGTTTGCCTAAAATCCGTCTAATCCCTTTACGAGCAACAATGGAGGTGGAGCCCTTTCGAGGAGCCCCGCCCCAACGTACTCAAGGGCGTGACGTGATTGCAAACGATCGTAGTTGAACGCATTTAATCCCATTTCCATAATTGGTACGAAACCCGTTGACACGAAAACCGACATCACGTAACCCAAAAGGGTTAGTTCCGATGTCGTGACGTAGAGGGATACATTTCGTCATCAATTCAAAATTTCCTAATCTAACGATAAAACGTTTTCATAAAATCCCGATGACGGTATTATATTCGTTCATACACGATTATAGTACCGGAGGCCAAACTAAATACGAATCATGCGATATTCGTATTTGGATGGGCCGACCATCGATTTCAGGTCATAAAACAAAGCGAGTTATCACTCGTACAGGGGGCACTCGACCGAGTGCCATAGGCCACTCGATCGAGTAGCACCCCAAAAGTGGTCAGTAGCCACATTAAACGTGCACTCGACCGAGTCACACCACGACTCGGTCGAGTGGGTCCTACAACCCACAAAACCGAGGGGTTTGACCCACAAGTCAAGCCCCGACCTTTTATCGACTTTAGTCATCACGTGCAAAGACTATCACGTGACTATCCTATTTTCAAAACCATTCACATCACGACATGTAGAACGACTTTGACCACCTTTTGACGTGATAAGTCGGGACAAGACTACGGGATATGAGATCGGGCTAGCAATATGCCACAGTCTCATATTTCCGTCCTTCGTTTAGTACACGACATAATGTGTACTTAATCGGGGTTAGTCCATCTACATATTTTCGCGGTCTAGTTTATATACGGGTCCGTTTCTATCATTATATTGCTTTCTTTATATCGTTCATTATTTTTATGTAACGTTGTATTGTGAATTCCGGGTTGTATTCCGCCCGTGTAATTTGTAATTTATTTACGAGTTTTCTATTCTTGATGTTTGCCATTTATTTATTTAAATGAACATCACATGCTAAATCACTTTGACGTGAATCAAGATGCATTAAATGACGTAGCAAACCAATAATTCACATGCTTAGCCCGAAAACGATGTTTGCATATCATTTAATTATTTTAGTAGCGCGCGTACACGAACACGAACGGTGTCTTAGTAGAGGCCGCCATGTGCGGGCGGGGTTGGGTGTCCTTAGTGGGCTTCCCAACACGTACCCTCACCCCTTACTCAGAACCTTTGGTTTCCGGATGTCCGAAACCCTTGGCGCACGAGAGTGATTCTATATACGAAAGCCGGTGTAAACGGTATCGATATTGCAATGCAAAGGGACGAGCCCCATAAACTCTGAAATCGAAGTGGGCTTACTTTGTGTATAGCCCATGACGACATAGAGTGGGCTCGTATGGTTCCGAATAACCACAAAATTCGGTGGCGACTCCATTTTGACTTAAATTTCGAACCCGAGAACAATCTCACCACGAGATTCATTCGCCTACCCAAACCCGCGCTTCGCCGCGTCGGGGTGGACCTACGTCATGTCCACAATTTGGCGACTCCGCTGGGGATACCTGATGTACCACATGTCATCGGGGTTCCTAGGGTGAGACTCGAAGAGAAATCGTTCGTAGATTAGTGTGCGCGCATTAGTTTAATGATTCATGCATAACCCAAATTTGCCCGGGCCGGTTACTTGTGACCGACGTCCCACTATACCACGGTGCATTCCTACATGGGTGCGCTAAAGACATCGATGGTGGAACTCGTCTCGGTTTCGCGGCATGTCCTAAGACCAACTCGGCTTAGGGAGTCCGTCCATCACACGAGAAAGCCATCGTTGTTGGTATAGACCTTATTTTGACCGACCGAGACTTAGCGTAATGCATACATAAGCGTCGTTATAATGCTTGTTTGACTACGTGCTACTTGGTTTCCGTGTCATTTTTCAAAAACCGTCATTTCAAAATTGCATCTTTCCAAAATACCAAATTTCAAAAAACCCGAAATACTGTCCGTTTCGGGACCCATCTTTCCAAAACACCAAATTTTAAAAAACCCGAAATACTGTCCGTTTCGGGACCCGTCTTTTCAAAATATTCAAATTCAAAAACTCGGAATGCTGCCAAAATTTAGACTTACGATTTGACTCAAAATAGCCTATTTTTTAGCCGGCATGCTATCCATTTCAATTCGAATTTCCGATCCACCATTCGATTTTCGAATTTTCAAAATTCAATTTCAATTTTCAAATCTTCGTGATGCCATTCGCGATTTTCAAATCCTCGAGATTCCATTCTCGATTTTCAAATCTCCAAGATGTTGTTTTCGATTCTCAAATCTTCGGGATCTCATCTTCAATTTTCAAATTTTCGGAAATTTATTTTCGATATTCAAATTTTCAAAATTCCAAAAATTCAACTTTTCAAAAAACCGGTCCTGTCGGCATGCTGCCAATTTCAAAAAAACGGGACCGTCTCCCAATTTTTCAAAACGCGAAATTACTCGCAACCATTCCAACATTTCAAAATGCCCGGTCCTATTGGCCCACTACCAATTTCAGAACCGTCCTCTCAATTTTCAAAATTCAATCATTTTTCAAAACCTTCCGATTATAGGACCTACCGTAATCCGTGTGTCGGGTCTTTTTATGATTTGTCGAAGGTCGTTAGCGTCGAAACTCCGTCGATCCTACATCACGGGTTTCTTCCCCATCCTAGTCCGCCTTTTTCTAAAGGCACAACCGACCAACACGAGTCATACACTCGTAAATGGAAGGTTCATAAACACTCGAGTCCTAACTAGAAAGTCACACGCAATTTTCCCTCCGACAGGACGGTCCCCACGACCTTTCCTAAGGGAATTTTGCCTGTCTTTCAATCCATTAGTCGAGTCATCTCAAATCGAGAATTCTTTAACTTAAGGGTCTACCCTAATCACAAGGTCTATCCTTATCCAAGTCAAGTCAAGTGTCTCTAGCGTCGAAACTCCGCCGATCTTACATCGCAAGTTTCTTCCCTTACCCGTCTGCCTTCGTCAAGGCCGAGTCAACCTTTTACAAGGCATAGGCCTATAACAAAAGGTTCGTGATCCTTACATCTAAGGGTCACTCGTCCATCACTCGAGTCTTAGCAAAACCTGCAATATCACTCAGGGGCTACCCTTCAGCAGAGCGGTCAATCACGGTTGCTCTAAGGGTCATGTCTTACGCGTGTTGTCTCACGTACCCCACTTTCGAGTTACTTAGATGTCACACCATCTGAGTCCTATCAGAGTCCTCGGTCTCACTCGGGGGCTACCCTTTAGCAGAGCGATCAATCACGGTTGCTCTAAGGGTCATGTCCTACACGTGTTGTCTCACGCGTGCCATTTTCGAGTCACTTAGAGGCCACCCCATCTGAGTCCTATAGAGTCTTTTGCGTCGCTCGGGGGCTATCCTCCAACCGACCAGTCAAACACGGTCACCCTAAGAAGTACCTTACGTTCATCATACACCGGCGTCCTTATAATGCCTTCTTCGAGTCGTACCTATGCTACGAACACTCAAGTCTCCTAAAGGTTTAGGTCGCCACAGTGGGTCCGAACACGTGACGCGGCCAAACACGGTCGCCCCATTTTCGGACTCATCCTCGTGGCTCAGATCTCATGGTCGAGTTCGAGCCAGGGTCGTTACCTCGTCTAGGTCAATGTTCGAGTATCCCTGTCCAAGAGTCTTTGTCATCCCGTCACCCCGGGCCGTGTCTAGTTTGACTCCTCTCTTGCATTCGCGCAAAGTCGAGTTTAGGCGAGTCGTGGCACCTGTCGTTTTCTCCAATCAAAGACTTTACCAAAAAAAAGAAACAACCAACCGAGCGTCCGTAAGTCCGGATTTGATTCGAGTCTAAGTCTTAGTCCGAGTCTAGGATACCCTACATCCTCATTTCCAAATCAGAGTCAGAGTCTTTTGCATTCTGTCCTCTTTTCTAAATTCAACAAAAAAAATCAGCTTTCAATATTCTATCTCTACTATACACTTTCGTTATGTGTTTCCGAGAACATGATGAACACTATCATCAAACACTGTGAGCACACGCACGTGACTATTATAGGCACATTTATAATGACTGCAGGAACTGAGGCCCGTGTTTTCCCTTACCTGTTCCATGTCTGGCATAGATAGCCACATAACTACCCTTAGCAGGAGCGGTATCGAGTCCTATGACAAATCTAGGTAGTCTCCTAGTTTGGGTTCAAGACGGGAGGCAAGCCCATTTCCCACAATAAACACCCCTCCAATAAAACTGACCAATCCCTATCTTAGGCGTTAGTCTGACTTGATGCCAAAAATACCCAACTCGGGACGATGCTCCCACTAAGCCTGCTCGGAATTATGATGACAATACCGAGATCCAAACCACCATGCTTACCATAGAGTACTCCACCGCGAGTTGCACTCACACAAACACCAACTAGGCTCACACCTTACAAGGGTTTAGCTCCACAAGCCAAATCCAACCGATGGGCCCACCCCCATATCCACCCACAACACCATAGGAGGGCAGCCGTAAAAAAAAAAAAAAAAAAAAAAAAAAAAAAAAAAAGCTGGACAAAAAAAATCAAAAGTCCAAGAAAAAAAGCAAAAGGCCCAAAACAAAAGAGCTGGCCATCAAAAAAAAGAACTCTCAGCATCCCCCGACCAGATACGGTCAATCCCACGACCGGGGCTAAGAGGTCAACCCAAAAAAAAAACAAAAAATTCAAATACCCATGACCGTGGTCAATGGTCAACACAAGTGAAAGCTCCTTGACCGGGGTACGGTCAATTCAAAATTATCGATGCCCATACCATCAAATAGGGGAGAGACAATCAAGCTGGTTAGCTAACACCACATTTAGCCTCCCCATATTACAACCCTCAAGACCTTCCCGAGACCTAGGCTAAGAGACAGCCCAAAATTTTGAGGATTCAAGCTCCATAGGATACACCCTAACCATTAGGGCCAGACATGGAAATCAGATCCCACATTATCAAACTTATCCTGATCGAAGTTCGAGTCATTTTTACTCGACTTTCCCCCTTTCCTACCACATTGCAATACCTTACCCTCGAAGCCTTAGCTCCACATAATCGAGCTCCAGATTTCGAATCATCAAAGCCATTTGCGACCTAGCTCCACATTTCCAAAAACATCCAAACCAGTTACCAGCCCCAAACATGGGAACTCAACCTGCGGTCGGCATAGAACATGCTCAAATAGTTCACACCACCTCTGGGGGCTACCCCGGAGAACGCTCACAGTCACAGGATCAACATCCTAACTGTTCTACCCTTTTGATCAAGACATCATTTGGAACACACCTAGCCTACACCATCGCTATGGCTAGTTACACACAAAGCCCTAATAAACTAGGCACAATAACATATCTTCCAATACACTGAACTACGCCTTGGTTTGATTTCACTACACGTGAATACGTAGGCAGCCTTTCAACAAAGGCACAACCACCCACATTGACACAAATTAAAAAGCACCGTCACTCCAGTCACGACACTGTCATGTTCTCAAACAGTTAGCTTTGTCGTCCTAGGGGCTTCTATTAGACAGAAGTTCTCCATCCACTCAAAAATCCAAAGACTTTCAAAAACTAGCCTTCTTTCTATAGAGTGTCCTAGTACTCGGCTCAGTCGAAGATGAGAATCCGTCAAGGACTCGAAGGAACACCTACTTTGGGGATGCATCCCAAAACCAAACAAAAATTCAAAGATCACTAGCCTACAACATTGCTACTGATAAGTCCTATTCTGCAAAAACAATCTCATTACAGGCTACTGCAATTCCCTTATATCACATCCTTCCCATTTCGATGTTCGACCGTGTTGCCACTCGCTTAGGCTATGGATTAGCGCAGCTTAAGAGTCTTGTCATTTTAGGTGGCCCACCCCCAACCGAGTCACGGTCCAACCCCTCGAGAGTCCAGTCGTGTCTGTCAACTCGTCCGGTCACGTCCAGAGTCGAGTCTGTCGATATGTCTCTCTCTTCAAATTCTCATTTTAAAATTTGCAAAACTTAGCCATTTGATAAAATCCTTTTCGACAAGGTCAAATTTCGGTCTATTTAAACTGCAAAATTCTTTTCTACCCCTTTTGAAAACCTATCTCCTAGCACGTGAGTTGCTTTCAGGACTTCGATTTCAAAATGAAGCAAAAAAACCATTTTCCCCAGCGCAAGCCAGTCTATAGATGCTAACTGCATTTCCTATGTGTTATCTTGCTACATACTATGCCTGCTATTTCTGCCTATGTATCTAACATTTCAGGTACCAGCTAGTGCTTCCCAACGGAACAACAAAGGCGGTGTTTCTCCTGGAATGCTACATCCAAGATGTGATGTGTCGGCATACGGGTACACCCAAGACTTCAGAAGCAAGTCCCCGCGCAGCTACTTTACTCCCCAGCACGAGTCAGTGTTTTGCCTATGTGTTACATACAAGTTGTTATGTGTCAGCATACAGGTACACTCTAGACTTCAGAAGCAAGTCCCCGCGAAACTATTTAAATTCCCCAACGGAGTCAACTTTTCCCCGGTATGCTACATCCAAGACGTGATGTGTCGGCATACGGGTACGCCTACGCCCCGAAAGGCAAGTTTTACTCCCCACGGAGCATCATCATCAGCTCAGGTACGACTCAAGGCTTCAAAAGCAAGCTCGTACAGCTCACATATTTCCCCAGCGGAACGCCCGAGGCGGCATTTTCCCCGAAATGGTACGAGATGGACCCACATTTAGGCACGCCCAAGACTTATGCTACAAGTCTGACTCCCCGCGGAGCTATCATCATCAGGACAGGTATGACCCTCTACTTGGCTGGCGAGCCCTTCACGCAAGTCTACTGGACTATAAACGACCCGACCGGAAGGCTGCCAGGTCGTAATCCTCGATTGGCCTGGTAGCTACTCTGACTTTCGCCTTGTCCAAGCCTCAGTTAGAGTAGGGGCTCTGTAGACACCCGCATTTTGCCTGCTGGTGTCTATAGCAGTTCCCGACAAAACACCCGATGATGATCGGACGTCAACGTGACTTAATACGCTTGAATACGGACTCTGAATCAATAGTATCCGACGTGGGCTTTTAGCGGAGTACAAATCTCTCAAAACCGACCTCAAATCCAGGCCCAGTGGATCGTTCCCAATAAAATGGGACTAATTTGGGCCAAAACCGACACCAAAAATAAATCCCGTCTTTTGGCGACCGGGTCAAAACCCGGTCAAAGACGAACCCGTCACATAAATCAGCCAAATTCAACTTCTCGAAACTGGCGCACAAATCTAAATTCAAAAAATCAATCAAATCAATCAAGTCAAATCCTTCCTAAAATATCTCGATTCACTTGATCCACTCGATCGAGTGGATTGACCCACTCGGTCAAGTGGAGCGTCTTTCAGCGGATCAAGCCCGTTTTGAAGGGCACTCGATCGAGTGCACTAGGGCCACTCGATCGAGTGACCCTAGGTCGGGGGGTAAAGCCTATAAATACCCCCTTAACCCCATTCATTTCACAACTTTTGACATCATAATTTCAGTCATCTTTTCATCACACTTACACAACATTCAACCCTACATTCCTACTATATTCAACCTATACACGCACATCCTCTCTACACACACATAGATACAATCAAACTCGAGATCAAAACTCGTCAAAGACCCGAGAGCATCCTCTCCCTAACCAAACACACCCTAACTCACCCTACATATCTCGACACTCCCGCGCACACGCCGCTACTACGAGTTCGTTTCCGAGGCCATTTAAGCATGTAGGTTGAGGGTGTCATCAAACCCCGTTTCTTTTTCTCCCTTCTCTTTTTACCGTTTTTTATGTATATGTATTACTACTAATATTATTATTATTATTATTATTATTATTATTATTATTATTATTATTATAATTATTATTATTATTAGTACTATTATTATTAGTCGATATTAACGACACTAATATTTTATTTACTAACACTAACATTTTTATACTTTTTGCATCTTTATTTTTATATCATCATTTTACTACTAACATTAATCATACCGCGTATACATAAACTAGTATCAAAATCCGGTTTTAAATCCGTTTGACTACGATGTTTGCCTAAAATCCGTCTAATCCCTTTACGAGCAACAATGGAGGTGGAGCCCTTTCGAGGAGCCCCGCCCCAACGTACTCAAGTGCGTGACGCGATTGCAAACGATCGTAGTTGAACGCATTTAATCCCATTTCCATAATTGGTACGAAACCCGTTGACACGAAAACCGACATCACGTAACCCAAAAGGGTTAGTTCCGATGTCGTGACGTAGAGGGATACATTTCGTCATCAATTCAAAATTTCTTAATCTAACGATAAAACGTTTTCATAAAATCCCGATGACGGTATTATATTCGTTCATACACGATTATAGTACCGGAGGCCAAACTAAATACGAATCATGCGATATTCGTATTTGGATGGGCCGACCATCGATTTCAGGTTATAAAACAAAGCGAGTTATCACTCGTACAGGGGGCACTCGACCGAGTGCCATAGGCCACTCGATCGAGTAGCACCCCAAAAAGTGGTCAGTAGCCACGTTAAACGTGCACTCGACCGAGTCACACCACGACTCGGTCGAGTGGGTCCTGCAACCCACAAAACCGAGGGGTTTGACCCACAAGTCAAGCCCCGACCTTTTATCGACTTTAGTCATCACGTGCAAAGACTATCACGTGACTATCCTATTTTCAAAACCATTCACATCACGACATGTAGAACGACTTTGACCACCTTTTGACGTGATAAGTCGGGACAAGACTACGGGATATGAGATCGGGCTAGCAATATGCCACAGTCTCATATTTCCGTCCTTCGTTTAGTATACGACATAATGTGTACTTAATCGGGGTTAGTCCATCTACATATTTTCGCGGTCTAGTTTATATACGGGTCCGTTTCTATCATTATATTGCTTTCTTTATATCGTTCATTATTTTTATGTAACGTTGTATTGTGAATTCCGGGTTGTATTCCGCCCGTGTAATTTGTAATTTATTTACGAGTTTTCTATTCTTGATGTTTGCCATTTATTTATTTAAATGAACATCACATGCTAAATCACTTTGACGTGAATCAAGATGCATTAAATGACGTAGCAAACCAATAATTCACATGCTTAGCCCGAAAACGATGTTTGCATATCATTTAATTATTTTACTAGCGCGCGTACACGAACACGAACGGTGTCTTAGTAGAGGCCGCCATGTGCGGGCGGGGTTGGGTGTCCTTAGTGGGCTTCCCAACACGTACCCTCACCCCTTACTCAGAACCTTTGGTTTCCGGATGTCCGAAACCCTTGGCGCACGAGAGTGATTCTATATACGAAAGCCGGTGTAAACGGTATCGATATTGCAATGCAAAGGGACGAGCCCCATAAACTCTGAAATCGAAGTGGGCTTACTTTGTGTATAGCCCATGACGACATAGAGTGGGCTCGTATGGTTCCGAATAACCACAAAATTCGGTGGCGACTCCATTTTGACTTAAATTTCGAACCCGAGAACAATCTCACCACGAGATTCATTCGCCTACCCAAACCCGCGCTTCGCCGCGTCGGGGTGGACCTACGTCATGTCCACAATTTGGCGACTCCGCTGGGGATACCTGATGTACCACATGTCATCGGGGTTCCTAGGGTGAGACTCGAAGAGAAATCGTTCGTAGATTAGTGTGCGCGCATTAGTTTAATGATTCATGCATAACCCAAATTTGCCCGGGCCGGTTACTTGTGACCGACGTCCCACTATACCACGGTGCATTCCTACATGGGTGCGCTAAAGACATCGATGGTGGAACTCGTCTCGGTTTCGCGGCATGTCCTAAGACCAACTCGGCTTAGGGAGTCCGTCCATCACACGAGAAAGCCATCGTTGTTGGTATAGACCTTATTTTGACCGACCGAGACTTAGCGTAATGCATACATAAGCGTCGTTATAATGCTTGTTTGACTACGTGCTACTTGGTTTCCGTGTCATTTTTCAAAAACCGTCATTTCAAAATGGCATCTTTCCAAAATACCAAATTTCAAAAAACCCGAAATACTGTCCGTTTCGGGACCCATCTTTCCAAAACACCAAATTTTAAAAAACCCGAAATACTGTCCGTTTCGGGACCCGTCTTTTCAAAATATTCAAATTCAAAAACTCGGAATGCTGCCAAAATTTAGACTTACGATTTGACTCAAAATAGCCTATTTTTTAGCCGGCATGCTATCCATTTCAATTCGAATTTCCGATCCACCATTCGATTTTCGAATTTTCAAAATTCAATTTCAATTTTCAAATCTTCGTGATGCCATTCGCGATTTTCAAATCCTCGAGATTCCATTCTCGATTTTCAAATCTCCAAGATGTTGTTTTCGATTCTCAAATCTTCGGGATCTCATCTTCAATTTTCAAATTTTCGGAAATTTATTTTCGATATTCAAATTTTCAAAATTCCAAAAATTCAACTTTTCAAAAAACCGGTCCTGTCGGCATGCTGCCAATTTCAAAAAAACGGGACCGTCTCCCAATTTTTCAAAACGCGAAATTACTCGCAACCATTCCAACATTTCAAAATGCCCGGTCCTATTGGCCCACTACCAATTTCAGAACCGTCCTCTCAATTTTCAAAATTCAATCATTTTTCAAAACCTTCCGATTATAGGACCTACCGTAATCCGTGTGTCGGGTCTTTTTATGATTTGTCGAAGGTCGTTAGCGTCGAAACTCCGTCGATCCTACATCACGGGTTTCTTCCCCATCCTAGTCCGCCTTTTTCTAAAGGCACAACCGACCAACACGAGTCATACACTCGTAAATGGAAGGTTCATAAACACTCGAGTCCTAACTAGAAAGTCACACGCAATTTTCCCTCCGACAGGACGGTCCCCACGACCTTTCCTAAGGGAATTTTGCCTGTCTTTCAATCCATTAGTCGAGTCATCTCAAATCGAGAATTCTTTAACTTAAGGGTCTACCCTAATCACAAGGTCTATCCTTATCCAAGTCAAGTCAAGTGTCTCTAGCGTCGAAACTCCGCCGATCTTACATCGCAAGTTTCTTCCCTTACCCGTCTGCCTTCGTCAAGGCCGAGTCAACCTTTTACAAGGCATAGGCCTATAACAAAAGGTTCGTGATCCTTACATCTAAGGGTCACTCGTCCATCACTCGAGTCTTAGCAAAACCTGCAATATCACTCAGGGGCTACCCTTCAGCAGAGCGGTCAATCACGGTTGCTCTAAGGGTCATGTCTTACGCGTGTTGTCTCACGTACCCCACTTTCGAGTTACTTAGATGTCACACCATCTGAGTCCTATCAGAGTCCTCGGTCTCACTCGGGGGCTACCCTTTAGCAGAGCGATCAATCACGGTTGCTCTAAGGGTCATGTCCTACACGTGTTGTCTCACGCGTGCCATTTTCGAGTCACTTAGAGGCCACCCCATCTGAGTCCTATAGAGTCTTTTGCGTCGCTCGGGGGCTATCCTCCAACCGACCAGTCAAACACGGTCACCCTAAGAAGTACCTTACGTTCATCATACACCGGCGTCCTTATAATGCCTTCTTCGAGTCGTACCTATGCTACGAACACTCAAGTCTCCTAAAGGTTTAGGTCGCCACAGTGGGTCCGAACACGTGACGCGGCCAAACACGGTCGCCCCATTTTCGGACTCATCCTCGTGGCTCAGATCTCATGGTCGAGTTCGAGCCAGGGTCGTTACCTCGTCTAGGTCAATGTTCGAGTATCCCTGTCCAAGAGTCTTTGTCATCCCGTCACCCCGGGCCGTGTCTAGTTTGACTCCTCTCTTGCATTCGCGCAAAGTCGAGTTTAGGCGAGTCGTGGCACCTGTCGTTTTCTCCAATCAAAGACTTTACCAAAAAAAAGAAACAACCAACCGAGCGTCCGTAAGTCCGGATTTGATTCGAGTCTAAGTCTTAGTCCGAGTCTAGGATACCCTACATCCTCATTTCCAAATCAGAGTCAGAGTCTTTTGCATTCTGTCCTCTTTTCTAAATTCAACAAAAAAAATCAGCTTTCAATATTCTATCTCTACTATACACTTTCGTTATGTGTTTCCGAGAACATGATGAACACTATCATCAAACACTGTGAGCACACGCACGTGACTATTATAGGCACATTTATAATGACTGCAGGAACTGAGGCCCGTGTTTTCCCTTACCTGTTCCATGTCTGGCATAGATAGCCACATAACTACCCTTAGCAGGAGCGGTATCGAGTCCTATGACAAATCTAGGTAGTCTCCTAGTTTGGGTTCAAGACGGGAGGCAAGCCCATTTCCCACAATAAACACCCCTCCAATAAAACTGACCAATCCCTATCTTAGGCGTTAGTCTGACTTGATGCCAAAAATACCCAACTCGGGACGATGCTCCCACTAAGCCTGCTCGGAATTATGATGACAATACCGAGATCCAAACCACCATGCTTACCATAGAGTACTCCACCGCGAGTTGCACTCACACAAACACCAACTAGGCTCACACCTTACAAGGGTTTAGCTCCACAAGCCAAATCCAACCGATGGGCCCACCCCCATATCCACCCACAACACCATAGGAGGGCAGCCGTAAAAAAAAAAAAAAAAAAAAAAAAAAAAAAAAAAAAGCTGGACAAAAAAAATCAAAAGTCCAAGAAAAAAAGCAAAAGGCCCAAAACAAAAGAGCTGGCCATCAAAAAAAAGAACTCTCAGCATCCCCCGACCAGATACGGTCAATCCCACGACCGGGGCTAAGAGGTCAACCCAAAAAAAAAACAAAAAATTCAAATACCCATGACCGTGGTCAATGGTCAACACAAGTGAAAGCTCCTTGACCGGGGTACGGTCAATTCAAAATTATCGATGCCCATACCATCAAATAGGGGAGAGACAATCAAGCTGGTTAGCTAACACCACATTTAGCCTCCCCATATTACAACCCTCAAGACCTTCCCGAGACCTAGGCTAAGAGACAGCCCAAAATTTTGAGGATTCAAGCTCCATAGGATACACCCTAACCATTAGGGCCAGACATGGAAATCAGATCCCACATTATCAAACTTATCCTGATCGAAGTTCGAGTCATTTTTACTCGACTTTCCCCCTTTCCTACCACATTGCAATACCTTACCCTCGAAGCCTTAGCTCCACATAATCGAGCTCCAGATTTCGAATCATCAAAGCCATTTGCGACCTAGCTCCACATTTCCAAAAACATCCAAACCAGTTACCAGCCCCAAACATGGGAACTCAACCTGCGGTCGGCATAGAACATGCTCAAATAGTTCACACCACCTCTGGGGGCTACCCCGGAGAACGCTCACAGTCACAGGATCAACATCCTAACTGTTCTACCCTTTTGATCAAGACATCATTTGGAACACACCTAGCCTACACCATCGCTATGGCTAGTTACACACAAAGCCCTAATAAACTAGGCACAATAACATATCTTCCAATACACTGAACTACGCCTTGGTTTGATTTCACTACACGTGAATACGTAGGCAGCCTTTCAACAAAGGCACAACCACCCACATTGACACAAATTAAAAAGCACCGTCACTCCAGTCACGACACTGTCATGTTCTCAAACAGTTAGCTTTGTCGTCCTAGGGGCTTCTATTAGACAGAAGTTCTCCATCCACTCAAAAATCCAAAGACTTTCAAAAACTAGCCTTCTTTCTATAGAGTGTCCTAGTACTCGGCTCAGTCGAAGATGAGAATCCGTCAAGGACTCGAAGGAACACCTACTTTGGGGATGCATCCCAAAACCAAACAAAAATTCAAAGATCACTAGCCTACAACATTGCTACTGATAAGTCCTATTCTGCAAAAACAATCTCATTACAGGCTACTGCAATTCCCTTATATCACATCCTTCCCATTTCGATGTTCGACCGTGTTGCCACTCGCCTAGGCTATGGATTAGCGCAGCTTAAGAGTCTTGTCATTTTAGGTGGCCCACCCCCAACCGAGTCACGGTCCAACCCCTCGAGAGTCCAGTCGTGTCTGTCAACTCGTCCGGTCACGTCCAGAGTCGAGTCTGTCGATATGTCTCTCTCTTCAAATTCTCATTTTAAAATTTGCAAAACTTAGCCATTTGATAAAATCCTTTTCGACAAGGTCAAATTTCGGTCTATTTAAACTGCAAAATTCTTTTCTACCCCTTTTGAAAACCTATCTCCTAGCACGTGAGTTGCTTTCAGGACTTCGATTTCAAAATGAAGCAAAAAAACCATTTTCCCCAGCGCAAGCCAGTCTATAGATGCTAACTGCATTTCCTATGTGTTATCTTGCTACATACTATGCCTGCTATTTCTGCCTATGTATCTAACATTTCAGGTACCAGCTAGTGCTTCCCAACGGAACAACAAAGGCGGTGTTTCTCCTGGAATGCTACATCCAAGATGTGATGTGTCGGCATACGGGTACACCCAAGACTTCAGAAGCAAGTCCCCGCGCAGCTACTTTACTCCCCAGCACGAGTCAGTGTTTTGCCTATGTGTTACATACAAGTTGTTATGTGTCAGCATACAGGTACACTCTAGACTTCAGAAGCAAGTCCCCGCGAAACTATTTAAATTCCCCAACGGAGTCAACTTTTCCCCGGTATGCTACATCCAAGACGTGATGTGTCGGCATACGGGTACGCCTACGCCCCGAAAGGCAAGTTTTACTCCCCACGGAGCATCATCATTAGCTCAGGTACGACTCAAGGCTTCAAAAGCAAGCTCGTACAGCTCACATATTTCCCCAGCGGAACGCCCGAGGCGGCATTTTCCCCGAAATGGTACGAGATGGACCCACATTTAGGCACGCCCAAGACTTATGCTACAAGTCTGACTCCCCGCGGAGCTATCATCATCAGGACAGGTATGACCCTCTACTTGGCTGGCGAGCCCTTCACGCAAGTCTACTGGACTATAAACGACCCGACCGGAAGGCTGCCAGGTCGTAATCCTCGATTGGCCTGGTAGCTACTCTGACTTTCGCCTTGTCCAAGCCTCAGTTAGAGTAGGGGCTCTGTAGACACCCGCATTTTGCCTGCTGGTGTCTATAGCAGTTCCCGACAAAACACCCGATGATGATCGGACGTCAACGTGACTTAATACGCTTGAATACGGACTCTGAATCAATAGTATCCGACGTGGGCTTTTAGCGGAGTACAAATCTCTCAAAACCGACCTCAAATCCAGGCCCAGTGGATCGTTCCCAATAAAATGGGACTAATTTGGGCCAAAACCGACACCAAAAATAAATCCCGTCTTTTGGCGACCGGGTCAAAACCCGATCAAAGACGAACCCGTCACATAAATCAGCCAAATTCAACTTCTCGAAACTGGCGCACAAATCTAAATTCAAAAAATCAATCAAATCAATCAAGTCAAATCCTTCCTAAAATATCTCGATTCACTTGATCCACTCGACCGAGTGGGTCAGCGTCTTTCAACGGATCAAGCCCGTTTTGAAGGGCACTCGATCGAGTGCACTAGGGCCACTCGATCGAGTGACCCTAGGTCGGGGGGTAAAGCCTATAAATACCCCCTTAACCCCATTCATTTCACAACTTTTGACATCATAATTTCAGTCATCTTTTCATCACACTTACACAACATTCAACCCTACATTCCTACTATATTCAACCTATACACGCACATCCTCTCTACACACACATAGATACAATCAAACTCGAGATCAAAACTCGTCAAAGACCCAAGAGCATCCTCTCCCTAACCAAACACACCCTAACTCACCCTACATATCTCGACACTCCCGCGCACACGCCGCTACTACGAGTTCGTTTCCGAGGCCATTTAAGCATGTAGGTTGAGGGTGTCATCAAACCCCGTTTCTTTTTCTCCCTTCTCTTTTTACCGTTTTTTATGTATATGTATTACTACTAATATTATTATTATTATTATTATTATTATTATTATTATTATTATTATTATAATTATTATTATTATTAGTACTATTATTATTAGTCGATATTAACGACACTAATATTTTATTTACTAACACTAACATTTTTATACTTTTTGCATCTTTATTTTTATATCATCATTTTACTACTAACATTAATCATACCGCGTATACATAAACTAGTATCAAAATCCGGTTTTAAATCCGTTTGACTACGATGTTTGCCTAAAATCCGTCTAATCCCTTTACGAGCAACAATGGAGGTGGAGCCCTTTCGAGGAGCCCCGCCCCAACGTACTCAAGTGCGTGACGCGATTGCAAACGATCGTAGTTGAACGCATTTAATCCCATTTCCATAATTGGTACGAAACCCGTTGACACGAAAACCGACATCACGTAACCCAAAAGGGTTAGTTCCGATGTCGTGACGTAGAGGGATACATTTCGTCATCAATTCAAAATTTCTTAATCTAACGATAAAACGTTTTCATAAAATCCCGATGACGGTATTATATTCGTTCATACACGATTATAGTACCGGAGGCCAAACTAAATACGAATCATGCGATATTCGTATTTGGATGGGCCGACCATCGATTTCAGGTTATAAAACAAAGCGAGTTATCACTCGTACAGGGGGCACTCGACCGAGTGCCATAGGCCACTCGATCGAGTAGCACCCCAAAAAGTGGTCAGTAGCCACGTTAAACGTGCACTCGACCGAGTCACACCACGACTCGGTCGAGTGGGTCCTGCAACCCACAAAACCGAGGGGTTTGACCCACAAGTCAAGCCCCGACCTTTTATCGACTTTAGTCATCACGTGCAAAGACTATCACGTGACTATCCTATTTTCAAAACCATTCACATCACGACATGTAGAACGACTTTGACCACCTTTTGACGTGATAAGTCGGGACAAGACTACGGGATATGAGATCGGGCTAGCAATATGCCACAGTCTCATATTTCCGTCCTTCGTTTAGTATACGACATAATGTGTACTTAATCGGGGTTAGTCCATCTACATATTTTCGCGGTCTAGTTTATATACGGGTCCGTTTCTATCATTATATTGCTTTCTTTATATCGTTCATTATTTTTATGTAACGTTGTATTGTGAATTCCGGGTTGTATTCCGCCCGTGTAATTTGTAATTTATTTACGAGTTTTCTATTCTTGATGTTTGCCATTTATTTATTTAAATGAACATCACATGCTAAATCACTTTGACGTGAATCAAGATGCATTAAATGACGTAGCAAACCAATAATTCACATGCTTAGCCCGAAAACGCTGTTTGCATATCATTTAATTATTTTAGTAGCGCGCGTACACGAACACGAACGGTGTCTTAGTAGAGGCCGCCATGTGCGGGCGGGGTTGGGTGTCCTTAGTGGGCTTCCCAACACGTACCCTCACCCCTTACTCAGAACCTTTGGTTTCCGGATGTCCGAAACCCTTGGCGCACGAGAGTCATTCTATATACGAAAGCCGGTGTAAACGGTATCGATATTGCAATGCAAAGGGACGAGCCCCATAAACTCTGAAATCGAAGTGGGCTTACTTTGTGTATAGCCCATGACGACATAGAGTGGGCTCGTATGGTTCCGAATAACCACAAAATTCGGTGGCGACTCCATTTTGACTTAATACAGGGAAAGAGACCGAAGAAATGGAGGAAGAGAGTGGCGGAAGGAGAGGACGGAGAAAGGCACACTATTTATACTTTTTTTTTAGGGTTTACTAGAGTTAAGCTATAATAACTCCAGTTTCTCTCTTTTTAAAGGGTAGAGGATATAGATAGATAATTTTATATACATCTCCTAAAAACTTGTGCAAAAAATGTGACAAGTGGATATGAATAGAGGGAGTATAATAAACCTAATGTCTTTATTTTGTTTGTTTATTTGTACTTCTACGGTGTTGAAATTAGCTACAAGTGGGGAACATTTTTGTCAAAAAAAAAAAAAAAACAAGATTTCACGTAATTAGCAAATGGGGGAGTCTCTTATGATGATTCTTATACGTCTTTCACAGGTATGGGTTAGGTGTGGCTGTGTTATCTAAAGATCTCAAAAGGTGTGAGACGGTAACCAAGGTGAGCTCCCTTTTTTTTTGTGAATTTCACTACTACCCGATGCCATATGAGTAACTTTTACTGTGCTGGTCTCATTTGTAGTTTGTCAATTGTTTGGATCAACTGCTTACAACCATGCGTTTGCCAAGCTCCCTGGGGAGGCACGAAGCGTAGCGGTTTTGGATGCGAGCTAGGCGAATGGTAAGACCCTGAGGCCTGAGACAGATATACTATTTTGTACTCTGTACCTGTAATATCTTCTCTTAGATTTCTGCCTATAGTTAGACGGTCAGACCCCGACCTGCATCCTACCTGAAATGAAAACCCGGGCCTGGACCGTAACATGAATTGACATACAAATCGCTATCTGTAAATAACTTGGAAAATAACAGCTAACAATAATATTCTCGATGACCTAAACATGAGCTGAAAAGTGGAAAGGTATGTATATATGCATCATGCATCAACCCCACCTCGATTTTTTGAGGTTTGTTTTCATGGGTTATTTGGTTGGTTTTCGCTAAAAGGAATTGGAAGTTAGTTTGGATATTGCTGCTGGATTTGAAGTTTATCAGGAAGATTTTCGATTGTAGGCTTGTAGCTTTCGATTTTTTAGGTTATTTGTTTGTTTTCTCCTAATAGGAGTCGGAATTTGAAGTTAGTTTGAAGAATTGCTGGTGAATTTGAAGTTAATTAGGTTGAATTTCGACTGTAGCTTTCGATTTTTGAGGGTTTGGAATCGAATTGGTTTCGGGAGTTTAAAGTTAATTAGGAAGAATTTCGATTGTTTTTATTTTTGAGGCTTTGTTTGTTTCCGCGGATTATTTGTTTATTTTTTGCTAAAAGGAACCGAAATTTGAAGTAAGTTTGGAGACTTGTGAAGTTAATTACGCTGAATTTCGATTGTAGCTTTCGATTTTTGAGGATTTGGAATCGGAATTTGAAGTTAGTTTGTGAAATTTCCGGTGAGTTTGAAGTTAATTAATTAGGAAGAATTTCAATTGTCTCGATTTTGAGATTCGTTTGTTTCCGTGGATTTTTTTTTGGTTTTCTGCTATTTGGTATCGGAATTTGGAGTTAGTTTGGTGAATCGTTTGGTGAATTTGGAGTTAATCAGATTGAATTTCGATTGTAGCTTTCGAATTTTGAGGGCTTGTTTGTTTTCTGCCAAAAGGAATAGGAATTTGGAGTAGTTGGGGGAATTCCCGGTGAATCTAAAGTTTATTCGGAAGAATTTCGATTGTGGCTTTGATTTTTAGGGGTTGGTTTCTTTTTTGCTAAAAGGAATCGAAATTTGATGTGAGTTTGGGGACTTTCTGGTGAATTTGAAGTTACCTAGAAAGAAATTCGATTGTAGGTTTTTAGCTGTCGATTTTTGAGTGTTTGTTTTCGTGGTTTATTCATTTGTTTTATGCAAGAAGCGGTGTCAGAGTCGGGTTTTGGAGTTAGTTTCGGAGAATCATTGGCGATTCAATCTAAATAGGGAGAAAATGATCACGGATTTCGTTCTTTGAGGATTTGTCTGTTTCCATGGATTGTTCTTAATTTTCTATGAGAGGCTCGTAAATCATTGCAATTCCTAATATTCCCCGTGTTAAATTGAATTCAGTCTTCTATATATTTTTCGCCATCATGAGTTTGACTATTATGTTCTTACGTGCACTGGTGCACATCATTGTATCTGTTATCCATGATACTCCTTATGCTAAAATAGTACTTTGGTTTGTGAGACCGAAAAGATTTCCATCTGGAATATGCTTTGAAATTATGCGCTCTCAGAGGGACTCAATTTCATCTTCAGTCACTAGGCCTCTTGCTGATACTCTACTTTATCTAGCAACAGGATGCTAAAAGATCAGAATTTGAATGCCAGGAACTCCATGCTTCCGCCCTTGTTTCTCCACAGCGATATCATGACTTTTGGTGAGGCTCGCACTTTATTGTCTACTAAAGAATACATATTACGTTTCAGTTTGTGCAGTAGTATATTGCTGATTCAGTCAGCTGGTAGATTTTTTTTCTTATATGTAACTATAGCCAATTAACATAGTGGGTCCGAATTAATCATTCTCCACAGGCCCACACACAGGTCATAGCTATCCACAGAGCAGTTGCTTTGACCCATGGAAACTGCAGTAACCACTATTTAGAGTTTATTTTTTTTCCTTCAGTAGGCTCTAAATAAATCCATCTTGCTACACCTGTCAAAAAATCGACTCCGTCTATACACCCGCCCCGCTTTTTTGAGGTTCATGAAGCTGTTATTTTTAACAGCCTGCCAATATAGCAGTCAGGGTCTTTCATCAGACATGCCCGCACTCCGCTGCACCGAATTTTATCTTCACCTTCTACCACCTAGCTCACTTGTCCACACACACTCTTCCTGCTTTATTTATTTTCCTGTACTTTAGCTCACTTACACAATTGCACATGTTGCACTTAGCTTGCTCATCCATAACTTCCTTTACTTTGCAATGACTTTCTGCCATGAAAGACCTGTTAATGCAGTCTGCACTTAATGAATCTCGTCATTTTCAGGGCAAGTGGTCATTCCTCACTACAGGGACCTATTTTCTAGGATTCATGGACCAAATGCTGCTTTAGCAGTTTCTGGGAACCTCACTGGAAAAAGGTTTGTGCCCTTAACTCTCTTGGAAAGAGCTTTTCTAATCTCCATATGGCGGAAATTAAATGTGCTAATTATTTCAGCAGCATTACAACTCAATAATCTGAGACTTGTCGAAAAATGTCGTGGTTTTCCATTTCTTACACAGATTATTGGTCTATATGCTACCGCGCAGTTCTTGCCAGTAAGCAATGATGCTCTCGTGGCATTTAAATTTCCTTTATTTTGGATTGCCAAGTTTGATCGGTATATGCGGTGATGGATTGTTTGGACGAAATGAGCAATCAGTTCATAACTCGGAGTATTTATTCCACACTCAATTAAGCAGATACTCCGCGAATCACTCATCAATGATCCGTGTCTAAGTCAATATTCGAATGTTAGATTGGTAAACAAACATTGTATCAAATGCATACGCATAAGTGATGATATGCGATGGTTGGTCATGTTCGTATGTTGCATATTGTTGAAAAGTTGATACCTTTTTCCTGCATTATAGGTGATGTGTGGTGCTTCTGGTGTGAGACTTTATGCTGGCCAGCAAGCCCAAGTGAGTGTTTGGATTCTTACTCAAAGCCTTAAATATTTCTGAAGCTTGTGATGCTTGATCGATTTCAAAACACTGAAATGTTTTTCAAGCTTCGCACATCGTTTTCTGATCTAATTCCGCCTGTTGCAGTTATTAAATCAAGCCTCTTCGAGACTCATTAGGCCATACTCCTATACATGTTTGTTGTAAAGTTTATGTGATAATCTTAAAGTGAATATTTGGTTCATAAATACTACACAAGTATAAGTGTATAACATAGTCAAGTAAAGAAAATCTAATGAAATTTGGTTAGATTGTTCATTGCGTTGATTGCATATTTAACTGGGGATTGATAGAGAAACTTTGGACTAGAGAGTCGATTTTTTACTGAAGAGCATTGTAGTTTTGGGGATAATAATATTCAGTTTCCCTGTTTTTCTTTTTAAAATTCGATGAAAGAAATTACTGCCAGTTTGCGTTTTCGAATTTTGGTGGCTTATTAGATTTTTGACCTTTTATCACGTTGATTTGCTCTCCGTAATTTGATCATTCTTTTCTTTTTGTAGCTTTGGTCGATCTATGCAGCTGGAAACACAGTGCCTATTCCTTTTCTAAGGGCAACTGATATTTCACCGATTGCCATGTTGTCTGATAATGTATTTGGAGGCAAGCAGAGTGAAAATAGTGGCATTGTGGTTGCTGGAACATTGCAAGAATTTTTGCTGCTTTGTTAATTGAACAATCACGGATTCTGTCTTTTGAAGGTAATAAGTTCTTGTTTAGATTTTTTTTACTGTGATTATTCACCACCCCTCTTTTGAACATGGTAAATGCTAATTTGATATTTTGATGCTTTGAATTGAATTCATGCTTAGCTTTTCTAGGTTGTTGGAATCCCCTTTTTGAATTGTAAATGTGCGATTTGAGGATTTCAATTGATGGGTGTTTTTAGTTTTACCTTAATTTTATTGGGTTTATGATGCAATTAACACTAATTACATATTATTGATCATTAATTGATTAATAATTGCATGAAATTAGGCAGTTGGGTGGTTAATGTTTGATTAAAGCTTGGATTTTTGGGGGTTTGCGGATGATTGGAGTATTATTAGGCATATTGATTGAGGTTTGTGTGTTTTTTGCGTTTTGGGCATTACCCATGTGATTTATAATGGTGATTAGTTGAGTTGTTGATCAAATCTCTTGACCTAAAACTACTATTTAGTTGTTTCCATGTTTTTTCCAATGTTCGTCGCCGATTTCCTTCTTTTACCCCCAATTCGTCGTTTTGCCGTGTTTTTTGACCTAATTTTATGCTGCCAGAGGTTTGCTTGAATCGACTCGGTTGAAGTAATTATCGACATGGATTGTAATGTGACTGATAGCAGCAGTGAGAGGTTCGAAGATCGATTTTTTTGTTTATTTTGGAGTTAGGGTTTTCGTTGTGTTTGTTTGTTTTCGCTCTGAATGTTGTAAGTGTTTGATTGTAGTTCTCGTAATTGTTTAATCGGGTGCTTTGGATTGAAATTGAGGTGTTTTTTTTTTTTTTTGTTGATTTTCTTGCTTTAATTGAAATTGAAGTGATTTTTTTGGTTGATTTTCTTGCTGTAGTTGACATTAGAAGAGATTTTTGGTTGTATTTCTTGCTTGAGTTGAAATAATGGCGATTTTGGTTTATTTTTTGCTTGGATTGAAATTGAAGCGGATTTGGTTGACCTTCTTGCTTGCATTGAAAATGAAGTGAATTTGGGTGGTTTTCTTGCTTGAATCTAAATTTGAAGCTGCTGTTACTGCTCGTTTCTCAGAGCATTGATAAGGACCTTCTCTTTCATGTTTTCTTTCCGATATATGGATGACAAATGCAAGTGGCTATCAATCTATTATATTGGTTTGTGAGACGAGAAAATCGGAGAAGACCCAAAAGTGACTGTTCATGGCATTGATCATTGTTTGAATTATCATTTAATTTGAGCCAGGAATTGTTTTGTTAGTTTTGTATTATACGTATGTTCTTGCCACTTATTGGTACCGTTCCCTCGTAGGCTTTGTATTGCAATGACCTGAATAGCTGAAGTCGTGTGGGTTTAAGTTGCAGTTTTAAGGTTTTGCTTAGTATTTGTCGGTGTGAACTTTAATTGTTATCGTACTAAGACTATTCTACTAGCTGTCGTGTTCGACATGGTGTCACGGTGTTTGGCACATGGGCAGAAGTTTCAATTTTTTGGTCTTAATAAAAGTACCATGTCGGTGTAACATAAGTTATCGTTGTTAAAGACCGTCCATAACCTCAATTGGAGCGATTCCCGAGTTTCCCCCTTTGTTAGATTTTTTAGTTAATGTTGTGGTGTGATCTATTATTTTCCATATGAAGCCTCGATCGAGCCTCTTTTATACATTTGCCATTAAGTGATAGAATGACGGAAAACATTTACCCAATATTTACCTTTTTGGGCACGTAGTTGCTTGCGGAATCTTGATGCTTAATTGTATCGTATCTACTTCATGTATTCACAGGAACCGATGATGATCTGCCATCTATGCATTGAAATAGATATGGGAGAAATGCACGTGTTACTGGGAACGGGAGATCAGCAGTTGTTGGTCCTGCTTCGTATCCTAGAATGCATAATAACGACATGGAATCTGAAATCCAAAGTACTGAACGAGAGGCATATTACCATGTCCTACACGCCTTTAAAGCTCAGTCTGATGCTATCTCTTGGGTACTTTTGTCTTCTGATTTCCTATTCTTCTAAACACATAGTAGAAAGTATGCTTTGCATCTGTATTTTGTCGTCTAAAGTTAAGATGTAAGAAATACTCGAGAAACACCATTAATACCCTGTTCTTTAGGCTGAACTTTTGATGTGGGTTGAAGCAACTGAGACCAAATGATGTCATGAATACAGAGCCTAATACCCTTCCCTTTGACTGATAAATCTAAACATGAAGTAAATGGTAGGAAATAGGAAGCTTATGTGATTAATGGAAAAAGCAATAGAAGCATGTAAGTCGATTTCCTAACACGTGTCCATTATTGGAGAAAGATGAGTTAATTACGGAGGTCAAATCTCAGGAAAGAGCTAATTAAGGGTATCTCGTGGGATGAGTTCTTCTCGGCCTGTGCATGAATCTGTAACAAGTCCAACTGTTTTAGCAGAAAACAGGACAGTCAACTGGCTCGTTATCTGTTGGTCCACCACCTCGGCACCTCCTCTGAACACCTCATTGCAAGCTCCCTCTTCAAATATATTACAAGAAACCCGACCCATCTGATTACGATAGAAACACACGACAAGAAACATAAACCTAATTGACACGCGCTTTATCTAAACGTTTCACATGTGGGGAAAAAAATACTCCAATCTCGTGATTTCGCAAACTCGGTAGCACCTCGAACACCGCGCGCAGCTACACAACTAGAGTGCCATCGTTACTCTTGTAACTCTTGTTGCCACTGAAGAATTGAAGTATTGAAGGACAGATTTCAACTAATTAATAGCTTCAAGGTAACTTTCCAGGTCTTCATGTGGCCCTCTAAGTATTTTTGCTTCTGCCTTTCTGGCGAGATCAAATTGGCTTAGAACAAGCTCGGTCGCCTTCAATGTTCTATCAATGTTCTCGTGTGCACGCATTATCGAATGTGTCCGTATCTGAGTAGGGCGCATAGCGGTTTCGAGGGAGGAAAGATGATGATCAAAGGAGCCAAGAAAATTAACCATGCTATCGGTAATGACTTGGCTTTTTGGAAGCGATTCTTTCATGAAAACCGCTCTCTCTCCCAGGGTTTCCATCGTTATTATTGATTGACTAGGTTAGTACCCGTGCAAAGTTGCACGGATATAAATAAAAAAATACGTAGGTAATCTTATTTGCATATTAAACCTTTAACACAAATAATTTTTAAAATGAAAAAAATGTGTGTTTGAAATCAACATGAAACATCCACACATGAATCTGTTAACGAACCAATTCAACCTAAAACCTTAAGGTGATAGTTGAGGTCCGTTTATATTCTATTATAATAGACGGGCCTCAACCATCACCTTAAGGTTTTAGGTTGAATTGGTTCGTTTATATTCTATTAGAATCAATGCAAAGATACATGTTTGACGTGTATATATCTTTTAACATATTGTACGCATATCTCGTACATTTGATACAATTATTGATTGGGTAAATTAGTTTGAACTTGTGTTCTTACACTTAGTATAATTAACTTAATATAAAAATCACAACACAAAACATTTCAAGAAAATTGCGAATAAAAAATAGACATGGAACCGCCTCATGAAAATAAAAGTGTACCATTAAAAAATAAGTGATTGTTATCTCGTAAATTAATAATAAAATAAAATTATTTTAACCCGTTTAGATAAACGTGATAAGTTGTTTTATCCGCAGGTGTATACCTACCTTATTTTCAGATATTTTAACCCGTTTAAATAAAGTACTGATACGGTGGTGGGCAGAGTTGTCCCGAATAATGATAATCTCGTGCTTACAATTGGAACCGAATTCCTATTTGGGTTCAATGGGACCGTTTAAAGTCAAGTATTGCAATTTGCAAGTCATACAAGTTAATTATTTTGGTTATTATTATTACCGTTATTAATAAGGTATTATTACCCTCATTTAGTTCATCATTCATTTAGGTGTAATTCATGCATTTAGTTATCAGTTGCCTCTTCGGATGCCTGAACGGTTTTCCTTCTAGCCTATTTATAATCGTTTGTAGTTTGTAATAGAGAGACATTGATGAAATAACAAAAAAAAATTGTGTCGCTCTTAAACGTGTGCTACGTTTGGTGTGAAACTCGGATTGTAGCGATAATCCAAAAATAGTGATTATTTAGGACGTGACTCCTAATTGTTACTCGATTAGAACCAATAGGTCTTGGTTAGTCAATCTCGTTCATCAAGTTATAGGTCTAACTTGGTGTATGCGTATCCTTTTTATTTATTTCCGGTGCGTATTCGCATCAATTACATTACCAACTGAATATTTTAAACCTGTGCCTATGTCGTTTTAAGAAAGTATATACCAAAATATCTCATTTATATGGAGTATTAGATTAATATGAAAAATGTGATATATTAAGAAAGTGTTTTTGGCGCCAAAAAACCAAATGTGTGGTTTCTGTATTATATATTAGTACTAGTACAAAACCCGTGCCTACGCACGGTTTTTTCAATAGTTTTTTTTATATATAGTTTAGTTACTTACAAAATTATTCTCTTCGATTACGTTAATAATTTACATTTTTCTTTCTTTAGTGTTTCAGTCTACCGTTTATGTTTACGTTGGTGGCAAATTTTTTAACCTTTACTTTGTTTTAAACCATAATAAAAAATATGTTGTCACTACTTTATTTTTCTGTATGGGTAACATTCTATTAGAATGAAATGAGTAAAAAATTAGTCACTGTGTAAAAAAGATTAATTATTCTATTGGATGTCTTAATTAATTATCCTACCTATATCAAAAAAGATTACACAAAACTTTGTATATTTAATTTTTAGTAGAATATTTTTTGGAATTAATTTGTTCTAAATTTAAAGTGATTATGATTAGATAGCGGACATTTAAAGTTTGAAATAGACCCGTCAAATTTTGACTTTACTCGTAAAGTTGACCCATTTTAATTTGTAAGTTCAAGAGTAAGACTCTAAAATTTTGGCCCAAGACCACTTTGGCTCAAACCCGGAATAATCCATTAATTTAGGATCAAAACCCGTCGAACACGTCAACCCGCTGGATTGATAACGTGTAATTATTTTTATTAGGATATTAGTATATATGTGAGTATATCATATTTAAAATAATAACTAAAAAAATGACTCCGTATTAACATTAATATTTTAACCTAAAAAATAATAATTTTATACGGAGTATAATTCTTATACTTGTTACATGATTAATATTAAAAATATAATTTTTTACATGAAAACAATAGTACTAATTATTGAATTTAATTACGTTATGATAATATTTTTCAATTAATTGAATTGATCTATTGATAGTTAAATAAGGGCTGTTATTGTATGGGTTGATATTACAAATATGCACAATCGGGCTTGTAGTGAATCTGGACAATTTTTTTTTTTTCAAGCCCAATTTAGGCAAGGTTAATGAAGGGGTTGAAATTAGGCGAGAAAGTTAAAATGACTACTTTGCCCCTTGGTTTTTGTTTTAGTGAATAGGGGATAGATAGATTGATTCCCATACACGACTTTCAATCTCAATTTTCTATAAGTGATTGTTCTTCCCAACTCGTGACGCCGTGGCTACGGAACTAGTATATATAAGTATATAAAAAAAAAATTAAAATTTAAAAATTATTATTATTATTTAAAAAAACGGAACTCGTATTAAGATCCAAACAAATTACAATAACTTATTATTATTATTATTATTATTGGAGTATTGTTTGGGATAAAAATCTGCATCCTCAAAGCACGACGTGGCATATTACAAATGGAAGGTCAAATGGAAGATCAAAAGGTCAATGGTCAAAGGTCGGAAGGTCAAAAGGTCAAAAGACGAGAGTCGATAGCCAAAGTCAAGAAGTCAGAAAATCAAAAAGGAAAAATCACGAAGTAATACTCGGAAAGTCCAAAGTCGTAAAAGTCAAGGATTCGATACGAAGAAAGTCAACCAATCGACAAAGTAAAACCCAACAGTAGCATTGGGTCGGAGAGCATCCAAGCCCCGAAATGGGCCGAAGACAGCCAACTACTCAAAGTAACCCTACCCCAAGCACAAGACCCAGTCAAATAACCAACCCCCTAGATTCCAGGGTAGTGCCACCAGAGCAGGAGAGAAATCAGGAGAAGAGGAAGGCAACGGTTAAGGGAAAGGAAGAAGATAAAAGCACAACAACAAACAGAGGCAAATGGGACATTCTCAACACATTACCATTAAGCTACATCAAAAAAGAACAGCATAATACTCCATAATTTATTATCAAACGCAAATACTTGTACTCTCGATATTCATTTCGTCATTCTTTTGGTCATAGTAAAATATTGGTGGGATTCCGACTCCCCCCGCGGTTTTTCCCACATCGGGTTTCCGCGTCACCAAAATTCCGTGTGTCGATTTTTTCTTTCGTCGTTCCTCGTTCGCTAGATTCATTATTATTTCGTTAATTCGCGATTATAGGCCGATCACTTTAACCCGCTTCCAAAAGCGATAATCCGGTAAATTTTTACCAAAACAAATTGGCGCCGTCTGTGGGGAAAAGTGATCATTTCCTATAACCAAAATCAGCAGTAAACGACTTGCATATCGTCATGTCCGGATCTAGCCAAAGTCCCTCCAGCAGCTTGGAAGCGTCAACTCAGCCCACTGGAGAAGGACCACCCCCAGAACCCCAGGGCCTAGACCTCAATGGTGATCAAACCTCCAGCAGGAGAAGCAAACATCCCTGGAGAGCCGGACACCAACAGGAGATCCACCAGAACAGGAGATCCCCTCAGGATTAGTCACAAGGCTGGAGCTCGGATTGACATCACTCAGCAGAATCATCGACCCTCAGGAACCAGGCCGTCTGCCCTACAATCGCACACCCAACAGACAACAAACTGCAGGTAACACTCTCTCTGATATCGAAAGGCAGGAAACTAACTTGTTGTCTCTTGCAGGTACCCCCGTCCACCAGACGTCAGGATGGTAGCCGGTAAGTTCACCAGGAGTGCGCACCCCAGTCAACAATCGACTCCCACCAGATCTGGGAAAAGCACCTACCCCCAGTCAGCAAACACTAGGATGGCCGCCAGAAGTGACAGTTAACCCTATGGTCGCCGGCGCCAGCCCATACCCTGAAGTGACTTGGCCGTCCCGAAACCCGCCTCAGCAGACATCAGAATGGCGGCCTGAGCCTGCAGTAGCTATATCTTTTCCGCCTCCTCCCCCAAGCATTCACCACCTTGGAGGCCCCAGGCAGGGAGTACCCCCTTTCAGTTTCTTCCCACCTGCTTCTAACCCTTTTGCAGGAACACACAGTGCTGCAGATCAGCAGTACCAAGAACTGAAGGAGCTGAGGGACCTGATCAGCAAAATCCCTGGAATGCCACGTCCTCTGGAGAAAGCAGCAAGACCCCTGAGGGAGGTATGCATGTGTAAGGGATTCGGCTCCACTTTGTCAGGAGCAGCTCTGCAGTGGTTCGTTAGTCTGCCCAACTGGAGTGTCACCTCCTCTGCCGACCTGGTCAATGCCTTCAACCAGCAATTCGCCAGCAGCAGAAAACCGGAGAAGCGGACCAGCGATCTGTACCGGGTGGTACAAAAGTCTGAAGATTCCACGCGCGACTTCCTCAACAGATTCAACAAGGAGAAAGTGACCATCCCCAGATGTGACATAGCAACCGCTATAGAAGCTTTCCGCCAGGGACTCCACCAGGATTCAGAGCTGTACAAGGACCTCACCAGGTATCCATGCACCACATTTGAGGAGGTGTAAACAAAAGCATTGGCAGTCATCAGGCTGGAGGAGGATTCAGATCCTAGAGGAATTACTTATGATCCAGCATAGCAATCATAAACCCAACACATTCAGGAGGAGTGCATTGAACCGCCTCAGACTTAGGTAGATGAAATCAACCTGGATAAGCTGCCCCCAGAGCAGAAAGTGTTGGTTGGGTCAGAACGTACAGGTAATATCCGCCAAAACCTCATTGAATTATTAAAAACTAACATGGATTGTGTTGCTTGGTCGCATGATGATATGGTAGGTATAGATCCGAGCGTTATAACCCACAGGCTAAGTGTGGACCCAAGCTACAAGCCAGTCCAGCAGAAGAGAAGGAAGTTTGCCCAGAGAGAAACCAAGTCATAAATCAGGAGGTAGACAGTCTGCTGGCTACTGGAAAAATCAGGGAGGTGAAGTACCCAGAGTGGCTATCTAATGTGGTGGTAGTCCCAAAGAAGAATGACAAGTGGAGGATATGCGTTGACTTTACCGACTTAAACAAGGCATGCCCAAAGGATCCATTCCCTCTGCCGCACATAGATGCCATTGTGGATGCTACAACAGGCCACGAAATGCTAACCTTTCTTGATGCGTGGAGTGGGTACAACCAGATCAAGATGCATCCAGCAGACCAGGAGAAGACGGCCTTCAGATCTGAGAGAGATTTATCTCCAGATCCTCAGATAGATGTCGGCTGCTCTATGACGTCCTGAAGAAGGCACAAAGGTTTGATTGGACGGCAGAGCACGAGAGGGCGTTCAGCGAGCTGAAGCACTACCTCAGCACTCCACCTCTGCTTTCAAAACCAGAACCTGGAGAACAACTCCTCCTGTACCTGTCAGTAACTGAGGTAGCAGTTAGCGCGGTATTAGTTCGAGGGCAAGAGGGAGTGCAACACCCAGTATATTATGTCAGTAAGTCTCTGCTTCCTGCAGAGACCAGGTACACATTTCTTGAAAAACTCGTACTTGCACTTGTTACAGCGTCTTATAAACTTTGATCTTATCTTGAATTGCATGCTATTTCTGTAATAACAAATTATCCACTCAAAACTATTATGAGAAAACCCGAGTTATCAGGAAGAATGGCCAAGTGGTCCATACACTTGAGCGACTTCGACATGAAATTTGTCCCCAGGACTGCGATCAAGTCTCAGGCGTTAGCAGACTTCATATCCGACTTTAGCCCAGCACTGCAGACACAGGCAGAGAAAGACATCCTCCTCCTTGAGGAAGAGAAAGGCGAACAAGTGTGGAAGCTAAATGTAGATGATGCCTCCAACATGCGAGGATCTGGAGCAGGATTAGTTCTCAAATCTCCTCAGGGGGATCTCAAGGACCAAGCAGTGCGGTGCGAGTTCCGGACAACAAGTAACGAGGCAGAATACAAAGCTCTAATCTTAGGTCTCCAGCTGGCTCTAGACCTCAAAATCAAGCGCCTGGAGGCATACAACGATCCCCAACTGATTGTCAATCATGTGAATGGTTCGTATGCAGCTAAGGACTCCAAGATGATATGTCTTACCTTGAAGTGGCAAAGGAGCTCTCCCTTAGGTTCGTAGCCTTCTCAATCAACCAAATCCCAAGGGACCAGAATGCCGAAGCAGACGCCCTAGCTACCCTGGGGGCAACATTCAAGTCTGGTGTAGTCTCCACCATACCCATCATCCACGTACTGGAGCCAGCAACTTGTAAAGGTCCAAAGGAACACAAGATGCCTGGGAAGGGGGAGAATTCATCAGACTAGGGGTTGCAATGGCTGCAGGAAGCAGAAGTCTGCAGCACCTCAGCAGAACAGGAAGGAATCCCAGAAAACCCTACCAGGACTGGCTACAACGTGACATTCTGCCAGCAGATAAGAAGGAAATCAGAGGCTTCAAATTCACCCTCATTGATGGTATCCTATTAAGAAGATCACTTACTGGACCATACTTAAGGTATCTGGGTCAGGAGGAGGCAGAAGTTGTTTTGCATGACCCCCACAATGGTGAATGTGGAAATCATGCAGGGGGCAGATAGGCAAAGGAACTCCCCTTGGTGCTATGGTCCGACAGAACCACATAGGCCACTGCCGTCAGGAACAACGTCACCAGAAAATGGGCCGCTGCCGCCAGAAACATGGGCCACTGTCGCCAGAAACATGGCATCTATTCTGCCAGATACACCTCCACCAGAACCAGGTTTCATCTTATCAAACCTTGCAAACATATATTTAAACCTTTCTTTTGTCCTTCTATCTGTTTTGCTTTCTTTTTCGTGATTTTTGAAAGTCAGATGTTTTATCTTCAAGTATGCCTTTAGAGTTTGACTCTCTCCTTTGTGTCGTCAAAATTCGATTTTCTTTTGCATCAAAATTTGATTTTCTTTTTGCATTAAAATTCGGTTTTCTTTTGCATCAAAGTTTAATTTTCTTTTCATACGTCTTCAAAATTTAATTTCCTTTTCATACGTCTTCGAAATTTAATTCTCTTGTTACATGTCTTCAAGATTTAATTTTCTTTTCATACGTTTTCAAAATTCGATTATCTTTTCATATGTCTTCAAAATTGGATTTTCTTCCTTCACATATTTTCAAAAGTTTGATTTCCTCCCGCATATACCTTCAAACATTGCATCTTTACCATCTTTCGTCAGCTTTTTCAACCAAAACTGGTGACCAATCTGGTGGAGTGTATAATTTCTACAGAAGGCGTGCGTCTTGTGCTGAGTGCCTACAACCAGGGCAATACAAGTCCCCTGCGCCACTCAGCACCCACGCAAAGCGTGGCACCTCCGACTGAGTGGGCAAACAAAATCCCAGGCCACCAACCATCATGGGTCGATCATACGGACAAAGGCATGCATACAAACAGCTGACAACAAAACAAAACAAGCAAAACGAACAAGCACCACAGAGTAAGCAAACAAATACCATAAAAACAAGTTCAAAACGATTCTGCTCCCCTAAGCAGAAAGAGGATTCAGGTATTCTGCCCCCTTGGGCTAAAAGAAAATTCGAAACATAACAAATTTTTTAACAGAATATTTTTGTTTTTGCCACACAGGGCCAAAGATAACAAAAGATAACAGGCTGAACAGCCTAGATATTCTCCTCAGGAGGAAGAGAGGCGAGCGGCTCCATCACCACAGCATTCGCAGTTGTCACCACAGGACCAGGCGCCCCTTGAGCTGTTGGAGGGAAAGAAACTGACTCCTCCACCGCTTCCCCTTCCTCATCGGCCAACATCTCCAGATCGAAACCGTTGGGAAATTCCACCTGCATCCTCTCCTTCAGAGCAGCCAAATCCCAGTTCTCGTGCTTCCCCTCAGAGTAGGCTTTGACCATCTAGATCTCAGTGCTCAGAGCCAACCGGCTTAAAGCATCCCTCAGAGTCTTCTTCAGCTCAGCACTCTTCCCCTACAGGGAAGAATTGACATCCAAGGCCCAGGCAAGCTCACTTCGTGCCTCCACCAGATCTGCGCTAAGCTTTTGTCTTTTACCAGATCTCTCCGCCAGCAATTCGCAAATCAAACCCAACTCCTTCAGAGAACTATTTTCTAGCGCGGACCTGGGACCAGGAAGAAGCAGCTAGTCCAGAAGAGTCATGTCCTCTGCAAGATTGGATGTATCGAAGCCCTCAGGAAATTTGAGCACCACTCCAGCAGGAACATCATCAATGAATCTGGGGGCAGAATAAGAGTGAGACTCAGAAAGATCTGCCACCAGGGGTTCACTTTCTGCAAAAGTAACTTCTGAAAAATGGGACGAGTTACGACTTCTCCCAGAACCAGCAAAGCCAGCAGAAACAGAACTAACTTTCCTTTTGAAGACCGCTCTAGTAGCAACGGCCCGCCTTCTAGCAGCTACTTGCTCTGGGGACACACGAGGTTTAGCGGATCCTGAAGGAGGGAGCAAGCGAAAATGAGTACCAGGAGAATTTGAGGTCAAGTAAACCTAGCCAAGCATGAACGTATCTTGCCCGAAGGCATGTTCCTACCAGACTTTTCTTTTTTCTCCCTCTGGGGGAGAAGGGGAAGGACCACTTGTGGAAGAATAGAGTGAATTGCGGAGTGTCATCATCTTCGGGTTTAGGACGAATGGTCGGATCAAAGAATCAATCATCATGCAAACCGACTACGATCCAAGCGAACAGAAATTCCCGCCTAAGATGTGCTTAGTCGGAAATTTGGGGGCATTTGTTTGGGATAAAAATCCGCATCCTCAAAGCACGACGTGGCATATTACAAATGGAAGGTCAAATGGAAGATCAAAAGGTCAATGGTCAAAGGTCGGAAGGTCAAAAGGTCAAAAGACGAGAGTCGATAGCCAAAGTCAAGAAGTCAGAAAATCAAAAAGGAAAAATCACGAAGTAATACTCGGAAAGTCCAAAGTCGTAAAAGTCAAGGATTCGATAAGAAGAAAGTCAACCAATCGACAAAGTAAAACCCAACAGTAGCATTGGGCCGGAGAGCATCCAAGCCCCGAAATGGGCCGAAGACAGCCAACTACTCAAAGTAACCATACCCCAAGCACAAGACCCAGTCAAATAACCAACCCCCCTAGATTCCAGGGTAGTGCCACCAGAGCAGGAGAGAAATCAGGAGAAGAGGAAGGCAACGGTTAAGGGAAAGGAAGGAGATAAAAGCACAACAATAAACAGAGGCAAATGGGACATTCTCAACACATTACCATCAAGCTACATCAAAAAAGAACAGCATAATACTCCATAATTTATTATCAAACGCAAATACTTGTACTCTCGATATTCATTTCGTCATTCTTTTGGTCATAGTAAAATATTGGTGGGATTCCGACTCCCCCCGCGGTTTTTCCCACATCGGGTTTCCGCGTCACCAAAATTCCGTGTGTCGATTTTTTCTTTCGTCGTTCCTCGTTCGCTAGATTCATTATTATTTCGTTAATTCGCGATTATAGGCCGATCACTTTAACCCGCTTCCAAAAACGATAATCCGGTAAATTTTTACCAAAACAAGTATTATTTTTAAGAGCTGAAAATATTGTAGCGGAGCTGAAAATATTAGAGCTAAGCTGATAGGAGGTGGCGGAAATAAGATGAAATTAAGCTTAAAAGAAAGTGGCGAGACATTTTCGGTGTAGTTTTGGATTTAAAAGCGTAGGAAAGGGAAGGAGAAAATGGTTTATTGGGCAAGAAATTTTGTAAGTCGTCCCGTTAAGTCCCACCAAATCCTCCCACTTCTCACCAGTCTCCCCCATTTTTGATTTTCCTGTCCCTCTGTTTTCAGCAGGTAGGTATCCTGATTCCTGATACCACCATGTTTAACTCAACCCCAAGTACCCAACCTTCTCTTTCAAGCAAACTTTCATCTTATATTTACCCTTCTCCCTTCTTCCATTTCCTCCCAACTTCCCCACATTTCTATCTATCTCCCCATCCCTTTATTCCTTTGCCTCACAATCACAGGCAACAATGTGGGATTGTTCCCCAGAAAACCCATTTGCAGAAACATCCTGTATTGGCCGCCGCCATTGCAACGGAGAAAAAGAAGAAGAAGCCGTAAAATGGGCAGCTTTACTGCGTTTACCCACTTACATCCAAGCAAGAACTTCCCTGTTTACGTCCATCTCTAGAGATGTTTCTCAAGTTGATGTTACTAAGCTTGGGAGGGATGACACCACTTTGGTGGTTGATCGTCTTGTCAATGCTTTTAACAATGATCCTCAATTGTTTTTTGACAGACTCAAACAGAGGTTTAATGCGTAAGTAACTTTGGTTTTATATACCTCCTGACTGGCTCCTGTCGAATTCTTTATGCGTGCTTTATTCAACGTGCATGATAGATCAATGCTCGTTTTTTCTTTTATTCATGCCTTTAGTTTCTATATAAATCCCTCTTTTTCAATCAATTTTACCTGATTTAAACAAGATACTATATTTTGTCCCGGTAAAAGTTACGGAGTATATCGAAGATTCTTCCACCTATGAATAGTATCTAAAAAGTAAATGTGTGAAATTGATTGGAACAGGGGGAGTACCAAATTAATCCGTATATAAGTTTGATATTCATGATGTATTCGCTAAGGGATAAAGAAAATTTAAACAAATCTCGCACACACGACAATTATTTCTTTTTACATATTTGCCGAGGCGTATCTTAAATTGTTAATATCTTTTGGTACGTATTAGTAAAAATTACTCGAATAATTTTTTGATAATCTTTTGGTTTAAGAATAGCCTTGAAAATTCAAATGGGTAAATTGGGGTTGAAGACATGTTAGAAGTTGCATTCAATGCTCTCTTACTCATGAATATTGCAAAAAAAAAATGAATATATAGAATTCAATGCAACAGAGAGTATACTATATGTAGACGATTCCTTCTTAAACGTGTCTTGGTTGTGTTTGTGCGCTTGCCTACTATCTTTGCTTTTTATAGCGTAGGTTTGCAATTCCCAGAGGTTGAAATTCGGTTTGAGCATTTGGAGGTAAATGCTTTTGTACACGTTGGAACCCGGGCATTGCCTACAGTTCCCAATTTTGCCTTCAACATGAGCGAGGTTAGCCATTCAACGAATTATAGAGACTGCTTGTTCTTCTGATGTCTTTATCTTATATAGTGCTCCATTGGTTTTCTGATACAAACTTCTTTTAGGCTTTTCTGAGACGATTTCACGTTTTCCAAGGCAAAAGGATGAATGTGTCGATTCTGAAGGATGTCAGTGGTGTTGTACGACCTTCCAGGTGAAATTGTTTCCAGCCTAAGCGTTGTCAATTCAATGTGTGGCCAAAACTTTTCATCTCTACTCACTTGGTTGTTGTTGTTGTTGTGTAGGTTGACATTGCTTTTGGGGCCTCCGAGCTCTGGCAAGACAACTCTTCTCTTGGCACTTGCTGGCCGTCTTGGTCGTGGACTAAAGGTAATCGACCTTTAGCATGTCTACTTCTACTTAGAATTAGTCTTGTGGCTGCATCCTAAGCCATCATTCATACTAATCATAGCAGGTACACTTTTGAGGTGTGTAAAACAGGGCTAAACAAGTCATTTTGAACGAACATGACTTGCATGAGTACTTCCCATATGCATTTTTAGCAGCCCCTGTGATCATCTAAACCTTTTGGAACATACCAAAATTTTGGGAGTTGTGGGGGGATTGAAGGGTAGGAAGAATCTCATATGTTCAGAATGTACTACTCATTTTTTTAATGGAACATATGCATTTTTCTGGATTTCTTTTTCCATTTTTTTAATGGAGCCAAATACTATCTATTCTTTGGTTTCATAATATGTTTTTACTCGGTATAAAGCAAAATGACTCACTCCATTGCCTTTATTCCTAATAATGTGACATTTCTGTATAGGCAGTTTTCTGTAGGACATCTCGAAATAATGATGTCACGTACATTTCTATATATGCAGTTTTCTGCAGGGAATCTTGAAACAACGTTTTTTTGTTTTTAAATTTATATTCTCAACATAAGGAATAAGGCTGTATATAATCAATATGCTTACCCCATTATAGGGCTGGTATGCAAGACAACAAAGCATAGGCCAGTTAGAAAACTGATACACATATATCACAAATAATTGGATGTTAATTTCAAGGCAAACTGTGTATGAAACCATATCACTGATAATGTGGCTCTCGCTGTTGAACTTCTTCTTGTTGGTGTTGCTTGTTTTGTAGACATCAGGTAGAATAACGTACAATGGCTATGAACTTGATGAGTTCATTCCTCAGAGGACGTCTGCTTATGTTAGCCAAAGAGACTGGCACATGGCGGATATGACTGTTAGGGAGACTCTAGATTTTTCAGGACGTTGTCAAGGCTCTGGATACAAATCTGGTAATTTGAGTCCTATACAACAAAATGACCAGCTAAACTGTCTTTGCTTCTTATTTTGGCAAGGGGCAGTTGCTGGAGCAATTCTTAACACAATTTTTCCTCTTATAGATCATCTGGAACCCTTATCTTAAATTGTTACTGTTTTCATACTTTCAAAACAACATTGAACCCGAGAATGTATTATAAACATAGCTCATGTTGTTCAATAAATCAAACAGATATGATTTCGGAACTTCTTCGAAGAGAGAAGAATTCCATGATGCAGCCTGATGAAGATCTTGATATCTTAATTAAGGTCAGGACTACCCAATTGTAGCTAGTATGCTTATTTCACGTTCTTGAATGGTTATTTATTATTGACAACAATGTGATGTTCTTTTAGGTCCTCGCTCTAGGAGAGCAGAAAACAAGTCTATATGCTGAATTCATTATGAAGGTAGATACATTATACGTGTCATACATGTGCTCTCTCTTTCATTCATTTGAGTCTAAAAATAATAAATAAAGTCAGTCTATATCATGTCTCCAGTGATGCTTGTTTAAACTGAGATGGCCAAAAGCAGCTCTTCAGGCCTTCACATTGTCAATTTGATCCTAATCAAATACATCTATTTTACTCCAACTTGGGTGAAATTTTGCATGCAAGTGCATGTTGGGGTGCCCCTCATAAGTGGGTTGTCTTGCAACCAAAGTTGTAGAAGTAGTACAAGTTTATAGTATATCATCTAAAGTTTATAGTACAACTTGTATATCTCTTATTAATAGAACAAAAACAGACGTCAACCATCGTCTTAAGGTTTTGGTTGAGTTGGTTCCTTAAATAAACGGACATCAGTTTTGGTTGAGTTGGTTCGTTAACACTTATCATCTAAAGTTTCTCGTTCACCTGATGACATGTTTACAAAGATCTTAGGACTGGACGTTTGCGCAGACACGTTGGTGGGTGATGAAATGCTGAAAGGCATATCTGGAGGTCAAAAGAAGAGATTGACAACTGGTAAAACTTCAGTCATCATAATCTTATGCTGCCTCCATCCTACATTGTTGTCCTCATTAGACTTTGGTGGTCATATTATGTCAACTTTGACCATTAATTTCTCCAAGTATATGTGAAGCTAGTCGTACTAAAGTTTGCAACTTTTCATGTATCAAAGCAATTATTTTTGCATTATCATTAACAATGCTTTTACTATTGCATACTATTAGATTATTTATAGTGGTTAGAGGTTAGATCGTTTGATAATCAAAATAAAATGAGGGCAAGCTAAACTGGACAGAGGTAATACTAATATTTGAGATTAAGAGTTGAGTTGTTTCTGAATATTGACAGCCTTGCTTATGATCCAGGTGAGATGCTTGTAGGAGCTTCTAGAGTGCTTTTAATGGACGAGATATCAACTGGCCTGGATAGTTCAACCACTCATCAGATCGTTAGCTATCTCAAGCATTCCACCCGTGCTTTCGAAACAACCACTGTGATTTCCTTGCTTCAGCCGGACCCTGAAACATTCGAGCTATTTGATGATGTTATTCTTCTGAGTGAAGGACATATAGTGTATCAAGGGCCAATTCAGAGTTCTATTGAATTTTTCAAACATATGGGGTTCATATGCCCAGAAAGAAAGAATGTTGCTGACTTCTTGCAGGAAGTGTGTGATGTTCTCTTTTCTAATGTTGTCTTTTTCGCAGAGAAATTATATGCTTAATTTCTTGTAGAAGAATTTCCCCTTTTTTTTTTCCTGTGTCTTGCTTCTTCTTTTTTGGCGTCTTCACACTTTTTTTCAATTATCTTGCTTTATTTTATTTTCTGTGTGTTTCCATTTTCTCTTTCTTTTTCATTCTTATGTCTCAAATTCATAGGTATATGAAATGATTCATGTTAGTTGACTACTTGACCAAAATTATTTTGAGACTAAGGTTTTGTATGTGTAGGCGTGTAGCTAGTTAATGCGTTGTTTACGTATTGTCTAATAGAATATAAATGTAACAGTTGGACCTCCACCATCGCCTTAAAGTTTTGGCTGAGTTGGTTCATCTAACATTATCAGTTTATAAGTGTCATCTTCATGAAGCCTTAACGTTGTTTGCTGCATATTTTGTTACAGGTGACTTCTATGAAAGACCAAAGACAATACTGGGACGGCAGAGATAGTCATTACCAGTATGTGACTGTGGCAAAGTTTGCTGAAGCTTTCACTTCGTTTCGTCTTGGCAGTGAATTATTCCGGGAGCTTGCTACTCCTGCTAATAGGCTCTATATTCATCCTGCTGCTTTGTCAACTTCCACTTATGGTGTTAAGAGGATTGAACTTTTGAAAATTGGATTCTCTTGGCAAACACTGCTCATGAAACGAAATTCTTTTCTATTCATTTTCAAATACATACAGGTAAAGCCTCTTGTCATATGTCCCTTCTCTTAAAAAAAACTACTGAATGTGTGTTAGTAAAATTTCAACAATAAAATCACGGCAATGCCTGAATTGTCTCGCACGTGGTAGGGTGTGTGTGTGTGGGGGGGGGGGGGGGGATTAATCCTTTTAAAAACTTAGATAGGCTAAAATGCAATGTATGTCGTAAATGCAAAGACACGCTTGGGATACAAAAAGCACGTAGACTTTAATGAACCATTTTGCTTTATTCCATCATATTCCAAAGCTGAAAACAGTGAGTCTTCGGCCCCATTAGTTAAGGAAATCTCATATGATCTTACTCTAAATTGTTCTGTTGCATTTCCATCCTCTTTAGGTGAGACCTTACTTTCTTGGAAGAAGTATTGTTGTGATATTACCATAATACGGATCTATTTTTTCATGCTATAATATATCATCTACTTTGCAGCTTCTCTTGGTTACTCTAATCATCAGTTCTGTATTCTTCCGAAAAACTATGCATCACAAGACGCTCGAGGATGGAGGTGTTTATCTTGGGGCAATATACTTCTCAATTGTCATGACTTTATTCAATGGTTTCATGGAGGTACCTATGCTGATTCAAAAGCTCCCAGTTCTTTACAAACATAGAGATCTGCGCTTCTACCCGTGCTGGGTTTACACGGTTCCTTCATGGATTTTAAGCATTCCATCATCATTTCTTGAGAGTCTTATATGGGTGGGAATTACATATTATATGGTTGGATTTGATCCTGACATAACAAGGTAAAGTGCCCTTTCCTACAGAATATATAACAAGTGTACAAGATGAAGTAGTACGTAGTACATTACTTAAACTCAGGTAAAAATGTTGGACACTGTTTCATATCCGGGTGTCAGACATTTTCCTACAGTCCTAAATGTTAGGATACGGGTACGTGTTCAAAACAGAAATATTGCAAGGATTTTTAAATAGTTGTACTTAATAAAATGAACTTTAGATATTTGAGAAATTAGGATTGAAACCATTAAATATCAGTCTAAATGCTTCTCAACCAGGCCAGTCTCATCAACTTTTCTTGCGAGCCTCCCTTTAAGGTGCTTGTAGGAAAATTATCAGACTGGTAAGGGATGGGTAAGGATTCCATATCTATATCCTTGAGTATCTTGCCGGACATGGGTACGACCTTTGATTTAACTTCGACATAAAGAATATTATGAGTTGCATTTATTCATGCAGTAGATTGATTATATCGTGTCTTCATTGCAGATGCCTGAAGCAGTTCTTTATATATTTTCTTTTACATCAGATGTCTATAAGCCTCTTTCGTGTAATGGCATCTTTAGGAAGAAATCTGATAGTTGCTAACACTTTTGGATCCTTTGCAATGTTGGTGGTCATGGCTCTTGGAGGGTTTATCTTCTCACGAGGTAGCTTAGAATCCTAAACTTTTTTTTCTGATGACATAGGTTCATAGACTATGTGTGCTGATATTTCTCAGTGTCACAGATAGCATTCCCAAGTGGTGGATCTGGGGTTATTGGGTTTCCCCATTGATGTACGCACAGAATGCAGCTTCTGTTAATGAATTTCTGGGCCATTCTTGGAGTAAGGTACCTACTTACTTTGTCTTAAGATTTATGTTACTCAATTTCCTTTTGTTCCTTTTGCATGTTAAAGGGTTTGACATAGCTATTTTGTGTGGAATACGCATGTTTTTGGTCTTAAATGAAAGTGTCAAATTAAGGAATGTCTTGTTGACATTGGACTCACAGTCGATGTAAAGTGTCAAATGTAACATAAAATAGGGTCATGCTTATATATTGTGGTGACATTGTATTTGAGTATGTACACGAACTTCCATTTATGTTGAAGACATACCATACTTGCAGTATGAGTTCTGTAACATTTCATACACTTGGCAGTCAGTCTTTGTGTATTTTGGAACTTACGCTTATTAGCTGACAAAGGCAATTGACATTTACAGAAAGTCGACAATAGTGCTTCATTATCTTTAGGTGAGATGCTTCTGAAGACAAAAGGCTTATTTCCTGACGGTTATTGGTATTGGATTGGTGCGGGCGCGCTGCTTGGATATACGATTCTGTTCAACATCCTCTTCACACTTTTCTTGACATATCTCAATCGTAAGTAGTTACTGTAGTATCTATCTTTGATGACTAGAATTCACCAAATGCTAAGACTGTAAATTTAATCATTTCCACAATTACAATACTTTTCAACATCATTAGAGCCTTAGTCCCAAAAAGATTTGGGGTTGGCTAACATGAATTAATATCTGAAGTCGTCATCCATAAAAATAAAATAACCAATAACAAATAAAAATAAAAAATAAATAAAAAGAAGGGTAGACACTACAATAAAATAATAATAAAAATACATTTTCAAACGCAAAACTAAGTTGAAAGCGTTAATAGTAAGTTTTTAAAGGGTTACAAGCTCGAAGTTCTAAAATAAATATGTGATTTTTTTTATGAAAAATAAAATTAAGAATTGAGAATAAATAAAAAGAACAAAAGGAAATAAAACAAAATAATTAAGAATTACAGAGTAAAATAATGTTAATCAACGAAATTTTCCCAAGAAAATAAGTATTCCCCATGGAAACTAAGAGGATAAGGAACTTAAATGATATAGAAAGAGGATTTTGTTCACATGCTCTTTTAATCCTTGACTCATTTGTGGTATACTCCCCCTACTACACTTGATTCCTTGCACCTTTTGATTTTTAATTTGTTGCTCTCTCATATTTCGGAAAGAGTAAAGAACCTAATTGAATGGAGAAGGGTACTCTTTTCCGGATTCAGGCAGTTTCACAATTCAAATTTGTTGTTCCAAATACCTGATTTTATCTATTCAGCTCATTTTGTGAACTGGTTGCGTGTCAAAGGCTACCACATATGGCAGTGTAAAGAGGTGTACTCAACTTTATGATTAAATATTGAAAAGATTTGTCTCCGGATGATCTGCAATAATAATTATTACCTGCAGAACTGGTTCTGTGTCAGAAGTTTTGCACCTACTAATGATGACAAGCGCATGTTTGAGTTAATGTAATCTGTTCTATTGACTGGACATTTAATAGTGAATTTGCTTGCCTGAAGTAACTGAGTACTTCCAACGTGTTAATTTAAGCTTTTGGGACGCATCAAGCTGTTATCTGTAAGGATAAACACTCCTACAAGAATGAAAAAGAGGCACAGGGAAATTCTTTGATTGAACTAGGAGAGTTCTTAGACCAGTCATTCTCGTTCAATGGTTAGTATGGTCATGCTTCCACTGTTATTCCCATTGTACAATTTCTTCCATTGATGACTTTGACCTCTCCTTCACCCCTTCTTATAGGAAATGAGAGAGAAAAGAGAGGCATGGTTCTTCCGTTTCAACCTCTTTCTATGGCTTTCGACAATGTTAATTACTATGTAGATGTTCCCACGGTATGTTCAATGTTTTCGGTTCAGTTTCCACGCCTTTCTATTTTTGTAGTTAGTCACTGTTGTATCCCAAGCAGGCTCGTAGAAGCAAGGGAAACAGACTTTCTACTGGTCAATTAGTGAGTTTTCATCTTAAACCAACTGGTGGTAGGAGTGAGTGAGTAAGCCACAAAATTATTACTAGTCGCCACACACACATGGGAAAACCTCGACAATCCTTTTGATGTCCTCTTGTTGGACCTTGTTTTTATTGGTAGCTATATGACCTCAGGAACTTAAACAACGCGGCGTGATGATGGAAAAGCTGCATCTTTTAGTTAACGTGACTGGGGCATTTCGACCAGGAATCCTCACTGCTTTGGTTGGAGTCAGCGGTGCAGGGAAAACGACTCTCATGGATGTCCTCTCGGGTAGAAAAACCGGTGGATTAATCAATGGAAACATATATATTTCTGGGTACCCAAAAAAGCAGGAAACCTTTGCACGGATCTCTGGGTATTGTGAGCAAGACGATAATCATTCCCCGTGCTTAACTGTCCATGAGTCACTTCTATTTTCAGCTTGGATGCGGTTGCCATCTCATGTTGACCTCAAGACACAAAGAGTAAGTTCCCAAAGCTTCACAATGTCTAAGTTGAGAGTTGGGGAAAACCAAAAAAGGCATCTGAGGTCTAAACTGTAAGGTTAAACTTCTAGCACAACAGATTCAAGATTATCATCAAACTAATTTACAAAAAAAAAAAAAAAAAAAAAAAAAATAACTTGATCACATATACTCCTATGTAATAGGCATAGTAGTTAACTCATTTAATATCTTGAGTGACTATTTATTCAGGGACCCTTTTTCACCTTGTTTGTTACTCAGTACTATTTTATCACTACCATGATCATCTAGCTTATTTATCCATATATAGTTTATAATCAATTGACAAATTTAGTGATTTTAAATTTCAATGATAGCGTGATCTTACAACATTTTACTCCGTATTATAATAAAGTTCTACATCCGAACTTCTGGATGTGATGCACAGAATTTTGTTGATGAGGTTATGGAGCTGGTAGAGCTTACACCCTTAAAAGAAGCTTTAGTTGGTATGCCAGGAGTAGATGGATTATCCACGGAGCAAAGAAAAAGGTTGACGATTGCAGTAGAACTTGTGGCAAATCCTTCAATTGTCTTCATGGATGAGCCAACTTCCGGGCTTGATGCCCGGGCAGCTGCTATTGTGATGAGAACAGTTAGAAACATAGTCAACACTGGAAGGACTATTGTTTGCACTATCCATCAGCCCAGTGTCGATATCTTTGAATCCTTTGACGAGGTATATACGTCTCTTTATCTCCTCTGCTTGCACATTTATAAGAAAAACATTTTTCAATATGTTGCCTTGACAGTTGATTTATTTCACACTTGATGACCTAAAGTGTAATATAAAAAAATGTCCTAACAAAACCTTTCAGCAGAATTAAGTATGTACCCCTGTTTTGTAAAATGATGTGAAAATTCACCTTAATAGTGGAGTACTTAATTGTTTTTTTAAACCTTTTTTTTCTTTTCTGTCATGGCTTTTATACTCTGTTTATGAACAGCTCATGTTAATGAAGCGTGGAGGAAAACTAATATATGCTGGACCGCTCGGAATTAGATCTCGTGAGATTATCAAGTACTTCGAGGTGAAAACACATTTTAAAACGGTCGAACCTTTCCCCTTTTTAAGCATCCAAAAAACTTATACTGTTTTGTCTTGCATCGTCTTCCTAACATTAGGCAGTTCAAGACGTCCCCAAAATCAAACCTGGTTACAACCCTGCTGCCTGGATTTTGGATGTTTCATCTCCTACTGAAGAAAGTCGTCTAGAGGTTGACTTTTCAGAAGTGTACCAAAATTCTGCTCTTTTCTGGTAATTAATTGATCTTCTGGAATCAGGGCACCTTGATAATTTACATTATATAAGATCTTAACACCCTCTTTCATGTCAGGTTAAACAAACAAATGGTTGAACGTCTAAGCAAACCTGAGTTGGATTCATTGGATATAAGCTTTCCTACTAAGTATTCTCGATCATTCCTGTCCCAGTTTATAGCTTGTCTCTGGAAACAAAATCTTTCGTATTGGCGGAATCCACAATACACAGCCGTCCGTTTTCTCTACACTGTCATCATCTCTCTCATGTTTGGAACAATGTGTTGGAAGTTTGGTTCTAAGAGGTTTGTGTCATCAATCTTTTCCCTAAATTATCCTTGTGGCCTATATTATTACTCAGACTCTGCTGCAACTGTCCGAGTGTCTGGCACTCTTCTTTGAAAATTGTGATCTTGTCCATAAATGGAGTGTAGATATTGTCAACTCAGAACCCAAGACACGGGGACAAAGTGATATGACCAAAATCATGGTTTTATCACATACTATTCCCTTCAAAACTTTTCTTTTCAGTTGGCAGTTGTGATGACAAATTAATGAGATACTCTTCTCACCAATTTTATTGCCCCCTTTTCCTTATTTGTACATCCCAATTAATTTTCTTCTTTCCTGATGTAGTAACTATAAAATAGTGAACTCCCTATTTTATCCCTAGCTTCTAGTCCCCTTTCTTTATCTGTATATTGATATGAAATGGGCACTTCATGTTTAAATTTATTAGTCAAAGGGTATTAATGGTATTTGCCTACCATTTCATAAATTTAAACCGAAGTCAATGGGGACATAAAATTGTGATGGAGGGAGTAACAAAAAAAGGAAACAATTTTGAACGAACTAACAAAATTCAGTTGATTTTTGGTTTTGACTCAGAATAACAATTTGTTCTTTTCGTTTGCAAAAAAAAAAAAAAAAAAAAACTGTATCTGCCACCTTGCGAAACCTTTTGTGCCTACAATTACTGAACCAATTATGTTGCAGGAGTACGCAACAAGATATATCGAATGCAATGGGATCGATGTATTCAGCAGTTCTATTCATCGGAATTACAAATGCCACAGCTGTGCAACCTGTTGTATCAATAGAAAGATTTGTTTCGTACAGAGAGAGAGCAGCAAGGATGTACTCAGCTCTAGCATTTGCCTTCGCTCAGGTGTGCACTCTTTACTTTTGTCTGATCCTACATATTATTAGATCACAAATTCTAATTAATTTTCTAAACAGGTCGTGATTGAGCTGCCATATGTGCTCATTCAATCACTCATTTACAGTGGCATTTTCTACTATATGGCATCCTTTGAAGGCAACTTGGTCAAGTTTGCTTGGTATCTGTACTTTATGTTTTCCACATTATTGTACTTCACCTTCTTTGGGATGATGACAATCGCTGTTACAGCCAACCATAATGCTGCTGCCATTGTTGCTGCTCCGTTCTATATGATGTGGAATCTCTTCAGTGGATTCATGATCACGCAAACGGTAATATACGACTTAGAGCTCCTACTTCCTCTTGTATAGGTTATGTTAGTTTTGATCGGACATGTTATTAGTTTTTTTAAGTATATCGCTTTAGTGCACGGTCAGATCCCAACTCACAAAATCTGATCGTTTTAGGGTTGAAATGAAGGTCAAGTCTCACAGTTACATATGTACGAGTGTTGAGTATCAGACGCATGTATTCTTCACAAACAGTTCATTTGAGTGTATTATGCACTTTGAGTCAAAATGGATTAAGTTGGGTCGTCATCCAAGTGTCTGGTGTATTGTCATTAGTTATCTCTTGTACCGGTTTATTCAATACATTTCAGGTTGGTTGGGTTGTTCGAGTCATGTTTATTCAGGTTTTTGTCATCGAGTCAATATCTGTCCACTAAAGTTCAGGCCAGCTATTGGTCCGTTATTTAGTTCGGGTCTAATCCAGACCTCACATTGGGTTACATGGTTTGTTTTTTTTCTGTCTAAATACCGGTGGCCGGTGTACTATGATATGAAAAGTTGAGGTAATATACTTTGGGACAATAGCAACTTGAATGAGGCACATATTTGGTATAGTTGTGCACTTGTGTTCATTCGATTCGTGTTGAAGCGACGACTAACTGTTTCTTCTTCCTCTACTACAGAGGATCCCTGTGTGGTGGAGATGGTATTATTGGGCAAACCCTATGGCATGGAGTTTGTATGGGCTTCTTACATCCCAATACGGGGACCTGGATTACCCTGTCAAGTTCGCTGACGGTACTCCCTCTGTGCCTCTAAGTCTATTGCTCAAAGAGCAGTTTGGTTACAGGCATGATTTTCTGGTGGTTGCTGTTGTTGCTGTCGCTGCTTTCTGTTTGATCTTCACAGTTACTTTTGGGTTTGCCATTAAATCCTTGAACTTTCAAAGGAGGTGATCCGTGTTGCTTCATTGACACACTGATATATAGGGAGTATTATATACTCTTGTAATCCTTTTATACAGCTGAACAAAACTGATAATATAAAGTAAATTAACAGCTTAAATTTAGAGAGACCAAATTCAAAATATATATCTTAACTGTAATATATTCTTTATCCAACTGTAGCGTTTTAGATCTATGTTTACGAGAAAGTCGTACCATTCCTTGATTTATATTTTCCAGATCTCATGGCAACACTGTATTACAGTGACAAAAAGGTATACAAAGGGTAATAGCAATGGTGAAAGTTCTATACTAAACTTTTTCACTGAAATATCAACCCAAATTATTAATTATGAAACTTCTTAATTCTGCTTAATGGTAAAAAATTCTTAGGGCAATAGCAATGGGAGGATTATAAGGAGTTTCATATCTATATGGAACTCCTTAACCATTGTCATACAATATAAGGAGCTCCTTATATGAAACCGGTTTCTAAAGTAAGAAACCGGTTTCATGTAGGAAAAAGAGAGGAAAAGAGGGGACCACATTGAATATAAGGAACTTTTACCATTGATTAGGATCAAGAAGTTTCATATAGAGTAATATGTGTTGATGTGTCAATGAAAAAGTTCATTATGAAACTTTCACCATTGCTATTGTCCTTATTTTTTATGGGGACCCCTCTTTTCATCTATTTTTCATACATGAAACCGATTTCTTATTGTGTGGAACAATGGGTAAGGAGCTCCTTAAATGTTATGGAACTTCTTATCATACACCATTGTTATTGCCCTAAGAGCACTACTCTAGCTGTCTACTCCGTAAATGCTTTCAGCATTCGAGCTTAATAGGTGATCTCGGGAGGTTTAAAAGTTAGTGAGAGAAAAGGTAGAGAGAAGTGATACGACTCATTTAGTCATACTTAAGTGGGTTGTAATTAGTTGAGTTGAATGAGAAAAGAGGACGAAATAGTGAATTTTTGAGTGTTAATTGGTTTTAGTATCGTTGGGTTGTTTTGTGTCAATTATTTAGATCTAACCCAATTGTTATGCTCGAGTATTAATCGAGAATGGTCTATATATTTGCACCGAGCTAAGAGGAGCCAAAGGAGGTCAACCGACCTCGGGAAGCAGGAAGAAAGCAAGGGACTCAAAGAGGATTCAGAAAGGAAATAAAAGAGTAAGTTGTGCGAGGCCACGAGTGGCCCACGACCACCCCTCGGCCATAATTCACTTCAGCTGTTCACTCTTCGTATATTTGTTACTTATGTTTCCGATTATTTTAACTCGGTTTGTTCCGAGACTTTTGGGCTTTTGTATTTCATCTTTGCCCGTAACTTTTAGGCTATTAGTATTAGCCTATTAGGTTATGATTAGTTTTCAAGAGAAAGAGGAAGAACCCTAATTTGGCTTAACAATTATGTGTAACTAATCTTTCTTCTCGGATCAAAGATTTGAAGCTTTTAGTTAATGGATTGTGAGCCTTTTTCTAATCCTTAATATATCGGAGTTACTCTTCGCAGTACACATTTTACTCAATTGTAGACACCCGCATTTTGACTGCTTGTGTCTATAGTAGTCTCTTACAAAACACCCGATAATGATCGGACGCTAACATGCATTAATACACTCGAATACGGTCTCGAAATCCATAGTATCGTGGGCACTTAGCGGAGTATGAATCTCACAAAACCAACCTCAAATTCAGACTCAGTGGGTCGTTCCCAATAAAATAAAGCTAATTTGAGCCAAAATCGTCATCGGGGGCAAAATCGTCTTTTGCGACCGAGTCAAAGCCCGGTCAAAGTCGAAACCCGAAAACAAACCAACCAAAATGCATCCAAATACACTCAATAACTTAGTCAAAACCGCATCAGTATTTACTTCAAATAACACAGATATCAATCCGTATTTTGAGCAACATCTGATATGCGCGCGCGCGACTTCCACTGCCCGCATCCGAGCGCCCCAGAACTGGGCCGCCTCAAAGGGGTTGCCCCAGTACTGAGTCGCAAGCCTCCGGGCGCTTGAATCTTGAGGTGAGGCATTTCACAAAACCTTATAAATACACCCTCACGTCCAACATATCAGAGGTCGACAACGTCATTTCTTAAACCCCATTTTCAGAAATCCGAGAGCTCTTTCTCTCCTTCACATCATACAAAGCCATCCCGAGATCAAAAATCGTCAAAAACCGAGAGCATCCTCTCCCTAATCATACACCATAACTCACCCTACATATCTCAAATCGCTCCCGTGCCTACGACGAAACTATACGAGCCTATTCACGAAACTATTAACATGTAGGTTAAGCGTGTCAAACCCCAGTCTCTAATCTCTAACCTTTTTTTTCGTTTTGTATATACTAACACTACTAAAATTTTAATTCTTGTATACTAACATTTACATTTTGCATCTAACTTTTACTTTTCCGTTCCTAACAATCTAACTACTAACATCTATCCTTTATTTTATTGTTTGTCGTATTGTGAATTCCGGGTTGTATTTCCGCCCGTGTAATTTGTAATTTATTTACAAGCTTTCTATTTTCGATGTTTGTATTTACCGCTTTCTAAATGAACATCGCATGCTAAATTCACGTCAACATATATCAAGATGCATTAAACGACGTAGCTAAACACGTATTTCACATGCGTAGCTTAAAACACTGTTTGCATATCATTTCATCATAGTACTGGCGACCGACGTCCCACTATACCGCGATATATTCCAAATTGGTTATGTCAAGGTGTTCATGGCTAATTCGTATGGGTTTTGCAACATGTCCTTATACAAATTGGTAAGGGAGTCAGTTCCGATTATCGGAAAGGTCATGCGCACTGATATAGACCCTATATAGACCGACTGAGACTTAGTGTAAAGTATACATGCTGTCGTCATAATGCTTGCCTGACTACTTGCTGCTTGGTTTCCGTGTCATTTTCAAAAACTGTCATTTCAAAATGCATCTTTTCAAAAACATCAAGTTTTCATAAAATTCGGAATGCTGCCGAAATTTAGACTTATGATTTGACTCAAAAGTAGCCTATTTGTAGTCGGCATGCTGCTCATTTCAAAATACAAAACTCTCGACTTTTCAAAAAAAAAATCTGGTCCTGTCGGCATGCTGCCAATTTCAAAAGACAGGCCGGATTATCTCCCAATTTTCAGAACACGATATTATTCCCAACCATCCCAAATGCTCGGACCTATTGGCGTGCTGCCAATTTCAAAAGACAGGACCGTCCTCTCAATTTTCAAAATCCAATCCTTTTTCAAAACCTTTCGATCTAGGGCCTACCGTAATCCGTGTGTCTCGTCTCACCTAGTTCGTCGAAAGTCTATAGCAACCGTAGAGAGAGAGCGGCTGGAGAGAGAGCAGACGTAGGGCGATTCTGTGGAGATCTACGACATAACGGCCAGGTCTTCATCTTCAGGATCTCCTAGGCTTAGCAATGTCACTAGATGTAAATAGAAGAACTCTAGGAGGGACATAGAGAACCTGCATGAGAATGTTGTAACAAGACCAGACCCGGATGTTCCTGTTAAGGAAAAATCCTTGCAAGACATCATGGGAATTCCACCGTATAACCTTAGTGATGATGATGACAAGGAGAATATTCTTGATGATCTGATTATTGAGGAGACGAATCTTGATAACCAGCGTGATGATGACAAAGAAGGGACGTGATTTGTGAAGAGGGATGTGAAAGAATTCTTGCCCCCAAGAATAATATGCCCAGACTACATATCACGGAGGAGGATGTGAAAACAGAGAGATTGAATACTGGTCTAATGCTATATATGACTATATTATGGGGTCTAATCCGCCATGGCCAGTTCTTGAGGGCTTCTTACGTCGCATATGGAAGCAACATAAAATTGAGGCTATTACGTTTATGCCTAATGGAGTATTCTTAGTTCGTTTTACGACTAAGGAAATGCAGCAAGCTGTTTTGAATGCAGGATACTTCCTTTTCGACAACAAGCCTATGATCCTTCGACCATGGCACCCAGATATTGAGCTTGACAAGGAGGTGAAGGTTTTACCTACTTGGATGAGACTTCATAAATTGCCATTAAAATTTTGGGGGGCTAGTCTACCTAAGATTGTGGGACTAGTTGGCCCAATGGTGAAAACGGATGAAGCTAATGCAGTAAAGTCAAGGGGAGGTTTTGCTAGAGTGTTAGTTGAGATTAATATTGGGCAAAATCTTCCAGACCAAATCCAGTTTGTGGATGAGAAGGGTAACCTGGTTACCATCGAGGTTGAATACGATTGGAAGCCGGTTTTGTGTACTGAGTGCAAAAGGATGGGCCATGAGAAGAAGGATTGCAAAAAAGGCATTAAACCCAAAGTTGCACCTATGCCTCAGCCTGTCAGGAAAACATGGAGACCTGCAATCAAATCTGTACCCACAGTACACAAACCTACAGAAGCTGCACTCATAGTACAAAATGCTAAACTAGATATTGAAGCACCTGCACGTATTATCAACTATATTGACCAGAATGTGCAGCAGAAGGAGAAGAATATTCATGTAGAACCAGGGATAACAGTCTCATCGCAGCAGCAATTGGATGGAACTCCTGGAAAGGGAGGAACATATTTGAATGCCCTGACTGGATCAGCCAGCAAGGTAATAAGGGGGACTCCTACTAACTCGGTTTCTCAATGAAGTTGGGATTCTGGAATGTTAGGGGAATGGATAAGGTCAGGAAACAAATGCACATTAATAAGTTTCTTCAACAAAGTAAAATTGGTTATTTTGGTTTATTAGAAACTAAGATTAAGGCTAGGAATATGAATAAGACTATTTATTTTAAGGACTGGAGTATTGTTACTAATAATAAGGATCATCCTAAGGGGCGTGTATGGGTGATTTGGGACCATACTCAGTGTGAAGTGAGTCCAGTTTGGAGAACTTCCCAATTGATTCACACAAAAGTTCGAATCCTTTCTAGCAATCAAACTCTACATATTACTATGGTCTATGCGTTTAATGATTTACATGAAAGGGAGGCCCTTTGGAGGGATTTGAGGATCATTTATAGTACTATGAATGGGGCTTGGTTGGTTGGAGGGGATTTCAACTGTGTTCTAAAGGCTGAGGAGCATCCTGGAGGTCAATTCTTTCTTGCTGAAGCAACGCCGTTCCAGGAGTGCATTACTAACTGTGAATTGCTTGATTGCCCTTCAGTGGGAGCGTATTATACGTGGAATAATAAGCAAAAACCGAAAGATAGGACCTATAGTAGGCTTGATAGGTGTTCGGTGAATTAGGAATGGGTGAAAGACATGGCTAATTATTCAGCGCATTTCCTATCCGAAGGGTTATTTGATCATTGTAAGTGTATCATTAAGAATGCTACGGAGTTCAATGCCATGAACCGACCTTTTAAATACTTTAACATGTGGAGTAGATCTCCCCAATTCCTCTCTAAGGTTGAGCTCAATTGGAGACAAGGAATGCAAGGAACTAGTATGTATTGTGTTGCTAAGAAACTACAAAGACTGAAAGTCATACTCAAGGGGTTGAATAGAGATCTGTTTTCTGACATTGAGAAGTCCACTGACATTGCCCAGGTGGAGCTGATTTCCATTCAGAAACAATTGGCAATTAATCCAAACGATTTTAGTCTACGAGTCCAAGAAAAGAAAGCGCATGACAACTATGCGACACTGTAGGAGAATTGTTCAGAGTTCTTACAGCAGAAAGCAAAATGCAACTAGATCAAGGATGGGGACCAAAACAATGGTTTCTTCCATGGTTCTCTTCGAACTAGAAGAATGGCCAATATGGTTACGTAGATATGTGATGAGGGAGGTACGCTGCATACGAGTCAAGATGTTGTTCAACAGGCTTTCTTAGATTATTATCAAAGGCTGTTAGGGGACAACTCTTCTACTGCCAAGGTAAATCATCGTGCAATTGCAATGGGGAAGTACTGTACTACAGCACATAAGCAGATACTTGAACATCCTATTACACCAGAAGATGTTAATGATGCAATATTCAGTATCCCTAACGACAAAGCCCCGAGTCCAGACAGGTATTCGAGAAAATTTTTAAAAGATGCTTGGGATATAGTTGGGAAGGACATTTACGATGCAGTAATGGATTTTTTTCGTTCGGGACGGATGCTTAAGCAAATTAATATTATTGGTGTTCCGGTATGGAAACAATCACACCCGAATCGGATTCGGATCTTGAATTAAGTCTAGGTTCTTTGTAGACGTAGCTTGATCTCTAAGCCTCACTTTCCTCTCCTCTAGTGATCGGACCTCCCCGGCGAAGGGGCCTGTCACCTGCACACAGAGACCGCACAGAGCCTCGGAGGTGTCTGTTTGGGATAAATTTCGCATCCTCAAGAGATGACGTGGAATACCTACGGTCAAAAAGTCAAAAGACTACAGACAAAGAAACTACGGAATAACACCCGAAAGTCAAAAGTCAAAGTCGTAAAAGTCGGAAGTTCAACATGAAGGAGAGTCAACAAGGCCACCCGAGGGTAAGATCTAGTAATGATATTGGGCCGAGTAGCAGTTAAATCCAGAAATGGGCCGAAGGCAGCCCAACACTAAAAGGAACCCTATCCCAAGCAAAGGACCCAGTCAACCAACAACTCCCTAAATTCTAGGGACAGTTCCATCAGAGGAGGAGAGAAATCAGGAGAAAAGAAAGGGAGAAGTTAGAGACAACGGCTAAGGGGAAAGAGGATAGATATAAGTGCAACCACGACATAAAGAGAAAAAGCTAATTCTTATTCAGCACACTTCAACTCTACAACATAAAGTGTACCAGCAAAACTTAGTCTCCGATAATCCGAAATCGATAATTGTATTCTTTATTCATTCTCTTCGTTCATAGTAGATATTTGGCGGGATTCCGACTCCCCCACGGTTTTTCCCATATTGGGTTTCCGCGTCACCAATTTTCGTTTCTCTTTACTTTCTTTCATTGTTCTTTCGTTCGTAGATTCGATTCGATCCATTAAGTCGCAAGTGTTAGTCCGATCACTTTAACCCGCAACTTGAATCATAACCCAGTAAATTTTTACCAAAACAATTTGGCGCCCTCCGTGGGGAAAAGTGATCGTTTACTAGCCAAATCCTACGGTGAAGCAACCTGCATACCGCCATGTCTGGATCCGGTCAAGACCTCGTCAGCAGCCAAGATGCCTCCACCCAGCCTGATGGAGGAACGCCGTCCTCTGGGGCAGCAAGCCCGCTCGCCGCATCATCCACTCAGGCAACCCCTATCAGCCTGACAGCAGGGCATGCACCAGCAACCTCCAGACTACCTCAAGGGCCCCCAACATCAAGAACGCTCAACCCTTTCAGAACTAGTAAAGAGGGTGCGTCATCCAAGACACCGGCCCATGGAGGGTTGTTTGGAGATATCTCCAGAATTCCATCAGCACCAGATCCTATGATGAAAATACTTCAGGGGATCAACACTCTGCAGCAAGCGGTGAAGACCTTGCAGAAGGACAATCGGGACATCAGGGCTCAGATAAAAGCGGCATCAAGACCACCATCCGTGCCTGTGCGAGACGGTGGGTTCGGCCGGTTGACGGGGTTGGTTTCGTCGGTATTTCGAGGCTACTTCGGGATTAAGTCGGGAATTGCTAGATATCGAGGGTGTATGCTAATAATCGTGTGTGTTGTGTTTTTCGATTCGTGAAAAGGTTGTTTTTTTGTGTTGAATGTGAGGTCCTATTTATAGAAGTCGAGGTAGTCTTGCTTGTGTGACAAGAAATACCGGTTTGGATAGGAAACATGAGAGTTCGAAAGGGAACGAAAGTCTCGTTTCTTGGTGGAGAAGCCAAGTATCTCGGCTGTCATGAAGAGTTGGCCGAGTATTTTGGCTGTTTGGGACGTCTTGGTCGAGTATTTGGAGCTCGGTCGGTGTCTGATTCGTTTTCCGGATAGAATTCCTACTTGAGATCGAATTCTATCCTTAAACGGATTTGTTTAATATATTTTTTTTGGGATTATTTTTGTAGTATTTGGGACCGGATCAGCCGTGTGAGGTGTCACGGCTGACTCGTGTGTCTCGAGAATATTTTTGACCGGGCTCTGACCCGGTCATAAAAAGACGGTTTTACCCCTGGTGTCGGAATCGACCCAAATTAGTCTTATTTGACTCAAAACGACCCGCTGGGCCTGAATTTGAGGTTGGTTTTGTAAGATTTGTACTCCGTAATAAGCCTAAACCAAATGTCCATGATTTCGAGCCCATATCCGAGTCCATTAAAGCATGTTTGCGTCCTATCATCATCGGGTGTTTGGTGGGACCTACTATAGACACCTGGCGGTCAAAATGTGGGTGTCTACAGAGCCCCCACTCTGACTGAGGCTTGGACAAGGCGAAAGTCAGAGTAGCTACCAAGCCAATCGAAGATTAAAACCTGCCAGACTTTCGATCGAGTCGTTTAGAGTCCATTAGACCTGCGTTGGTGGGGCTCGCCAGCCATAAGATAGAAATCATACCTGGGTAGATGTCAATAATGGCGCGGGGACTTCTACTAAAAAGTTTTGGGTGTTTCTGTTTACAGATACATCCATCTTGGAATGGCGCGGGAGCTCCATTGGAAGCTGTGGGTATACCGCTTACTGATAATCCCACTCGGAATAGCGCGGGAGCTTCCATTAGAGGCTGCGGATGTACCGCATACTGATACATCCGATTCTTCAGTAAAAATGTTGCTTGAATTTTCACTGGGAATTTTCTTTTGAGAATTCTCCAGGAGTCTTGGGGTACCTGTCTGTTTTGCATGCAACATTCAGATAAAACATCGACTCATGCTGGGGAAGATAATGATTTTTTTTCGGCTGATTGATTTTTGGAGAAAGAGATTTTTTCGAAAATTTCGAAAAAAGGCGAAACTTTTTTTTTAAAAAAAAAAAAAATTGGAAATAGGAATGCTTGGGATGACTTGATTCCTAATCAGGTTCTGACGCGGAACTCCTAAAATCCTCCGGTTAGGCCTGTATGCCTAGATGAAGTACGATAAAAATTCCTATTCCCGTGGTGACTAGGAAAGGGATTTTCTCAAATGGCTAATGAGAATTTGGAGAGAGACATACCGACAGACTCGACTCTGGACGCGACAAGACGAGTTGACAGACACGACTTTGACTCTCTAAGGGTTAGACCGTGACTCGGTAGGGAGTGGGTCACCTAAGATGACAAGTCTCTCAAGTTGCGCTTATTCCGTAGCCTAGGCGAGTGGCAACATGGTCGAATCCTCGTTATGAGACTATTTCCGTACGACAGGGTTTTGTGGTAGCAATGCCGTAGACTGGTGTTCTTTTGAATTTTTTTTAGTTTCGGGGTATGTTCCCGAAGTGGGTATTGCCTCGAGTCCTGACAGATTATTGTCATCGACTGAGCCGAGTACAAGGACACACTATAGAAAGGAGGCTAGTTCTTGAAAGTCTTTGGATTATGTGAGTGGATGGAGAACTTCTGCCTAGGAGAAGCCCCCGGGACAACAAAGCTAACTGTTAAGAACATGATAGTGTCGTGACCGGAATGATGGTGCTTTTTGAATTTGTGTCAGTGTGGGTGGTTGTGCCTCTGTTGAAAGGCTGCCTACGTATTCACGTGTGGTGAAATCAAACCAAGCCGTAGTTCAGTGTTGCAAGATATATTATGGTGCCTAGTCTACTAGGGCTTTGTGTGTAACTAGCCATAGCGATGGTGTAGGCTAGGTGCATTCCCAATGATGTCTTGATCAAAGGGCTAGAATAGTTAGGATGTTGATCCTGTGACTGTGAGCATTCTCCGGGGTAGCCCCCAGAGGTGGTGTGAACTATTTGGGCATGTTCTATGCGACTACAAGTTGAATTCCCGTGTTTGGGGTTAGTAACTGGTTTGAATGAGAAGAATTGGGATGAGATTTTAACGAGTTCTGCTCTCGGGGATTTTAACGAGTTTTGCTCTCGGGGATTTTAACGAGTTTTGCTCTCGGGGATTTTAACGAGTTTTGTTTTCGGGGATTTTAACGAGTTTTTCTCTCGGGGATTTGTATGTTGATTGTGAATTTTGTTATGTCGAGGGGAAGTCGAGTAAAATGGCTCAAACTTTGATCGGGATAAGTTTTGATAATGCGGGATCTGGTTTCCATGTCTGGCCCTAATGGTTAGGGGTATCCTATGGAGCTTGAATCCTCAAAATTCCGGGCTGTCTCTGGCCTGGGTCTCGGGAAGGTCTTGAGGGTTGTAATGTGGGAAGGCTGAGTGTGGTGTTAGCTGACCAGCTTGATTGTTGCTCCCCTATTGGATAAGGGTTTTGATAATTTTTGAATTGACCGTACCTGGTAAAGAGACTTTCACTCGAGTTGACCGTTGACCACGATCATGGGTTTTTTGAATTTTTTTTGTTTGGTTGACCTTTTAGCCCCGGTCATGAGATTTTTTGAATGTTGGTTGACCTCTTAGCCCTGGTCATGGATTTTTGATTTGGATTGACCGCTTATCCTCGGTCATGGGTGCCTCTTTTTTTTTGATATCGGCCTGTTTTTTTTTTGTTTTGGCCTTTTGCTTCTTTCCTGGACTTTTGATTTCTTTTCGGCCAGTTTTTCTTTTATTTCTTGGGCTTTTAATGTTTTTCGTCCAGTTTTTTTTTTTTTTTTTTTTTTTTTTGTCACACTAACACCTGAGGTAGGGATTAGTTGATCTTGTTGGATGGGTGTTTATTGTGGGAAATGGGCTTGCCTCCCGTCTTGAACCCAAACTAGGAAACTACCTAGATTTGTCATAGGATTCGATATTGCTCCTGCTAAGGGTAGTTATGTGGCTGTCTATGCCGGACATGGAACAGGTAAAGGAAAACACGGGTTCAGTTTCCTGCAGTCGTTATAGATGGGCCTATAATAGTAACGTGCATGTGCTCACAGTGTATGACGGTATTCATCATGTTCTCGGAAACACATAAGGAAAGTATATATGGGAAATAGAATATTGAAAGATGACAGAATGCAAATGACTCTGACTCTGATTTGGAAATGAGGATGTAGGTATCCTAGACTCGAACTCAGACTTAGACTCGAATCAAATCCGGACTTTCGGACGCTCGGTTGGTTGTGTTTTTTTTCCAGTAAGGTCCTTGATTGGAGAGAACGACGGGTGTCACGACTCACCTAAACTCGGCTTTGCGCAAATGCAAGAGAGGGAGTCAAACTAGACACGGCCCTGGGTGACGGGTCGACAAAGACTCCTGGAAGGGGAGACTCGAACGTTGACCTAGACGAGGCAACGACCCTGGCTTGGACTCGACGTTGAGACTCAAGCTGTACGAGGATAAGTCCGAAAATGGGGCGACCGTGTTTGACCGTGCCGCGTGCTCGGATCAACCGTGGTGACCTAACCCTAGGTGACTCGAGTGTTCGTAGCATAGGTTCGACTCGAAGAAGGCATCGTAAGGACGCCGGTGTAAAGTACCCCTTAAGGTGACCGTGGTCGATTGCTCGGGTGAAGGACAACCCTGAGTAAGACTACAGACTCAGATGGTGTGACATCTAAGTGACTCAAAAGTGGGGTACGTGAGACAACACGTGTAAGACATGACCCTTAGAGCAACCGTGATTGACCGTTCTGATGAAGGGTAGCCCCCGAGTGAGGAAAAGCCCGAAAAGGAAATGAGTCGGAAAGGACACCTAGACGGGTGACTCGTGAAAGGTGGGCCTCCCTTAGGATTCGGCTATGTTGCCCGAGTCCCGCTCGAAGGAAGGTCCACGTGAGATACTCCCTAGACTTTGGACTTGAATGTGTAAACGGGCTTCCCTTTGTAGGAGTTCGTCCTACGTAGGTGGGCCATGCCTTGACAGATAAGGCGGACGGGATGGGGGAGAAACTCGTGATGTAAGATCGACGGAGTTTCGACGCTATGGACTCTAACAACTTATGACAAGACCCGACACTGCTAAATACGGGAAGTCCTAAGAAGAAGAAAGCTTTGAAAAGAGAATTTGGATTTGAAAAACCCGAACAAAGTCGGATTGGAAGGCCCGACTTTTTTTTTTGAAAATCGAAAAAAAGGTTTATCGGGCCGAGATTTTGAATTTTTTGAAAAGTTTAGGCAGCGTACCGGCTAGAAAATAGGCTATTTTGAGTCAAAATCATAAGTCCTAAATTCGGTAGCTTTCCGGGTTTTGAAAAATGGATAATTTTTGAAAAAGATGCAAGTTTTTGAAAATGACGGTTTTTGAAAAGACGAGACCTGGATCAAGTAGCACGTAGTCACGGAAACAGTATAATGACGCCATGTATGCTCTTAGTCTAAGTCTTGGTCGGTCGAATAGGGTCTATACCAACGACGATAGTTTTCTCGCAAATCAGAACGGTCTTCCTAAGCCGAGTTGGTCTTAGAACCTGCCGTAAAACCCATGCGAGTTCCGCCATCGAAGTCTTTAGTGGGTCCATTTAGGAACGCACCGTGGTATAGTGGGACGTCGGTCACAAGTAACCGGCCCGGGAAAGATTGGGTTATGCATGACCCATTGAACTAAAACGTGTACATTACTATTCGAATGATTTCTTTTCGAGTCTCACCCTAGAGATGCCGATGGTAAGTGACTCATCAGTTGATCCCCAGCGGAGTCGCCAAATTGTGGACATGACATAGGTCCACCCCGACGCGGCCACGCGCGGGTTTGGGGAGGCGAATGAATCTCCATATGAGATGGTCAAATTGAAATTTAAATCGAAGTAGGAGTCGCCACCGAATTTTGTGGTTATTCGGAACCATTCGAGCCCACTCTATGTCGTAGTGGGCCGTATACAAAATACGGCCCATTTCCGATGTCAGAGTTTATTGGGCTCGTCCCTTTGCATTACGATGCCGATACCGACATTATCGGATACCGTGTATTGAATGACTCTCGTTGCCAATGGATTCGGACATCCGGAAACCATGGTTCTGAGTAAGGGGTGAGGGTACGTGTTGGGAAGTTCACTAAGAACACCCAACCCCGCCCGCACTTAGCGGCCTTTACTAAGATATCGTTCGTTTTTGGTGTACACGGGTTAGTTCGACGGTTGAATGATATGCAAACATTATTTTCCTAAGCATGTGAGAAAAAAATAAATGGGTTGCTAAGTCGTTTAATGCATGTTAAACTAATTACGTCAAAGTTATTTTAGCATGTGAAGTCGTTTTAGTCTAATAAAACAATAAAAACAAATAAAAAGCTACAAACACGAGAAAATGAGTTAGTAACGGTGAATAAATCGAATAAAGATGTAAATAAATAATATGCATGATTTTGAAAAAGGTTTATGACACGTGATTGATTAACACGTGTTGACCGAGGTCGAAAAAAAGTATTTATCGAAATATGTCGCGAAAGTCGCTTTTTATGTAATACTCGAAAAGAATAAAAAAATAGAAAAGCGAGGGAACGAAAAAAAAAAGACCCGGCGAATCAGACCACCGCGCGAGTCGCCTGACAGGCGCGCGACTCGCATGGTGGTCTGTCGGGGTTTTTTTTATTTTGTCAAAAATCGTTAATTTTTATAAATCGCGTACAAATATGGATTAATTTATACCCGATTCACATTTTCGATATTCGTCGTATTCGATATTCGATTATGAAATCGATATCGAATAGTCGAAATGATTTTAGAAAAGGTTTTGAAAAAAAGTTTGTTTTGAACGAAAAGTAAAAAAAAAAAAGAATTTTGAACGAAAAAGAGATGTTATTTCTCTCCGGGTATAAAATCGTCGAATTTTGTTTTAAAAAAAGATGTAACGATTTTATTAGCCTCAACGAGAATTAATTAATTTAGTTCTTGTAGATACGATATTCGATTAGAGAATCGGTATCGTATTTTAAGAACGTTATATAAAAATAGTTTTTGTAGTACCGATTATTAGAAACAAAAAGGATGCGACGAACGACCCATATTAAAATACGAAACGACCGACGAAAACGCAAAAAAAAGAGAAAAGGAAGAAGAGGAGGAGAAAAGAGAAGAGAGAAACGGGTTTGATTTACACCCTCAACCTACATGCTTTAGTTTCTCGGTATAGAGCTCATCGGACGGTGGCTTAGGCACGTGAGGTCGAGATGATGCGGGATGAGTTAAGGTGTCGGTTTGGTACGTTTTTTTATGTGTGCAAGACGGTGGGTTCGGCCGGATGACGGGGTTGGTTTCGTCGGTATTTCGAGGCTACTTCGGGATTACGTCGGGAATTGCTAGATATCGAGGGTGTATGATAATAATCGTGTGTGTTGTGTTTTTCGATTCGTGAAAATGTTGTTTTTTTGTGTTGAATGTGAGGTCCTATTTATAGGAGTCGAGGTAGTCTTGCTTGTGTGACAAGAAATACCGGTTTGGATAGGAAACATGAGAGTTCGAAAGGGAACGAAAGTCTCGTTTCTTGGTGGAGAAGCCAAGTATCTCGGCTGTCATGAAGAGTTGGCCGAGTATTTTGGCTGTTTGGGACGTCTTGGTCGAGTATTTGGAGCTCGGTCGGTGTCTGATTCGGTTTCTGGATAGAATTCCTACTTTAGATCGAATTCTATCCTTAAACGGATTTGTTTAATATATTTTTTTTGGGATGATTTTTGTAGTATTTGGGACCGGATTAGCCGTGTGAGGTGTCACGGCTGACTCGTGTGTCTCGAGAATGTTTTTGACCGGGCTTTGACCCGGTCATAAAAAGACGGTTTTACCCCTGGCGTCGGAATCGACCCAAATTAGTCTTATTTGACTCGAAACGACCCGCTGGGCCTGAATTTGAGGTTGGTTTTGTAAGATTTGAACTCCGTAATAAGGCTAAACCAAATGTCCATGATTTCGAGCCCATATCCGAGTCCATTAAAGCATGTTTGCGTCCTATCATCATCGGGTGTTTGGTGGTCTCGGCCGGGAAGGCTCAAAACAGGAGTTGTCTTAATTGTGCACCCCTTCCCGGTCGGGAAGGCTACTATCCCGCCCGGGAAGGGCCTTGTAGGCCTCCAATATGATCTTTTTGGTCCCTCCTTGCTTCTGATGGGCTTCTCGTCGATTCTAGAGGCTTGGGATCGAGGCTATGGGGCTCGGGAATGGGTCCCAAGGTCTCGGGATTGAATCCAAGGCACCGAGTGATCGTTCCTCTTCTTCGTTGGTTCCAAAAGTAGTATGAAACGAGTCGGAATCGTTCAAATTCTTCATGAATGGTCTCGGGAACCTAAAACGAACTAGAAGAAGCATAAGTAACCCATAAACCGCTCCCAAGGAGCGATCTCACAAGGGAAAACAGGACCAAACATAACAAATTTAAATTAGGCACTACAAACTACACTTATCAACTCCCCCACACTTAACCCTTACTCGCCCTCGAGTAAGCAAAAACTAACTACTAAACTAGCCGAGCGGGTATTAGCGCACCCTAAGCCCTTTCAACTCACGCGAGTACACTTTAGAGGAAAAGTGCACTCCGCAAGGCAAGTAAGGTCTTGGGACAAAACTGTGGATGCAACCCGACACAAAAACACGAAAACAACAAACACACAAACAAACAAGTAATCGGTTGCACCCAAAAAGAAATAAATACCACTTCCCTCTAAGAAGCGGTGAAGGAAACACCGGTTTAGGACTCAAGGCAAGTGACAACGTTCCCAAGCTAATTATACAAATCGAAATGAACTAAACCTTAATAATATGACAACAAAGCTCCACCCGAGCACACAACATCACAAATCTCCTCCACACTCCACAAGAGATAAAGAGGAAAAAGGGATAGAAAGGCGTTACCGGATGTCTTGCAAGCTTTCCAAAGCTAGTGGTGATTAAGCGACCTACAAGGAAAAAGGGAGGCAAACGCACAAAACACAACAAAAGCATACGATACAAGGACAAAAAAGGAAAAGATACAAAAGAAAATCTTTTTGATTTTTTGTGAAATTTTTCAAGTTTTTAGGGTTTTTAAAGATTTTTCGAAAAACTACGAAAATAAAACAAACTACGATAGGATATCGCTCCCCCACACTTAAACCGAGCAATGTCCTCATGCTCGATCGTAGTGTATGGAGAGCCCAAAGAAAAGAAAAGAAACTATGAAAATAAAGCTGAAAATCAAAAACAAAGCGGAGAAAAGGGTAGAATGTGTCCGGCCGGGGTGTAGTCAAGTCACCATGGGCCGAGACGAGAAAAGATATGGATGGGGGAAGAAATAAAAAGAAGGAAATAAAAGGAAATGGGAGGGGAGGACTAGGTGTAATCAAGTCACCTAGCTCGGATTCCGCCTAAATCCAACTAAATCCTACAAAAAAGGGTGAAAAACTTGTAAATTTGGATTTTGAAATGACTCTCGAGGTAGTCACGTCATCGAGAGTCAGGAGCAACAACAACCAAGGCCTCGAAGGCCACCATGACACCATCGATTAGCAACTCACTCGATTAGCAACTCACTCGCTCCATCGTCTCATCGATTAGCAACTCACTCGCTCCATCGTCTCAATGATCAATATAGGCACTATGCTTGTCTTCTTCATTGTTAACCCGCTTCAAACTTGATAAAACCGCATGGTTGAGGTAGTAATGGTGTGAGGGGGGGTGGGATTTGATGTGAAACTCGGTGTAAAGTGAAGAGAAAATGAGGTGCGTGTATGCAAACGAGGTAAATGGGTCATATGATATGGGCAAGGATAGGTAGGGAGGTTGGGAGGGGGTATAAAGTGGTTGGGTGGGCTATCATGACCAAGAAGAGGCAAAAGGAGGAGCAGGGGACCATCCCGGTCGGGATGGATGGTCCCGGTCGGGATGACACACCCGTCCCAGTCGGGATGCCTTCATCCCGGTCGGGATTCCTCACCAGTAAACTCCAATTCTGGTACCCTCATCCCGATCGGGATGGCTCCTTCCCGATGGGGATGGATCATCCTTCCCGGTCGGGATACCTTCTTCTCGGCCGGGAAGAGTCTCCTAACTCTCGATAATCCCAAAAGCTTATCCAAAGCTTCAAAAACCGACTCTCTCAAAGTCCAAGCTCTATCCATAACCACTCTTCTCTAGGATTCATCTTCACTTCACACCTAACAAACAAGCTCAAAGCGTTCATCAAAATCCCTCCCTCACATCGCTCATCAAAATACCAAATTAATTACAAGAATTCACAAAACTCAAAGAAATTACAAGAAAGAGATATATATAATGAGACAGTTCTTTTGGAACTCTGTCAAACCAAGGATGGTGCATTCCTCAATCTTTTTCTACAACACTATAGCCAATCCCATCGCCATCAAGGGCACGAAGAAACAAATCGAAGGCTCTCGAGAAATCTTTGATCAAGCTTGTAATATAACCATCCACACTCCAAGGTTCTTCACAACCTTGTCTCGACGTTCCCGGGGTATCCCGATCTACTAAGTTCAATGGCTTGAACTTGTACTTGCGATCCTTCGGTATATACCCAAACGTCCACCTATCTTCATGTGGCCCCAAGGGAGGCTTATCTTTCTTCTTGTCATGGAACTTGTCTTCAAACTCATGATATGGGCATTCATCCGCCCCAAGCTCGGAATCATCATCTTCAATTCCATAGAAGTCCTTCTTCAAGCTTTGTCCCGATTCTTCCCCTAGATTGATGTCTTTCGTGGCGTGGATCATATTGCAAGACTCATCATTAGTAGGCGAGGTGTTGCCTTGGAGGTCGAACACGAGCTTCTCTTCGCCTAACTCAAATGTGATCCTACCATTCTTTACATCGATCATAGCACCGGCGGTATGTAGAATGGGCGCCCAAGGATAATGGGAGTGATAGCATCTTCCGGCAAGTCAAGTACAAGAAAATCGACCGGAACAAAGAACTTCCCGATTCTTATTGGCACATCTTCTAACATCCCCAATGGTCAGTTGAGTGAACTATCGGCCATTCGGAGTGTAACGGAAGTGCACTTGAGATCCTTCATTCCAAGTCGCTCACAAATAGAGTAGGGAATGATGCTTACACTCGCACCCAAATCACATAATGCTCTCTCAATCTTGAAGTTGCCAATGGTGCATGGGATCGAGAAACTACCCGGATCCTTCAACTTGGGAAGCGTAGAACCTTGAATAAGCTTGTAATCCCCTAGAAATTCTAACGCAATACAGTGGCGGAAACACTGTAGAGTAGGGATTAAAACTCACTGACAAACTATATCTAATTAAAAGAAATGGTAAGTCAATACAAAGGCCTCTTTTTACAAAAGGGCTAAAAGTAAAATCTCCAAACGGGTTTAAACAAATCCATAAATTATAAGAATGAAGAAAGAGTAGGATCCACGCTACTCGCTAGCTCACACCCAAAACCCAGCAGCAAATACCTGTCATGTTATAAACATAACAGCCACGTCAGTGGGGAGTAACTCGGACGTTCTCCCAGCCATATTATATCATATGAAAAATAATAGTATTAATATATCAAAATACTTAAAATGGAAAATATTAAAACAATATAATAAAAATAAGTTTTCAGCGAAACTTAAAGCACTTGCCAACCTGCAAGTCAAAATCAATCGATAGTATAAATATTCAAAAATGGCGTTATGGAAATTCGATCAGTGTGCACAAGGCTAGACTTTCACTAGGATAATACTGGAAACTAGCTTCGAGAACTGTAGACTTAACTCATAACAGAATCCAGTCTCTAACTAGGCAACTCAACTATAACAGGACTGCGTGCAGCGAGGTCCTGGTTTAAGTAGTGCACACCCCTCCTAGACAACAAATATGTCTAGTTCAGCTGACGGCGACTAACACGATGCGATATCTAGCTTAAGGTCAAAACATACACTCTCCTGGGCGAAACTACGCCCAGTTCAACGACCAAATGTGCCCCAAATAGACACACCGGCTTTATAGCTGATGGCAAAAACGTACATCCCAAACTATATTACTCTAACCCCACACTGTCTTTATTCCATAACTCCAAAACAACCATTATCGATATTCAAAATAAATATAATCATTATGAGGATAAAAAGAATAAACATCTTATAGTAAAAGGGAAACTTTCTATAAATAGAAACTTACTAATTTTAGAAACTTACTTAAAATAGAAAGTCTTATCGAAAATACGTAAGTTATTAAAATTAGTGAAATGTATAAAAATAGCATTTCTAACGAAATTAACATTTTATTATTATCGTCGTTATCGTAACTTTACTATATTTCTAAATTCGTTACTCAAAATATAATTAAAATATAATAAGTCAATATATAGTATTTTATAAATAATTAGGAAATCGAGTTAAAACAATAAATTTTAGAAAAGAGATATTTTAAGAAAAACGATATCAAAATTAATTGAATCGACGAGTTTTATAAATTAAACGAGATTTTATAAAGCTTTCAAATTAATTTTAGTAAATAGATTTTATCAATAATTGATTTTACTAAAAATGATCAATAGTAGATAAATGAGAAATTATTAGGGAAAATAGTCTCAACTAAAAATGTATTTAAAACAAATCGACAACTTTCTCATTTATTAATATAAGTCGTAAAACAAAATTAATTTATTAAATAAACAAGTATACAAAACTCGATTATAATATAAAAATACGACTTTGAGTTAAAATTATAAATTGATAAATATGACGAAAATATGAAATCGACATTATTTAGTTACTAGTGTCACGATAACCAACAAAATATTATCACGATCGTAAATAATTAAATTACTAACGATTTGTAAAACGATATCGAAAACTTGTAAAATATTTATAAATACGATTTAAAAGAATATAATTAGCAATAATATATAGCTAAAATTAGAAAACCGAAGTTAAAATATTTACTACATACTACTACTCAAACATACGATATAAAATCGAGTAACGTCCTAAAGTTACCTTAAGCCGATATCCAAAATGAACACGTACTCGTCCTTGATCAGTCCAAGCTCCAATAGTAACGCTCATAAGCTCCAAGTAGAGGATCCGATAATCTTCAAGCGTGAATCACCGCGACAAACGAGTAGACAAGAATAAGAGAATGAGATGAATACGATTCAAGACGGAAAGGGAAACGATGTGTCAAAAATAGAAGCATGAAGACCGAGCTTAATCGAATAGAGAAATACGATAGAAGAAGGGCAGTAACAACAAAAATGACAGAAGGAAGGGCGGAGAATGAGAATAAAGGATAAGGAAACGAGCAAGGATGAATCGATATTAAACCGAGAATAACAGGGTAGCAGCAGCATCAAAATGACAAGGACGAAGGTGGGAAAAATGACAGCAACATGAGTAGTACACCAGCATAATAGGTAATAGCAGCAGAATAGCATATCAGTAACAAGACCGACAGATGAGAACGGAAAAGAGGGAAGATGAAGAGAAGAGGAGCAATAAAACACAAACATCTGTAGGGAGACATAGCAGCAGCGGCCACGACATTGTACGACAACAACAGCAACAATATTTAAGAAGAAGAAGAAGAAGAAGAAAGGGACAGAAAAATCAGAAGCAATACGGTATCAGCAACCGAATGCAGCAGTAGCAGTACGCAGCAAACAAGGAGAAGAAGAAGAAGAAGACAAATATCAGCAGAAACAGCAACGTAGCATCGGAACAGCAACAACCGTGATAAACAACACTAAACAAATGACAAGGAAGATGAAACCACAGCATAAACTGACAGCAACAACAACAACATAGACAGAAGAAGGAGAAGAATATGTAAAGAAGAAGAAGAAGAAAAAGAAGAAAACGGAGGAGTATCAAACGCACAAGGAGGAAAAGAAGGAGAAGACGAAGATGAGAAACAAGAAGGTAGCAGCAACATGAATTGAACAGAACGCAGCAGCATCACATAAACAAACGCAGCAGCAAAAACAGGCGAAGAAGGAGAAGGATCGAGGAGGAGATTACCTTCACGAAACAGTCTAAGAGACAGCAAGCAGCAGCGCGAGCAGCAACAGCAATAACATAGCAATAGCAGCGGTAAGCACCGCACAAAACAGCAGCAGCGGCGGCAAATGGACAGCAGAAGAGAAAAAAAATAGAGGGATAGTTCGACAACGAACAGTTGCCGTAGGTGATGACGAATGAGCGAAAACGATGATGAAGGCAGAAGAAAGAAGGGAAGAGGAGATGCGTGAAAGAAGAAGTAAAAAGGAGGAGGCAGGGATGATGATGGTGCACGAAGAAAAATCAAGATGATGGTGGTGCGTTGAATCAAAAGGTAGGGGAAAAGAAACGGTGGAGAGCCTGGATTGGATGAAAAGTTGAAGCGGTGGTATTAAAAGGGTGTAGGGGAAATGAACGTAGGTGGGAATCAAAAGGAAAGGGAGGGTGAACGTTAATTAGTGGGAAGAGAAATGAATTAAGGAGTCCAAAAATTATGATACGAAAACGGCTAATTCAAATGAATCGGGTATGAACCGAATTCCGAAACGATAAATTGACTGACCCAAGAATCGAATTAAAATAGAGTCAAAAAGAAAATTAATAAATAATCGGACCGTCTAATAAAATGATTAAATAAAGTACTCGAGACGAAAACGAAGTTGATAGAAATAAATAATTAGAAGATGAAATAGTATTTTCCGATAAATAATAAATATTCGATAAAGTGAATTAAATTGATTTCTCGAGGAAATGTAATAAATGTTTTGACGAAACTTAATATAAATGAACTTCGAGCCGAAAATAGAAATTCGAGCTTAAATATAAATAAATAAAAGAATTTAGAATTTAAATCGTCGAGATACACTCTCGATAAGAATTAAATTAAATGAATAAAATGAATCGAAACATAAATAAAAATATGTTTTAAATATAAGAAGAGTTTCTGATACAAATAGAATTTTTGAAACGATTAAACGATAAATTTTTTTTATAATAATTTTAAGAATTACGAGTTAAATCGTAAATAAAATAAAAATATGAATATAACTTTAATTTAATTTTAATTTATCAAAATCAGGGGTGTTACAATCTTCCCCACTAAAAAGAAGTTTCGTCCTCGAAACTTAACACAAACATAAGAATAGAAAGGAAAACAAGGTTATATCAGTTGAACAAAATGAGATTGCTTAACTAGCATCACCATCTCGGTTTAAAATTTTTTCACAAGTTTAATCTTGATATGAAATCGAATTCGAAGACAAAAATTTTCTCAAGATAGTTTGGGCTCAGTTTCCCAAAGTTTAAAACCATTTAAATTAATAAAATTGCAAGTTAAAAAAAAAAATTTATTTTATAAAATAATGACGATAAATAATATTTGTAAATGAACTCGAGGGGGGAGTACCCAAATATTTTCCAAACATCAGTGAAATGTTTTAATTTAAGAAAATCGACAATATTTTGCTTAAAGACCAAACAAAAATTTGAGAAATCAAAATTTGTAGTTAGTAAATAAAAATCGAATCAGTCGTCAAACATTTTCAATATCAGATTTAAAATCTAACGACAATAAAACAAAATTTGGACATGCGAAGTTTTTCGAAAATATTAAATCGTTTTACATAATAATCTCATAGAAATCAAAATATTTGCAATTAAGAAAATTTTCAGAAAATCTCGATCACACGAAAATCAAAATTAAAATTTTAAATAATTTCGAAATACTTTAAAATAAATTTATTAAGGCATTTTGAAATAGGACTAAATATATGTTATCAACCAAAAACAAAAATGACAACGAAGTTTTGAAATTTATAACACAAATGTTAAAATTTCATGAAAATCAAAATTTGTAAATTAGTCAAACTTTTCATAACATAAGTTCGGGGAAAACGATAAACGAATAAGAAGAGTCAAAGTCAACGACAAATCGAAATAAAAATTTTCAAACCCGATAAAGAAGTCAAAGAGATTGGCCGAAGGAGAAGTAGCAGAATCGACGAGAAGCCAAGGGAAGGACGAAACTGAGAGTCAAAAGGAGCTGTCAAAGATTATAGAATAATTTAACCATCTCGAGATTCCCGATACGATAGCCACATCACGGGTTCCTAATTTCCATCAAACAACGCTAAGTCCAATATTAGGTATTAGGTGGTACTACTCAGTCACAATCCCCAAAAATGTCTTACGTGATCCTCCAATCGTTCAAACGAAACGATCCTAATCCACAATTGTTTCACAATCTAATCTCATCAATTAAAATTCCAACGGTCATCAGACAAATCCAAACTCGCAATCGATAAGGTTACTAAATCCAAAGCTCTTAAAGTTTGAACTCGAGGTATATTCCAAATTTCTCGAGTAAGGAACATTAAACAAGATCCACCAATTTAGCAATGCTCGGGTACGAAATCCTCAAAAATGACTACCAACATAATTATAATACCACAAGTACAGAAGTTGGGAAAGTATAGTAAATCCTCAACACGCTCAAATAAGCCTATAGGTAATGGCGCAAACACTCACATCTTCAAATACGTCATTCGACTAATGTTTCTAGGAGTCCATCAAATTTCATATTGTAACAGCGAAACCACTAATAATTTTTTTTTTAACTCAACGAAGTCACAATCTTGTTGGTCAAAGGGTTCTGAACTATAAATCCATCAAGATGATTCGCATTAAGTACTCCTCAAAACAATGCGATAAATCCAACCTCTAATTGTGTAAAATATTCTCTTCTTCAAGGTTAACAACAATTTAACCAAGTTAGATCACTCAACTCCAAACTTCATAGGTTACAACCTTAAACAACGATCAACGATCTAATCCTCAAGAAACACGGGTAATCTATGTCAACCAAAATTTCTAACGGTATTAATGAAAACCTTTAATGGTACCACCACACTCACATTTTAAATAGTACTCTATGATCCCAAAAATTCACAATGCATCCCTCAAACAAGCATTAGGTAAGAGTCCCCAAAGTAATATTATTGGTTACACTTAGTTCGGTTCTAGGTTAAGTACTAGGTATCCATCAAATACGACACACTCTTACTACTCCAAAATATATTCAACTCACAGTAATCCAAAATAATCAAGGTAACCTATCACCCAAGGTTCAGTGTCTAAGGTATCATCCTAATTCCATCAAATCAACAATTTATCAATCAAATCAATCCTCAAGAATTTCTTACTTGTTTAGAAGATAAGGTAGACTCACAATCCTCAAACCAGGTAACAAGGATTTACTAAACCTCAAACATTTATAACTTTCCAAGGGGTTCATTGAGACGGAATTCGGTCAAACCAAGAATCTCAAGAGGAAAGATGGTAAGTATGGGAAATAAATCGATGATTTGTCACAAGAATGAAGACGAGAATTAATAAGGGAAGGATTGGAAAAGGCAGAGGCAGGAGGGAAAGAATCAACGATCCTAAATAAGTAAGATTTAAAAAGAGAGGAGAATCTTCGGACCCCTACGGTTCACAAAGGAATTCGCGGGGTATCTTCATCATCTCGTAGGGAACGAGCACACAGGTCTTGGGTCGCTCCATCTGGATCTACTGCAACATTAGGGAACATGAATCTACTCTTGATCATCTGGCCTGTAGCTGGAGCGAACTAAATCTGAGCTGAAAGGTCACCATGTTGTAGCACAAAGTTGTCCACTCAAAACAATAGGCGTTGAGAGTTCTAAGCAAGTCTTGTCCTGATCTGAAGCAGCATCCTATCAACATCTTGTTCATTCATCTTCTTTCAGACAAAAGTAACAAATATTCAATGCTAATCATTGAATTACAAAAACATATAAACCTAACAGTTAAGTCCTTATTTTGGTTTCTACCCATCTCTCACTAATATTCCTTTAACATTCAAATCATTTACTGGTGTTTTTCCTAAAATCAGGTGTAAGCGTCGGGAGCAATAATGCTCTGATACCAACTGTAATCCCCTAGAAATTCTAACGCAATACAGTGGCGGAAACACTGTAGAGTAGGGATTAAAACTCACTGACAAACTATATCTAATTAAAAGAAATGGTAAGTCAATACAAAGGTCTCTTTTTACAAAAGGGCTAAAAGTAAAATCTCCAAACGGGTTTAAACAAATCCATAAATTATAAGAATGAAGAAAGAGTAGGATCCACGCTACTCGCTAGCTCACACCCAAAACCCAGCAGCAAATACCTGTCATGTTATAAACATAACAGCCACGTCAGTGGGGAGTAACTCGGACGTTCTTAAAGCACTTGCCAACCTGCAAGTCAAAATCAATCGATAGTATAAATATTCAAAAATGGCGTTATGGAAATTCGATCAGTGTGCACAAGGCTAGACTTTCACTAGGATAATACTGGAAACTAGCTTCGAGAACTGTAGACTTAACTCATAACAGAATCCAGTCTCTAACTAGGCAACTCAACTATAACAGGACTGCGTGCAGCGAGGTCCTGGTTTAAGTAGTGCACACCCCTCCTAGACAACAAATATGTCTAGTTCAGCTGACGGCGACTAACACGATGCGATATCTAGCTTAAGGTCAAAACATACACTCTCCTGGGCGAAACTACGCCCAGTTCAACGACCAAATGTGCCCCAAATAGACACACCGGCTTTATAGCTGATGGCAAAAACGTACATCCCAAACTATATTACTCTAACCCCACACTGTCTTTATTCCATAACTCCAAAACAACCATTATCGATATTCAAAATAAATATAATCATTATGAGGATAAAAAGAATAAACATCTTATAGTAAAAGGGAAACTTTCTATAAATAGAAACTTACTAATTTTAGAAACTTACTTAAAATAGAAAGTCTTATCGAAAATACGTAAGTTATTAAAATTAGTGAAATGTATAAAAATAGCATTTCTAACGAAATTAACATTTTATTATTATCGTCGTTATCGTAACTTTACTATATTTCTAAATTCGTTACTCAAAATATAATTAAAATATAATAAGTCAATATATAGTATTTTATAAATAATTAGGAAATCGAGTTAAAACAATAAATTTTAGAAAAGAGATATTTTAAGAAAAACGATATCAAAATTAATTGAATCGACGAGTTTTATAAATTAAACGAGATTTTATAAAGCTTTCAAATTAATTTTAGTAAATAGATTTTATCAATAATTGATTTTACTAAAAATGATCAATAGTAGATAAATGAGAAATTATTAGGGAAAATAGTCTCAACTAAAAATGTATTTAAAACAAATCGACAACTTTCTCATTTATTAATATAAGTCGTAAAACAAAATTAATTTATTAAATAAACAAGTATACAAAAACTCGATTATAATATAAAAATACGACTTTGAGTTAAAATTATAAATTGATAAATATGACGAAAATATGAAATCGACATTATTTAGTTACTAGTGTCACGATAACCAACAAAATATTATCACGATCGTAAATAATTAAATTACTAACGATTTGTAAAACGATATCGAAAACTTGTAAAATATTTATAAATACGATTTAAAAGAATATAATTAGCAATAATATATAGCTAAAATTAGAAAACCGAAGTTAAAATATTTACTACATACTACTACTCAAACATACGATATAAAATCGAGTAACGTCCTAAAGTTACCTTAAGCCGATATCCAAAATGAACACGTACTCGTCCTTGCTCAGTCCAAGCTCCAATAGTAACGCTCATAAGCTCCAAGTAGAGGATCCGATAATCTTCAAGCGTGAATCACCGCGACAAACGAGTAGACAAGAATAAGAGAATGAGATGAATACGATTCAAGACGGAAAGGGAAACGATGTGTCAAAAATAGAAGCATGAAGACCGAGCTTAATCGAATAGAGAAATACGATAGAAGAAGGGCAGTAAAAACAAAAATGACAGAAGGAAGGGCGGAGAATGAGAATAAAGGATAAGGAAACGAGCAAGGATGAATCGATATTAAACCGAGAATAACAGGGTAGCAGCAGCAACAAAATGACAAGGACGAAGGTGGGAAAAATGACAGCAACATGAGTAGTACACCAGCATAATAGGTAATAGCAGCAGAATAGCATATCAGTAACAAGACCGACAGATGAGAACGGAAAAGAGGGAAGACGAAGAGAAGAGGAGCAATAAAACACAAACATCTGTAGGGAGACATAGCAGCAGCGGCCACGACATTGTACGACAACAACAGCAACAATATTTAAGAAGAAGAAGAAGAAGAAGAAAGGGACAGAAAAATCAGAAGCAATACGGTATCAGCAACCGAATGCAGCAGTAGCAGTACGCAGCAAACAAGGAGAAGAAGAAGAAGAAGACAAATATCAGCAGAAACAGCAACGTAGCATCGGAACAGCAACAACCGTGATAAACAACACTAAACAGATGACAAGGAAGATGAAACCACAGCATAAACTGACAGCAACAACAACAACATAGACAGAAGAAGGAGAAGAATATGTAAAGAAGAAGAAGAAGAAAAAGAAGAAAACGGAGGAGTATCAAACGCACAAGGAGGAAAAGAAGGAGAAGACGAAGATGAGAAACAAGAAGGTAGCAGCAACATGAATTGAACAGAACGCAGCAGCATCACATAAACAAACGCAGCAGCAAAAACAGGCGAAGAAGGAGAAGGATCGAGGAGGAGATTACCTTCACGAAACAGTCTAAGAGACAGCAAGCAGCAGCGCGAGCAGCAACAGCTATAACATAGCAATAGCAGCGGTAAGCACCGCACAAAACAGCAGCAGCGGCGGCAAATGGACAGCAGAAGAGAAAAAAAATAGAGGGATAGTTCGACAACGAACAGTTGCCATAGGTGATGACGAATGAGCGAAAACGATGATGAAGGCAGAAGAAAGAAGGGAAGAGGAGATGCGTGAAAGAAGAAGTAAAAAGGAGGAGGCAGGGATGATGATGGTGCACGAAGAAAAATCAAGATGATGGTGGTGCGTTGAATCAAAAGGTAGGGGAAAAGAAACGGTGGAGAGCCTGGATTGGATGAAAAGTTGAAGCGGTGGTATTAAAAGGGTGTAGGGGAAATGAACGTAGGTGGGAATCAAAAGGAAAGGGAGGGTGAACGTTAATTAGTGGGAAGAGAAATGAATTAAGGAGTCCAAAAATTATGATACGAAAACGGCTAATTAAATGAATCGGGTATGAACCGAATTCCGAAACGATAAATTGACTGACCCAAGAATCGAATTAAAATAGAGTCAAAAAGAAAATTAATAAATAATCGGACCGTCTAATAAAATGATTAAATAAAGTACTCGAGACGAAAACGAAGTTGATAGAAATAAATAATTAGAAGATGAAATAGTATTTTCCGATAAATAATAAATCTTCGATAAAGTGAATTAAATTGATTTCTCGAGGAAATGTAATAAATGTTTTGACGAAACTTAATATAAATGAACTTCGAGCCGAAAATAGAAATTCGAGCTTAAATATAAATAAATAAAAGAATTTAGAATTTAAATCGTCGAGATACACTCTCGATAATAATTAAATTAAATGAATAAAATGAATCGAAACATAAATAAAAATATGTTTTAAATATAAGAAGAGTTTCTGATACAAATAGAATTTTTGAAACGATTAAACGATAAATTTGTTTTATAATAATTTTAAGAATTACGAGTTAAATCGTAAATAAAATAAAAATATGAATATAACTTTAATTTAATTTTAATTTATCAAAATCAGGGGTGTTACAAAGCTCGCTCACCACCCTCGTGAACGATATGGTCTCTTCCTTGTCGATGGATCTCTTCCTAGCCAAGATTTCTTTCATAAATCTTCCATATGCCGGGATTTGGGTAAGTAGCTCGGTAAACGGGACACTCACATCCAATTTCTTCACAATGTCTAGGAACTTGTCAAATTGAACATCCACCTTAGTCTTCATTTGTCTTGTTGGGAAAGGCAACTTGATATGAACCTTGTTTTGCTCCATAGGGGTGGACTTCTCAAATGACGCTTTCCCTTTACCCTTGTCTTTTCCTTGAAGTGGGGGAAGCTTGTCTTCATGGGGTTTCTCAATCTCCCACAAAACTTGCTCCTCTATTGGATTTTCCATGCTTGAATTGTCTTGAGAGGGGGGTGTAACTTCTTGCATTGATTCTTGCTCACTAGGGGATAAGGGGGAATCATAAGATGTACCACTTCTCGTGGTAATAGCATTTACATGCTCAAATTTCGGTGTTTCACCTTGAGGAGGTAGTTGCCCCTTTTGCCTTGAAGAGCTTCCCGAAGCAACTTGAGATATTTGAGTCTCAAGCATCTTCATATGAGCATCTCTTGCTATGTTATCCCTTTGAAGATGAGCAAAGAACTCTTGTTGGTTTCTTGCCATCTCCATTTGGCTTCTTTGCAATTCTTGATTACTCCTTTGCATATCCATCACAGATTTTTGCATCTTGAAATCTCGAGGTGGAGATTGTGGATTGTGCGGAGTATCGGTTATGGCTAGAGGAATACCATAGTCATAAGTAGAAGATCGGCTCCTTTGCTTGCTTTGTTGTTGTTGACCTTGAGTTGCTTGTTGTTGTTGACGGTTCCCTTGGAACCCATGAGAGTTGCCTTGATTAAGGCCTTGATTGTTGCCTTGGTTGTTTTGATATCCTTGATTGTGTTGGTTTCCTTGAAAACCACTTTGATTGAAGTTCCCTTGTTGGAACCCTTGATTGTTGTTGAAGTACAGTTACCTTGGTTATGTTGCTTGAAATTGTTGAATGGTCTTGGATAACTCACATAACCTTGGTAACCTTGATTGTTGTCCCTTAAGGGAGGTGGAACATAGGGACGGTGTTGTAGAGCTTGTTGTTGAGAGGCTTGGTGGGAAGCTTGGAACATATTAGGATAGGAGGCACCTTGCTTGAACGCTTGGAAGGCGTTCACTTGCTCAATACTTCCTCGACAATGTATAGGCTCATGTCCAACTATCCCACAAGTATCGCACATCCCATAATAAGGTGTAGGAGACACAACTCCCGAAGCATTAATTTCATGAATCGAGTGTTGGTTGGAGGAACTAGAGCTTTGAACTTGATTGAGGTGGCTTTAGAGCTTCTTGTCAATAGATTCCATGTGGGGTTTTAGTTGAGCCCCAAGATCAATGCTTAGTTGTGTAATGGCATCGACCTCGTGCCTACCTCCTCGATTCGCCTTTCTAGGCCTTGAGTATTGGGAGTTGTGCACCGCCATCTCCTCGATTCTTGCCCAAGTTTGATCGTCATCGACCTTGGTAAACCTACCATTGGAGCCCATGTTGAGTATAGCTCTTGAGTCCTCATATAGACCGTTCCAAAACTGTTGGACTAAGAACCATTGTGTAAGTCCATGGTGGGGGCATGATCTAACCAAAGATTTAAACCGTTCCCAAGCTTCATAAATGCTCTCCTCATCCCGTTGTTGGAAACCGGTGATGGAGGCCCTTAGCAAATTTGTCTTCTCCGGAGGGTAGAATTTTTGGTAGAACACCAATGCAATTTTCTTCCAAGTATCGATACCCATGGTTGCCCTATCGAGACTCTTTATCCATTGCTTTGCTTTTCCAATGATAGAGAACGGGAAAAGTACCCAACGGATTTGATCTTGAGTAACTTCGGTTTGGGAGATAGCATCGCAATAATCAGAGAAGGTCTCCATGTGTTGGTGCGGGTCTTCGGTGGGCAAACCACTAAATTGATTTCTCTCCACAAGTTGGATGAATTGTGTCTTTGCCACGAAATTTCTGGTATATGTATCCGGTAAAGTACTCGATCCCGGCAAGACATCCTCGGTAAAAGTGGAGTGAGATGAAAACATCGGCATAATTGGATGTAAGGGAGATGATGGTGTAGACGGTGTTGAAGAAGATGTAGAAGGAGAACTAGGACTAGAAGTACCGAAGGAATTGATGAAGGTCCCTCCGGCGGTCTCTCGCGGTGACTCGTTCAAGTCGGATCCTTGAGCTTGCTCTTCAATGGTATTGCTAGTACCCGATTGAGAGTGTCTAACCCGATCAATCGTCCGTTGGTGAAAGGCTCTAAAGAGTCTCTCCGGCTCTGGATTGAAGAGAAAGAAATCGCCTCTCCTCCTAGGCATACACTACACACTTGAGCAAACGTAAGACCACCTAGTGCTTTTTGGGCACTAGGCAAAGACAATAAACGAACACAACAAAAAACAAAGAGAAAAGAAAGCTAAGAAAACAAGAGAAACCTACAAAATATGCACAAGAGATGATAGAAGAGCACAAAGAAGGGTAACTAAGTCAAGCTAGAAGTAAACTAAGTCTAAACAATGCACCGTCTTCGGCAACGGCGCCAAATTGATGGTGGGATTTGTCGTCGGTCCCAACACCAATTAAACCAACTATACCTAGTGGGTAGCTAGGGTAAGTCGGGTCGTGTCCACGGAGACGGTATTGTAGAGTCTAGAATAAGTCGACCTAAAAACGAGACTAGGCTACCAAAACAACACAAAGAAGGTGATAATTGACAAACTATGATAGGAGAAGAGGTATGAACTAGACTAATAACGAAATAGCTAAAACAAGACTAAACGAAATAACTAGAGACTAACTAAACAATGGACAAGGGAAATGAAAACTAATTAAAAGGATGAATCAATAAGAAAGGGAGTAGGGTTAGGTCGGGTTCTTAAGTGTAGAAGGGTAATTGGGTGATCAAGGGTGTAGGTGTCTCCTAGTTGCTAGAGTCGGTTTGCGCTCTTGTGTCAAAACCAAAGTCAAGGTTGGTTCGCGCTCTCGCGTCTAAACCCAAGTCCTCACTCTCGTGTCTACGACTATACCCGAACACAATCACACACTAGACAAACAAGGAGAAGAGGAAAACAAGTATGAGAAGCATTGACCACTACTACTAAAACAAGCAATTCAACAAACACATAGAGTGCCCAATATGTGACTAACAACAAAAGATTCACCTTTACCCCTAATCAATCCCTAATCACCCGTAATCCACACCTAATCCCCCTACTAACCCCACAAGAAATCTACTCACTCATTATCAAGAAAAACTAACATGAACAAGAGAAAACAACATAATAACCAAAACATCCATAATGAATAAACAATAACAATAAGCAATAAGCAATATGTTACGATTCAAACTTGATAAATAAACAAAGAACAAAAGTAAAAGGGAGGAGAGGATTATACCAAACTAACAAAGGATGAAAAAGATGAGAACTTGAATTAATAAGAAACCCAAACAAAACCCCAAGGTTGTCAAGCTTGGAAGAGTTCTTTAAGAATCTCCTTAATACAAGACTAATTACAAAGATTAACTAAATATTAAAGGAAGATTAAACTAGAGATGAAGAGAAACTAATTAGGGTTTTGAATGCTTAAGAGAAGCCTAAGAGAGTCTAGGGTAATGTAAGATTGTTAAACAATACAAGAGGGAAGTATTTATAAGGTTACAAGAATGAAGGAGAGGAAAGAAAGAAGTTCGTGCTGCAGCTGCTTCATCCCGACCGAGACGGGATTGGTCCCGGTCGGGAAGGCTGGTCCCGACCGAGATGGCCTATGGTCTCGGCCGGGAAGGCTACTATCCCGCCCGGGAAGGACCTTGTAGGCCTCCAATATGATCTTTTTGGTCCCTCCTTGCTTCTCATGGGCTTCTCGTCAATTCTAGGGGCTTGGGATCGAGTCTAAGGGGCTCGGGAATGGGTCCCAAGGTCTCGGGATTGAATCCAAGGCACCGAGAGATCGTTCCTCTTCTTCGTTGGCTCCAAAAGTAGTATGAAACGAGTCGGAATCGTTCCAATTCTTCATGAATGGTCTCGGGAACCTAAAACGAACTAGAAGAAGCATAAGTAACCCATAAACCGCTCCCAAGGAGCGATCTCACAAGGGAAAACAGGACCAAACATAACAAATTAGGCACTACAAACTACACTTATCAACTCCCCCCCACTTAACCTTTACTCGCCCTCGAGTAAGCAAAAACTAACTACTGAACTAGCCTAGCGGGTATTAGCGCACCCTACGCCCTTTCAACTCACGCGAGTACACTTTAGAGGAAAAGTGCACTCCGCAAGGCAAGTAAGGTCTTGCGACAAAACTGTGGATGCAACCCGACACAAAAACACGAAAACAACAAACACACAAACAAGTAATCGGTTGCACCCAAAAAGAAATAAATAACACTTCCCTCTAAGAAGCGGTGAAGGAAACACCGGTTTAGGATTCAAGGCAGGTGACAACGTTCCCAAGCTAATCATACAAATCGAAATGAACTAAACCCTAATAATATGACAACAAAGCAATATAAACGTTGATAACTTACCTAGGTCCTCCTAACCTTCTAAGAACGTACTACGGGACGATCGGCGGGATGGAAAAGGATGAACCACGGTGTTAGTCGACACTGTAGGTAAGTGAGACCCCGCCCCCTTTAACGATGAGCTAAGAGGGTCGTCCCATGTTCAAAACCGCTCAACTAATCCAAGTAAAAAGGTGAAAAGGGTTGCAAAATGAGGGAAGACCGATCATTACCGCTATCATCCTTCCTAGGGACTCGGTCCTTTGGTAGGCTCTTCATGGTAATAGTCGGTAAAAGGCTTATTTTTGAGATGTGGGGACTCTTTTTGTGGGACGGTTTTCTTTTGACATTTTTCTTTCTTTTGCATTCTTGCTTTGTGTGTTGCTATGCCATTTCTTTTTCTTCTTTTCTATTTTCTTTTTCTTGGCTTTTTGTGCCTTTTCTTTTTCTTCAATCTTTTCTTTCTTTCTTTTTCTTTTCTTTGTCCTTTTGGCTTGATTTGAGTTGTACGCATTTCTTTTTGCAACTAAGAAAGATGATTTCAACAGTTTGCAACTTTATTTTGTGGAAATGTGTAGGAGGTAGGGGAATGGGTAAGTTGAGATGGGCCCTTACCTTCAAACCCACAAAAAAGGGAAAACTTGGACTAATCAAACAATTCCGAACACGGTCACCTAAGGGATGGGACTCGGCAACCAAGGCCTTTTCACACCGTGGGTGGTCATAATGGTCAAATGCAAATCCCGTAGTAAATCCCTTGTAAGCTAGGTGGACTTAAGGTAAAAGACCAACGGAACTATTGATTTAGGGTCATTCTACTAGACTAAGGTCCAAGACTCGATTCATACTACTAGAAGGGGAAAGTAGACACTTGCATACTAGCCTCAAAACTGGGGTCATTCTACTAGACTAAGGTCCAAGACTCGATTCATACTACTAGAAGGGGAAAGTAGACACTTGCATACTAGCCTCAAAACTGGGTTTTCGAAAACCTTTTACACACAAGACACACTACACATACAAAATAAAGACACGACGAAAACGAAAGAAAAAGAGACAAAAACAATAAAAACAAGACAAAACAAAACAAACACATATAACAAACACCACCCCAAATTTCCAAATGAGCAACCAATCATCCACAAATCTTCACAAAGCTCCACCCGAGCACACAACATCACAAATCTCCTCCACACTCCACAAGAGATAAAGAGGAAAAAGGGATAGAAAGGCGTTACCGGATGTCTTCCAAGCTTTCCAAAGCTAGCGGTAATTAAGCGACCTACAAGGAAAAAGGGAGGCAAACGCACACAACACAACAAAAGCATACGATACAAGGACAAAAAAGGAAAAGATACAAAAGAAAATCTTTTTGATTTTTTGTGAAATTTTTCAAGTTTTTAGGGTTTTTAAATATTTTTCGAAAAACTACGAAAATAAAACAAACTACGATAGGATATCGCTCCCCCACACTTAAACCGAGCAATGTTCTCATGCTCGATCGTAGTGTGGAGAGCCCAAAGAAAAGAAAAGAAACTATGAAAATAAAGCTAAAAATCAAAAAGAAAGCGGAGAAGAGGGTAGAATGTGTCCGGCCGGGGTGTAGTCAAGTCACCATGGGCTGAGACGAGAAGAGATATGGATGGGGGAAGAAATAAAAAGAAGGAAATAAAAGGAAATGGGAGGGGAGGACTAGGTGTAATCAAGTCACCTAGCTCGGATTCCGCCTAAATCCGACTAAATCCTACAAAAAAGGGTGAAAAACTTGTAAATTTGGATTTTGAAATGACTCTCGATGTAGTCACGTCATCGAGAGTCGGGAGCAGCAACTACCAAGGCCTCGAAAGCCACCATGACACCATGACACAAAAGTGTACAAGGGGAAGGGGACAAACAAGGGAAAACAAGCGACAAAAGACAGAAAAGAAAGGATAGTTACCGTACCCATCGGTTAGTAACTTACTCGCTCCATCGTCTCAATGATCAATATAGGCACTTTGCTTGTCTTCTTCATTGTTAACCCGCTTCAAACTTGATAAAACCGCATGGTTGAGGTAGTAATGGTGTGAGGGGGGTGGGATTTGATGTGAAACTCGGTGTAAAGTGAAGAGAAAATGAGGTGCATGTATGCAAACGAGGTAAATGGGTCATATGATATGGGCAAGGATAGGTAGGGAGGTTCGGAGGGGGTTTAAACTGGTTGGGTGGGCTCTTATGACCAAGAAGAGGCAAAAGGAGGAGCAGGGGACCATCCCGGTCGGGATGGATGGTCCCGGTCGGGATGACACACCCGTCCCAGTCGGGATGCCTTCATCCCGGTCGGGATTCCTCACCAGTAAACTCCAATTCTGGTACCCTCATCCCGATCGGGATGGCTCCTTCCCGACGGGGATGGATCATCCTTCCCGGTCGGGAAACCTTATTCTCGGCCGGGAAGAGTCTCCTAACTCTCGATAATCCCAAAAGCTTATCCAAAGCTTCAAAAACCGACTCTCTAACTCAAAGTCCAAGCTCTATCCATAACCACTCTTCTCTAGGATTCATCTTCACTTCACACCTAACAAACAAGCTCAAAGCGTTCATCAAAATCCCTCCCTCACATCGCTCATCAAAATACCAAATTAATTACAAGAATTCACAAAACTCAAAGAAATTACAAGAAAGAGATATATACAATGAGAAGGTTCTTTTGGAACTCCGTCAAACCAAGGATGGTGCATTCCTCAATCTTTTTCTACAACACAATAGCTAATCCCATCGCCATCAAGGGCACGAAGAAACAAATCGAAGGCCCTCGAGAAATCTTTGATCAAGCTTGTAATATAACCATCCACACTCCAAGTTTCTTCACAACCTTGTCTCGACGTTCCCGGGGTATTCCGATCTACTAAGTTCAATGGCTTGAACTTGTACTTGCGATCCTTCGGTATATACCCGAACGTCCACCTATCTTCATGTGGCCCCAAGGGAGGCTCATCTTTCTTCTTGTCATGGAACTTGTCTTCAAACTCATGATATGGGCATTCATCCGCCCCAAGCTCGGAATCATCATCTTCAATTCCATAGAAGTCCTTCTTCAAGCTTTGTCCTGATTCTTCCCCTAGATCGATGTCTTTCGTGGCGTGGATCATATTGCAAGACTCATCATTAGTAGGCGAGGTGTTGCCTTGGAGGTCGAACACGAGCTTCTCTTCGCCTAACTCAAATGTGATCCTACCATTCACTACTACAAATCCCTTACAATTATGACGCTTCATTATTGATGCTTTTGTATAGCGTCAATCTCCTAATTTTCCCTCCTTGCAATCTTGACACCACTCGGTGTCATAATCGCTTAAGCGCTCTTTTCATTATTTCTATTTTCTTGGAAAGCACACTATCACTTTAACCTAATACTCCGTAAACTATTACAGTACTAAAGAAGCCGCCTTCAACTCTCAGTCACCGCTCTAAAAATTTCCCTAAAATTTGACCCTACATCGATCATCAACAACTACATCATCTTCATCCTTAAGAATTTGTTTCTCTAAGTCATATTCATATGCTCTAGTGTTCATTCCTAATCCACTGCGATTTGATTTATCCTTGAAATCACACACACATAAGGTTCTTTTCTTTTCCTTTTTCTTTCAATTTTAAGTACCCAATTTATGAAATTTCGTTAATTTACGGTTGAATTAAAGGTCGAATACCTGTGAATTTAGGGTATGATGATTCATGCGAATAGTAATTAAATAGTCTTATATAGTTTTAGGCTACGATTTGGGGAATTCATAATCGAGATTCTTTAAGTTATTATTTTTCAAATCGGTTGTTGATGTACTGGGCTTAGAGTATTTTTCTGTTAATAAGGGCGTCATGTTTGATGGTTGATCTACTGGGTGAATCTACACCTTTTGAATTTAGGTTTTCCGTCTTTCCTTTCCGTTTTCATCAATTCGATTCTTATTTATGTTGTTCTTATTCTATATCGGCATTTCAAGTTGATTGAATTTGATTTATGTTGGGAACATGTATGAAAGGTAACAGCGGACTAGGAAATAAGGACAACATAGATTCCGTCCTTTGGGGTACATGCATTTTGGACAATTTGCTCCCTTGGGCGGTGAACATAGCAACCCAATTTCTTGGTGACTGTCATCTACGATCACAGTACCTTGTGGCTAGGTAATATTTTTCTCCTTTCTTCTTCATTTCCTTGCTATAAACTGGTTTGATTATGTTATTCTGCAAAACATTCTTATACATACAAGTAATACTAGTATAGTTCTCGATCTATTAAGGTCGTCTTATTCTATAAAACCATTCTATAGGAGTGTTTTTTTTTCATAATACTGTAAGTCTGTATATACCCTTATGGTATTTATTTGATGGAGTCTCTATTTGAAGGATAAACTACACTTATTACTGAATTGAGTATCCAGTGAAACATATTAGTGGAGTTTAGGAAGTGAAGAAGAGATATAAGCGGAGACTGAGTTAAATGTTGATGATGGAATGATAAACAATGAGAAGAGAATGTAGGTGAGAACTGGTTTTTTTGGTGGATTAGTTTCTAAGTATTGATAAATGTGCTTCCCATTTTAGTTCATTGTGGCTGTACTGCTTTCTTTCAATTGAAGAACGATGTTTTGGACTGTAAAGTCGAAGTGAAAAGAGGATTTTGTTCAGTCTATTTTTAGGTTGGATTTGACGAGATGGGTTGATTTTATGCTGATAGCTCTGAACTGAATTGATAAATCACATATATTAATTAACAATTTGATTGAAAGAATACTAGGGGAAGGTGACAACTGAGCAATATTAGGATACAGTAAGTATATAAAACATCAATTTTTATCTTGTTTACTGTATGATGATTACCTTTTATGATCTGGTGTGCAATGTTTGCTGCTTGTGAGATTCTACTGGTAGGTTATATTAATGTTTATTTTTATTTTATTTTGTGTTCAATGGGAGAAAATGTACATACCTTATACAAGAAAAAAATTGATTCTAATTGGAAATTTTATGCCTGGCCACCCAAACATGGAAATTAAAAAGTTTAGTCATTGGGAGTGGAACTATTACTTCTTATTTTCATATAGTGGTGTTAGGGATCTCTTGTTCAATATAGATTTAAATCGGGTAAGATCACAAGGGCTATAAAACATAGACTCATGAATATTAACCCGACGCAATCTTGTTTGAATTTGAAACTCAATTTTAACTGTTTGAGCAACTCACTTATTTCTGATCAGCTCAACCCTACAGAAACAAAGATTGTTTATGATGAGCTCATCAGACCACCATCTGATTGTCTGGTTTGAAACTAAATTGGTCTGATCAGCTATTTAATCAGTAGTCATTGTGGATTTTATGCTAAACTGAAAGTCTGTAAGTTGAAATTAATCAATCAGTATCCAATCTATCTTATGATGTGTTTTGTGGGTTTTGTTTGTTCGCAAATTATAGTTGTTTTATGATTGGGGGTAGTTTTACCGACCTTTTTTTTCTTCTTAAAAGAAACAATTAAATGTTACTCTTCCCATAAAAACAAGATATTTTGTTATTCATGGAGTCAATTTTTATCATCTAAACTTGCTTACCAATCAAAGGTCATTTTTCTTTTGTAGATTTCGAAGACTTCCAATGCTGAAGAGACACCTAAATGAAGAGTGCTTAGCCTTCATATCGAGATTAACACCATCTTATTTCTTTTTTATGTTCTTGAGCAACGGCATTTGTAATAGTATTTTTTTGTCGGAACTATATGCCAAAGTTAATTTTTGGAATAGTAGTGTAAGCTATAAGGCAATAATTAAGTGGACGATGGCTATATGTTTTTCTATAAAGAAATGTCAGTTTTGCTATTTTTCTTTTGATGTTCTTTAAAAAAATTCTTTATGAAGATTTATTTAGTTTTTGCTATCGTTCTTTGTATAACACGACATCATTACTTATTACGGGAAAAGGCATCGATAATTATTCTACGAGGTTTTTTGGCATACATACGAAAAAGATGTCAGGAATTGTTCAATGACATAATTTTGCATCAAAAAATATTGATGCTAATGGGCATCAAGAAATTAAGACGCATAATTGTGTCAAGATCATTCACACTATAAAGCGTCAATGAATTAAGCCACCCGAAATTTTGACGCTTTTTGTAAGCGTCAAAAATAATATTATTGACGCTTTTTTGCATCATAAATAGCCTTAAAAAGCGTCATAAAAGCAAGGAATTTGTAGTAGTGATTCTTCACATAGATCATAGCACCGACGGTATGTAGAAATGGGCGCCCAAGGATAATGGGAGTGATAGCATCTTCCGGCATGTCAAGTAAAAGAAAATCGACCGGAACGAAGAACTTCCCGATTCTTATTGGCACATCTTCTAACATCCCCAATGGTCGGTTGAGTGAACTATCGGCCATTCGGAGTGTAACGGAAGTGCACTTGAGCTCCTTCATTCCAAGTCGCTCACAAATAGAGTAGGGAATGATGCTTACACTCGCACCCAAATCACATAATGCTCTCTCAATCTTGAAGTTGCCAATGGTGCATGGGATCGAGAAACAACCCGGATCCTTCAACTTGGGAAGCGTAGAACCTTGAATAAGCTCGCTCACCATCCTCGTGAACGATATGGTCTCTTCCTTGTCGATGGATCTCTTCCTAGCCAAGATTTCTTTCATAAATCTTCCATATGCCGGGATTTGGGTAAGTAGCTCGGTAAACGGGACACTCACATCCAATTTCTTCATAATGTCTAGGAACTTGTCAAATTGAACATCCACCTTAGTCTTCATTTGCCTTGTTGGGAAAGGCAACTTGATATGAACCTTGTTTTGCTCCATAGGGGTGGACTTCTCAAATGACGCTTTCCCTTTACCCTTGTCTTTCCTTGAAGTGGGGGAAGCTTGTCTTCATGGGGTTTCTCAATCTCCCACAAAACTTGCTCCTCCATTGGATTTTCCATGCTTGAATTGTCTTGAGAGGGGGGTGTAACTTCTTGCATTGATTCTTGCTCACTAGGGGATAAGGGGGAATCATAAGATGTACCACTCCTCGTGGTAATAGCATTTACATGCTCAAATTTCGATGTTTCACCTTGAGGAGGTAGTTGCCCCTTTTGCCTTGAAGAGCTTCCCGAAGCAACTTGAGATATTTGAGTCTCAAGCATCTTCATATGAGCATCTCTTGCTATGTTATCCCTTTGAAGATGAGCAAAGAACTCTTGTTGGTTTCTTGCCATCTCCATTTGGCTTCTTTGCAATTCTTGATTACTCCTTTGCATATCCATCACAGATTTTTGCATCTTGAAATTTCGAGGTGGAGATTGTGGATTGTGCGGAGTATCGGTTATGGCTAGAGGAATACCATAGTCATAAGTAGGAGACCGGCTCCTTTGCTTGCTTTGTTGTTGTTGACCTTGAGTTGCTTGTTGTTGTTGACGGTTCCCTTGGAACCCATGAGAGTTGCCTTGATTAAGGCCTTGATTTTTGCCTAGGTTGTTTTGATATCCTTGATTGTGTTAGTTTCCTTGAAAACCACCTTGATTGAAGTTCCCTTGTTGGAACCCTTGATTGTTGTTGAAGTACAGTTACCTTGGTTATGTTGCTTGAAATTGTTGAATGGTCTTAGATTACCCACATAACCTTGGTAACCTTGATTGTTGTCCCTTAAGGGAGGTGGAACATAGGGACGGTGTTGTAGAGCTTGTTGTTGAGAGGCTTGATGGGAAGCTTGGAACATATTAGGATAGGAGGCACCTTGCTTGAACGCTTGGAAGGCGTTCACTTGCTCAATACTTCCTCGACAATGTATAGGCTTATGTCCAACTATCCCGCAAGTATCGCATATCCCATAATAAGGTGTAGGAGACAGAACTCCCAGAGCATTAATTTCATGAATCGAGTGTTGGTTGGAGGAACTAGAGCTTTGAACTTGATTGAGGTGGCTTTGGAGCTTTTTGTCAATAGATTCCATGTGGGTTTTTAGTTGAGCCCCAAGATCAATGCTTAGTTGTGTAATGGCATCGACCTCGTGCCTACCTCCTCAATTCGCCTTTCTAGACCGTGAGTATTGGGAGTTGTGCACCGCCATCTCCTCGATTCTTGCCCAAGTTTGATCGTCATCGACCTCGGTAAATCTACCATTGGAGCCCATGTTGAGTATAGCTCTTGAGTCCTTATATAGACCGTTCCAAAACTGTTGGACTAAGAATCATTGTGAAAGTTCATGGTGGGGGCATGATCTAACCAAAGATTTAAACCGTTCCCAAGCTTCATAAAGGCTCTCCTCATCCCGTTGTTGGAAACCGGTGATGGAGGCCCTTAGCAAATTTGTCTTCTCCGGAGGGTAAAATTTTTGGTAGAACGCCAATGCAATTTTCTTCCAAGTATCGATACCAATGGTTGCCCTATCGAGACTCTTTATCCATTGCTTTGCTTTTCCAATGAGAGAGAACGGGAAAAGTACCCAACGGATTTGATCTTGAGTAACTCCGGTTTGGGAGATAGCATCGCAATAATCGGAGAAGGTCTCCATGTGTGGGTGCGGGTCTTCGGTGGGCAAACCACTAAATTGATTTCTCTCCACAAGTTGGATGAATTGTGTCTTTGCCACAAAATTTCCGGTATATGTATCCGGTAAAGTAGTCGGTCCCGACAAGACATCCTCGGTAAAAGTGGAGTGAGATGAAAACTTCGGCATAATTAAATGTAAGGGAGATGATGGTGTTGACGGTGTTGAAGAAGATGTAGAAGGAGAACTAGGACTAGAAGTACCAAAGGGATTGATGAAGGTCCCTCCGGCGGTCTCTCGCGGTGCCTCGTTAAAGTCGGATCCTTGAGCTTGCTCTTCAATGGTATTGCTAGTACCCGGTTGAGAGTGGCTAACCCGATCAATCGTCCGTTGGCGAAAGGCTCTAAAGAGTCTCTCCGGCTCTGGATTGAAGAGAAAGAAATCGCCTCTCCTCCTAGGCATAGACTACACACTTGAGCAAATGTAAGACCACCTAGTACTTTTTGGGCACTAGGCAAAGACAATAAACGAACACAACAAAAAACAAAGAGAAAAGAAAGCTAAGAAAACAAGAGAAACCTACAAAATATGCACAAGATATGATAGAAGAGCACAAAGAAGGGTAACTAAGTCAAGCTAGAAGTAAACTAAGTCTAAACAATGCACCGTCTCCGGCAACGGCGCCAAATTGATGGTGGGATTTGTCGTCGGTCCCAACACCAATTAAACCAACTATACCTAGTGGGTACGTATTGTAGAGTCTAGACTAAGTCGACCTAAAAACGAGACTAGGCTACCAAAACAACACAAAGAAGGTAATAATTGACAAACTATGATAGGAGAAGAGGTATGAACTAGACTAATAACGAAATAGCTAAAACAAGACTAAACGAAATAACTAGAGACTAACTAAACAATGGACAAGGGAAATGAAAACTAATTAAAAGGATGAATCAATAAGAAAGGGAGTAGGGTTAGGTCGGGTTCTTAAGTGTAGAAGGGTAATTGGGTGATCAAGGGTGTAGGTGTCTCCTAGTTGCTAGAGTCGGTTTGCGCTCTCGCGTCAAAACCAAAGTCAAGGTCGGTTCGCGCTCTCGCGTCTAAACCCAAGTCCGCACTCTCGCGTCTACGACTATACCCGAACACAATCACACACTAGACAAACACGGAGAAGAGGAAAACAAGTATGAGAAGCATTGGCCACTACTACCCACACAAGCAATTCAACAAACACGTAGAGTGCCCAATATGTGACTAACAACAAAAGATTCACCTTTGCCCCTAATCAATCCCTAATCACCCATAATCCACACCTAATCCCCCTACTAACCCCACAAGGAATCTACTCACTCATTATCAAGATAAAACTAACATGAACAAGAGAAAACAACATAATAACCAAAACATCCATAATGAACAAACAATAACAATAAGCAATAAGCAATAAGCAATATGTAAAGATTCAAACTTGATAAATAAACAAAGAACAAAAGTAAAAGGGAGGAGAGGATTATATCAAACTTACAAAGGATGAATAAGATGAGAACTTGAATTAATAAGAAACCCAAACAAAACCCCAAGGTTGTCAAGCTTGGAAGAGTTCTTCAAGAATCTCCTTAATACAAGACTAATTACAAAGATTAACTAAAGATTAAAGGAAGATTAAACTAGAGATGAAGAGAAACTAATTAGGGTTTTGAATGCTTAAGAGAAGCCTAAGAGAGTCTAGGGTAATGTAAGATTGTTAAACAATACAAGAGGGAAGTATTTAATTATAAGGTTACAAGAATGAAGGAGAGGAAAGAAAGAAGTTCGTGCTGCAGCTGCTTCGTCCCGACCGAGACGGGATTGGTCCCGGCCGGGAAGGCTGGTCCCGACCGAGACGGCCTATGGTCTCGGCCGGGAAGGCTCAAAACAGGAGCTGTCTTAATTGTGCACCCCTTCCCGGTCGGGAAGGCTACTATCCCGCCCAGGAAGGGTCTTGTAGGCCTCCAATATGATCTTTTTGGTCCCTCCTTGCTTCTCATGGGCTTCTCGTCGATTCTAGGGGCTTGGGATCGAGTCTAAGGGGCTCGGGAATGGTTCCCAAGGTCTCGGGATTGAATCCAAGGCACCGAGTGATTGTTCCTCTTCTTCGTTGGCTCCAAAAGTAGTATGAAACGAGTCAGAATCGTTCCAATTCTTCATGAATGGTCTCGGGAACCTAAAACGAACTAGAAGAAGCATAAGTAACCCATAAACCGCTACCAAGGAGCGATCTCACAAGGGAAAACAGGACCAAACATAACAAATTAGGCACTACAAACTACACTTATCACATGGCGTCGTTATTATGCTTGCGTGACTATGTGCTACTTGGTTTCTAAGGTCGTTTTTTAAAAACCGTCTTTTTCAAAAAATACATCTTTTTCAAAATATCCAACTTCAAAACCCGGAAAGCATACCGAATTTAGGGCTTGTGATTTTACTCAAAATAGCCTATTTATAGCCGGAATGCTACCGATTTCAAAACTGAAAAATATTTTCGAACCTTCAAAATTGCGGCCCGATAACACTTTTCCAATTTTTGAAAAAGTCGGGCCATCCACCGAGTTTTTTTGCGGATTTTCTTAAAAATCCCTTTTCAAAAACTTTCCTATTCTTAGAACTTCCCGTATTTAGCAGTGTCGGGTCGTGTCATAAGTCGGTGAGGTCTTTAGCGTCGGAACTCTGTCGATCTTACATCACAAGTTTCCTCCCTATCACAGTCCGCCTTATTTGACTAAGGCATGGCCCACCTACGTAGGACATACTCCTACAAAGGGCGGCCCGTCTACACATTCGAGCCCAAATTCTGGGGATGTCTGACGTGGACCTTCCTTCGAATAGGACCCGACTCACATTGCCAGATCCTAAAGGAGGCCCACCTTTTGCAAGTCACCCGTCTAGGTGTCTTTTACGAGTCATTTCCTTTTCAGTCTTTCCTTTGCTCGAGATGTACTTTTTATTCCAGGATTTGGGTCAGTTTCTGATTACGCGGTATTCTTACAGACAGGCCACCCATAACCATACGCCAACGCAAGATGCAAGAAACCTTGGACCAATTGGCAGCCTCGCTGGCTAAGATGGAGGCCCAATTGACAGCCATCAGGACCGACCAAACCACCCTTGCCACCCGTTTATGTGCCGTGGCGCAAGGAACTCCTAAGGTCGGGAACGAAGCCACTGGGCCCATAGCTGAACTGGTTAGCACCGTTCCATACGATCCATATGAAGAGCAGGTCCATTTGTCAACAAACAACTCGATCCATACGGAAAATGCTCGCTCCTACTCGCCTCTGAATGACGAGCTACCCGCCAACCTCAACCTTACGGGCATACTGATGTTTGAGGGAACTGAAGACCCGGTTCATCACATTCGGGCTTTCAAGGAGTTCATGGCTGTCAAGGAGGTGAAATCCACCATGTTCAAACACTTGTTTGCTTCCTCCCTTGAGAAGCATCCGAAAGCCTGGTACTACAGGCTCGATTCCAAGAAGTGCAAGACTTGGGATGATGTGGCAACAGAATTCGGTCGGAATTACGCTGATAATACCGAGATCTAGACTACGATGCGTACTTTTTTTTTTTGATGTAATGTGAGAATTTTATTCCAATAACGATTAATTTACAAGCAAGTACAAGCAAGGTACAGCTCTAAGTATGTACAAAATGATCAACGACTCGACAGTTACACTTGCAGCTTCCTAAGTATTTGTCGTTCCTCAAGTGTTTTGCAAGGATTTTCCAATAGGCCCTCAATTCTACCTCTCAATTCTTATCTTATTTTCTTGAAATTAGTATTAGGATGTACCAGGACACCCTCATATCTTGCAGTATTCCGACTTATCCATATTGTGTGATGGAATGCATTTAGAACCATAGCTTGTAATTTCCCCTTCGAACCATCAACCATGTAATAGTCTGGTTGCACTGGCATGCTCATCTCAATCCAGTCACTCAACTTCCGTCGATTTTTTTTTACTGTAAACGCAATCAATCATCAGGTGATCAGCAGTTTCCTCCTCAGCCGCGCATAAACAGCAATCCAGAACATTGCAGCCAATAAATCTTGAAATTCTTACTCTGGAGGTTATGGCCCAAGAGCCCAAAGAAGGTTTCACCAAATACCTTCAAAGGTGGAGGGCCAAGAGTGTGAAGTTGGTCGATAAGCCCAACGAAAAAGTGCTAGTGGAGGCTTTCGTGAAGAACCTCTTCCCTTCCTACCGGGTCCATCTCCGGTATGCCGTCATACCCAACTTTGTCACTCTAATCGAAATGGGGACGAGGATCGAGGATGACTTAAGGTTAAAGAGCCTTACTAAGGGATATCAAGGGGCCAGCTCGTCCACCAGCAAGCCCATATCTGCAGCTGCAACCCGCAACATCTTCGACGAGGTTAATCTACTGGATGCCTCATCCAAAAAGAATACACCAACTCGGGTATTCACTGATATAGGGACGACCTATACATATGCCTTACAAAGGCTATCTTCAAAGGGTCTAATCCAACCGATAGGCCCTACTCCGGATGTCCCGGTAGAGAAGCGATCCAAGAGCTACAATGTCCAGGCCTATTGCCAATATCATCGAGGTAATGGGCACGATACTGAAAAGTGTTGGAAATTGAAGCATCTGATCCAAGACTTGATCGAGAGCGGGAAAATACCGTTTCCCGGGGACAAGCCAAGCAACATAGAAATGATATTTCGTATCGAATGAAATCGATTCCAATTTACCATGTCGTTGCAATTCTAATACATATTGCGTTGAATGCAATTGTTACGATTGTTTGTAATACTTATCGTGTCGAATACTATTGATAAAATTGTAAAAGGAATGACATTATAGTACTTGCTTATCGTGTCAAATACAATTACAACAATTGCCACTAAATGACGTTTTATTGTACTTATTGTGTCGAATACAATCGCTACAATTCTTATTAGTGGGAAAATCAAAACATTTACCGCATCAATAATAATCGGCACTAAAATCGACACTAAACCTCATCTTCTTTCGCGTCGCTTTTGAGAACCTAACCCAGCGAATAGATTATTCGACACGAAAGGCTACGGCAACGCCGCCTACCTCAACGAATACACAATCAATGGGGAAACCTTTCGCGTCGAATAGAATTGCCACGAATTACCAAAATAATCGCCGCGAAAGGGTGATTTTGTTGTAGTGACTGGAGAGGTAATCGACTGTTCTCACCTCATTTCCCCTCTTATCCCACAAATTAACGGGATATGGTTCGATGATGAAGAAGATGTCTACCTAGCCAAAAGGGAAGCTATCCCCATCACCATCGAAGAGGTTCGAAAAGATAAGTCTAAAGCCTTAGCCACCAACCACCTCGCCATCGCTGGGCATCCCACCCCAACAACCGTCACTAAACCTGCCAGGACGGAATCCGTCCTTGAAGAACCAAGCAACGACACGGCCCTGGTCAAGCAATTGAAGAGGGTTCGAGCTGATCTCACCATATGGCAAGTCCTGGTTAGCTCGCAAGAACATCGGGAAGCACTGACTAAGGCTCTCGATCAAATCAAGGTCGACTCACAAGTTACCCCCGCTGAAATGGTAGCCACTATCATGCCCTATCCCAAGGGCAAGTCCAAAGAAGAAGGCCCGCTCATCACCTTCTCCGTGTCCGATCTTCCACCGTTCGGAAGCGCCCATAACTTGGCCCTGTACATCACAGTCATTTGCCGAGGGAAGTACCTCCCAATGACCCTGATCGACGACGGATCCGTCGTGAATTTCCTTCCTTTAAGGACCGCCAAAGCTCTCGGCATCACCGAGGCCGACTACCTTCCAACTGCACAGACTATTCAGGCTTTTAATGGGAGCCCAAAACCGGTTGCTGGGGCCGTCAAATTAACAATCATAACGGGCCCAATCGAGAAAGAACTAGAGTTCCAGGTGATTGATGTCACCTCTTCTTCAATTTACTACTCGGAAGGCCCTGGATCCACGCGGTCAAAGTCGTGTCCTCTACCCTTCACAGAAAGGTCAAGATGCCTCTACAAGACGGTGTCATCACTCTAGAGGCAACTCCCATGACCGTGGCAAGCTGCAAAGCCACGGGCCGGGCCGACCCACGGGGATTTGATTTCGTGGGAATGATTGAAGGGAAATATCTCTTCAAGCCCTATTTCACAACTAGCATCGGTATGATGCTACAACAAAAGAGTATCACGATTCGGCCTAGGGTATGCTGCGACCCCGGAAAACATGTTTCATGCCGATTTTCAGAAGGCCCAAAACATCATCAAGGGTACCTATTTGGGCCCTTATAGCCTGAAACTAACCGACTACTTCGTCACTCCAATATTCGGGGCTATTCAAGTGGGCCTCTACCGACCCACCATCACATATCCCGAGACCAAAATGGCTTGGGAATGCAATTTCATCCCCGATGACATATTTGCCCTCGTCTAGACGGAATACAAGGAGGGTGCCGACAATTCCGAGCCCGTGCTAGGGCTCTAATTTGGGGAGGACAAGGCCATCCCCGCTCCTAAAGAAGATCTAGTCAATCTGATCCTCCGCAGCAACCGGTTCGATCCAATGAAGCTAATCTCCAAAGTTGGTGCAGACACCGGGAAAAGGGCCTAGAGGAAAACCATCAAGTGGACTGACAGCCAGGGTCAAGTCTACAAGTTGACCACCGGGGAAGGAGACATGCCGGATACCGAGTCCGAGTCTGAGTTTGAGTCGGAGTCAGAGTCCGAGTTTAGAGGGTCTGGTGCTAGAGTCCAGTCTGTAACCCCTATCCCCTTAGTCACTTCCAGTGGAGTCTCGGGGTCTGTCCCGAGGGCATTTCCTATCTCGCCTCTAACCAACGATCAGATGGCCGCTCTCTTCGAGATATTTTCCAAATTTAATATCAATATTAACGATAACCGTTCCTCTTACGAGTTGTCTTATTTTCAAAACAATTTCAAAAATTTTATATGCAATGACATTAAGAAACCCGACGAACAGGTACCTCTACCTCCGCATCTGATCGAGCAGCTCGAACAAAGGGAATCCCGAGACCCGGTAATTGAAGAAACTAAGTCCATCAATGTGGGAATCACTTTAGAGCCCCAGATGCTTAAGTTAGGATTATCCTTATATCCCGAGGAGAGACAACAATTCACAGACCTCCTCCAAGAATTCAGGGATGTCTTCGCATGGTCCTACAAGGACATTGCCGGGAATAGATCGGGAAATAGCTGAACACCATATACCCATCAAAGATGGGTGTAAGCCGGTAAAACAGAAGCTCCGAAGAATGAGGCCCGAATGGTCTCTCAAAGTCAAAGAAGAAGTCGACAAGCAATTCATAGCGGGCTTTATATAAGTGTCTGAATATCCAGACTAGGTTGCAAACATCGTGCCGGTACCTAAAAAGGACGGTAAGGTGCGGGTATGTGTAGACTTCCGGGACCTTAATAAGGCAAGCCCAAAAGACGATTTTCTGTTACCACACGTCGACATACTGGTGGATAACACGGCCGATCATGCCCTTCTATCATTTATGGACGGGTATGCCGGGTACAATCAAATCAAAATGGCGGAAGAAGACATGGATAAGACCACCTTCATTACACCTTGGGGTACTTACTGCTACACCGTTATGCCATTTGGTCTCATCAACGCCGGGGCCACTTATCAACGAACCGCCACTACCTTATTACACGATATGATGCATAAGGAAGTGGAGGTTTATGTGGACGACATGATCGTCAAGTCCAAAGACCGAAACGGGCATATCACGGCCCTAAGGAAATTCTTCACCCGATTACGTAAGTACAATATGAGACTAAACCCTCAAAAGTGCAGTTTCGAGGTAAGATCGGGCAAATTACTGGGCCATATCGTTAGCCAACGCGGCATCGAGGTCGACCCAGCTAAAATCAAAGCCATCACTGAAATGCAGCCACCCAAAACTGAAAAAGAAATAAGGGGGTTTCTCGGGAAAGTCCAGTACATCAGCCGGTTTATTTCAAAGCTAACCATGGTATGTGAACCCATTTTCAAGAAACTGAAGATAGGAGAACGAACACTATGGGACGATAAATGTCAAACGACTTTCGATAAAATCAAGGAGATTCTGTCTGCTCCGCCGGTATTAATGCCACCTCAACCCGGTTTGCCTTTGTCGTTATACCTAACAACGACCGAAACAGCCATGAGGGATATGCTGGCCCAGACAGTCGACTCGAAAGAAAGGGCTATTTACTACATTAGTAAAAAGTTCCTGGAATACAAATACAAGTACACGATGCTCGAGAAGACGTGTCTAGCTTTAGTTTGGGCCACTAAAAAGCTCCGACACTATATGCTCAGCCACGAGGTACATGTTTTATCCAAAATGGATCCTATCAAGTACTTGTTCGAGAAGCCCATCCTTAACGGCAGGATGTCCAGATGGACTTTGACGCTAGCAGGGTTTGACCTCAAGTTCGTACCATTAAAAGCCATTAAAGGCCGGGTAGTAGCAGAATTCCTTGCCGATAGTCTTGTATCTGAAGAAGAACACACCGATACTTGGGCCTTTCTAGATGAAGACATATTCCATACCGACACCGAGACATGGGATTTGTATTTTGATAGGCCGTCCAACTTCCGAGGATTCGGAGTCGGGATTCTGCTAATATCACTGAAAGGGGAGAACACCCCGTTATCCATTAAACTGGATTTCGACGTGACTAACAACGCAGCTGAGTATGAAGCATGCATTCACGGGTTGGAAGTCGCCGCTGATTTAGGAGTAACGAACCTCCGGGTCCACGGTGACTCATCTCTAGTCATCAATCAAGCTCTCCACAAATGGAAAACTCGGAATGCAAATCTCGTGGCTTACCAAGCGCGAATAAGGGTTCTCGAGAAACAATTCCAAAAGGTAGAATGCATCTATCTACCTCGGGAGGAAAACCAATTTGCAGATGCACTTTCCAAGTTAGCATCTTTATTGAATATCCTGGAGCATCTAACCAGCATGCCGATTTGTGTCGAAAGACGGTCCGAGCCGGCATACGTCCACGCGATTCAAGACATCGAAATAATTGATCCAGAACCTTGGTATCAGGCTATTCTAACCCACCTGACAACGGGAGAATATCCTCCGGGAACTGAAAACCGGGCCAGGAAAGCCCTACGAAGGTTGGCCACCCAATTTATTCGTACGGACGACGGACAATTATACAAAAAGACGGCACAGGGGGCTCTCCTCCTATGTGTCGACAAAATACAGGCCAAAAAGGTTATGGCCGAAGTACACTACGGTGAAAATGGCCCGCATATGAACGCCCATATGCTAGCCCGAAAAATCATGAGGCTCGGATATTATTGGAGCAGCATGGAAACCGACTGTCAGTTATATGTCAAACACTTCCATAACTGTCAGATTTTCGCCAATGTGCAACATATGCCGTCATCCCTACTATACACCATGATGTCACCATGGCCATTTTCGACGTGGGGTATTGATATAATCGGAAAGGTAAACCCTTCCGGGACGGGAGGTCACTGTTTCATTTTGGTTGCTATCGACTATTTCACCAAATGGGTCGAAGCCGAGTCGTATCGGATCTTGAATGCCAAGCATGTGGCCAAATTCATCCAAAATAAGATTGTATGCCAATACGGGATCTCGCACGAATTCATCAGTGATCACGGGACCCATTTCCAAGCTCAAACCACTGCTTTGCTAGCAAAATATAAAATCCAACGGCATACATCTTCGCCTTACCGTCCCCAAACAACTGGAGCGGTAGAGGCAGCCAATAAAACAATTGTCACCATACTTAAAAAGATGGTTGAGAATTACTGGGACTGGCCCGACAAGATACCTTTCGCCCTAGAGGGGTATCTGACGTCAATCCGCACCGCGACCGGAGCAACCTCATATTATTTGACATACGGAATGGAAGCGGTCCAACCAGTCAAGCTAGAAGTACCATCCCTCAGGATTTTACTTGAGAGCCAGGTGCCTGAAGCAAATTGGGTCCAAGCCTGATACGACTCGTTAGTCCTTTTAGACGAAAGGCGGTCTCGGGCCCTCAACAATATCCAGATATATCAGAAAAAGATACAACGGGCCTTCAATAAAAGAGTTAGGCCCAAAAATATCAAAGAAGGGGATCTAGTTCTAAAATCGGTCCGTGCATTACTACTAGTCGACCCGAGAGGAAAATTCAAATCCAATTAGGCTGGGCCGTATTTAGTAAAGAAGGTCCTATCAGGAGGAGCGGTGATGCTGACAGACTTGGACGGGAATGAATTCGTCAATCCAACCAACTTGGACCAGTTGAAGCGCTACTATCCCTAAAACCTTATCTCAATGTCATTTGCAAAAAGTTTATAAAAATTTTGCTTTTTATAAATTTTCAAAATTATAAGCAAGTCAATAAGTTAGGATTATTTATCCTACTATCGCACACCTCGAACTAATTGTCTTGGTGTATTTCGAAATTGCAAAAAAAAATCTATCCTGAACTACGTTTGGTTTGATTCCGCTAATCGTGGATACGTAGGCAACCCCTCAAAAGGGTACAATCACTGCAATAACGAAAAGACGGAAATGGTATTCACTAATATGTCTTTTATTAAAAACCCGATAAACTCGGGAATTTCAAAATTACATCACAAAAAAAAAGCACACCACAAAAATAATAGCAATACTTAAATAATAAAATTAAGGAGACTAGTATTCAGGGCATTTTGCCCTTTCCCTTGTCTTTTGGGTCGCGTGGAGCCCAGAGTCGACGAGGTGGGGCGAGCGATCCCGGATCACGGGGGGAACCTCCTTAACTCGAACCCGTTTTTCTTCGACATCGGATCTTTTGCCATTGTCACCGGTCCAAGTCGAGCCCGTACATGCTCGGGTAGCCTGTCTCGAGGACCAAGTTGATCCTGAACCGCCAGCTTCTGACCAAGTCTCCTTTCTAAGTCAGTCTGGGGGCTCACTCTCTAGCACTGGACCCTTCATCTTGAGACCTAGTTCTCCCCCTCTGACCTGACATTAGACGGACCATTGTAGCCGGAGTATCACCTTCGTCGAAGAAGCCCCTATTGTCTTTAACTTGCTCCCTTCACAGCAGGTCGAAAGCTTCATCAACTTTTAAAGCAGCTCTGTCCTTGGCAGAATCTGCTTTAGTCCACCTCACATAAGAATCTGATACCCAAATTGAATGAAGAGATTTGGGAATGGGCCAAGTATGCCGAGTGTACCATCGTTGCATTCATGTGTCGCACATCACATTCGTTAGTTGGGTAGATTCACTCACAACTGCTTCAACCTCCGGGATTCTTTGGAACCAACCATACTGCCTTAGTGTGCGGTCAGGGTAAAGATTGATCATCTGCCTAAAAGACAAGATTTCCTGGTAGCGAGCCTTATCCCACGGAGCCAAGCCCATCCAAACATAAATGGGCCACCACGGCACTACCCATCGGATCAACGGACCACTATGAAAAGACAACACTTCATCCCAATATTTTTGAGTAATGTGGCGAGAAAAATCAATAGCCAGTCTCCTTGTCATCACCTGGTTAGGTCGATATCGACTTTGGTCGAGGGGAGGATCTATGACCGATAGCCTCTCAAATAACCAAAGCTGAAAAAAAGAAACAAAAAATATGAGATTCCGAGCAAAATGGACGTCCGCCTGAGGGCACTCGATCGAGTGCCTAGGGGTCACTCGATCGAGTGGCGCCCCTGAAACCGAACAGGAGGCCGTTTATGAGGGCACTCGATCGAGTGCCAGGGTGACTCGATCGAGTGCCCGCTGTAGCAGAAAATCGCAGAAAAAAAAATCGAAAATTGAGAAATCGAATAAAATCAAAAAATCCGAAGCGATATACTTGCAACAAACGGGTGCTCCCGGTTAGACGAACCAACGAATCCCTCTTGCGATTGTCCAAGCCCTGGATAATTTCTCCCGTTATCAGCCAAGCTGGACTGTGCTCCGTCTCCATCAGGTCAACCACAGTAAAAAGGCGGACATCACCCATGCACGACAACAAATCCATGTGACCTTCAAGGGCATAAACGTGGAGCATACAAAAGGAGAAAGCCCTACGGCTGTGAACCAGTTTGACCCGAACATCATGCGGGTTCATAAACTTTCTCGGCCAAGTCAATCAAAGAAATAGTATTGTCTTCAGCCATTCGAGATACTTCGTTGTGGGAAAGTCCTAAAAATTCTCGTAATTTCCTTCTTGGGTCATGGACCGAAAACGGGACAGCGGGACGAAGTATAGGGTTCCATCCTCCCACAGCAGCAATCTCCTCGGGTAAAGGACATATTTCGCCCCGAGGAAAGGCGAAGACATGGTATGTGTCGTCCCAATAGGACAAACAAGCATCAAGAAAGTAGCGGTCCACCTGCATCTGACGGAACGTATACAGCTAAGTAATACCCGTCTGGTTCAAAGCTACCTTATTCGTGTCCCTAAAGCATCGAGACCATTCTTGCAGCATCGCTGTCAAGCGTTCAATTCCCGTGGCCTGGCTAAAATTCTTGAAAAGAATAAGGAGTTTTTTTGTTAAGAAGAGGAGAATTGTGAAAGTTGTGAGAAAAACTAAGACAAGGGATTGGGTATTTATAACATCAAGCCCTACAACCCTCTTTCCATATCTTTTTTTCATGAAGTTTCCTAATTCTAGTAGGGCTTAAGCATACAGGCCCAGTCTCAGATTCCTCAAATGTCAGCACAGGAATTAGTCATCCCGAGCATTCCTAATTTTCAAAGATTAAAAAAAATTCAAAAATTTCAAAATTTCAAAATTCGAAAAATTCAATTTGTATTCCCCAGCGCGAGTCATATTTTTACCTACATGTTGCATGCAAACTTTATGTAACTTATACAGGTAGAACTTAAGGCTTCAGAATTAAGCCCGCGCAGCTCACATATCTCCCCAGTGGAAAGCCCAAGGCGGCATTTTCTCTCAAATCAGCACAGGATGGGCCCATATACAGGCACACCCAGGACTTATACGTCAAGTCTGATTCCCCGCGGAGTTATCATCATCAACTCGCGTATGATTTCTATCTTATGGCTGGCGGGCCCTTCACGCGAGTCTAATGGACTATGAACGACCCGACCGGAAGTCTACCGGGCCTTAATCCTTGATTGGCCTGGTAGCTACTCTGACTTTCGCCCTGTCCAAGCCTCAGTCAGAGTGGGGGCTCTGTAGACATCTACATTTGGCTGCTAGGTGTCTATAACAGTTTCCAAAAAACACCCGATGATGATCGGACGCAAACGTGCTTCTACGCGCTCGGATATGGGCAAAAAACTGTTAGTTTTTGGCTTTGGCTTTTTACGGAGTACAAATCTCACAAAATCGACTTCAAATTCTGGCCCAACGGGTCATTTCCAATCAAATAAGACTAATTTGGGTCAAAACCGGCACCGGAAATAAAACCGACTTTTAGCGACCGGGTCAAACCCCGGTCAAAGTCATTTCCGAGGCACAAAACAGCCATACAAATATCAAGAATCCAACCCAGACGCAAAATCTTCAAAATATTCCTGTCCAGTTAACCCACTCGGCCGAGTGTCAGCCCACTCGATCGAGTGGGCCTCCAAAAGGGCCGTTGTCGCCTTCTAGTTGGGCCACTTGATCGAGTCCATCAGGGCACTCGATCGAGTAACCCTAGACGGGGGAGGGGGAGAATTCCTATATTTACACCTCCTTTGCAACACCTTTTAACAACTTTTCACCTTTACAAATTTCACATACAACTTACAACCCTAGTATCTAGCAAACCCTAACCACCATAACTCCATCTACATAGATCTCGATACTCCCGTGCTCAAGCCACAATTAAACGAGTCCCGCCCGAGAACGCGAAACATTTAGGTTGTGGGTGTAAAAAACCCGATTTCTTCCCTTTCTTTCTTCTCTCTTCTCGTCCGTCTTCCTCGTCTTCCATCTTCTTCTTTTTTTCGTTTTTTTCTCTTATTTCTAATATCGTTAATATTACTAGTATTAAAACATTAAAATACCCGCTAATTCGTGTCGAATACAAAGGATGACGGAATAAGAAAATCCGAATACAAGGGTGTTTCACCCGATGTGGCCGGTCGCTTATCCCAACACCCCAAGTATTTGAATGTTGAAGCGAGTCAACGTCAACAATAGCGTTTTTTTATTTTTAATTTTTATCGCATCGTTAGTCCCGTTTAATCATCCGCGTTGTTGTCGTCATCATTAATATCGCATGTTCATTGATTTCTTAAAACTATTTCGAATCAAACACTTTTATTTAAATTAGGTCGAAACCCGTTGATGCGGATCCGACATCACATAATCCGCAGGGATTCGTTACGATGTCGAGATGCGGAGGGAATCAATTTTTAATTCAAGCAAATATAAGGCGTCGTTCTTTAGATTCGATACCAACTAATAGTCGGATATCGTATCTAAACGAATTAGTCAACATATTTAACTAACTCGAATTCGTTGATGCTAAAATAGTTGTCATATAGTTCAAAGGAAAAAATCACGACACTATAAACACGGAGATAATTTATTTCGTTTTAGTTCGATTTAAACGACTTACAACATATTTTCTAGATCTCGCCCTAAGTATTCGACATTGATTCCGTAATCAAATATCGGACACAACGAGCATCAAAATTCAAGTCGAGCATAAATCACATAATATTTCTGCCCGACTTGACAAAATCATCGATTTTCCAAAATCAAAACAACAATTTCGAAATCTATAAGAAATTGCGAAACGAACCCCGGTTCATACAGGGGGCACTCAATTGAGTGCCTAGTCCACTCAATCGAGTGGCACCCCAAAAACCGAGGCAGAAGGTTCTTTGAGAACCACTCGGCCGAGTCTCGCAATGACTCGATCGAGTGGCTGCTCACTCGGTCGAGTCCCTCCATGATTCGGTCGAGTGACACCTCAAATTCCGGGACCGAAACTTTTTCCGAGGTCCACTCGGTCGAGTCCCTCAATGACTCGATCGAGTGGCCCTTTGTCACGTCAAAACTGTGAATCCCGCAACGCCTTTCGAATCTCGATAAAATTCTTTTTATGACTTTGGTCAACACGTGTCAAGTCAATCACGTGTCATACTACTTTCCAAAATCATGCATCATATCTCGCTACATCATTCTATAGAGTTTGTTGTCAAAAGGCACCTAACATTTAGATCTTTTGTAAAAAGGCACCTAAATTTTTTTTTTTGCCCAAAAGCACCTTCAATTTACATTTCTTTGTTAAAAGGCACCAAACACCAACTTCCGTCAAAAAACCGTCAATATTGACGGTTTCCATCCTAATCTTCTTCCATCAACCCTTAATAACACTCATCCCTTAACCAAACTCAATCAACATTTTCCTTCCCTCTTTCTTTGCATTACCTTATTATCTTCTTTTCCCATTCTCTTTATTTTTCCACAATAATCAATTTTTCCTCCCAAAAAAACTTAATTTCCATTTAAAACCCCCTTTACTCTCCCCTTAATTGAACCACGTTTTTTTCCCACTTTTGCATATTCTCAATTAACATGTCATCTTTAAGTATTCGTCTTATATGATACACATAAAGAATGAAATACAAATGATTACTAAACCAAAAATGAATTGACAAATACAAAAAATGAATAACAGATGATTACTTAAACTCACAAATTTAAACACAAAAATTAGTATTCTTGATTTCTTGCAACAGAAATTTCATTCAATTCAGTATTAACTAAAAAATTTATCTAATAAACTCTAACACATACACATACCCTAAAATTATACTCGAAATTAAGGGTAAATAACATAAAAATGGAAATTGAATTCAAAAATTAAATTTGTTCTTAGAATGAAGAACTATAATTAAAAACTTACCGATTGAGCGAAAACTTGATGGTTTTTACTTAAGTAATGGGGATTGATAATTGAGATGTATGCAAATAAAGAGTAGCTAGAAATGAAGGTTGAATTAAGGAAAAAGATTGATTGGGTTTGATTAAGGGAAGATGGTTGAATTAAAGAAAGCGGGTTGGTTGAGTTTGATTAAGGAATGAAGGTTGATTAAGGGTGGATGGAAGAAGATTAAAGGATGGAAACTGTTAATATTGATGGTTTTTTAATGGAAGTTGACGTTTAGTGTCTTTTAACAAAGAAATGTAAATTTAAGGTGCTTTTGGGCAAAAAAAATAACTTTAGGTGCCTTTTTTACAAATGGCGTAAATGTTAGGTGCCTTTTGACAAAAAACTGCATTCTATATTATTCGCAAACCGTTATTATCGTTACTAACACGTTTGTTTCTATTTTGGCATTTTTATTTCCGTTATTTGTTTTATTGTACTAAAATGAATCTCGCATGCTAAATACAACTTTGACGTTAATTTTAGATGCATTAAATCGACATAGCAACTTATTCAAATTTTTGCATGTTTAGTCAAAACATTGTTTGCATAACATTCCATCGTATTACTAACGCTGTAGACACCCGCATTTTGACTGCCAGGTGTCTATGGTAGTTTCCAAAAAAAAACACCCGATGATGATCGGACGTCAATGTGACTTAATACGCTCGAATACGGACTTAGAATCAATAGTATCCGACGTGGGCATTTAGCGGAGTGCAAATCTCTCAAAACCAACCTCAAATCCAGGCCCAGTGGGTCGTTCCGAGTAAAATAAGACTAATTTGGGTCAAAACCGACACCAAAAAATAAAACCGTCTTTTGGCGACCGGGTCAAAACCCGATCAAAGACGAATCCGTCCATAAGACCATCCAAGTGCGCTTCTAGAAGCTAGCCTCAACTACCAAATCACACTCAAAATTGTCAACAAATCTTTCCTAAAAACACTCCCTCCATTTTTAGCCACTCGATCGAGTGGTTCACATCCACTCGGTCGAGTAAGGCCATGAACCGGCCGAACCGGACTCGAATCGGGCACTCGATAGAGTGCACACGCTCCACTAGATCGAGTGGCCCTAAACCGGGTATTTCTCCTATAAATACCCCGTCACCCTAAACCTTTTTCCAAAAACTTTACACAACACTAAAAAAACCCTAAGCAACCTTGGCAATCCGACACTTAGCACACATCAAGCAATTCAAACCAACATCTTCTTCAACCTTCAAACATTCATCACCCTTGAGTTCTAGGCACTCATACACATACACACACACAAATACATTCAAAATTCCGAGATCAAAACTCGTCAAAGACACACACCATAACTCACCCTACATTTCTCGACACTCCCGCGCACACGCCGCCACTACGAGTCCGTTTCCGAAATTGATTAAGCATGTAGGTTGAGGGTGTCATTAAATCCCATCATCTCTTTCTCCTTTCTCTTTTCTTTTTCGATTATATACTACTACTACTACTACTACTACTACTACTACTACTACTACTACTACTACTACTACTACTACTACTACTACTACTACTACTACTATTATTATTATTATTATTCTAACACTAATACTAACATTTTATTTCGACACTAACTTTTAATTTTGTGCATAATAACTTTTTAATTTATTTTTGTATACTAACATTTTATTTATGTACTCTAACCTCTAACATTTATTTATTTATTTATTTTTTTACATTTCGTCATAATACTAATACCGTGTATATATATATATATATATATATATATATATATATATAATAATAATAAAACATCGGATCGGACACGTTTGACTCTGAACACCGCTCCAAGTCCGTTTAATCTCTTTACGAGTCACGACAAAGGTGGCACCCTTTCGAGGAGCGCCGCCCCAATGTACTCAAGGGCGTAACGAGATCGTGGTCGTTCATAGTTGAACGTGTACGACTCCATTTCTAAGATTAACGCGGAGCCCATTGATGCGAAAATCGACATCACATAATCCGTAAGGATTAGTATCGATGTCATGACGCGGAGGGAGACAATTTCGTCGTTAATCAAATTTTTCAATCTCATAACATCCTTTTCATAAAAATCCGATAACGGTATTATAATCGTATAAGTACACGATTAAAACACCGGAAGCCGGGTCAAATTTAAATCATGCAATATTTTTATTTAACTCGGTCAACGATCGACTTTAAACAAATAAAAACGAAACGAGCTCGACCGAGTGCCATGGGCCACTCGATCGTGTAGCACCCTAAAAACAGGCAGTAGCAACCCTAAAGGTACACTCGATCGAGTCCAAGCCATGACTCAATCGAGTGGGCCTTGTAGCCTGGAAATCCGAGGACTCTAGCGCATCATTCGAGCCTCGTCCTTTTTCTACGACATTAGTCGTCACGTGTAAAGTCAATCACGTGATCTCTTTTTCAAAATACATGCATATCATTGCACATAAACAACTTTGATCGACGGTCTCACTATTAATCTTGCGTTGACGACTCCTTAGTCGTATCCGATGCACGATTAATTTAGACTCCAATTTCTCGATATGATAAGTTGGGATAAGGCATCGAGATTAGGGATCGGGCTAGCTCCACGCCTAGGTCCTATATCTCCGTCCTTTGGCTAGTACACAAAATAATGCGTATTTAATCAAAGTTCGTCCATTTACACGACTCACGGTCTAGTTTATATTTACTATATACGGGTCCGTTCCTAGCTAACGTTTACCATTTCCTATTCAATTATTCTATTTTATTGCTCGTTGTATTGTGAATTCCGGGTTGTATTTCCGCCCGTGTAACTTGTAACCGATTTTTATTGCGTTGCTTTATTTATTTGCGTTTTACCGTTTATAAATGAACCCTCGTATGTGATGGTAGGGATTTGCCGTGGATCCCCACCGTCAATAATATCCAACTAATCCTAACACGTAGATAGGGCAAGTCGGGTCGAATCCACAGGGACGGTAAGAGGTGTCTAGACTAGGTCTACCTAAACACAAGACTATGTCAACGAGCTAAACTAGACTAAAGAAATAAGAAGGGGATGAATCTATGACTACAACTAAGGTAACGAAGAAATCAAATAAGAAAAGGGTAGGGTTAGGTCGGGGTTATAAGTGTAGTAGGATAGTTGGGAGATTGAAGGTGTAGGTTTCACCTAGTTACTAAGGTCGGTCCGCGCTCTCGCGTCAAGGCCAATGTCCGCACTCTCGTGTCAAAGACAAAACCCGAATACTTATGCAAGTTGTCACCCAATACACAAGGATTCAACCACAAATCAATCACACAATGAGAAGAGGAAGACAAGCAAGAGGAGTATTTGCAACTACTACTCTAACAAGCAATTCAACAAACACATGGAGCTCTTAATATGTGACTAGTAACAAAGAATCCACTTTTACCCACAATCAAACCCTAATCATCCATAATCAACACTTAATCCCCCTACTAACCCCACAACAAGTCTACTCACACATAATGAAGCTAATCCTAACCATAACAAAAGAAATCAACACAAACATCAAAACATCAATTATGAAATAACAAGAACAATGAACAATAAGTAAAGATTAAAACTTGAAAGATTAAACAAGGATTAAGATTAAAAGGATAAGGAGATTATACCTACTAACAAGAGGAAGAAAGATTGGAACTTGTATTAATAAGAAAAACCCAAAACAATCTCCCAAGGTTGTCAATCTGGGTTGAATCTTGAAGAATTCCCTTATTACAAGGATTAAACTAAGATTAACGATTAACTAAAGACTAATCTACTCTAATCTAAGCTAATCTAACCTAAAGTAGTCTAGGGTTTAGTGGGTAATGTCTAAGATAACATAAGATTACAAGAGGAAGGGTATATATAGGGTTACAAGAGAAAAGGAGAAGAAACAATGAAGCGCGGGCCTGAACTGGGCTCATCCTGGTCGGCATGGATGGTCCCGGTCAGGATGAGGTGTCGGTCCCGGTCGGGATGGACCCAAAACAGCAGCCCTCTCTTTTGTGCACTTCATCCCGGATGGGATGAGGTCCTTCCCGTCGGGGATGAGTCTTGTAGGCCTCCAATATGATCTTTAAGGTCCCTCCTTGCCTCTCATGGGTTTCTCATCGATTCTCGGGACTCGGGATCGAGCCTAAGCGGCTCGTGAATGGGTCCCAAGGTCTCGGGGTCGAATCCAAGGCATCGAGTGATCGTTCCTTCACTTCGTTGGCTCCAAAAGCGTATGAAACGAGTCGGAATCGTTCCAATTCTTCATGAATGGTCTCGGGAACCTAAAACGAACTAAAGGAAGCATAAGTAACCCATAAACCACTCCCAAGGAGCGATTCCACAAGGAAAACGGGACCAAAACACAACAAATTAGGCACTACAAACTACACTTATCAACTCCCCCACACTTAACCCTTACTCGCCCTCGAGTAAGCGCAAACTAACTACTAAACTAGTCGAGCGGGTATTAGCGCACCCTACCCCCTTTCAACTCACGCGAGTACACTTAGAGGAAAAGTATACTCCGCAAGGCAAGTAAGGTCTTGCGACAAAATTGTGGATGCAACCGGACACAAAAACACATAAACAACAAACACACTAACAAACAAGTAATCGGTTGCACCCAAAAAGAAACAAATACCGCTTCCCTCTAAAAAGCGGTGAAAGAAGCACCGGTTTAGGACTCAAGGCAAGTGACAACGTTCCCAAGCTAATAGGACAAATTGAGATGAACTAAACCCTAATAGTATGACGATAAAGCAACAAAAACGTTGGTAACTTACCTAGGTCCTCCTAACTTTCTAAGAACGTATTACGGGACGATCGGTGGGATGGAAAGTGGATGAACCACGGTGTTAGTCGAAACTGTAGGTAAGTGAAGACCCGCCCCTTTTAGCGATGAGCCAAGAGGGTCTTCCCATGCCCAAAACCGCTTAACTAGTCTAAGTAAAAAGGTGGCTATGATTGCAAAATGAGGGAAGACCGACCATTACCGCTATCATCCTTCCTAGGGACTCGGTCCTTTGGTAGGCTCTTCACGGTAATAGTCGGTAAAAGACTTATTTTTGAGATGGGGACTCTTTTTGTGAGATGGTTTTCTTTTGGCATTTTTTTTTCTTTTGCATTTTTTTTGCTTTGTGTGTTTCCATGCCATTTCTTTTTTTCTATTCTCTTTTTGGCTTTTTGTGCCTTTTCTTTTTCTTCAATATTTTCTTTCTTTCATTTTCTTTCATTTTCTTTTCTTTGCCCTTATGGCTTGATTTGAATTGTAGGCATTTCTTTGCAACAAGAAAGAGAGATTTCAACAAATTGCAAATTTATTTGGTGGATATGTGTAGAAGGTAGGGGAATGAGTGAGTAGGGGAGCGTCCTTCCCTTCAAACCCACAAAAAGGGGAAAAACTTGGACTAATCAAACAATTCCGAACACGGTCACCTAAGGGACGGAACTCGGCAACCAAGGCCTTTTCACACCGTGGGTGGTCATAATGGTGTAAATGAAAATCCCGTAGTAAATCCCTAGTAAGCTAGGTGGACTCAAGGTAAAGAACCGACGAAATCATTGATTTAGGGTCATTCTACTAGACCTAAGTCCAAGACTCGATTCATACTACTAGAAAAGGAAAGTAAACACTTGCACCCTAGCCTCTAAACCGGGTTTTCGAAAACCGTTTACACACATGACACACTACACAACACAAAACAAAGACACGACAAAAACGAAAGAAAGTGAGAGGCAAAAAGCAACAAAACAAAACGAAACAAACACAAAAAAGAGAACAAATTAAACACCACCCCGAACTTCCAAACAAGTCACCAAAACAACCACAAACTTTACAAAGGTCCACCCGAGCACACAACATCACAAACCTCCTCCAAACTTCACAAGAAATAGAGAAGAGAAAGGGATGAAAAGATGTTACCGGATATCTTGAAAGCCCTCCAAAGTTAACGGTGATTAAGCGACCTACAAGGAAAAAGGGAGGCAAAACACGCACGACAAAACAAATATACGAAACAATGACACAAAAGGAAAAGACACAAAAGAAAATCTTTTTAATTTTTGTGAAATTTTTTCAAATTTTTAGGGTTTTTAAAGATTTTTTTCGAAAAACTACAAAAATAAAACTAACTATGATAGAATATCGCTCCCCCACACTTAAACCGAGCAATGTCCTCATGCTCGATCGTAGTGTATGGAGACACTAAAGAAAAGAAAAGAAACTACGAAAATAAAGCTAAAAACCAAAAATGAAGCGGAGAAAAGGGTAGAATGTGTCCGGCCGGGGTGTAGTCAAGTAACCATGGGCCGAGACGAGAAAAGATATGGATGGGGGAAGAAATAAAAAGAAGGAAATAAAAGGAAATGGGAGGGGAGGACTAGGTGTAATCAAGTCACCTAGCCCGGATTCCGCCTAAATCCGACTAAATCCTACAAAAAGGGTGAAAATCTTGTAAATTTGGATTTTGAAAAGGACTCTCGATGTAGTCACGTCATCGAGAGTCGAGAGCAATAACTACCGAGGCCTCGAAGGGTACCATGACGCCATGACACACAAGTGTACAAGGGGAAGGGGACAGACAAGGGAAGACAAGCGACAAAAAACGGAAAATAAAGAAAGGATAGTTGCCGTACCCATGGGTTAGCAACTCACTCGCTCCATCGTCTATATGATCAATATAGGCACTTTGCTTGTCTTCTTCATTGTCATCCTGCTTCAAACTTGATAATAACGCATGGTTGAAGTGGTAAGCTTGCAATGGTGTGAGGAGGTGGGATTTGATGTGAAATTTGGTGTAAAGTGAAGAGAAAATGAGGTGAGGGTATGTAAATGAGATGCATGGGTGATATGGTATGAGCAAGGATAGGTAGGGAGGTTGGGAGGGGGTATAAAGTGGTTGGGTAGGCTCTCATGACCAAGAAGAGGCAAACGGAGGAGCAGGGGACCATCCCGGTCAGGATGGATGGTCCCGGTTGGGATGACACACCCGTCCCGGTCGGGAAGCTCCCTTCCCGGTCGGGATGGCTCAACAGTAAACTCAATATTTGGCACCCTCATCCCGGTCGGGATGACTCATCCTTCCTGGTCGGGATGCTCTCTTCTCGGCCGGGAGGGTTCTTCTAACCCTTCATAACCCCAAAAGCTTATCCAAAGCTTCAAAAACCGACTCCCAAGCTCACAATCCAAACTATATCAATAACCACTTCCTCTCTAAGATTCATCTTCACTTCTCACTTATCAAATAAGCTCAAGACATTCATCAAAATCCTTCCCTCACATCGCTCATCAAAATACCAAATTAATTACAAGAGTTTCACAAAACAAACAAAATCAAGAGACAAATCACACAAATACAAACGCAAGTACTCTAAAGAAGAGGAAAGAGGGATATACAACATGATGGTTCTTTAGGAACTCCGTCAAACCGAGAATGGAGAACTCTCATTCTTCAACCATAGCCCTCAAGGGCTCGGAGGAGCAAGTCAAACACACGACCGACATCGTAATGAAGGCCCAAAGAGTGCCCGAGCCAAGCTATCCTCCAAAGCCTCCGAGTCGGAAGCAAGAAGTAGTCACCAAAAGACCCGACATCATCTTTCATGTTGTCTCCTGGGTCTATCCATCCTACGAGCTTCACCGACCTCTTCCTCCCTAAGCATCGCCTCCAATCACAAGCAAGCTTCAAATCCTTGACAAGAGGCACAAAAAACGGCTTTGGCCTCATTTCCATGTTGCACATCCCCACACCTTCCTCAAGTTGTGGTTCCCCATCTTCATCACTTGTCCCCACATCATCTTGGAGGAGAGAATTGAAACTTCTACCGGCAGTTTCAATCTCTTCCAAGCCATTGCTTGGTTTACATACAAGGGGTTCTTGATGATTTTCCACATTCTCGGACAAGGGCAACTTGACCTCATCAATTTCACCCAACAACTTCACAAACTCCACCAACTCATCCAACTCACTAACCTCCTCCAATTCTTCACCAGCAATGCCTTCACCACGGGTCATATCCTCATTCGTCTCTTCTTGGGTGGACGATTGAGGTTCTTCAAAGCAAGTTTCACTTCTAAAAGGGACTTCATCGGCGGCTTCATGATTAGGTTGCTCCTCTTGCTCAAGCGAGCACCCATCGTCAAGTTGTGATGTTCGGGCTAAAAACATTGCGGTTTTAACCGCTAACGCATTCATTCGAGCGTTCGTCGCCTTGGTTTCCCTTTGATATTGGGCCATGAGTTCCTCTTGGTTCTTTTGCAATTGAATGGCCATTTCTTGGTTTCTCCTTTGCAATTGAAGAATCGATTGATACAACTCCAAGTTTGGCGCTTGGTGGTCATTGGTGTCTTGTAACGCTCCTTGAAAATCTTGACGATATCCAAGGAGTGGGCATCATATTGTTGGTAGCGAGGTTGAGGTGATTGGTAGTATTGTGGGTTATGGGGTTCATATTGTGGTTGAGGTGAAGGGTAATGTGGTGGGTTTTGGGGAAATTGGCTTCCATGAGGTGAATCATGATTAAACAAGGTGGGTTCACATTGATTGCTAGAGTAATAGCCACCATGATCATATGATTGATAAGCGTTCACTTGTTGGTAGCCGTTTCCATATCCTTGAAGCTCATACCCAGTGATGTCTTGATTATCCCAAGAAGCTTGATAGTAATTAGGGGTCATCATGTCATAGCTTTGATCCATAGAGGGAGAGGAGTAGCTTATATTGGCTCCTAAGTGTGGGGAGTTTAGATCAAACCTCATGCTCGCTCGAAATCTTGGCTTGTACCCGGTTGGAAACCTCTCAATCTAGCAACTGTCCGTTTATGCGGCTCTGAGTTGTAAAGAAAAGGATGGCGACCACCTCTAGGCAAAAACTGTGGACTAGGAGCAAATGTGAGAAGTCTAGTGCTTTTTGGGCACTAGACAAGAAGGAAATAAACTTCACACACACAAGAAGCAAAGGGACAAAAAGAAAAACACAAAACAAGAGACAAAGTCAAGTAACTAGGAAAACTAGACAACGGCGCCAAATTGATGGTAGGGATTTGCCGTGGATCCCCACGTCAGTAATATCCAACTAATCCTAACACGTAGATAGGGCAAGTTGGGTCGAATCCACGGGGACGGTAAGAGGTGTCTAGACTAGGTCTACCTAAACACAAGACTAAGTCAACGAGCTAAACTAGACTAAAGCAATAAGAAGGGGATGAATCTATGACTACAACTAAGGTAACGAAGAAATCAAATAAGGAAAGGGTAGGGTTAGGTCGGGGTCATAAGTGTAGTAGGATAGTTGGGAGATCGAGGGTGTAGGTTTCACCTAGTTACTAAGGTCGGTCCGCGCTCTCGCGTCAAGGCCAATGTCCGCACTCTCGTGTCAAAGACAAAACCCGAATACTTATGCAAGTTGTCACCCAATACACAAGGATTCAACCACAAATCAATCACACAATGAGAAGAGGAAGACAAGCAAGAGGAGTATTTGCAACTACTACTCTAACAAGCAATTCAACAAACACATGTGCTCTTAATATGTGAGTAGTAACAAAGAATCCACCTTTACCCACAATCAAACCCTAATCATCCATAATCAACACTTAATCCCCCTACTAACCCCACAACAAGTCTACTCACACATAATGAAGCTAATCTTAACCATAACAAAAGAAATCAACACAAACATCAAAACATCCATTATGAAATAACAAGAACAATGAACAATAAGTAAAGACTAATACTTGAAAGATTAAACAAGGATTAAGATTAAAAGGAATAAGGAGATTATACCTACTAACAGGAGGAAGAAAGATTGGAACTTGTATTAATAAGAAAAACCCAAAATAATCTCCAAAGGTTGTCAATCTTGGTTGAATCTTGAAGAATTCCCTTAATACAAGGATTAAACTAAGATTAATGATTAACTAAAGACTAATCTACTCTAATCTAAGCTAATCTAACCTAAAGTAGTCTAGGGTTTAGTGGGTAATGTCTAAGATAACATAAGATTACAAGAGGAAGGGTATATATAGGGTTACAAGAGGAAAGGAGAAGAAACAATGAAGCACGGGTCTGAACTGGGCTCATCCCGGTCGGGATGGATGGTCCTGGTCGGGATGAGGTGTCGGTCCCGGTCGGGATGGACCCAAAACAGCAGCCCTCTCTTTTGTGCACTTCATCCCGGACGGGATGAGGTCCTTCCCGTCGGGGAAGAGTCTTGTAGGCCTCCAATATGATCTTTAAGGTCCCTCCTTGCCCCTCATGGGTTTCTCATCGATTCTCGGGACTCGGGATCGAGCCTAAGGGGCTCGGAAATGGGTCCCAAGGTCTCGGGGTCGAATCCAAGGCATCGAGTGATCGTTCCTTCACTTCGTTGGCTCCAAAAGCGTATGAAACGAGTCGGAATCGTTCCAATTCTTCATGAATGGTCTCGGGAACCTAAAACGAACTAAAGGAAGCATAAGTAACCCATAAACCACTCCCAAGGAGCGATTCCACAAGGAAAACGGAACCAAAACACAACAAATTAGGCACTACAAACTACACTTATCAATATGCTAAATCACTTTGACGTGAATCAAGATGCATTAAAATGACGTAGCTCACATTTAATTCGCATGCTTAGCTAAAGACGCTGTTTGCATATCATTTAACCGAGTCACTAACGCGCATATTAGAAAGTCAAACGATGTCTTAGTAGAGGCTGCTAAGTGCGGGCGGGGTTGGGTGTCCTTAGTGGGTTTCCCAACACGTACCCTCACCCCTTACTCAGAACCTCGGTTTCCGGATGACCGAAACAGTTGGCGCATAAGAGTCATTCAATACACGATAACCGGTAGTGATGGTATCGGTATCGCAATGTAAATGGACGAGCCCAATAAACTCTGAAATCGAAATGGGCCGTACTTTGTGTATGGCCCATAACGATATAGAGTGGGCTCGAACGGGTCCGAACTCCCACAAAGTTCGGTGGCGACTCCATTTCGACTTAAATTTCAATTCGATCCATTCTCATATGGAGATGCATTCGCCTACCCAAACCCGCGAGTGGCCGCGTCGGGGTGGACCTACGTCATGTCCGCAAACGCGCGTATTCGAAAGTCAATCGATATCTTAGTAGAGGCTGCTAAGCGTGGGCGGTTGTGGACATGACATAGGTCCACCCCGACATGGCCACGCGCGGGTTTGGGAAGGCGAATGAATCTCCATATGAGATGGTCAAATTGAAATTTAAATCGAAGTAGGACTCGCCACCGAACTTTGTGGGAGTTCGGGCCCGTTCGAACCCTCTCTATGTCGTAGTGGGCCGTATACAAAATACGGCCCATTTCCGATGTCAGAGCTTGTTGGGTTCGTCCCTTTGCATTACGATACCGATACCGACATTATCGGATATCGTATATTGAATGACTCTCGTTGCCAATGGATTCGGACATCCGGAAACCATGGTTCTGAGTAAGGGGTGAGGGTACGTGTTGGGAAGTTCGCTAAGAACACCCAACCCCGCCCGCACTTAGCGGCCTTTACTAAGATATCGTTCGTTTTTTGTGTGCACGCGTTAGTTTGACGGTTAAATGATATGCAAAGATTATTTTCCCTAAGCATGTGAGAGAAAAAAAATAAATGGGTTGCTAAGTCGTTTAACGCATTTTAAACTAATAACATCAAAGTTATATTTAGCATGTGAAATTCGTTTTAGTCTAATAAAACAAAAGATGAAAATAAATCGCTAGAGCAAACAAGTTAGTAACAATTGAATAAATCGAATAAAGATGTAAATACGATGCTATGCGTGATTTTAGAAAAGGTTTATGACACGTGATGGATTAACACGTGTTGACCGAAGTCGAAAAAGTATTTATCGAAATCTGAAAATATGTCGCGAAAGTCGCTGTTTTATGTAAGGAACGAAAAGAATAGAAAACGAGCAAAACAAAAAAAAGGGTCGATTTTCCAGGCTCTCGCGCGAGTCGCCTGGGAGGGGCGAGACTCGCCCGGGAGTCTGTCCTGGATTTTTATTTTTCGAAAATCGTTAATTTTTATAAGTTGCGTACAAATATGGATTAATTTATACTCGATTTATATTTTCGATATTCGTCATATCCGATATTCGATTATGAAATCGACATCAAATAGTTGGAATGATTCTTAGAAAAAGTTTTGTAAAGTTTGTTTTGAAAAGAGTTTGAACGAAAAGAAAAAAAAAGTTAATTCTCTCCGCGTAAAAATCGTAAAAAAAAGATGTAACGATCAACGAGATTTAATTTAGTTCTTGTTAGATTCGATATTCGATTAGAGAATCGATATCGTATTTAAAGAACGTTTCGTTTTATGAAAATATTTTGTAATTCCGATACTAGAGATATGAAAAATATGCGACGAACGACACGTAAAAAAACATAGACCGACGACACGAAAAAAAAAACAAAAAAATCGTGAAAAAGGAAGAGAAATAGGAAGAATCGGGTTTGATTTTACACCCTCAACCTACATGCTTTGTTTTCTCAGAAAGGAGCTCGTCGGAAAGTGGCTTAGGCACGAAAGCGTCGAGACGATGTGGATGAGTTTAGGGTGGTGTGTTTGGACGTGTAGGCTAATGGGTTCGGCCGGCTACTCGGGGACGGATTCGTCGGGTTGTCGGTATTATGATGCTATTTTTGGATGTATGTCGTAGATGTGTAATGTATGGGAATAGTTGGCGAATTCGACGGGAAATAGTATGTTGATAATTCATAGATTTGAATAATTGATAGATGAATAATGTGTGACCGGAGGGTCTTATTTATAGGTGAGGTCCTTGATAGGAGTTAGGAGAAGTATTCTTGCTTAGGTGACAAGAAACACCGGTTTGGATAGGAAACGTAGGAGTTTGAAGGGAACGAGAGTCCCGTTTTTTGGTGAAAAAGCCATGTCTCGGCTGAAAAGGGCTGTTTTGGCTGAGTGTTTGACACTCGGTCGGTAAATTGATTTGGTTTTTGGATAGAATTCGTACTTGAGATCGAATTCTATCCTCGAATGAATTTGTTTAATATTTTCGAGGCTGATATTTTGTAGTACCTGAGCCTAGCCGAACTCGTGAGATGACACGGCTGGTCCATGTGTCTCGAAAAAATATCTTTGACCGGGTTTGACCCGGTTGCTAAAAGACGGTTTTGCCCATGGTGTCGGATTCGACCCAAATTAGTCTTATTTGACTCGAAACGACCCACTGGGCCTGATTTTGAGGTTGGTTTTGTGAGATTTGTTCCATAAAAAGCCTAAACCAAATGTCCATGATTTCGAGCCCATTTCCGAGTCCATTAAATCATGTTTGCGTCCGATCATCATCGGGTGTTTGGCGGGAACTACTATAGACACCTGGCGGTCAAAATGTGGGTGTCTATAGAGCCCCCACTCTGACTGAGGCTTGGACAAGGCAAAAGTCAGAGTAGCTACCAGGCCAATCGAGGATTAAGACATGGCAGACTTCCGATCGGGTCGTTTATAGTCCATTAGACTTGCGCGAAGGGCTCGCCAGCCATAAGATAGAAATCATACCTGGATAGATGCCAGTAATGTCGCGGGGACTTTGCCTTAAAAGTCTTGGGTGTGTCTGTTTACAGACACATCCCATCTTGGATTTGTGTGGGAGCTTGCCTTGGAAGCTATGGGTGTGTCTGTTTACAGACACATCCCATCTTGGAGTTGCGCGGGAGCTTGCTTTGGAAGCTATGGGTGTGTCTGTTTAGAGACACATCCCATCTTGGAATTACGCGGGGGCCTGCATTGGAGGCTATGGGTGTATCTGTTTACAGATACATCCCGAAAAATGTCGCTTGTGCTTTTCTACTGGAGAAATTTTGAGAATTCCTTGGGAGTCTTGGGTGTACCTGTCTGCTGATACATAACAATTTGCATGTAATATTTAGGCGAAACACCGACTCACGCTGGGGAAGAAATGATTTTTGATTGATTTTTGGAAAGAAAATGCTGAATTTTTTTTTAAAAATTTTTTTGGAAATAAGAATGCTTGGGATGACTTGATTCCTGATCAGATTCTGACACGGACTCCTAAAATTCTCTGGTTAGGCCTGTATGCCTAGATGAAGTAGGGAATATGATAAAAAAATTCCTATTCCCGTGGTGACTAGGAAAGGGATTTTCTCTATTATAAATAGAGGGTTCTTGCTCTTAATTTTTTCATATTCCAACACAAATCTTTTCTTCTATCTTAAAATCCCTTAGACTTTTAAGACAAAAAAAACTTCTTGCTATGGGTATCGAACATCTAACCGCGATGGTTCAGGCGTGGGCCCAGAATTTTCGAGACGAAGATAAAATTCAGCTAACTCAAATGGGAATTGTTGCCTTATTCCCGCTTCAGCGACTCAGGGTGGATTCACATTTCTTGGATGCTTGCTTATCTTTTTGGGATACTACCCATCATGTTTTTGCATTTCCTTGGGGAGAAATATGTCCTCTTCCTGAAGAGATTGCAGCTATAGGGGGTTGGTTCCCTAATGCTTGTCCTGCTATTCCTCCCTTTTATCCTGACCCAAGGAGGAGACTGAGGGATTTTCTTGGGTTGTCTCATGCTGAGACAACCCGCATGGTAAAGGGAAATTCTGTCTCCCTGTTTGACCTGGGTGACAAATTCATGAATCCGAATGGTGCAATAATTACTTCTACCCATAGGCGTAGGGCTTTCGCCTTTTGTCTGCTGCATCGATATGCCTTCGAAGGTCGGATGGATGCTAACTCATGCCTATGCGAAATCAGGCTAATCAGCATAGTGGACCATATGGAGACAAGTCACAGCCCAGCTTGGCTGATAACAGGGGAGATCATTATGGGCCTTGATGCTAGAAGACTTGACCCGGATCGACAATTAAAGGGAAGCATTCGTCTTTTGCAGGTATTGGACCGCGCTTTCCTCGAATTTTCCGATTTTTGTTTCTTTTTTTATGAATTTTTTCCGAAAAATTTTTCGATAGAAAAAAAAATTTTGAATATTTTTTTTTTCGAAAATTTTCCCGAATTTTCCGAAAATTTCGAATTCTTTGATTTTTTCGAAATTTTTTTTTTCGAAAGTTTTTGACTTTTCGTTTTTTTTGACAGATCTGGTTATCCGAGCGCTTGTCGATCATAGAGCCTCCGGTGAGCATATCCAAATATCGCAGCTGTCAGATTGGTTCACGGTCCCGACGAATAAGCTCGAGTCATCACATAAATCGGAATTATTGGGATGAAGAGCTAAAATTCTATGGTGGGCCCTTGATTAGATGGACTGTCATCTGGTGGTTCCTTTCGAAATAGACGGGGTTAGCTAAGAGAGACAAAGCCCGATATCTGGTGATCCTATCTTTTGATTGGACCGTCCATATCTATCCGGATCGCATTCTGAGACAGTTCGGTTTGTTTCAGCAGATCCCCGAAACTGAAGCAATCATTAGCGTCTTGCTCCAACTGATGGACGCTATGTGTGACACGTGGCTACAATGCTGGTTTACCCGTGTCATATGGACTGTACCTCGCCCCTGTCAATCTGTTTGGGTCTCGGAAGCATATCGCAAATGGACTTCTGAAGAATCTAAAGAGACCCGTAAGACTTTGAAGACTGATGAGGCTTTTGACTTGGCCCGTCGAGAATCGGTAAAAGTCAATAGGTGGTTTTTTGACAAAGAAGAAACTCCAATTACCCTTGTCCGGCCGGAGTCGGGTTCTAAGTCAAAAACTAAGACTCGAGCTAAAGAGACCGTTGCTAGCGACTTGGAGAGAAGACTCGGACCAAAACTAGCGGTGCGAGACAGGCTGGGCCCGCGAGACCGGTTACCTGAGAGGGTGAGGGTCCGACTAGGACCGACTGAGGTGACCGAGGAATCAAGTTTGAAGAAACGATCCCGGGTTAAGGAGGTTCCCTTGGTAATTCGGGAGCGTTCACCCCCGTGTCGACGCCGGTGGACGGAAAAAGAAGCTAAGGACAAAGGAAAGGGAAAGATGCCCTAGTTTTTATTATTTAAGTATTAGTATTATTTATGTGTATTTTTTTTGAATTTTTTTTTTGTAATTTTCCGAGTTTATCGAATTTTTTTTTCTGAAATAAATAAAGGAAGTTTATTAAAAAACCGTTTCTGTTTTTCTCGATTGCAGCGGTTGTTCCCTTTTGAGGGGCTGCCTACGTATCCGCAATTAGCGGAATCAAACCAAACGTAGTTCAGATTTAATTTGCAATTTCGAAATACATCAAGACTATTGGTTCAAGATGTTTATAACAGTAGAATAAGTAATTCTAACTTTTGACTTATCTTTAAAAGTTTATTTAAAAAATGATTTTTATAAACTTCTGCAAATGACATTGAGAGAAATGGGTTAAGGGTAGTAACGCTTCACCTGGTCCAGGTTAGTTGGGTTGACAAACTCATTCCCGTCCAGATCCGTTAGCATCACTGCTCCGCCTGACAGAATCTTCTTTACCAAATATGGTCCGGCCCGGTTAGGTTTGAACTTTCCCCTTGGGTCTACTGGTAATAAAGCTCGAACAGACTTGAGAACCAAATCTCCTTCTTTGATGTTCCTGGGCCTTACCCTTTTATTGAAGGCCCGTTGGATCCTCTTCTGATATATTTGTATATTATTGAGGGCACGAGATCGTCGTTCGTTTAAAAGGACTAGCGAGTCATATCGTGCTCGAATCCAATCCGCTTCGGGTACTTGACTCTCGAGCAGGATTCTGAGGGACGACACCTCTAGCTCGACAGGTTGTACAGCCTCCATTCCGTATGTAAGGTAATACGACGTTGCCCCGGTCGCAGTACGAATCGAGGTCCGATACCCCCAAAGTGCAAATGGTATCTTGTCGGGCCAGTCCCGGTAATTTTCAGCCATCTTTTTGAGTATGGTGACAATTGTTTTATTAGCTGCTTCTACCGCTCCATTGGTTTGGGGTCGGTAGGGTGAAGACTTATGTCTTTGAATTTTGTACTTGGCTAACAAGGCTGTCGTCTCGGCTTGAAAATGGGTCCCGTGGTCACTGATGAATTCATGAGGGATCCCATACCGGCATATTATCCTATTTTGGATAAATTGGGCGACATGACTGGCGTTGAGAATACGATAAGACTTTGCTTTGACCCATTTGGTGAAATAGTCGATTGCTACCAAAATGAAGCAGTGTCCTCCGGTTCCCGAGGGGTTTATCTTTCCAATTATATCGATCCCCCATGTTGAAAACGGCTAAGGTGACGTCATAGTGTACAGCAGTGATGGCGGCATATGATGCACATTAACGAAAATCTGGCAATTATGGCAACGTTTGACATAAAGCTGGCAATCGGTTTCCATGCTATTCCAGTAATATCCGAGTCTCATGATCTTCCGGACTAGCATCTGGGCGTTCATGTGCGGACCGCACTCACCGTCGTGTACTTCGGCCATGACCTTCTCGGCGATACCTTTATCAACACATAAAAGGAGAGCCCCCTACGGTGTCTTTTTGTAGAGTTGTCCGTCGTCGGTACAGACGAACTGGGCTGCTAGCCTGCGTAAGGCCTTTTTGGCTCGATTGTCGGCCCCGGGTGGATACTCCCCGGTCGTCAAGTATGCTTGGATAGCCTTATACCACGGCTCGGGATCGGGTATCTCGATATCTTCGATTTCGTGGATATATGTTGGCTCAGATCGTCTTTCGACACAGATCGGCATGCTGGTCATATGATCGAGAATGTTTAGTAAAGATGCCAGTTTTGAAAGTGCATCTGCGAACTGATTTTCCTCCCGGGGTAAGTATATATACTCTACCTTTTGGAATTGTTTCTCGAGATGCCTTACTCGTGCCTGGTAGGCCACAAGATTAGCATTTCGGGTTTTCCATTTTTGGAGCGCTTGATTAATGACCAGAGATGAGTCGCCGTGTACTCGAAGGTTTGTGACCCCTAAATCGGCGGCGGCTTGTAGCCCGTGGATATATGCTTCATACTCGGCAGCATTATTAGTGACGTCAAAGTCTAATTTGATGGACACGGGAGTATGTTCCCCTCTTGGCGAGATTAGGAGAATCCTGACTCCAAATGCTCGGAAGTTGGATGCCCCGTCGAAGTATAAATCCCACGTTTCGGTGTCGGTATGGAAAATATCTTCATCCGGGAAGGACCAAGTGTCGGTGTGTCCTTCTTCGGTTACGGGACTGTCGACGAGAAACTCGGCTACTATTCGGCCTTTGATGGCTTTCAATGGTACGAACTTTAGATCGAATTCTGCCAACATTAGAGTCCATCTTGATATCCTACCGTTGAGAATGGGCTTTTCGAAAAGGTACTTGATCGGATCCATTCTTGACAGTAATTGTACCTCATAGCTGAGCATGTAATGTCGGAGCTTCTTAGTGGCCCAGACCAAAGCAAAACACGTTTTTTCGAGCATAGTGTACTTACACTCGTACTCTAAAAACTTTTTGCTGATGTAGTATATAGCCCGTTCTTCGGAGTTGACCGTTTGAGCTAGCATAGCCCCCATGGCTATCTTTGTCATGGTTAGGTATAGTGACAACGGCAAACCAGGTTGAGGTGGCATCAGGACCGGTGGTGAAGACAAGATTTCTTTGATTCTATCAAAGGCTGCTTGACACTTGTCGTCCCATAGTAACCGTTCCCCTATTTTCAGCTTCTTGAAGATCGGTTCACACACCATGGTTAGTTTTGAAATGAATCTGCTGATGTATTGAACTTTTCCGAGAAACCCTCTTATCTCCTTTTCGGTCTTAGAGGGTTGCATCTCGGTGATGGCCTTAATTTTGGCTGGATCGACTTCGATACCGCGTTGGCTAACGATATGACCCAGTAATTTGCCAGATGTTACCCCAAAACTGCATTTCTGAGGGTTTAACATCATGTTGTATTTGCGTAATCGGGTGAAGAACTTTCTCAGGGCGGTGATGTGACCGTCCCTGTCTTTAGATTTGACGATCGTATCGTCCACGTAAACTTCCACTTCTTTATGCATCATGTCATGTAATAAAGTTGTGGCGGTTCGTTGATAGGTGGCCCCGGCATTGATGAGACCGAATGGCATAATAGTATAGCAATAAGTACCCCAAGGTGTAATGAAGGTGGTCTTATCCATATTTTCCTCTGCCATTTTTATTTGATTGTACCCGGCATACCCATCTATGAATGATAGAAGGGCATGATCAGCTGTGTTATCCACCAGTATATCGATGTGTGGTAACGGGAAATCGTCTTTCGGGCTCGCTTTGTTAAGATCCCGAAAGTCTACACAGACGCGTACTTTACCGTCTTTTTTAGGAACCGGTACGATGTTTGCAACCCAATATGGATACTCAGAGACTCGTATGAACCCACCCTTGAATTGTTTGTCGACTTCCTCCTTGACCTTGAGGGACCATTTAGGCCTCATGCGTCGGAGTTTCTGCTTAACCGGTTTGGACCCTTCCTTGATCGGTATATGGTGCTCGGCTATTTCGCGATCTATCCCTGGCATGTCCTTGTAGGACCATGTGAAGACGTCTTTGAATTCTTGAAGGAAATTTACGATTTGTTGTTTCTCCTCGGGACCTAAAGATAACCCTATCTTAAGCATCTGAGGTTCTAGGGTTGTTCCCACGTTGATGGATTCGGTTTCTTCGATTACCGGATTGCAGGATTTCCTTTGCTCTAGCTTCTCGATCAGATGTGGAGGCAAGGATACCTGTTTGCCGGGTTTCTCAATGTTATTGCACATAATATTTTTGAAATTGAAATTTTTTTGAAAATGAGACAAGTCTTAAGCAGAACGGTTGTTATTATTGCTCATAAATTGGGAAAATAGCTCGAAAAGAGCTGCCATCTGATCACTAGTCAGTGGCGGGATAGGTAGGGTGCCCGGGACAGACCCCAAGGCACCAGGAGTAGCTAAAGGGAGAGGGGGAGTTACAGGACTGACCCTAGCACCGGACTCACTAGACTCAATCTCAGACTCTGACTCGACTCCGACTCGGACTCAGACTCAGACTCAGGCATTTCTCCTTCCCCTGTGATCAGCTTGTAAGTCCTTCCTTGACCGTCAGTCCATTTGACGATCTTCCTCCAGGCTCTTTTTTCTGTCCCGGATCCAACATCCGAGATCAGCTTAGATGGATCAAAGGTGCGGCTGCGGAGAATGAGACTGACCAGCTCTTCCTTCGGTGCTGGGACCGCGCGTTCCTCTCCAAAAAGTAGCCCCAGTGCGGGCTCAGCATTCTTAGTATCTTCGGACTGGATGAGAGCGAAGATGTCGTCTGGTATGTAGTTACAGTCCTGGGCCAAGTGGGTCCCAGAGTGCGTAGTATTGGGCCGATATAAGCCTGTCTGGACGGGCTCGAACACTGGAGTGACAAAGGTGACTTTGCTGGCTTCGGTTTGGCCCATATTTTCTGGGGTTATGGTGTAACCCAGACCGGTTTGAGTCCTGCCGTTATCTAGGACTTCGAGGATTTTCCCTGCGGGGAGATTGGGCCTGGATGTAGCCCCCGGTAGATAGCTCAGATTCTGCAACATCCGGTCAATGCTAACCATGAAGTAGGGTCGGAAAAGGTACTCTTCTTCGATGGCTCCTATGAAGTAGAGCCCCCAGAGATCGGTGCGGCCTGATGTGTTGCAGTTAGCCACAGTCATAGGCGTGGCTTCTAAAGTGATGACGGTATCGTGCAAAGGTAGCTTGATTTTCCGATGCAGGGTTGAGGATACAGCCCTGGTCGCGTGGATCCGAGGTCTTCCTAAAAGAAGGTTAAAGGAAGAAGTCACGTCACTTGAAATTCCAGCTCCTTCTCTATCTGGCCTGTTATGATAGTAAGTTTTACGGCCCCGACTACTGACTTTGGACTTCCGTCGAAAGCCTGAATGGTTTGAGCTGTAGGTATGTAGTCGGCCTCGGTGATGTCGAGGGCTTTGGCGGTCCTAAAAGGGAGGACGTTGACTGCGGACCCGTCGTCGATTAGGGTCATGGGAAGATACTTTCCACGGCAGATTACCGTGATGTTGAGGGCCATGTTGTGGGCGGGCCCAAACGGCGTTGGAGAAGGTAATAAGTGGGCCTTCTTCTTTAGCTTTCCCCTTTAGGTGGGGCAGAACCGTGGCTACCATTTCAGCTGGAGTAGCCGTAGAGTCGATTTTGACTTGATTGAGGGCCTTAGTGAGTGCCTCTCGATGTTCTTGTGAGCTAACTAGGAGTTGCCATATAGAGAGGTCAACTCGAGTCTTTCTCAGCTGCTTTACAAGAGCCTTTTCGGTAGTTGGCTCTTCCGGGGCGACCTCCACTCTAGGTGGCTCGGTGATGATGAGGGTGTGACTGTTGGCTAAGGCCTTGGACTTAACCTTCTGGATCTCCTCGGGCGTGATGGGGACAGCTTCCCCCTTGGTGAGATAGACGTCGTCTTTGTCGTCGCACCAGATCCCGTTTATTTGTGCGACAAACGGGGAAATGAGATGTGAACAGTCCATGACTTCCCCGGAGAAGATGGCGTGAGTGGCCAACGAGTTATCGTTGTTGCTGGGCTTGCCTCCAGGTAAAGGGATCTTCCCATTTTCGATGAGATCCTGGATAAGATGCTTTAGCTTCCAGCATTTCTCGGTATCGTGTCCCTTGCCACGATGGTACTGGCAGTAGGCCTGGATGTCGTAGGCCTTGGTGCGACGCTCGACCGGGAGCTCAGGTGTTGGGCTTATCGGGGTGATCAGGCCTTTAGATGAGAGCCTTTGTAAGGCATTTGCATAGGTGGTACCTATGTCGGTGAATACCCGGGGTGTGATATTCTTCTTGGACGGGGTATCAAGTAGATTTACCTCGTCAAAAATGCTACGAGTAGCAGCAGCAGATGTGGGCTTGCTTGTTAATGAGCTGGCCCCTTGGTATCCCTTGGCGGAGGCCTTAGTGAGGCTTTCCAACCTTAGATCATCTTCGATTCTCGTCCCCATCTCAGTTAGGACTGCGAAACTAGGTATGATGGCGTACCGGAGATGGACCCGGTAGGCGGGGAGGAGGTTCTTGACGAAGGCTTCAACCAGCACTTTTTCACTGGGCTTATCGACCAGGTTGACGCTTTCAGCCCTCCAGCGCTGAAGGTATTTCGTAAATCCTTCCTTAGGTTCCTGGGCCATTACCTCCAGGGTGCGCATTGTGGTCTGGATTTCCGTGTTGTCGGCGTAGTTCCAAGCGAATTCCGTCGCCATGTCATCCCAAGACTTGTATTTCTTGGAATCGAGCCTATAGAACCAGGCTCTCGGGTGCTTCTCGAGGGAGGAGGCAAACAAATGCTTGAACATTTCTGACTTGACTTCCTTTAGAGCCATAAATTCCTTGAAAGCCCGGATATGTAATACCGGGTCTTCAGTTCCGTCGAACATCGGGAGGCCTGTCAAGTTGAGGTTGGCAGGCAGTTGGTCTGTCAGGGGTGAATAGGTTCGAGCATTCTCCGTATGGATCGAGTTGTGGGTCGACAGATGGACCTGCTCCTGCATCTTGAGGACTGCGCTGGTCAATTCGGCTATTGGCCCCTTGGTTTCATCTTCGTCCCTCGGCATACCCTACTCCATGGCGCTTACCTGGGTAACGATGGCGACTTGGTCTCCCCTCATCTGCATCAGTTGATCTTATATCTTAGCCAACGATGCGGTCAGTGCGTCTATGGCTTGTTGAGTCATGGTTCGGGTGAAGGGTGGCTTGTCTGTAAGAACACCGTGTAATCAGAATCGGACCCAGATCTAAGAGTGCATCCTGAGCAAGAAGAAAAAGGACTAGACTCGGATAGAAGACCGAAAACTGACTCCGAGACGGGTGACTCGTGGATGGTGGGCTTTCCTTGGGATTTTGGCAAGATGGGCCTTGTCCCGTGTGAAGGAAGACCTACGTGTGAGCTATTCCCCAGACTTTGGACCCTAAAGTGTAAATGGGCTTCCTTTTGTAGGAGTTTGTCCTACGTAGGTGGGCCGTGCCTTGTCAAATAAGGCGGACTGGGATGGGGTAGAAACTTCGTGATGTAAGATCGACGGAGTTTCGATGCTATGGACTTATGACAAGACCCGACACTGCTAAATACCGGGAGTCCTAAAGAGAAGAAAGCTTTGAAAGGAGAATTTGGATTTGAAAACCGAGCAAAGTCGGATAGGATGGCCCGATCTTTTTTGGAAAATCGAAAAAAAACGTTACCGGGCCGAGATTTTGGATTTTTGAAAAGGTTTGGACAGTATACCGGCTAGAAAATAGGCTATTTTGAGTCAAAATCATAGTCCTAAATTCGGTAGCTTTCTGGGTTTTGAAAAATGGATAATTTTCGAAAAAGATGCAAGTTTTTGAAAACGACGATTTTCGAAAAGACGACCAAAGAAAATCAAGTAGCACGTAGTCATGGAAACAGTATAATGACACCATGTATGCTCTTAGTCTAAGTCTCGGTCGGTCGAATAGGGTCTATACCAACGACGATAGCTTTCTCGCAAATCAGGACGGTCTTCCTAAGCCGAGTTGGTCTTAGAACCTGCCGTAAAACCCATGCGAGTTCCGCCATTGAAGTCTTTAGTGCACCCATTTAGGAATGCACCGTGGTATAGTGGGACGTCGGTCACAAGTAACCGGCCCGAGAAAGAATTGGGTTATGCATGAACCATTGAACTAAAACGTGTACATTACTATTCGAACGATTTCTTTTCGAGTCTCACCCTGAGGATGCCGATAGTAAGTGACTCATCAGTTGATCCCCAGCGGAGTCGCCAAATTGTGGACATGACATAGGTCCACCCCGACGCGGCCACGCGCGGGTTTTGGGGAGGCGAATGAATCTCCATATGAGATGGTCAAATTGAAATTTAAATCGAAGTAGGAGTCGCCACCGAACTTTGTGGGAGTTCGGGCCAGTTCGAAACCACTCTATGTCGTAGTGGGCCGTATACAAAATACGGCCCATTTCCGATGTCAGAGCTTATTGGGTTCGTCCCTTTGCATTACGATACCGATACTGACATTATCGGATATCGTGTATTGAATGACTCTCGTTGCCAATGGATTCGGACATCCGGAAGCCGTGGTTCTGAGTAAGGGGTGAGGGTACGTGTTGGGAAGTTCACTAAGAACACCCAACCCCGCCCGCACTTAGCGGCCTTTACTAAGATATCGTTCGTTTTTGGTGTACACGCGTTAGTTCGACGGTTAAATGATATGCAAAGATTATTTTCCCTAAGCATGTGAGAGAAAAAAATAAATGGGTTGCTAAGTCGTTTAATGCATCTTAAACTAATAACATCAAAGTTATATTTAGCATGTGAAATTCGTTTTAGTCTAATAAAACAAAAGATGAATATAAATCGCTACAAACACGAGCAAACAAGTTAGTAACGATTGAATAAATCGAATAAAGATGTAAATATGATGATAAGCGTGATTTTAGAAAAGGTTTATGACACGTGATGGATTAACACGTTTTGACCGAAGTCGAAAAAGTATTTATCGAAGTCTAAAAATATGTCGCGAAAGTCGCTGTTTTATGTAAGGAACGAAAAGAATAGAAAACGAGCAAAACAAAAAAAAGGGTCGATTTTCCAGGCTCTCGCGCGAGTCGCCTGGGAGGGGCGCGACTCGCGCGGGAGTCTGTCCCGAATTTTTATTTTTCTAAAATCGTTAATTTTTATAAATCGCGTACAAATATGGATTAATTTATACTCGATTTATATTTTCGATATTCGTCATATCCGATATTCGATTATGAAATCGATATCAAATAGTCGGAATGATTCTTAGAAAAAGTTTTGTAAAGTTTCTTTTGAAAAGAGTTTGAATGAAAAGAAAAAAAAAAGTTAATTCTCTCCGCGTAAAAATCGTCGAATTTTGTTTAAAAAAGATGTAACGATCAACGAGATTTAATTTAGTTCTTGTTAGATACGATATTCAATTAGAGAATCGATATCGTATTTTAAGAACGTTTCGTTTTATGAAAATATTTTGTAATTCCGATACTAGAGATATGAAAAATATGCGACGAACGACCAGTAAAAAAATTAGACCGACGACACGACAAAAAAAAATGAAAAAAACGTGAAAAAGGAAGAGAAAGAGGAAGAATCGGGTTTGATTTTACACCCTCAACCTACATGCTTTGTTTTCTCGGAAAGGAGCTCGTCGGAAAGTGGCTTAGGCACGGGAGCGTCGAGACGATGTGGATGAGTTTAGGGTGGTGTGTTTGGACGTATAGGCTAACGGGTTCGGCCGGCTACTCGGGGACGGATTCGTCGGGTTGTCGGTATTTTGATGCTATTTTTGGATGTATGTAGTAGATGTGTAATGTATGGGATTAGTTGGCGAATTCGACGGGAAATAGTTGATTGATAATTCGTAGATTTGTATAATTGATTGATGAATAATGTGTGACCGGAGGGTCCTATTTATAGGTGAGGTCATTGATAAGAGCTAGGAGAAGTATTCTTGCTTAGGTGACAAGAAACACCGGTTTGGATAGGAAACGTAGGAGTTTAAAGGGAACGAGAGTCCCGTTTCTTGGTGAAAAAGCCATGTCTCGACTGAAATGGGCTGTTTTGGCCGAGTGTTTGACACTCGGTCGGTAAATTGATTTGGTTTTCGGATAGAATTCCTACTTGAGATCAAATTCTATCCTCGAATGGATTTGTTTAATATTTTCGAGGCTGATATTTTGTAGTATCTGAGCCTAGCCGAACTCGTGAGATGACACGTCTAGTCCGTGTGTCTCGAAAAAATATTTTTGACCGGGTTTGACCCGGTTGCTAAAAGACGGTTTTGCCCCTGGTGTCGGATTCGACCCAAATTTGTCTTATTTGACTCGAAACAACCCACTGGGCCTGATTTTGAGGTTGGTTTTGTGAGATTTGTACTCCATAAGAAGCCTAAACCAAATGTCCATGATTTCGAGCCCATATCCGAGTCCATTAAAGCATGTTTGCGTCCGATCATCATCGGGTGTTTGGCGGGAACTACTATAGACACCTGGCGGTCAAAATGTGGGTGTCTACAGCGGTGTTGGGTGTTCTTTGTGAACTTCCCAACACGTACCCTCACCCCTTACTCAGAACCATGGTTTCCGGATATCTGAACTCATTGGCACAGGAGAGTCATTCAATACACGGTATCCAATAATGTCGGTATCGGTATCAAATGCAAAGGGACGAACCCCATAAACTCTGACATCCGAATGGGCCATACTTTGTACATGGCCCACTAAGATATAGAGAGGGTTCGAACGGGCCCGAACTCCCACAGAGTTCGGTGGCGACTCCACTTCGATTTAAATTTTAATTCGATCCATCTCACATGAGATCCATTCGCCTCCCCAAACCCGCGCTTGGCCGCGTCGGGGTGGACCCATGTCATGTCCACACACTAATATTGTACTTCATATGTATATATAACAGTAAGGTATGAAATTCTAGGCCTTCGAAATTCTAGTTATTGGTATGTTGCATTTATGATAACAAGATGCCATGCTGCACTCCAACTTAAGTTAAGCGCCACTGTTTAAAGAGAAGTAGGCAATCGTATTAGTGAAAGCATGCTAAATGACAAAGATGTGTTTTGGTGTAAGAATTTGAGCTTTCAAGTTCGACACAGTTTTATGATCTTCTCAATACACAAACAATGGATGCATTAGACTCGATTCAGGCTTGTTTTTAACTTATAAGTATTGTGTTTTGATGCTCAAATTCAGGATGCATTTCCATTAGTTTGAAGCTGCAGTTTTGGGGGATATGTTCTATGATCAGGAGATTATGGGTTCATAACTAATGCAATCTGCCTCTGGATGTAAAACCAAGGTAAGGTATTTTCGTTCACGCCTTTTTTCATTTCAAATGAAGAACTCAAAGCCTTTGTCTCTTTCTCTTTTGAAACTGTATTGTTGGTTTCTTTTGTTGTTGTGTTTGTTGGACTCTTCTAATTACATTCTTTAGGTCTGGGATGTCTACACTTTTTGAACAGAAAGAAAAAATACACAATAATAAGACTCTCTATAATAGTTTGCTACATTATTAGAGATTTCTACAGAACCACTTAATTGAAAAGAAGAGCTACTCTTGCTATAAGGAACATTTATTTCTTGACTTTTCTTTTTAAATTACTGTAAGAATATTAATTCGAATTCAAGTAAGAATTCATTTATGTAATGTGTTTATCTGCCTCTCTTATTTCTTATAGTTCTTACCTCGATCTTATTTTGAAGTGATTGTATATTTATCATCTTCAAAGATCATATCGTTATCGTTCTTGTGTATTTTCAGGTTAAGCAATCACAACTAAAGAAATGGACGAGATTCAGGAGCTTGGGGGTCTATATTGCAATGATAATATAACGACTTAGTGAATGATTGACTTAGACATTAGAAAAGAATTTTTATGTAGACAATTACACTAGTGAATGGTTTTTATGTAAATAATTATGAAACACAAGATTTATTTTGTGGACGATTGTACGGATTTTTGTTGTTATTAAATAAATTTTGTATGTATTTATTCTTTTGAATTCTTCAAATGTTCAAATGATAATAATGAAGGTGCTCCTACATTGTGTAGCATTTGAAAAAAAAAAAACTATAGGTTAATTGTACATAAAATGTGCATAAAAATACGTTAATTTGACCAAATGACATCGACTATATAACTGATGCCACTTTCACTATTGATGCCAATGTTGTGAAAGAGGCATAGGTCACAACCAATGCCTATATGTGAAATTGGCATCGGTTGTGATCGATTCCACCTTCGTAAAAGTTGCATGAGTTGTAAAACGATGCCAATTTGATTCGTCATTAGCATCGCCTTGATTGGCATCACTGGAAATTCGATGCAATTGATGGTTTACAACCGATGCCAATCAGTTAAATTCTACTAGTGCAGGGCAGCCATCCGGCATGTCAGCCGCTGTATATCCCTGATTTTTTTTGGCTCTAGGAGGTCCAAGATGGCCTTTACCTTTTCAGGATTAACGTTAATCCCCCGAGCGCTGACCAGGAATCCCAAGAATTTTCCAAATCGAACCTCGAAAGTACATTTCTTTGGGTTTAGTTTCATTTGGTAGGCTCGCAAGGAGGAGAATGTTTCCTGCAGTTCCTTTAGGTGCTCTGCGTCTCCTTTGCTTTTCACTATGGCGTCATCTACGTATGCCTCCAGATTTATGCCCTTTTGGCTTTCAAACACCTTGTCTACTAGACGTTAATAGGTTGCTTCTGCATTTTTAAGGACGAATGGCATCATCTTGTACATATACTGTTGGAGCAAGTGTCCTCCACATTAGTGCATTTACATATTAAATCTCATGGACGGAATATACTTGGGATAATTAGTATATAGATACTCCACGTCAGTTGATTAACGTAAATTGATAATGCTCAGCTGACTAGCTAGAGTTAGACATTATTGTCGTTTAACGGCGGTGATCAACTGATCCCTTTCGGTCACACCTATAGGATGAGACCCAAATAGAAAACTAATTATTTGTATTTGATACAGTTAATTAGCTCCTTACATATATATTTGATATATGTTTGGTAATGAGAGTTATTTATTGGAGATAGAGTTAGGAACTCGATCCGATTAAGTTTATTAGTCTATTATACAGTAATTGACTAAATAAATTTTACGTCTTATTTTAATACGATTAAATAAGACTCAATTTAGTATTTAAAAGTTAATTTACTAAATTAGTTGAGGTTTTGTATGCATTTATAGGTAGAGGTAATTAGCTATTCATATTTACAAGGAGTTGTAAATGTAGCCAAATGATAATTATGGGACCAATTATATATTGATATAATTGTAATATACTACTTAAAAGTTAAGAATATATTATTCATTTGATGTGATGTTTAATTGTTAAATAATCATATTAATGATTAATTATATAAGATAATTAATCACGTCACATATAAGCATTTGTAAAACAAATGAGAAAAATAAAATGGACCATTTTATGCTTGTAGTGCACGGTTCACTAAAAGAATAAGGGCAATGATGGTTGTTCTTATTTATGTGCATGCAAGAATAATTATCATAATTACCCTACACCCTAGACCTCTAGGCATGCAATTAAAATAAGCATTTTGTGTTCCCTATGGAGGGGTTTGGCCGGTTTTGGGGGCTTGAATAAGAGAACATTTTGTTCTCAATTTTTCCTCTAACCATTTTTCACTAATTGAAGCTTTCCTCTTCTCTCTAAAATACTCTCTCATATACTAATATTCATCCTTATTACTAAAGTAGTAATATTTATCATATTAGTATAGATTCATCACCATTATTATCTAGTTAATAATAATAGTGATTTTATCTATAAGATCAAGAATGGCATAGATGGACATAATGATGTCGACAAAGCTAGATTGGTGGCAAAGGGTTTCACTCAATAAGTTCATGGTCTTCACTATGACGAAACCTTTGCTCCAGTCGCTATGCTTCGCTCCATTAGGATTCTCTTAGCAGTTGCCCCATTTCATAATTATGAGATTTGGCAAATGGATGTCAAAACCGCGTTCTTGAATGGGATTCTAGAAGAGGATATATGACACAACCTGAAGATTTTTTAAATACATCTAACCCTAAAAAGGTATGCAAGCTTAAGAGATCCATTTATGGTCTTAAGCAAGCATCCAGAAGTTGGAATCACCGCTTTGATCATGTTATCAAACAAAATTGTTTCACTCGAAGTGTCGAGAAGCCTTGCTTGTACATGAAGTTTAGTGGGAGTAAGGTTACTTTCCTTGTCTTGTATGTGGATGACATACTTCTAATCGGGAACGACATTCCGATGCTCGCTTCTGTAAAGGAGTGGCTAGGAAATCACTTCCAAATGAAAGATTTGGGAGAAGCACAACGCATTTCGGGTATCCGAATCTATAGAGATAGGTCCAAAAGGATATTAGCATTAAGTCAAGAAGCTTATATAGATAAGATTCTTGATCGGTTCAAGATGAAAGACTCTAAGAGAGGCTTTCTTCCCATGAGTCAAGGTATCACTTTGAGCAAGTCACAGTGCCCTACCATACCCAAAGAGATTGAACGCATGAAGTTGATCCCATATGCTTCCTCTGTTGGATCAATCATGTATGCCATGATGTGCACTCGTCCCGATGTCGCATATTCTTTGAGCATGACGAGTCGTTATGAAACCAACCCAGGTGAAAGTCACTGGATAGTCGTGAAGAACATCCTTAAGTACTTGCGAAGGACTAAGGATTCGTTCTTAGTGTTTGGAGGTGATACTGAGTTACGTGTAAGGGGTTACATGGACGCCAGTTTCCAAACCGATAGCGATGATTTGAAATCCCAATTCGGCTTTGTTTATATGTTGAATGGAGGAGCCGTTTGCTGGAAGAGCTCCAAGAACAGCGTCACCGCGGATTCTACAACAGAAGTTGAGTACATCGCAGCGTCGGAAGCTGCAAAGGAAGCTGTTTGGATTCATCAATTTTTGGAAGGACTAGGGGTAGTCCACTCCGTCAAAGATCCTATCAGCATATATTGTGATAACATCGGGGCTTTTTTTCAAGAAAAAGAGCCCAAGTCTAGAAATAAGTCTAGACATGTACTTAGGAAATACCACGTGATTAGAGATTACGAGGATAGGAAGGAAATCGATATATGTAATGTTGGGACAGACGATAACATTGCTGATCCTTTAACCAAGCCTCTTTCAAAGGCTAAACATGATGGTCATGTTGTTACAATGGGATTGAGAAAAGTCCCAGATTTCCTTTAGTTATATGAAATGTGATATTGGATATTGTATCAATTTTTACATTTGTGATAATAACATTCATTGTTCGAGTTTCAATATGAACTCTTTCATTTAATTTGACTAAATCTTATACTTTGTTCATTCGAATGGATTGTGAGACAATCTTGAACCCTATTCAAGTGAACATTTGAACCTAGTATTTTGCCCCTAGTCACTTAATGAGGTGACGACTCAGAGTGACTAGATTATAAGTTGATCGATGATTAGTTCAAGACCATGGGGTCATGGAGATGACTGGTCATTTACATAGGCAGACTGATTGTCACTTTGTCAGGCAATGACCACAATAGAGTCCCTTATCAAAATTGTTGAAGCCTGGTCGTGGCGGGGATTTCTATTTTATTCCTACGAGTCGATTCTTTAGACTGGCGACCATTTATCTGAGTCGGTGCAGTTTCCAATTGGCTTTGGTTGTTGACCTAGGTCGTGCTGTGAAAAGGAGGCTAACAGACATCTTCTGGGTCATGGTGATCTGCATTATACAGTATAAGATGGGTCAACGGGAGTTGTCTACCCACGTTGGGTACAAACATCCTTGGGCCACTCGAGGAGTAGTAACTAGAAATGCGTGGCCACGCTCAGAAATGGATCTATGGTAGATTTTCCGGTCAGTCAGTTACTCTCCAGATCGAGAAAACCACTCTAATTATAAATAAATCGCAAGTGCGACCTGAAAGACACCTTTTGATGAGTGGGAGGATGTGACATCAAAGAGACAAGAGAATCGGTAGCACACAACATGTGTAGACAAGTGGGAGATATTGATGGAGTAGGAGTCCTCCGCAATATAGTGGCTACATGCACAACTTGTATCGGATGGGAGATTGTTGGAGCAAGTGTCCTCCACATTAGTGCATTTACATATTAAATCTCATGGACGGAATATACTTGGGATAATTAGTATATAGATACTCCACATCAATTGATTAACGTAAATTAAATCGATAACGCTCAGCTGACTAGAGTTAGACGTTATTGTCGTTTAACGGCGGTGATCAACTGATCCCTTTCGGTCACACCTATAGGATGAGACCCAAATAGAAAACTAACTATTTGTATTTGATACAGTTAATTAGCTCCTTACGTATATATTTGATATATGTTTGGTAATGAGAGTTATTTATTGGAGATAGAGTTAGGAACTCGATCCGATTAAGTTTATTAGTCTATTATACAGTAATTGACTAAATAAATTTTGCGCCTTATTTTAATACGATTAAATAACACTTAATTTAGTATTTAAAAGTTAATTTACTAAATTAGTTGAGGTTTTGTATGCATTTAGAGGTAGAGGTAATTAGCTATTCATATTTACAAGGAGTTGTAAATTTAGCCGAATGATAATTATGGGACCAATTATATATTGATATAATTGTAATATACTACTTAAAAGGTAAGAGTATATTATTCATTTGATGTGATGTTTAATTGTTAAATAATCATATTAATGATTAATTATATAAGATAATTAATCACGTCACATATAAGCATTTGTAAGACAAATGACAAAAATAAAATGGACCATTTTATGCTTGTAGTGCACACGGTTCACTAGAAGAATAAGGGCAATGATGGTTGTTCTTATTTATGTGCATGCAAGAATAATTATCATAATTACCCTACACCCTAGACCTCTAGGCATGCAATTAAAATAAACATTTTGTGTTCCCTATGGAGGGGTTTGGCCGGTTTTGGGGGCTTGAATAAGAGAACATTTTGTTCTCAATTTTTACTCTAACCATTTTTCACTAATTGAAGCTTTCCTCTTCTCTCTAAAATACTCTCTCATATACTAATATTCATCCTTATTACTAAAGTAGTAATATTTATCATATTAGTATAGATTCATCACCATTATTATCTAGTTAATAATAATAATAGTGATTATTTGGGTAAATCTTGGGTGCAACTTAAAGGAAGTCTTCTTCTTGGAGATTCAAGATTCGGAGGATCATCCATTCTAATTATAGCTCAAGAACAATAAGAAAAGGTGTTTCTTATTGTGCCCATATTATTTCCTTTGTCAATGTAAGGAAATTTCTTCCTTTATCTAGTTTTGTCATTTTAATCTCTCGCATGTAACCAGATCTTTATAAACTAAACTAACAAGTAATTTAGTAACTAATTAGAGGAGTCTAATTAGAGGGTCGTGAACCTTTCATATACGTCCCCGCACTTGTAATAAATGCGCATTTGACCCTGTCTGGCTGCCACAGGTATACCTGATGGTAGCCAGAGAAGGCGTCCAAAAAGCTGAGCATTGAGTGCCCGCTAGTGGCGTCGACCAGCAGATCGATTCGTGGCAAGGGGTACCAATCCATTGGACATACTTTGTTAAGATTGGTAAAGTCTACGCACATCCTCCAGGTCCCTGAGGCTTTCTTTACCATCACCACATTGGCGAGCCATTGTGGATAGTCACAGCTCTGCATGAAGTCAGCCTTTAGGAGCTTCTCAATTTCTTCCTTGATGGCTAGATCTTTTTTGACCTACATGTTTCTTTTCTTCTACTTTACAGGTTGGGCCTCCGGGTTGACGTTGAGCTTGTGAACAATATGGCTTGGGTCAACCCTCGGGATTTCGTCATCCGAGTAAGCAAAGATGTTCTTGTTGTCCTGTAGGATCTTGATCAGTTTATCTCTGTAGGGCTCCTCTAGGTCAGCGCCGACCAGGACTGGTCTTCCTGACTCCAGCTCAACCAGCATGCTTTCACCCCCGGGTTCTGGGTGGCCAGTTTTTTCCGCGGCCCACTGGTCAGCCAGAATCTCTCCTTCCCTATTGGGGGACCTGTCTGCCTTTCTTTTCCCTTTTCTTTCTGCTTCGTGGGTGCGCAGGGCGACCGAATAGCACTGTCTGGCATTTTTCCTTCCATTCTGAAATCCGTGACATAAGCCACGGTCAGTGCCCTGATATATATTGCAGCCTCTACATCGTCCAGGGTAGCTCTGCCTATGAGAGCGTTGTATGCTGACTTCGCGTCTACCACCAAAAAAGAGGCTCGGATATTTCTGGCCGATGCCCCCTCTCCGAATGTGACAGGTAACTCGATTATCCCCAATGGGAGGATTCCCGCGCCACTAAATCCATACAGGGATCCAGGGGCAGGCTTAAGGTGTCTCTTCTCTAAGTTCATTTTGTCAAAGGCTTCTTTATACAGCAGGTTTGTGTATGCCCCTGTATCCACCATGCATCTCTTCACTATATGGTTACTGATGACCAGTGACCAGACTAGGGGGTCACTATGAGGGTAGACCACCCGGCTTGAGTCCTGGGGGGTTATGCTCAGGGTCAGACCAATCGGGCTCCCGACTCTTTCTGCGTATCATATTTTATTATGGAGTTCACAGAGTTGTCTCTTCTGGCCCCTTCGGCTTGTTTGAACGCCGGCATCCCCTGATACTACATGAATTACCATACGATTCTGCACTGAGCCTTCCGCTTTTTCCGCCGTGACTTTCTTGTTCTTGTTCCTGGCAGCATAGTTACTCAGCCAGCCATTCCTGATGACCTTCTCTATTTCATCTTTTAGGTGGCGGCATTCCTCAGTAATGTGCCCTATGCTGTCGTCGAATGTGCAGAATTTCTTCGGGTCGCCTTTCCGATTACGCGGTTTGCCTGGGCGATTTCCATTTCGCCACCTCTTTTTCCAGTTTGAATATTTCAGCCATTGATTTGTTAAGGGCGGTGTAACTGTCGAACCTTGGTAGGAATGTTACGGGTTCTCTCTTTGGGGCGTCCCCTTCTTCTGTCCTCTGCTTTCCTGCTGAATCGCCCCTGCTGCGTCCACTCTACGGTCGCCCCTGTGGTCTGGCAGACGTTGCGGAGGTATCCGGCAGGCTGTGGTATTCTTCTTGTAGCATGAAGTCGTCGGCTATTTTTCGTGCCTTAGCCAAGGATTATGGCTGGGCTTTGATCAGCTGATTCTTAATCTCCCCTGGCAGCAGCGAATTGGTCAACGCGTAGGCTGCAGTGGGATCTTCAATCTCTCTAACCTCCTGAAAATCCAGGTCAAACCTCTTAAGGTACTCCCTAATGGACTCGCCCTTCTTCTGTTTCAGGGTCATTAAGTCGAAGGGAGTCAGCCTGCGCCTCTTATTCCCAACATACTGATCCAGGAAGGCCCCGGAAAACTCTTCAAAGAAGTAAATAGACCCCCGCGGGAGGTCTTGGAACCACCCTTGGGCCAATCCCACCAAAGTTGTAGGGAAGATTTTGCACCAGGCGGCGTCATCAGCGTTGTATATTCCCATATGGCTCACATAAGCCGCCAGGTGGTGTTCAGGGTCAGTGGTCCCATCGAACTTAACCGTGGGCATTTTAATCTTCGGGATGGGACAGCTCTGGACATCTGGATTGTAATCCCCTAGAAAATCTAACAAAATACAGTGGCGGAAACACTGTAGAATTGAGATTAAAACACACTGACAAACTATATCTTATTAAAAGAAATGATAAGTCAATACAAAGGTCTCTTTTTACAAAAGGGCTAAAAAGAAAATTCTCCAAATAGGTTTGTACAAATCCATAAATCAGGAATGAAGAAAGAGTAGGATCCACGCTACTCGCTAGCTCACACCCGAAATCCAGCAGCCAAAACCTGTCATGTTAAAAACATAAGAGTCATGTTAGTGGGGAGTAACTCGGACGTTCTCCCAGCCATATTTTATTATATGAAAAAATAATAGTATTATTATACCAAAATATTTAAAAAGAGAAAACATTAAAATGATATAACAAAAATAAGTTTTCAATGAAACTTAAAGCACTTGTCAACCTGAAAGTCAAAACTCAATCGATAATAATAGTATTCAAAAATGTCGTTATGGAAATTCGATCAGTGTGCACAAGGCTAGCTTCGAGAACTGTAGACTTAACTCATAACAGAATCTAGTCTCTAACTAGGCAACTCAACTATAACAGGACCGCGTGCAGCGAGGTCCTGGTTTAAGTAGTGCATACCCCTCCTAGACAACAAATATGTCTAGTTCAGCTGACGGCGATTAACACGATGCGATATCTAGCTTAAGGTCAAAACATACACCCTCCTGGGCGAAACAACGCCCAGTTCAACGACCAAATGTGCCCCAAATAGACACACCGGCTTTATAGGTGATGACAAAAACGTACATCCCAGACTATATTACTCTAACCCCATACTTATCTTTATTCCATAACTCCAAACAGCCATTATCGATATTCAAAATAAATATAATCATTACGAATAATATGAATAAAAAAAGAATAAACATTTTATATTACAATAGAAACTTTCTACAAATAGAAACTTACTAATTTTAGAAACTTACTAAAAAAGAAATATTGTTATAGAAAATACGTAAGTGATTAAAATAAGTGAAATGTATAATAATAGCAATTCTAACGAAATTATCATTTAATTATTATCGTTGTTATCGTAAGTTTAATTTTTTTCTAAATTCGTTACTCAAAATATAATAACATATAATAAGTTAATATATACTCCCTCCAATTTTTAATTATCTTACCCTTTGATTAAATTATACCTCACATATATCAAACAAAGGGGAAGATTTTTAAAAATCGGAGGGAGTAGTATTTTATAAATAATTACGAAATCGAGTTAAAAGTATAAATTTTAGAAAAGAGATGGTTTAAGAAAAACAATATCAAAATTAATTGAGTCAGCGAGTTTTATAAATGAAATGAATTTTACAAAGGTTTCAAGTTATTTTTAGCAAATAGCTTTTCTTAATAAATAATACGGATTTTTACAAAAATATAGTCAATTGTAACCAAATAAGATATTATTAGTGAAAATAGTCTCGACTAAAAATATATTTAAAACAAAATCGACTATGTACTCATTTATTAGTATAAATCGTAAAACGAAAATTAATTTATTAAACAAGTATACAAACCTCAATTATAATATAAAAATATGATTTTGAGTTAAAATTATAAATTAACGAAATATGAAGTAAATATGAAATCGTTATTATTTAGTTACTAGTGTCACGATAACCAACAAAATATATAACGATCATAAACAATAAAATTACTAACGATTTATAAAACGATATCGAAAGTTGTAAAATATATATAAGGTACACAATTTAAACAATATTTTTAGCAAATAATGAATTGCTAAAAGAATTAGAAAACCGAAGTTAAAATATTTACTACATACTACTACTCAAACATACGATCTAAAGTTACCTCAATTCGATAACCGAAACAATCACGTTCTTATCCTTGACGGGTCACACAAAATTCCAGAAAATTGGAGAAGGACGGAGGATAGTGACGCGCGGGCGTCGCAACCCGCACGATCAAACAATATTTATAAACACCGACAAACCTAACTAATGCGATAGTGGTAGGTCGGGATCGATCCTTAGGGACGGGCTAGGTAGAATCGGTCAAGTCAAAGTTTGGTTGCGTTTGGAATTGAGATGGGGGTTTTAGGACGAGAGGTGTTGGACTAAAGCTAGCGACCTACACAACTAAAGTTAGGGACAATAATGGGAAAGGTATTGGGGAGAGTCGGGATTCGGAAATGGGGTCTAAGAGTCTCGGGATCGAGTTTTAGTTACAAAGTTGAAAAGGGAAAATGCCACCTTTCGGTTTCTTCACCCAACCCACCTATACCCGCTTTCGCGGCGAAAGGGTAAGTCTCAAGTTACGATAATTTCTACCCCAAGTTTCCCCATATTGATAGAAACGAGTCAAGGTCAATCTAGCTGAAGTCTAGGTCAACAAAGACACAAAAACCTTAAACTTGATAAATCAACAAGTAAACAACACACCAACATCCCTTAAATCAAATAATCCAAATCTTCATCCCTAAATTCCCCAACAAGAAAATCTACTCACTAGTCATGATGAATAACAACAAAACATTAACTAAGGAGAAAATAACTAAAGCATGCATAATAATTATACTAAAAAATTACACTAAGGAGAGAATAAACTAACACACAAACTAAAGAGGAACTAAGAAAGGAGAGAGAAAAACATAAACTAACTAATGGAGAAAGGGAGAGGAAAGAAACTACCAATTATGGAGAAGACTAAGAAGAAGATGAAGATTAACATATAAGATTGAATCTTCAAGAAATAATACAAAGATCTTGTCACATAAACCCTTGTAAAACCCTTAAATCTTCAATTAAAAACACAATCTTCAATAAAGATGGAGGCTTGATTAGGAATTGTTGAGTAAAAATTATACTAATACTAAGTAGATCTACTAATTGTTTATAGAGATTTTTACTAAGGAGATTACTACAATTGCTACTACTAGAAATCCTCTACACTATACTACTCCTAAGAGGCTCACTCAAGGCACACTCAAGGCTCAAGAGTGGCACAAAACCCTAGGTTAAGTATATATAGTAGTCTTAATGGGTCACACAAACTTAAGGCCCATAATCCAATTCCTCTTCATTTAAGCTAGACCATCACCCTTTGCATCTTCATGGGGTTGAATTTCGCCCCGCGGCTTGACGAACTAATCCCACCGGGTGAAATTTCACCCGGTGAGATTTCTTTCATGATTTGCGATTTTGGCTCATCTTCTCCATCGGGCGAAATTTCACCCGAAGGGCGAAAGTTCGCCCAGTTGTTTCGCCCGGTGGTGAGTGCCGTGAAAATATTCGGGGAGGTGGAAAATATCGTCGGGCGAAACTTCGCCCGATGGTGACTCACTGGGCGAAACTTCGCCCGATGGTGACTCACCGGGCGAAACTTTACCCGGTGGTCTTTCGCCTCTTTTCCGGTCTCTTTCTTTATCGATCAATTGGATTACTTGTACTTTCAGTTGTGTGCTTTGCTTTTCGGATTGTATCTCTCTCTTTTATGCTCATAGATGCTCGGACACGTTTTCGGTCGAAAATCCTATCAAAATAGACAGAAAACTACCAAAAATACGTAAAATGCAAAAGAGATACACTAATGCGAGAATTACGCAAAATACGGCGATAATCAGACTCAAGTCTCGCAAAACGGAGGAAAGACGGGTCTAAATGGGAGGAAAAAAGGTCCAAATTTGGCACACAACAATTCCCCCACACTAAAGCGTTTCTCGTCCTCGAGCAAAGACCCAAAAAGAAACTAGCTACTACTAAGCTAGACTATGCAAAGCCGATACGAGGCAATTAACGGGCCCGCTCCGTCCCTTCAACTCACATTGAGATACTCATGAGGTAGAGTACCTCCATGCAAGGCAAGTTGGGTCTTGCTCAAAATTGGGGTCGCGACTAACACACACACAAACACATAAAACAAGAAAGACACACACAAAGATAGTCGCAACCAAAGAGAAAATAAATCACCGAATCCCTCATCGAAACGGCGGAGAAAGCACCGACTTGAGCTTAAGACAAGTGAGAACACTACCAAGTTAGTAACACAGATTGACATGGACAAGATCCTAATAGGATGACAATCAAACAATAGAGACATTGAAAATTTACCAAGGTCCTTCTATTTCCACTAAAGATGCCTACAACGGGACGATAAATGGAGTGGATAAGTGAGAACCATGAAGTTAGTAAGCACTGTAGGTAAATGTTATGTCGTCTCCTAAGCTAAGCCTAGAGGGTCGGTCCAAACACGATAAAGCCAATTAGACCAAAAAGATGGATAAGTGTTTGCAAAATGGTAAGGATTGGCAAATTACCGCTATTTTCCTTCCTCGGGACTCGGTCCTCTAGTAGGCATTTCACGGCAATAAGTCAACCAAGGTATTATTTGGGCTTGGGAACGATTTTTGAGATTTTGATTTTCTTTTCGGTTTTTCTTTCCCCATTATTTCGATCGAGGTTTTTTTTTTCATTATGCCCTTCTTCTTCATTTTTCCCTTTTTCTTTCTTTGAATAGCCCATTTTTGGCTAGATGATTCATTTGAGATCAAGGTAAAGTATATTTTTGCGAACTTATTTGTGGAAATGGGTGAATGGTAGAAAAATAGGCTAGTCGGGTGTGCACCCCCTCTGAACCCATAAAGGATGAAAATTTAGGACTAAAAGTGGCTTCTCAAGTAAGGTCACCTAAGAGAACGGGGAACGGTAACCAAGGCCTTATCACTCCATTGGTGGTCAAGGTGGTCAAATGCAAATCCCGATGTAGACTCTTAGTAGAAAAGATGGACTCATGGTAAAAATCCAGTGCAAAAATTGGTTCAAGGTCATTCTACTAGAAGTATGTCCAAAAATCAAAAAGGGTTACTAACAAGGGAGTAATAAACACTCGGCCTAAACTCAAAATCGGGTTTTCGAAAACTTTACCTAGACAAGCTATACACAAAAGAAAAAGAACACAAAAATGACAAAAATACAAGAAAACAAAAACACAAGTATAGCCAAGCACTCCGAACTTCCTCAAATCAACACAATCCACAACCACCAATTCCAAAATGTTCACCAAGTGAACCTCCAAATAGCATATATGCCCAAACTCCCATGCATAAGAGAAAGGGATAAAACGAAGGTAGAATGTATTACCGCGCGGTCTTCATTTCATTTCCGCTACCTTACCTATCCATGCTAAATGGTTGGCGGTGTACCTACAAGAAGGAGAGTGCAAGACAATACAAGTGACATAATAAGTGTCATTTGTAGTGCCTATTTCGTAGTGTTTTGGTCCCATTTTCCTTGTAGAATCGCTCCTTGGGAGCGGTTTAGGGGCTTCTTATGCTTCCTTTAGTTCGTTTCAGGTTCCCGAGACCGATTTGGGAGAGTTGGAGCGATTCCGACTCGATACATACACATTTTGGAGCCAACGGAGTAAAGGAACGATGCCTCGATGTTTGGAATCGACCCCGAGACCTTGGGACCCAATCCCGAGCCTCCGAGACCCGATCCCGAGTCCCGAGAATCGATGGGAAGCCCATGAGAAGCAAGGAGGGACCAAAAAGTTCATATTGGAGGCCTACAAGGCTCATCCCGGACGGGTATGGCCTCATCCCGTCCGGGATGAAGGAGCAATTGAAAGAGCTGATGTCTGTGGCTCATCCCGATCGGGAAGGTGGCGTCCCGACCGGGACCGACCTCGTCCCGACCGGGACCACCCCGTCTCGGCCGGGACGGGCCACTGCTACTCCGCTTTGTTTCTTTTCTTCTCCCTTTCATTTGTAACCCTATATATACTCTTCCCTTGTTATGTTAATGGGATGTACTTCATATGAGACTAAACCCTAGATTATTTTAGCATAGTTTAGCATAGATTAGTAGATTAGTCTTTTGATAATCGTTAATCCTAGATTAGTGCTTGTAATTTGGGAATTCTTGAAGAACCATCCAAGATTGACAACCTTGGATGCTTGTTTTGGGTTTTCTTCCATTTATGCAAGTTTTCTTCTCTTCATCCTTTCTAGTATGATATAATCTTCTTTTCCTTTCTCTTAATCCTTGTTCTTTCATTAAAGTTTGATTCTTTGTTGAATGTATGGTTCATAGTTCATAGTTCTAGTTAGTTTCTTCTTGTTTGTTTTGATTGTTATGTTGATTCATCTTATTAGTGTTAGTTTTCCTTTAATCATGTTAGAGTAGATCTTTGCTAGGGTTAGTAAGGTGATTAGGGTGTTAATTGGGTGATTAAGGGATTGTTGGAGATGTTGGTGGAAGATTTGGGTTTCCTCTTGGTTTGGTGCACATCACATGTTTGTTGAAATGCTTGAATGACTAGTATGTGCATATGCTTGTTTTTCTTGCTTTTCTCTTGTGGGTGATAGTTTGTTTGTGGGTTTGGTTCCCTCATTAAGTTGCGAGAGCCCGGTGAGGACGACCCCTAGGTCGGTCTAAGTTGCGAGAGCCCGGATGCGACCTAGGCCCCGATATCACGCTAGTAACCCCGTTTCTCATGTGTGTCGCCGAGTTGGGTTCTAGGTGGAACCTCTAGGTCGGTTTATGTTGCGAGAGCCCGGAATATACCTAGATTACCCTACTACATCCTTCACTCTAGTTCTCCCTTGATCATTCCATTACCCCTTTGACCCCGACCTAATCCTAGCCCGTTCTCCTTGTTTGTTTTCTTTGTTACCATAGTTATAGCCTTAGCCTCCTCCCCTTAGATTAGCTCGTCTCGAACCTAGTCCTAGACCCGAGCATACCTTAGTCCATCCTCCCGTCCCTGTGGATTCGACCCGACTTACCCTAGCTACCCACTAGGTTAGTTGGTTATTATTTGACGGTTGGGATTCACGACAAATCCTTCCCATCAAATTGGCGCCGTTGCCGGGGACGGCGTAGTTTAGACTTTTGTTTGCTTAGTTGTGGACTTTGTTCTTGACTTTTGTGTTCTCTTCTCCTTGTGTATCTCCGTTTTTCTTCTTGTGTGCTACCCTCTCTTCCTAGTGCCTCAAAAGCACTAGGATACTAACGTTTGCTCAAGTGCTTCTAGCTCATCCTAGGTACCAAAGCAACGTTATGGACATGGCTTGTCCAAGCTACCATCAATCGTCACGAGACAACTTTGGGGCGAATTACCAAAACCCACAACTTTACCAACCATATCAACCTCATCAACAATCTTATGAACCCTCTTCTTATGGTTATCAAGAAAGTTGTCAAGGATCATTCCAACATCCTAACAACTACCAAACACCCTCACATAACCCACAACCGCAAAATCCCAACTTTGAGACTTGTCAAATGATGGTTCAATTGCTTAAGAGCCAACAAGAGTCGATGACTCTATTGCAAAAGAATCAACAAGCGATGGTGGCTCAAATAATAGGGGTTAGGGAGGAGCTCAAGGCCCAAATAGAGGTGCAAGATGCTCGCATCAATGCACTCATGGCTCATATCATGATGTTGGCCACTCGAGCTCCACTACATGTTGAGGAAGGTTCATTTGGGCAAGAAGGTCGGGTGCCTCCACAAGAAAGTCAACCCAACCTTGAAGCTACAAATGAAGAAGAGAGGGTCAATCACGAGGTCATTGTTGAGTGTTGCTTGGGCGGTGAAGATATGGGAAGAATAGAGGGAGTTGAGGCTTCAAGGGCCAACAATGAGGAGGGGAGTGAACATGATTCTCGAGATAATTCTTGGGGAGCCGATGTATTGGCTATCAAATTGGATTTGTTCGATTTTCTTCGTGATGATCCGGATCTAGACAATCCAAAGCCAAGTGAAGACATACCTCCTCTAGGCCAACTAGACAAGGTGAGTGAAAAGGAGCGCAATATTTGGGAAAAAGAAGTAGATGCCTTGGAACTTGACTTGAATGGGAGATTGGAGGATCCTAAAGCCTCCAATGAAGAAAACTTGATGCCTTCTCCTCCTCTACCGCACTCGATGTCTAGTCCCTTGTCTTGTGAGACGGTTGATGAAGAGAATCCTTGTCGGGCGGTGGAAAAGAGTTCCACTCTCGACCCTGTAGAAGAAGCGACACCCCTAGGGTGTGATCCCCCGCATCATAATGCCGAGCATGACTCTAGACCACTATACCTACCGGATGGTCATAAGAGTCGTCGCTATCATGGTTCCGAAGACCCGGAAGATCACGAGAACCCCGAGCATAATGAAGATGATCGCTTCTTCCCTCCGACTTGGAAGCTCTTGGATGTGGCTAGGCTCGGCCACGTGAGCTTAATTGAAGATGTTGCTAGAGCATTTGACTTACTACTCCGAGCTCTTGATGGCTATGGGGGTGTAGTTTGTGAGAGTACATTATTGTAAATATCTCTTTTTCTTTTCTTTTGTGCTTGTATTTGTGTTTATGTTTGTTTGTATAGTTTGGTTTCTAGGATTTGTTAGCCTTTGTGGAACTCTTGTTCATTTGGATTGTTGATGAGCGATGTGAGGGAGGGAATTTGATGTTCTATTTGAGCTTATTGTCATAGGTGTGAAGTGAAGATGATTCCTAGAGAAGAATGGTTAATGATAGAGCTTGGATCGTGAGTATGGAAGTCGGTTTTTGAAGCTTCGGTGAAGCTTTTGGGGTTTTGGAGGTCAAGAAGACCCATCCCGGGCGGGAAGGGAGCTTCCCGACTGGGAAGGATGTGCCATCCCGACCGGGAAGAAGCCGTCCCGATCGAGATGGAGGTGCAAAAATTGGAGCTTGCTGGAGTGCCGTCCCGACCGGGAAGGGAGCTTCCCGATCGGGACGGGTGTGTCATCCTGATCGGGACCATCCATCCCGACCGGGATGGTCTCTTTTCTCCTCTTTTGGCCTCTTCTTTGACATTTGAGCCCACCCAACCATTGTATACCCCCACCCAACCTCCCTACCCATCCTTGCTCATGTCATATGACCGTTGCACTTCATTTACATACCCTCACCTCATTTCTCTTCCCTTTACACCGAGTTTCACATCGAATCCCACTCCCCTCACACCATTACTACCTCTACCATGCGTACCTATCGAGCTTGAAGCGGGATAGCAATGATGAAGACAAGCAGGTGCCTATATTGATCTATGAGACGATGGTGAGAGTGAGTTGCTAACCTATGGTATGGCAACTATCCTTTCTTTTCCGTCTTTTATTGCTTGTTTTCCTTTGTTTACTCCCCTTCCCCTTGTACACTTTTGTGTCTTGATGTCATGGTGGCCCTCTAGGCCTTGGTAGATGTTGCTCCCGACTCTCGATGATGTGATTACATCGAGAGTCATTTCAAAAATCCAAAATTTACAAGTTTTTCACCCCTTTTGTTGGATTTAGTCGGATTTAGGCGGAATCCGGGCTAGGAGACTTGATTACACCTAGCCCTCCCCTCCCATTTCCTTTTATTTCCTTCTTTTTATTTTTCTTCCCCCTTCCATATCTTTTCTTGTCTCGGCCCATGGTGACTTGACTACACCCCGGCCGAACACCTTCTACCTTTTGTTCACTTTATTTTTGATTTTTAGCTTTATTTTCGTCGTTTCTTTTCTTTTTCTTTTGTCTCTCCGCACACTACGATTGAGCATATGAGGACATTGTTCGGTTTAAGTGTGGGGGAGCGATATTCTAGTGTAGCTTAGTTTATTTTCTTAGTTTTTTCGAAAAAAATTTTAAAAACCCTAAAAATTTGAAAATTTTCACAAAAATCAAAAAGATTTTTCTTTTGTGTGTTTTCATTTTGTGTCATTGTCTCGTATATTTGTTTTGTTGTGTGTGTTTGCCCCCCTTTTCCTTATAGGTTGCTTAAACCACCGATGTCTTTGGAAAGCTTTCAACATGTCCGGTAACATCTTCTATCCCTTTTTCCTTCTTTGTCTCTTGCGGAATTTGGAGGAGATTGTGATGTGGTGTGCTCGGGAGGAGCTTTGTAAAGTTTGATGTTGGTTGGTTGCTCGTTTGGAAGCTAGGGGTGGTGTTTGTGTTATGTATGTGTTCGTTTTGTGTTGTTCTTGTTTTGTTGCTTTTGTTTCTTTTTCTTTCGTTTTCGTTGAGTCTTTGTTGTGTGTTAGTTGTGTCTTGTGTGTGTAAACCGTTTTCGAAAACCCGGTTTAGAGGCTAGTGTGCGAGTGTTTACTTTCCCTTCCTAGTTGTATAAATCGAGTCTTGGACTTTAGTCTAGTAGAATGACCCTAAATCAATGATTTTGTTGGTCCTTTACCTTGAGTCCACCTAGCTTACTAGGGATTTACTACGGGTTTGCATTTTGCCCATTATGATCACCCACGGTGTGATAAGGCCTTGGTTGCCGAGTCCCGTCCCTTAGGTGACCATGTTCGGAATCGTTAGACTAGTCCAAGTTCTCCCCTTTTTGTGAGTATGAAGGGAAGACGTCATCCCGACATACCCATTTCCCTACGTCCTACACATTCCCACACAATAAAGTTTGCAAATTGTTGAAATCTTCCTTTCTTGTCACAAAGAAATGCCAAAAAGCCGAATCAAGCCAAAAGGGCTAAGAAAAAAAAAATAAGAAAGAAAATGAAAGAAAGAAAAGATTGAAGAAAAAGAAAAGCCACAAAAAGCCAAAAAGAAAATAGAAAAGAAGAAAAAAGAATGGCATGGCAAAACAAAGAGAAAATGCAAAAGAAGAAAGAAAATGCCAAAAGAAAACCCGTCTCACAAAAAGAAATCCCCACAAAAATAAGCCTTTTTCCGACTTTTGCCGTGAAGAGCCTACCAAAGGACCGAGTCCCGAGGAAGGATGATAGCGGCATTAGTCGGTCTTCCCTCATTTTGCATATTTCCACCTTTTTACTTTGACTAGTTAGGCGGTTTTGGACATGGGACGACCCTCTTGGCTCACGCTAAAGGGGGCGGGGTCTCACTTACCTACAGTGTCGACTAAGACCGTGGTTCTTCATTTTTCCACTCCGCCGATCGTCCCGTAGTACGTTTTTAGAAAGTTAGGAGGACCTAGGTAAGTTACCAACGTTTTTGTTGCTTTGTCGTCATACTATTAGGGTTTAGTCCACCTTGGTTTGTATTGCTAGCTTGGGAACGTTGTCGCTTACCTCGAGTCCTAAACCGGTGCTTCTTTCACCGCTTTTAGAGGGAAGCGGTATTTCTTTTGTTTTGGGTGCAACCGTCTATGTGTTTGTTTGTGTGTTTGTTTGTTTATGTGCTTTGTGTCCGGTTGCATCCACAGTTTTGTGGATTCGACCCGACTTGCCTTGCGGAGTACACTTTTCCTCTAAGTGCTCTCGCGTGAGTTGAAGGGGCGTAGGGTGCGCTAATACCCACTCGGATAGTTTAGTAGTAGTATGTGCTTACTCGAGGGCGAGTAAGGGTTAAGTGTGGGGGAGTTGATAAGTGTCATTTGTAGTGCCTATTTTGTAGTGTTTTGGTCCCATTTTCCTTGTAGAATCGCTCCTTGGGAGCGGTTTAGGGGCTTCTTATGCTTCCTTTAGTTCGTTTCAGGTTCCCGAGACCGATTTGGGAGAGTTGGAGCGATTCCGACTCGATACATACACATTTGGAGCCAACGGAGTAAAGGAACGATGCCTCGATGTTTGGAATCGACCCCGAGACCTTGGGACCCAATCCCGAGCCTCCGAGACCCGATCCCGAGTCCCGAGAATCGATGGGAAGCCCATGAGAAGCAAGGAGGGACCAAAAAGTTCATATTGGAGGCCTACAAGGCTCATCCCGGACGGGTATGGCCTCATCCCGTCCGGGATGAAGGAGCAATTGAAGGAGCCGATGTCTGTGGCTCGTCCCGATTGGGAAGGTGGCGTCCCGACCGGGACCGACCTCGTCCCGACCGGGACCACCCCGTCTCGGCCGGGACGGGCCACTGCTACTCCGCTTTGTTTCTTTTCTTCTCCCTTTCATTTGTAACCCTATATATACTCTTCCCTTGTTATGTTAATGGGATGTACTTCATATGAGACTAAACCCTAGATTATTTTAGCATAGTTTAGCATAGATTAGTGTAGATTAGTCTTTTGATTATCGTTAATCCTAGATTAGTGCTTGTAATTTGGGAATTCTTGAAGAACCATCCAAGATTGACAACCTTGGATGCTTGTTTTGGGTTTTCTTCCATTTATGCAAGTTTTCTTCTCTTCATCCTTTCTAGTATGGTATAATCTTCTTTTCCTTTCTCTTAATCCTTGTTCTTTCATTAAAGTTTGATTCTTTGTTGAATGTATGGTTCATAGTTCATAGTTCTAGTTAGTTTCTTCTTGTTTGTTTTGATTGTTATGTTGATTCATCTTATTAGTGTTAGTTTTCCTTTAATCATGTTAGAGTAGATCTTTGCTAGGGTTAGTAAGGTGATTAGGGTGTTAATTGGGTGATTAAGGGATTGTTGGAGATGTTGGTGGAAGATTTGGGTTTCCTCTTGGTTTGGTGCACATCACATGTTTGTTGAAATGCTTGAATGACTAGTATGTGCATATGCTTGTTTTTCTTGCTTTTCTCTTGTGGGTGATAGTTTGTTTGTGGGTTTGGTTCCCTCATTAAGTTGCGAGAGCCCGGTGAGGACGACCCCTAGGTCGGTCTAAGTTGCGAGAGCCCGGATGCGACCTAGGCCCCGATATCACGCTAGTAACCCCGTTTCTCATGTGTGTCGCCGAGTTGGGTTCTAGGTGGAACCTCTAGGTCGGTTTAAGTTGCGAGAGCCCGGACTATACCTAGATTACCCTACTACCTCCTTTACTCTAGTTCTCCCTTGACCATTCCATTACCCCTTTGACCCCGACCTAATCCTAGCCCGTTCTCCTTGTTTGTTTTCTTTGTTACCATAGTTATAGTTTTAGCCTCCTCCCCTTAGATTAGCTCGTCTCGAACCTAGTCCTAGACCCGAGCATACCTTAGTCCATCCTCCCGTCCCTGTGGATTCGACCCGACTTACCCTAGCTACCCACTAGGTTAGTTGGTTATTATTTGACGGTTGGGATTCACGACAAATCCTTCCCATCATGACACAAAAACGAATATAAAAGAAAAGTAACTAAAAAGAGAAAAAAAAATGAAAATATTTGGATTTTTGGTTTTCAAAGGAAAAATGAAAAAGAAAACGAAGAAAAAGATAGTTGATAAGTGTAGTTTGAAGTGCCTATTTTGTTGTGTTTTGGCCCCGTTTTCCTTGAGGAATTGCTCCTTGGGAGCGGTTTATGGGCTACTTATGCTTCCTCTAGTTCGTTTCAGGTTCCCGAGACCATTCGTGAAGAATTGGAACGATTCCGACTCGTTTCATACACTTTTGGAGCCAACGAAGAGAAGGAACGATCACTCGATGCCTTGGATTCTATCCCGAGACCTTGGGACCAATTCCCGAGCCCCTTGGACTCGATCCCGAGCCCCGAGAATCGATGGGAAGCCCATGAGATGCAAGGAGGGACCAAAAAGATCATAATGGAGGCCTACAAGGTCCTTCCCGGGCGGGATAATGCCTTCCCGACCGGGAAGGAGTGTGCAAATGGAGCTGCTGCTGTTTGGAGCCCATCTCGGCCGAGAAGCAACTCGTCCCGGTCGGGACTGTCTCGTCCCGGGCGGGACCGTCTCGTCCCGGGCGGGATGAGTGAGCTGTAGCCCGCATTTGTTTCTTTTCTCCTCCTTCATTCTTGTAACCTTATAAATACTTCCCTCTTGTATTGTTGAACGATCATACATTACCCTAGACTCTCTTAGGCCTCTCTTAAGCTTTCAAAACCCTAGATTAGTGTTCCTCCGATTAGTTTAATCTTCCTTTAATCTTTAGTTAATCATTGTAATTAGTCTTGTATTAAGGAGATTCTTGAAGATTGTTCCAAGCTTGACAACCTTGGAGTTTTATTTGGGTTTCTTATTAATTCCAATTCTCATCTTTTTCATCCTTGTTAGTTTGGTATAATCCTCTTCTCCCTTTTACTTTTGTTCTTTGTTTATTGTTCAAGTTTGAATCTTTACTTATTGTTTATTGTTATTGTTTGTTTATTATGGATGTTTGGATGTTTAGTTTGATTTCTCTTGTTCATGTTAGTTTTATCTTGATAATTAGTGAGTAGTTTTCTTGTGGGGTTAGTAGGGGGATTAAGGGTAGATTATGGGTGATTAGGGTTTGATTAGGGGTAAAGGTGAATCTTTTGTTGTTAGTCACATATTGGGCACTCTATGTGTTTGTTGAATTGCTTGTGTGGGTAGTAGTGGCCAATGCTTCTCATACTTGTATTCCTCTTCTCCTTGTTTGTCTAGTGTGTGATTGTGTTGGGAATAGTCGTAGACACGAGAGTGCGGACTTGGGTTTAGACGCGAGAGCGCAAACCTACCTTGACCTTGGTTTAGACGCGAGAGCGCAAACCGACTCTAGCAACTAGGAGACACCTACACCCTTGATCACCCAAATTACCCTTCTACACATAAGAACCCGACCTAACCCTACTCCCTTTCTTATTGAATCATCCTTGTTATTAGTCATAATTTCCCTTGTCCTTTGTTTAGTTAGTCTCTAGTTTTTCATTTAGCTCTCCTCATAGTTAGTTCATTGTTAGCTTAGTTCATACTTCTTCTCTCATCATAGTTTGTCAATTATCACCATCTTTGTGTTGTTTTGGTAGCCTAGTCTCGTTTTAGGTTGACTTAGTCTAGACTTTACAATACCGTCTCCGTGGACACGACCCGACTTACCCTAGCTACCCACTAGGATTAGTTGGTTATTTATTGTTGGTTAGGACCCACGGCAATTCCCTACCATCAATTTGGCGCCGTTGCCGGGGACGGTGCATTGTTTTGACTTAGTTTATTTCTAGCTTGACTTAGTTACCCTTCTTTGTGCTCTTCTATCATCTCTTGTGCATATTTTGTAGGTTTCTCTTGTTTTCTTAGCTTTCTTTTCTCTTTGTTTTTCGTTGTGTTCGTTTATTGTCTTTGCCTAGTGCCCAAAAAGCACTAGATGGTCTTACGTTTGTTCAAGTGTGTAGTGTATGCCTAGGAGGAGAGGCGATTTCTTTCTCTTCAATCCAGAGCCGGAGTGACTCTTTAGAGCCTTTCGCCAACGGACGATTGATCGGGTTAGACACTCTCAACCGGGTACTAGCAATACCATTGAAGAACAAGCTCAAGAATCCGACTTGAACGAGTCACCGCGAGAGACCGCCGGAGGGACCTTCATCAATCCTTTCGGTAATTCTAGTCCTAGTTCTCCTTCTACATCTTCTTCAACACCGTCTACACCATCATCTCCCTTACATCCAATTATGCCGAAGTTCTCATCTCACTCCACTTTTACGGAAGATGTCTTGCCGGGACCGAGTGCTTTACCGGATACTTATACCGGGAATTTTGTGGCAAAGACACAATTCATCCAACTTGTGGAGAGAAATCAATTTAGTGGTTTGCCCACCGAAGACCCACACCAACACATGGAGACCTTCTCCGATTATTGCGACGCTATCTCCCAAACCGGGGTTACTCAAGATCAAATCCGTTGGGTACTCTTCCCGTTCTCTCTCATTGGAAAAGCGAAGCAATGGATCAAGAGTCTTGATAGGGCAACCATGGGTATCGATACTTGGAAGAAACTTGCATTTGCGTTCTACCAAAAGTTTTACCCTCCGGAGAAGACAAATTTTCTAAGGGCCTCCATCACCGGTTTCCAACAACGAGATGAGGAGAGCCTTTATGAAGCTTGGGAACGGTTCAAATCTTTGGTTAGATCATGCCCCCACCATGGACTTTCACAATGGTTCTTAGTCCAACAGTTTTGGAACGGTCTATATGAGGACTCAAGAGCCATACTCAATATGGGCTCCAATGGTAGGTTTACCGAGGTCGATGACGATTAAACTTGGGCAAGAATCGAGGAGATGGCGGTGCACAACTCCAAATACTCAAGGCCTAGAAAGGCTAATCGAGGAGGTAGGCACGAGGTCGATGCCATTACACGACTAAGCATTGACCTTGGAGCTCAATTAAAAACTCACATGGAAACTATTGACAAGAAGCTCCAAAGCCACCTCAATCAAGTTCAAAGCACTAGTTCCTCCAATCAACACTCGATTCACGAAGTTAATGCTTTGGGAGTTATACCTCCTATGCCTTATTATGGGATGTGAGATACTTGTGGGATGGTTGGACATGAGCCCATACATTGTCGAGGAAGTATTGAGCAAGTGAACGCCTTTCAAGCGTTCAAGCAAGGTGCCTCCAATCCTAATACGTTCCAAGCTTCCCATCAAGTCCCTCAACAACAAGCTCTACAACATCGTCCCTATGTTCCACCTCCCTTAAGGGACAACAATCAAGGATACCAAGGTTATGTGGGTAACCCAAGACCATTCAACAACTTCAAGCAACATAACCAAGGTACATTCAACAACAATCAAGGGTTCCAACATGGGAACTTCAATCAAGGAGGTTTCCAAGGAAACCAAAACTTCCAAGGAAACCAAAACCACAACCAAGGGTATCAAAAATACAACCATGGCAACAATCAAGGCCTTAATCAAGGCAACTCTCATGGGTTCCAAGGGAACCATCAACAACAACAAGCAACTCAAGGTAATAGACAAGAAAGCAAGCCTAGGAGCCGGTCTCCTATTCATGATTGTGGTACTCCATTAGCCCTCACCGATACTCCGCACAATCCACAATCTCCACCTCAAGATTTCAACATGCAAAAGCAAATGTTGGAGATGTAAAGGAGTCAATTGGAGACAGAAAGGTCATAACAAGAGATCATTGCCCAACTCCTAATGGACAACAAGGAAACAAAAACTCATATGAAGATGCTTGAGACCCAAATATCTCAACTTGCTTCGGGAAGTTCTTCAAGACAAAAGGGGCAACTACCTCCTCAAGGTGAAACACAGAAATTTGAGCATGTAAATGCTATTACCACGAGGAGTGGTACATCTTATGATTCCCCCTTACCCCCTAGTGAGCAAGAATCAAGGCAAGAAGTTATACCCCCCTCTCAAGACAATTCAAGCTTTGAAAATCCAATGGAGGAGCAAGTCTTATGGGAGATAGAGAAACCCATTGAAGACAAGCTTCCCCCACTTCAAGGAAAAGACAAAGGTAAAGGAAAAGCGTCATTTGAGAAGTCCACCCCTATTGAGCAAAACAAGATTCATATCAAGTTGCCTTTCCCAACAAGGCAAATGAAGACTAAGGTAGATTTCCAATTTGACAAATTCCTAGACATTGTGAAGAAATTGGATGTGAGTGTCCCGTTTACCGAGCTACTTACCCAAATCCCGGCATATGGAAGATTTATGAGAGAAATCTTGCCTAGGAAGAGATCCGTCGACAAAGGAAGAGACCATTGCATTCACAAGAGTGGTGAGCGAGCTTATTCAAGGTTCTACGCTTCCCAAGTTGAAGGATCCGGGTAGTTTCTCGATCCCATGCACCATTGGCAACTTCAAGATTGAGAGAGCATTATGTGATTTGGGTGAGAGTGTAAGCATCATTCCCTACTCTATTTGTGAGCGACCTGGAATGAAGGAGCTCAAGTGCACTTCCGTTACACTCCGAATGGCCGATAGTTCACTCAACCGACCATTGGGGATATTAGAAGATGTGCCAATAAGAATCGGGAAGTTCTTCGTTTCGGTCGATTTTCTTGTACTTGACATGCCGGAAGATGCTACCACTCCTATTATCCTGGGGCGCCCATTTCTACATACCGCCGGTGCCATGATCGATGTGAAGAACGGTAGGATCACATTTGAGTTAGGCGAAGAAAAGCTCGTATTTGATCTCCAAGGAAACACCTCGCCTACTAATGATGAGTCCTGCAATATGATCCACGCCACGAAAGACAACGATCTAGGGGATGAGTCGAGACAAAGCTTGAAGAACGACTTCTATGAGCTTGAGGATGATGATTCCGAGCTTGGGGCGGATGAATGCCCATATCATGATGTTGAAGACAAGTGGCAAGACAAGGAGAAAGATGAGCCTCCCTTGGGGCCACATGAAGATAGGTGGACGTTTGGGTATATACCGAAGGATCGCAAGTACAAGTTCAAGCCATTGAACTTAGTAGATCGGGATACCCCGGGAACGTCAAGACAAGGTCATGAAGAACCTTGGGATGTGGATGGTTATATCACAAGCTTGATTGAAGACTTTGCAAGATCCTTCGATTTGTTTCTTCGTGCCCTTGATGGAGATGGAATTGGTTATTGTTGTTGTTGAAAAAGAATTGAAGAATGCACCATCCTTGGTTTGACGGAGTTCCACAAGAACCGTCTTATTGTATATATTTCTTTCTTGTAGCTTCTTTGAGTTTTTGTGATATTCTTGTTATTTGGATTATTGACGAGCGATGTGAGGGAGGGAATTTGATGTGTATTTGAGCTTGTTGTCATAGGTGTGAAGTGAAGGTGAATCCTAGAGAGGAATGGCTATTATTAGAGCATGGATTGAAAGCAAGGGAATCGGTTTTTGAAGCTTTGGATGAGCTTTTGGGGTTATGGAGGTCATGAAGACTCTTCTCGGGCGAGAAGAAGGCTTCCCAACCGGGAAGGGTGAGGCATCCCGACCGGGAAGGAGCCATCCCGATCGGGATGAGGGTACATAATTTCGAGTTTCCTGGAGTGCCATCCCGACCGGGACGGGTGAGGCATCCCGGCCGGGACCATCAATCCCAACCGGGATGGTCCCCTACTCCTCTTTATGCCTCTTCTTTGACATTCGAGTCCACCCAACCATTGTATACCCCCTCCCAACCTCCTTACTTCTCCTTGTTCCTATCATATGACCCATACACCTCATTTGCATACCATCATTTCATTTCCTCTTTACTTTACACAGAGATTCACATCAAACCCCACCCCCCTCGCACCATTACTACCTCAACCATGCGGTGTTATCAAGTTTGAAGCGAGTTAACAATGAAGAAGACAAGAAAAGTGCCTATATTGATCATTGAGACGATGGAGCGAGTGAGTTGCTAACCGATGGGTACAGCAACTATCCTTTCTTTTCCGTCTTTTATTGCTTTTTTTCCCTTGTTTGTCCCCTTCCCCTTATACACTTTTGTGTCATGGTGGCCTTCGAGGCCTTGGTAGATGTTTCTCCCGACTCTCGATGATGTGACTACATCGAGAGTCATTTCAATATCCAAATTTACAAGATTTTCACCCTTTTTGTAGGATTTAGTCGGATTTAGGCGGAATCCGGGCTAGGTGACTTGATTACACCTAGTCCTCCCCTCCCATTTCCTTTTATTTCTTTCTTTTTATTTCTTCCCCCATCCATATCTTTTCTCGTCTCGGCCCATGGTGACTTGACTACACCCCGGCCGGACACTTTCACTTTTCTTCATCTTCATTTTTGATTCTTAGCTTTATTTTCGTAGCTTTTTTTTTTTTTTTCAGTGTCTCCGCGCACACTACGATCGAGCATGAGGACATTGCTCGATTTAATTGTGGGGAAGCGATATTCTATCGTAGTTAGTTTTATTTTTGTAGTTTTTCGAAAAAAAATCTTTAAAAACCCTAAAAATTTTAAAAAATTTCACAAAAATCAAAAAGATTTTCTTTTGTGTGTTTTTATTTTGTGTCGTTATGTCGTATATTTGTTGCATTGTGCGTGTGTTTGCCCCCCCTTTTCCTTATAGGTTGCTTAAATCACCGATAGCTTGGAGAGCTTTCGAGACATCCGGTAACATCTTTTATCCCTTTTTCCCCTTTGTCTCTTGTGGAGTTTGGAGGAGATTGTGATGTTGTGTGCTCGGGTGGAGCTTTGTGCATATTTGTGGTTGATTTGGTGACTCATTTGGAAGTTCGGGGTGGTGTTTGTTTTGTTTTTGCGTTGTTTTATTTTGTTTTGTTTTGTTGTCTCTTGTCTCTTTTTTCTTTCGTCTTTGTGAAGTCTTTGTTTTGTGTGTGTTGTTGTGTCTAGTTGTGTAAGGAGGTTTTCGAAAACCCGGTTTAGAGGCTAGTGTGCAAGGGTTTACTTTCCCTTTCTAGTGATGTAAATCGAGTCTTGGACTTTAATCTAGTAGAATGACCCTAAATCAATGATTTCGTTGGTCCTTTACCTTGAGTCCACCTAGCTTACTAGGGATTTACTACGGGATATGCATTTTGACCAATATGACCACCCACGGTGTGAAAAGGCCTTGGTTGCCGAGTCCCGTCCCTTAGGTGACCGTGTTTGGGATTGTTTGATTAGTCCAAAGTCTCCCCTTTTTGTGAGTTTGAAGGGAAAGCGCGCTCCCGACATACCCATTCCCCTACCTCCTACACATACCCACAAAATAAACTTGCAATTTGTTGAAATCTCTCTTTCTTAGTTGCAAAAAGAAATGCCTACAACTCAAATCAAGCCGAAAAGGACAAAGAAAAGAAAAAGAAAGAAAACAAAAGAAAGAAAAGATTGAAGAAAAAGAAAAGGCACAAAAAGCCAAAAAGAAAATAGAAAAGAAGAAAAAAAGAAATGGCATAGCAACACAAAAAGCAAAAATGCAAAAGAAAGAAAAATGCCAAAAGAAAACCGTCTCACAAAAAGAATCCCCATATCTCAAAAATAAGCCTTTTACCGACTATTACCGTGAAGAGCCTACCAAAGGACCGAGTCCCTAGGAAGGATGATAGCGGTAATGGTCGGTCTTCCCTCACTTTGCAAATATTTCTACCTTTGCCGACTAACACCGTGGTTCATCCTTTTTCCATCCCGCCGATCGTCCCGTAGTACGTTCTTAGAAAGTTAGGAGGACCTAGGTAAGTTACCAACGTTTTTGTTGCTTTGTTGTCATACTATTAGGGTTTAGTTCATTTCGATTTGTACTATTAGCTTGGGAACGTTGTCTCTTGCCTTGAGTCCAAAACTGGTGTTTCATTCACTGCTTTTTAGAGGGAAGCGGTATTTATTTCTCTTTGGGTGTAACAGTTTACTTGTTCGTTTGTGTGTTTGTTGTTTATGTGTTTTTGTGTCTGGTTGCATCCACAATTTTGTCGCAAGACCCAACTTGCCTTGCGGAGTGCACTTGTCCTCTAAGTGCACTCGCGTGAGTTGAAGTGGCGTAGGGTGCGCTAATACCCACTCGGCTAATTAGGTAGTTAGTATGTGCTTAATCGAGGGCGAGTAAGGGTTAAGTGTGGGGGAGTTGATAAGTGTAGTTTGTAGTGCCTATTTTGTTGTGTTTTGGTCCCGTTTTCCTTGAGGAATCGCTCCTTGGGAGCGGTTTATGGGCTACTTATGCTTCCTCTAGTTCGTTTCAGGTTTCCGAGACCATTCGTGAAGAATTGGAACGATTCCGACTCGTTTCATACACTTTTGGAGCTAACGAAGAGAAAGAACGATCACTCGATGCCTTGGATTCGATCCCGAGACCTTGGGACCAATTCCCGAGCCCCTTGGACACTATCCCGAGCCCCGAGAATCGATGGGAAGCCCATGAGATGCAAGGAGGGACCAAAAAGATCATAATGGAGGCCTACAAGGTCCTTCCCGGGCGGGATAATGCCTTCCCGACCGGGAAGGAGTGTGCAAATGGAGCTGCTGCTGTTTGGAGTCCGTCTCGGCCGAGAAGCAACTCGTCCCGGTCGGGACTGTCTCGTCCCGGTCGGGACCGTCTCGTCCCGGGCGGGACCGTCTCGTCCCGGGCGGGACCGTCTCGTCCCGGGCGGGACCGTCTCGTCCCGGGCGGGACCGTCTCGTCCCGGGCGGGATGAGTGAGCTGTAGCCCGCATTTGTTTCTTTTCTCCTCCTTCATTCTTGTAACCTTATAAATACTTCCCTCTTGTATTGTTGAACGATCATACATTACCCTAGACTCTCTTAGGCCTCTCTTAAGCTTTCAAAACCCTAGATTAGTGTTCCTCCGATTAGTTTAATCTTCCTTTAATCTTTAGTTAATCATTGTAATTAGTCTTGTATTAAGGAGATTTTTGAAGATTGTTCCAAGCTTGACAACCTTGGAGTTTTATTTGGGTTTCTTATTAATTCAAGTTCTCATCTTTTTCATCCTTGTTAGTTTGGTATAATCCTCTTCTCCCTTTTACTTTTGTTCTTTGTTTATTGTTCAAGTTTGAATCTTTACTTATTGTTTATTGTTATTGTTTATTTATTATGGATGTTTGGATGTTTAGTTTGATTTTTTTTGTTCATGTTAGTTTTATCTTGATAATGAGTGAGTAGTTTTCTTGTGGGGTTAGTAGGGGGATTAAGGGTAGATTATGGGTGATTAGGGTTTGATTAGGGGTAAAGGTGAATCTTTTGTTGTTAGTCACATATTGGGCACTCTATGTGTTTGTTGAATTGCTTGTGTGGGTAGTAGTGGCCAATGCTTCTCATACTTGTATTCCTCTTCTCCTTGTTTGTCAAGTGTGTGATTGTGTTGGGAATAGTCGTAGACACGAGAGTGCGGACTTGGGTTTAGACGCGAGAGCGCGAACCCACCTTGACCTTGGTTTAGACGCGAGAGCGCAAACCGACTCTAGCAACTAGGAGACACCTACACCCTTGATCACCCAAATTATCCTTCTACACTTAAGAACCCGACCTAACCCTACTCCCTTTCTTATTGATTCATCCTTGTTATTAGTCATAATTTCCCTTGTCCTTTGTTTAGTTAGTCTCTAGTTTTTCATTTAGCTCTCCTCAGAGTTAGTTCATTGTTAGCTTAGTTCATACTTCTTCTCTCATCATAGTTTGTCAATTATCACCATCTTTGTGTTGTTTTGGTAGCCTAGTCTCGTTTTAGGTTGACTTAATCTAGACTTTACAATACCGTCTCCGTGGACACGACCCGACTTACCCTAGCTACCCACTAGGATTAGTTGGTTATTTATTGTTGGTTAGGACCCACGGCAATTCCCTACCATCAATAGTAGATCCCTCCCCCACACTAAAACTGTGCATTGTCCTCAATGCACGAATAGGACAGGAATCGAAAGAAAAAGAACGGAAAATCTTTTTGAAATTTTATGCTTTTTCAAATGTCTTTGGTTTTTTGATGATTTTTAAAATGTTTTTGTATTTTTCAAAAATGAAGAGAATAAAAAGAAAATAAATGAAGACGGAGAAAAAGTAAATATAAAAGATAAAATAAAGAAAATGAAGTGGCGGACCTAGGTGTAATCACGTCACCTAGACCCTAGCCAAAGAGAAAAATCGAAAAATAAGAAAAGAAAATGAAGTGAAAAATGAAAAAGAAAAAGGAAAAAGAAGAAAAATCGATAAGTGGAGAAAAGACGCAGGTGAAATCACGTCACCTCACCCGGATTCTACACAAATCGGGAAGATCAAGAGAAAAAGAAAATTTTGGATTTTTCAAATGGTCTTGCTGCGATCAAGTCACCTAAGACCAGGAGCAACATTCGGGTCCTTCTTCTCTAAGACACCTGCAATAAACCTCACGTGTGTAACGACCCAAGTAGGGTCACGGAGGGGCTGACAACTTACCAAACCAACAAAATGACCAAATACAAATCAATCAACAATCATAATTATCAAATGCCAAAATTTGGCGCTGCAAGGACTGATAGAGATTACTGAGACAAGAGAACAGATTACTGACGACTACCAACATCTAACACCCCCACCCTAACACTGATGACACTCGACCACTCACATAGGACCTGGGGGACGAGGTGGTGGGTAGTAAGACCCTGGCGGAGGCATACCAAAAAATCGATCAAAATAGTATTGCTGCTGTAGCAACAACCTCTGGTTCTCCTCTGCCGCCAACCTCGCTGCTTGGGCATCCCTAGCAGCATCCCTAGCCATCTCAAAACTGGTCCGGGCGTACTCGAAACCAACCCTAGAGTATGCGTACAAGCCATGCACAGTATCGCGCGCATCCCGGGCCACATTGTGGGCATCCTGGGCCAGGTTTAGTGAGGTGGTCGAGTTCTCCCAAGTCTGACGTGATTGGTTATAGACTTCCCCCCATTGGTTATAAAAGTCCTCCGATCTGAAGAATGAAGAGTGTCGTGGAGGAGTCATGTTAATGTCCTCCTGAAAACCAGGGGTAGACTGGGTGAACGTGGAGTGTCTGTGTGGTTCAAAGTCTGAAAAGTTGGGGGTGAAAAATTAAGAGGTCTGGGGTTCCGGTTGGTGGGAGGAAGAGGGTCCGTGTGATGATGATGGTAATGTTCTTTGACCCTCATCCTGAGAGGTTTCAACCTCCGGTTCCTCCTCTGACACGTCTACAACCTCTATGCCATCGTCGCCAAAATCTAAGGGTCCCTCGGGGTATTCAGTCTGATAAAACTTACTACGAGTGTGACCCCGAATGTACTCCCCAGACCTCTTCGGCATGCCGAAGTTCTCTTCAATATCTAGCCTAACCCATTCGGGGTTAGGCATTGCAATGGCTCGCAGCTCAGTAATCTTATACAGAAATAAATTGTTATAATCCTCTTTCTGGGGCCACACAAGGAAAGGACAATAAACTTCATCTATAAAAATTTCTGCTCCAGCAACTGGTGTCAAATCGCTAAAATCGACGCCTAAGGCTTTAGCTATCATCATTACAACCCCGCCACAAGAAATTCTTTTGCGGCCGCCCTTCGCAATCTGGGCGAAGTGAGTAACTAAGGCCTCGGACATGTCGATCGACGGGCCTCTCTCCAAAACCGCATCCTCCAACAGCTGCACAGCTGTAGCACTACAGTTGTGGTGCATATTAGCTTGACAAGAATGAATTGGCTATAATACGTGCCACATACCGGAGGATGGGGTTTCGTATAGAAAAAGAACGCATCTTCCCTCCCTTAAAGGTCCTTTGGCGGGCAATTTTAAACCAAAATCGTTCACGGGCAAATTTGTCGTCCCAAGTCTGCTCCGCCCTAGGCCTTTCAAGGACAGAAGAAGGTAAACCAAGCAATGCACCAAAATTTTTGACATATAGAGTTTCTCGCAGCTGATAAGTAACAGTGGTATTATCGTCACCACTCAGCTCAAAATTTGCGAAAAACTCACACGTCAACTTTTGAAAAGTATCCTCCTCGGAGGCATAAAATTTGATGAGACCAAGGTTTTGGCACATTGCTCGTACCTGCGTTTCTATACCCATGCGAACAAGTACATCTCGAGCCGGCCAACGAGTTGGCTCGAGACGACAGACCCATAATTTCTTACATTTACCAAGATGGGCTTTCTTAGCAAAATAGATACCAGACAGAGGTTCACGGAAATTACGACGGATTTTCGGGTAACGTACCTCAAGCGGAACAGGTTGTTCACGCGGAATACAGCTTTGTATTTGAACGGGCATCGGGACAGATTCGTCCCGAGCCCCGGCCGGTTCCTCGGACCTTGAGGATGACGTTGAACCCGAACTGCGATTCAACATTGAAGATATCCTTTTCCTTGCCATTTGTTTTACTCTTCTCATCCTTGATGCTTGATTTTTGACGATTATGTCTTGACGGTCTTGGTTTGGGGTTTGTCGGAATCGGAACGATTTCTCAAAATAAACTCCAAGAAGATCTTAGGAATGTGATAAGGTTGAGAAATATATAATTGGATTGAATTTTGGTGAAGGAATTGGAAGGGTTAGATGTAACACCCCTGATTTTATAATTTAAAATTATAATTAAAGTTATATTCGTATTTTTATTTTATTTACGATTTAACTCGTAATTCTTAAAATTATTATAAAAAGAATTTATCGTTTAATCGTTCACTCCTAAAATTCTATTTGACTCGGAAACTCTTCTTATATTTAAAACATATTTTTATTTCTGTTTCGATTCATTTTATACATTTAATCTAATTCTTATCGAAAGTCTCTTTCGACAATCTAAATCCTAAATTCTTTATATTTATTTATATTTAATTTCGAATTTCTATTTTCGGCTCGAAGCTCATTTATTTTAAGTTTCGTCAAAATATTTATTACCTTTCCTCGAGAAATCAATTTAATTTACTTTATCGAAGATTTATTATTTATCGGGATATACTATTTCATCGTCTAATTATTTATAAATTTCATTTCCATCTCGAATAATTTATTTACTCATTTTATTAGACGGTCCGATTATTTATTAACTCGATTTTAATTCGATTTCGTGGGTCGGTCAATTTAGCGTTTCGAAATTTCTCCTACCCAGTCCGTTTCGTTAACCCGTATATCTAACCCCGTTTTAATATCTGGTAATTCAACCCTCCTTTCCCATTTTTTTTGTTTTGTTTTAAAACTTTCAGTCAATCATTTTAATTACGTTCACCCAACCTTTCATGTTACCCACCGCTTCAGTTTTTCATTCTTCCCCCTTCATCTGCTATCTTCATCCCACCGTTTTCCTTGTCTTCTACGCCTTCCATCTTACGTTTCCCCTTCCTTCATCTGTTTCCTTGTTCATCCTCGTTCATCCGCCATCACCACCAGTCTTCACGCATCCTTTTTCCTCCCTGTTCAGCAGTTTGTATCATCGTTCTCTGATGGTTGATGCTCGCGCCTGCCGCCGCTGCTATTAGCCGAAGTGGGTCCATCTCGTTCTCTGTTTTTCTTCTCCTTTGTTGTTTTGGTTTTCTCTTCAATATCGGTTCTTTTCCCCTCAACCCCATCATCTCGACCCTCTGCTGCTGCTGCAGTCCTTCGTTGTTGCTGCTGCAGTCCTTCGTTGCTGCTGCTGCATTATGCTGCTGTTACGGTAATTCCTCTTCTCTGTTTTCATCTCTTTCCTCGTCTTCTCCTGCTTTTTCCTCCTTGTGCGTGATCACTGCTGCCGTGTTGTTGTATGTGTCCCCGCTGCTGCTGTACGCAATTACTGTGACTGCTGTCCGTGTGTCCATGTTTGTCCTGCTACTGCTCTTTTTCGTTCCTCTTTCTTCTTCTTCTTCTTCTTCTTCTTCTTCTTCTTCTTCTTCTTCTTTTTCGTGGTCTGCTTGTTTTTTTGTCTCGGTTTTGTTTTGCTGTTGCGTTTCGATTGTTCTGTTTATTTCTCCATCTCGTTCCATTTTCTTATTTTCTTCTTCCTTTCCGATTTCGTTTGTCGGGTTGCTGCCGTTTTTCTTCTTCTTTGTCCTGTTTTCGCGCTGTTGTTTGTTCGATTTCTTTTGCGCTTGCTTCTATTGCTGTCCGTTTATGCTACTGCCTTTTTGTCTCCATTCTTTTCTTTCTTCTTCCTCGATTTCGGCCGTGTTTCAGTCTAGTTCGGTCATCTTCTGCTGTTATTTGTGCGTTGTTGTTGTTACCGCTACTGTCTACTGTTACTTATGCGTATTGCTGTTGCGGTCTGTCGGCTCGTCCTCGTTTCTGACATTGTCCACTGATGCTCGTTCGATGTTCGATGTCGTGTTCGCCGCTATTGTTGTCGTCCTTCTATTCCCTTTTCTTTTTCTTCCCTGCCATTGCTGCTACTTACCCTTCCGTCTTATGTTGTTCGTTTCTTTTCTGCTGCTGCTGTCGACTTTCGTGATGCTATTCGCCGGTTGCTGTTTGAAGATGGCGAGTCCGTGTTCTTCGTCTCCCAATTTTCGTGTTTCTATTCTCATGGTGGTTCTCCATTTATCTTCGAGTTTTCTTGGATTTCGCGAGGACGCAATTAAGGACAAGTGCATGATCGTTTTGGATTTTCGACTAAAGGTAACTTTAGGACGTTACTCGATTTTATATCGTATGTTTGAGTAGTAGTTTGTAGTAAATATTTTTAACTCCGGTTTTATAATTTTAGCTATTTATTATTTGCTATTAATATTATTTCAAAATTTTGTATCTTATAAATATTTTTACAACTTTCGGTATTGTTTTATAAATCGTTAGTAATTTAATTATTTACGATCTTTATAATATTTTGTTGGTTATCGTGACACTACTAGTAACTAAATAATATCGATTTCATACTTTCTTCATATTTCGTCAATTTATAATTTTAACTCAAAATCGTATTTTTATATTATAATCGAGATTTGTATACTTGTTCAAAAAATTAATTTCGTTTTATGACTTATAATAATAAATGACAAAATAGTCGATTTTGTTTTAAATATATTTTTAGTCGAGACTATTTTCACTAATAATTTCTTATTTGTTTACAATTGACTATTTTTTTGTAAAATCCGTATTATTTATTAATAAAAGCTATTTGTTAAAAATACTTTGAAATCTTTGTAAATTCATTTCATTTATAAAACTCGTGACTCAATTAATTTTGATATCGTTTGCATAAAACATCTCTTTTCTAAAATTTATAGTTTTAACTCGATTTTCTAATTATTTATAAAATACTATAAAATGACTTTTTATATTTTATTTATATTTTGAGTAACGAATTTAGAAGTATATTAAAGTTACGATAACGACGATAATAATAAAATGCTAATTTCGTTGGAAATGCTATTTTTATACATTTTCACTTATTTCAATAACTTCCGTATTTTCTATAAGACTATTTCTATTTCTATTTTAAGTAAATTTCTAAAAATAGTAAGTTTCTATTTACTGAAAGTTTCCCTCATAATATAAAATGTTTATTCCTTTCATCTCCATATTATTTATAATGATTATATCTCTTGAATATCGATAATGGATGTTTTGGAGTTATGGAATAAAGTCAAGTGTGGGGTTAGAGTAATATAATCTGGGGTTTACGGTTTTGCCATCAACTATAAGGCTAGTGTATCAGGAATCGGTACATTAGTTGTTGAACCGGGTGACAGGTATCCCGGGAGTTGTGTACATTTTGACCTTAAGCTTAGGCCTCGCAGTAAGTCGCCGTCATAAGTTGAACTGGGTGACAGGTAATCCCAGGAGGGGTGTGCATTGTCTTAAACTAGGGCCACACATTTATAAGTCGCCGTCCTATTATGGTTGAGTAGCCTAGTTAGAGACCGATGTTTGATTTGTTTGAACTAGGTTATCGAAGCTAGTTTTTAGTATTCTCCTGGTGAAAGTCTGACCTTCTACACAGAATATATCCATAACGCCATTTTGAATATTTTTATTATTATCGATACGTTTTGATTTGCAGGTTGGCAAATATTTGAAGTTTTCTTCTGAAAACTTGTTCTGATTTTATTATTCCAATATTTTAAGTTTTCTCCGAAAGCTTATTTTTATTATATCTTTTAATGTTTTCCATTTTAACTATTTTGATATAATAATACTATTATTTTTCCATATGATATAATATGGCTGGGAGAACGTCCGAGTTACTCCCCACTGACGTGGCTGTTATGTTTATAACATGACAGATATTTGCTGCTGGGTTTTGGGTGTGAGCTAGCGAGTAGCATGGATCCTACTCTTCCTTCATTCGTGTTTATTTATGGATTTGTATAAACCCGTTTGGAGATTTTGCTTTTAGCCCTTTTGTAAAAAGAGGCCTTTGCATGGACTTACCATTTCTTTTAATAAGATATAGTTTGTCAGTGTGTTTTAATCCCACTCTACAGTGTTTCCGCCACTGTATTGCGTTAGATTTTCTAGGGGATTACAGTTGGTATCAGAGCATTGTTGCTCCCGACGCTTACACCTGATTTTAGGAAAAATACTCGTAAATGATTTGAATGTTAATAAAATATTAGTGAGAGATGGGTAGAAACCTAATTAAGGACTTAACTGTTAGGTTTATATGTTCTTGTAACTCAATGATTAGCATTGAATATTTGTTGCTTTTGACTAGAAGAAGATGAATGAACAAGAGGTTGATATGACGCTGCTCCAGATCGGGACAAGACCTGCTTAGAACTCTCAACGACTGTTGGCTCGAGTGGACAACTTGGTGCTCCAAGAAAGATGCCGATGGTGACTTTTAGCTCCGGTTCAGTTTACTTAAGCTATAGGCTAGATAATCAAGAGTAGATTCCTGTTCCATGATGTCGCAGTAGATAGAGATGGAGCGACCCAAGACTTGCATGCTTGTTCCTCTACAAGAAGATGAAGTAAGCCATTTGGATCCCGCGTGAACTCTGGAGGCCCGAAGATTCTCCTTGGGTTCAAGTACTTAGTAATATAGTATCATCGACTCTTTTCTTCCTTCCTCTACTTCTAATTCTTCTCTTTTATATTCTCTTCTTCATCCGCTTGGTGAATCCTTGTTATATTCTTCTACTCTACCATCTTTCTCTTGAGATTCTTTGGCTAGACCGATTTCCGTCTCAGTGAACCCCGTGAAAGGATATAGATGTTTGAGGTTTAGTAAACCCTTGTTACCTATGGCTTGAGGGTTGTGAGTTGTACCCTGTTATCTATCTTAGTAAGCTTTTGAGGATCAATTTGAATGATAAATTGTCAATTAATGGAATTAGGTTGGTACTTTAGACACTGAACATTGGGTTATAGGTTACTTGATTATTTGGAGGACTTAGAGTTGAATATATTTTGAGGTAGTAAGAGTATGTCATATTTGATGGATATCTAGTACCTAACCTAGAACCGAACTAATTGTAACCGATAATATTACTTTGGGTTTCTCACCTAATGCTTATTTGATCGATGCATCATGAATATTTGGGATCATAGAGTATTGTTTAAAGTGTTAGCCTGAGTGTTGTGGTACCAATAAAGGTTTTCATTAATGTCGTTAGAAATTTTGGTTGACATAGATTACCGTGTTTCTTATGGATTTGATCGTTGATCGTTGTTTAAGGTTGTAACCTGTAAACTTTGGAGTGGAATGATCTAACTTGGATAAATTGTTGTTAACCTTGAAGGAGAGAAACATATTGTACAATTAGATGTTTGATTTATCGCGTTGTTTTGAGGAATACTTAATGCGAGTCATCATGATGGATTTATAGTTCAAAACCCTTAGACCAACGAGATTGTGGCTTCGTTGAATTAATAAATATTTTGGTGGTTTCGCCGATACAATATGAAATTTGGTGGAATCTTTAGAAACCTTAACCCGATGACGTGTTTGAAGATGTGAGTGTGTGCGCCATTACCTATTGGTTTGAGCGTGTTTGAGGATTTATTGTACTTTCCCAACTCCTGTGTACTTGTGGCATTATAAATATGTTAATGATCATTTTTGAGGATTTTCGTACCCGAGCCATGTTAATTCGGTGGACTTTGTTTAGTGTTTCTTACTCGAAAAATTTGGAGTACACCTCGAGTTTAAACCTTATGAACTTTGGATTTAGGAGCCTTATCGATTGCGAGTTTGGGTGTGTTGTGATGGTCGTTGAGATTTTAATGGATGAGATTAGATTTTAAAGCATTTGTGGATTAGTATCGTGTCGTTTGAACGATTGGATAATCACGTAAGACATTTTATTTGGAGATTGTGACTGGGTAGTTCCACCTAGTGTACCTAATTTTCGACTTAACGTTGTTTGATTGAAATTAGGAACCCGTGTTGTGGGAGTCGTACCGGGAATCTCGAGATGGTTAACGTCTTCTGTAATCCCTTGAGAGCTCCGTTTGACTCTCATTTTCGTTCCTCCCCGTAGCTTTTCGTTAATCCTGCTACTTCTGCTTCGGTCAATCCCTTTGACTTCTTTATCGGGTTTGAAAAATTTCTGTTTCGATTTGTCGTTGACTCTGACTCTATTAATCCGTTTACCTTTTTCCCGAACCTATCACCTGAAAAGTTTGACTAATATAAAATTTTGGGCTATCGTGAAATTTTAACATTTTGAGTTATAAATTTCAAAACTTTTTATTTTGGTCATATTTCAGAAGGGTCTTAATAATTTATTTTAAAGTATTTCGAAATTATTTAAAATTTCAATTTTGATTTTTTGCGTGATCGAGATTTTATGAAAACTTTCGTAATTGCAAATATTTTGAATTTTTATAAGAGTATTATGTAAAACGATTTAATATTTTCGAAAAACTCCGTATGTCTAAATTTTGTTTTATTGTCCTTAGACTTTAAATCTGTATTGAAAATGTTTGTCGACTGATTCGATTCTTATTTACTAACTACAAAACTTGATTTCTCGAATTTTTGTTTCGTCTTAAAACAAAGTATTGTCGAATTTCTTAATTAAAACGTTTTACTATTGTTTTGAAAATATTTGGGTACTCTTTCCCCTCGAGTTCGTTTACAAATATTATCTATCGTCATTATTTTATCAAATAATTTTTTACTTGCGATTTTATTTATTTAAAAGATTTTAAACTTCGGGAACCGAGCCCAAATTATCTTGAAATGAATTTTGTCCTCAATTGTGATTTCATATCACGTTTAAGTTGCGAAAATTTAAACCAAGATTGTGATGCGAGCTAAGCAGTCTCCTTTTCTTCAAGTGTTATAACCTTGTTTTCCATTCTATTACTATGTTTTTGTTAGTTTCGAGGACGAAACTTCTTTTTAGTGGGGAAGATTGTAACACCCCTGATTTTATAATTTAAAATTATAATTAAAGTTATATTCGTATTTTTATTTTATTTACGATTTAACTCGTAATTCTTAAAATTATTATAAAAAGAATTTATCGTTTAATCGTTCACTCCTAAAATTCTATTTGACTCGGAAACTCTTCTTATATTTAAAACATATTTTTATTTCTGTTTCGATTCATTTTATACATTTAATCTAATTCTTATCGAAAGTCTCTTTCGACAATCTAAATCCTAAATTCTTTATATTTATTTATATTTAATTTCGAATTTCTATTTTCGGCTCGAAGCTCATTTATTTTAAGTTTCGTCAAAATATTTATTACCTTTCCTCGAGAAATCAATTTAATTTACTTTATCGAAGATTTATTATTTATCGGGATATACTATTTTATCGTCTAATTATTTATAAATTTCGTTTCCATCTCGAATAATTTATTTACTCATTTTATTAGACGGTCCGATTATTTATTAACTCGATTTTAATTCGATTTCGTGGGTCGGTCAATTTAGCGTTTCGAAATTTCTCCTACCCAGTCCGTTTCGTTAACCCGTATATCTAACCCCGTTTTAATATCTGGTAATTCAACCCTCCTTTCCCATTTTTTTTTGTTTTGTTTTAAAACTTTCAGTCAATCCTGTTAATTACGTTCACCCAACCTTTCATGTTACCCACCGCTTCAGTTTTTCATTCTTCCCCCTTCATCTGCTATCTTCATCCCACCGTTTTCCTTGTCTTCTACGCCTTCCATCTTACGTTTCCCCTTCCTTCTTCTGTTTCCTTGTTCATCCTCGTTCATCCGCCATCACCACCAGTCTTCACACATCCTTTTTCCTCCTTGTTCATCAGTTTGTATCATCGTTCTCTGATGGTTGATACTCGCGCTTGCCGCCGCTGCTATTAGTCGAAGTGGGTCCATCTCGTTCTCTGTTTTTCTTCTCCTTTGTTGTTTTGGTTTTCTCTTCAATATCGGTTCTTTTCCCCTCAACCCCATCATCTCGACCCTCTGCTGCTGCTGCAGTCCTTCGTGGCTGCTGCTGCATTATGCTGCTGTTACGGTAATTCCTCTTCTCTGTTTTCATCTCTTTCCTCGTCTTCTCCTGCTTTTTCCTCCTTGTGCGTGATCACTGCTGCCGTGTTGTTGTATGTGTCCCCGCTGCTGCTGTACGCAATTACTGTGACTGTTGTCCGTGTGTCCATGTTTGTCCTGCTACTGCTCTTTTTCGTTCCTCATTCTTCTTCTTCTTCTTCTTCTTCTTCTTCTTTTTCGTGGTCTGCTTGTTTTTTTGTCTCGGTTTTGTTTTGCTGTTGCGTTTCGATTGTTCTGTTTATTTCTCCATCTCGTTCCATTTTCTTATTTTCTTCTTCCTTTCCGATTTCGTTTGTCGGGTTGCTGCCGTTTTTCTTCTTCTTTGTCCTGTTTTCGCGCTGTTGTTTGTTCGATTTCTTTTGCGCTTGCTTCTATTGCTGTCCGTTTATGCTACTGCCTTTTTGTCTCCATTCTTTTCTTTCTTCTTCCTCGATTTCGGCCGTGTTTCAGTCTAGTTCGGTCATCTTCTGCTGTTATTTGTGCGTTGTTGTTGTTACCGCTACTGTCTACTGTTACTTATGCGTATTGCTGTTGCGGTCTGTCGGCTCGTCCTCGTTTCTGACATTGTCCACTGATGCTCGTTCGATGTTCGATGTCGTGTTCGCCGCTATTGTTGTCGTCCTTCTATTCCCTTTTCTTTTTCTTCCCTGCCATTGCTGCTACTTACCCTTCCGTCTTATGTTGTTCGTTTCTTTTCTGCTGCTGCTGTCGACTTTCGTGATGCTATTCGCCGGTTGCTGTTTGAAGATGGCGAGTCCGTGTTCTTCGTCTCCCAATTTTCGTGTTTCTATTCTCATGGTGGTTCTCCATTTATCTTCGAGTTTTCTTGGATTTCGCGAGGACGCAATTAAGGACAAGTGCATGATCGTTTTGGATTTTCGACTAAAGGTAACTTTAGGACGTTACTCGATTTTATATCGTATGTTTGAGTAGTAGTTTGTAGTAAATATTTTTAACTCCGGTTTTATAATTTTAGCTATTTATTATTTGCTATTAATATTATTTCAAAATTTTGTATCTTATAAATATTTTTACAACTTTCGGTATTGTTTTATAAATCGTTAGTAATTTAATTATTTACGATCTTTATAATATTTTGTTGGTTATCGTGACACTACTAGTAACTAAATAATATCGATTTCATACTTTCTTCATATTTCGTCAATTTATAATTTTAACTCAAAATCGTATTTTTATATTATAATCGAGATTTGTATACTTGTTCAAAAAATTAATTTCGTTTTATGACTTATAATAATAAATGACAAAATAGTCGATTTTGTTTTAAATATATTTTTAGTCGAGACTATTTTCACTAATAATTTCTTATTTGTTTACAATTGACTATTTTTTTGTAAAATCCGTATTATTTATTAATAAAAGCTATTTGTTAAAAATACTTTGAAATCTTTGTAAATTCATTTCATTTATAAAACTCGTGACTCAATTAATTTTGATATCGTTTTCATAAAACATCTCTTTTCTAAAATTTATAGTTTTAACTCGATTTTCTAATTATTTATAAAATACTATAAAATGACTTTTTATATTTTATTTATATTTTGAGTAACGAATTTAGAAGTATATTAAAGTTACGATAACGACGATAATAATAAAATGCTAATTTCGTTGGAAATGCTATTTTTATACATTTTCACTTATTTCAATAACTTCCGTATTTTCTATAAGACTATTTCTATTTCTATTTTAAGTAAATTTCTAAAAATAGTAAGTTTCTATTTACTGAAAGTTTCCCTCATAATATAAAATGTTTATTCCTTTCATCTCCATATTATTTATAATGATTATATCTCTTGAATATCGATAATGGATGTTTTGGAGTTATGGAATAAAGTCAAGTGTGGGGTTAGAGTAATATAATCTGGGGTTTACGGTTTTGCCATCAACTATAAGGCTAGTGTATCAGGAATCGGTACATTAGTTGTTGAACCGGGTGACAGGTATCCCGGGAGTTGTGTACATTTTGACCTTAAGCTTAGGCCTCGCAGTAAGTCGCCGTCATAAGTTGAACTGGGTGACAGGTAATCCCAGGAGGGGTGTGCATTGTCTTAAACTAGGGCCACACATTTATAAGTCGCCGTCCTATTATGGTTGAGTAGCCTAGTTAGAGACCGATGTTTGATTTGTTTGAACTAGGTTATCGAAGCTAGTTTTTAGTATTCTCCTGGTGAAAGTCTGACCTTCTACACAGAATATATCCATAACGCCATTTTGAATATTTTTATTATTATCGATACGTTTTGATTTGCAGGTTGGCAAATATTTGAAGTTTTCTTCTGAAAACTTGTTCTGATTTTATTATTCCAATATTTTAAGTTTTCTCCGAAAGCTTATTTTTATTATATCTTTTAATGTTTTCCATTTTAACTATTTTGATATAATAATACTATTATTTTTCCATATGATATAATATGGCTGGGAGAACGTCCGAGTTACTCCCCACTGACGTGGCTGTTATGTTTATAACATGACAGATATTTGCTGCTGGGTTTTGGGTGTGAGCTAGCGAGTAGCATGGATCCTACTCTTCCTTCATTCGTGTTTATTTATGGATTTGTATAAACCCGTTTGGAGATTTTGCTTTTAGCCCTTTTGTAAAAAGAGGCCTTTGCATGGACTTACCATTTCTTTTAATAAGATATAGTTTGTCAGTGTGTTTTAATCCCACTCTACAGTGTTTCCGCCACTGTATTGCGTTAGATTTTCTAGGGGATTACAGTTGGTATCAGAGCATTGTTGCTCCCGACGCTTACACCTGATTTTAGGAAAAATACTCGTAAATGATTTGAATGTTAATAAAATATTAGTGAGAGATGGGTAGAAACCTAATTAAGGACTTAACTGTTAGGTTTATATGTTCTTGTAACTCAATGATTAGCATTGAATATTTGTTGCTTTTGACTAGAAGAAGATGAATGAACAAGAGGTTGATATGACGCTGCTCCAGATCGGGACAAGACCTGCTTAGAACTCTCAACGACTGTTGGCTCGAGTGGACAACTTGGTGCTCCAAGAAAGATGCCGATGGTGACTTTTAGCTCCGGTTCAGTTTACTTAAGCTATAGGCTAGATGATCAAGAGTAGATTCCTGTTCCATGATGTCGCAGTAGATAGAGATGGAGCGACCCAAGACTTGCATGCTTGTTCCTCTACAAGAAGATGAAGTAAGCCATTTGGATCCCGCGTGAACTCTGGAGGCCCGAAGATTCTCCTTGGGTTCAAGTACTTAGTAATATAGTATCATCGACTCTTTTCTTCCTTCCTCTACTTCTAATTCTTCTCTTTTATATTCTCTTCTTCATCCGCTTGGTGAATCCTTGTTATATTCTTCTACTCTACCATCTTTCTCTTGAGATTCTTTGGCTAGACCGATTTCCGTCTCAGTGAACCCCGTGAAAGGATATAGATGTTTGAGGTTTAGTAAACCCTTGTTACCTATGGCTTGAGGGTTGTGAGTTGTACCCTGTTATCTATCTTAGTAAGCTTTTGAGGATCAATTTGAATGATAAATTGTCAATTAATGGAATTAGGTTGGTACTTTAGACACTGAACATTGGGTTATAGGTTACTTGATTATTTGGAGGACTTAGAGTTGAATATATTTTGAGGTAGTAAGAGTATGTCATATTTGATGGATATCTAGTACCTAACCTAGAACCGAACTAATTGTAACCGATAATATTACTTTGGGTTTCTCACCTAATGCTTATTTGATCGATGCATCATGAATATTTGGGATCATAGAGTATTGTTTAAAGTGTTAGCCTGAGTGTTGTGGTACCAATAAAGGTTTTCATTAATGTCGTTAGAAATTTTGGTTGACATAGATTACCGTGTTTCTTATGGATTTGATCGTTGATCGTTGTTTAAGGTTGTAACCTGTAAACTTTGGAGTGGAATGATCTAACTTGGATAAATTGTTGTTAACCTTGAAGGAGAGAAACATATTGTACAATTAGATGTTTGATTTATCGCGTTGTTTTGAGGAATACTTAATGCGAGTCATCATGATGGATTTATAGTTCAAAACCCTTAGACCAACGAGATTGTGGCTTCGTTGAATTAATAAATATTTTGGTGGTTTCGCCGATACAATATGAAATTTGGTGGAATCTTTAGAAACCTTAACCCGATGACGTGTTTGAAGATGTGAGTGTGTGCGCCATTACCTATTGGTTTGAGCGTGTTTGAGGATTTATTGTACTTTCCCAACTCCTGTGTACTTGTGGCATTATAAATATGTTAATGATCATTTTTGAGGATTTTCGTACCCGAGCCATGTTAATTCGGTGGACTTTGTTTAGTGTTTCTTACTCGAAAAATTTGGAGTACACCTCGAGTTTAAACCTTATGAACTTTGGATTTAGGAGCCTTATCGATTGCGAGTTTGGGTGTGTTGTGATGGTCGTTGAGATTTTAATGGATGAGATTAGATTTTAAAGCATTTGTGGATTAGTATCGTGTCGTTTGAACGATTGGATAATCACGTAAGACATTTTATTTGGAGATTGTGACTGGGTAGTTCCACCTAGTGTACCTAATTTTCGACTTAACGTTGTTTGATTGAAATTAGGAACCCGTGTTGTGGGAGTCGTACCGGGAATCTCGAGATGGTTAACGTCTTCTGTAATCCCTTGAGAGCTCCGTTTGACTCTCATTTTCGTTCCTCCCCGTAGCTTTTCGTTAATCCTGCTACTTCTGCTTCGGTCAATCCCTTTGACTTCTTTATCGGGTTTGAAAAATTTCTGTTTCGATTTGTCGTTGACTCTGACTCTATTAATCCGTTTACCTTTTTCCCGAACCTATCACCTGAAAAGTTTGACTAATATAAAATTTTGGGCTATCGTGAAATTTTAACATTTTGAGTTATAAATTTCAAAACTTTTTATTTTGGTCATATTTCAGAAGGGTCTTAATAATTTATTTTAAAGTATTTCGAAATTATTTAAAATTTCAATTTTGATTTTTTGCGTGATCGAGATTTTATGAAAACTTTCGTAATTGCAAATATTTTGAATTTTTATAAGAGTATTATGTAAAACGATTTAATATTTTCGAAAAACTCCGTATGTCTAAATTTTGTTTTATTGTCCTTAGACTTTAAATCTGTATTGAAAATGTTTGTCGACTGATTCGATTCTTATTTACTAACTACAAAACTTGATTTCTCGAATTTTTGTTTCGTCTTAAAACAAAGTATTGTCGAATTTCTTAATTAAAACGTTTTACTATTGTTTTGAAAATATTTGGGTACTCTTTCCCCTCGAGTTCGTTTACAAATATTATCTATCGTCATTATTTTATCAAATAATTTTTTACTTGCGATTTTATTTATTTAAAAGATTTTAAACTTCGGGAACCGAGCCCAAATTATCTTGAAATGAATTTTGTCCTCAATTGTGATTTCATATCACGTTTAAGTTGCGAAAATTTAAACCAAGATTGTGATGCGAGCTAAGCAGTCTCCTTTTCTTCAAGTGTTATAACCTTGTTTTCCATTCTATTACTATGTTTTTGTTAGTTTCGAGGACGAAACTTCTTTTTAGTGGGGAAGATTGTAACACCCCTGATTTTATAATTTAAAATTATAATTAAAGTTATATTCGTATTTTTATTTTATTTACGATTTAACTCGTAATTCTTAAAATTATTATAAAAAGAATTTATCGTTTAATCGTTCACTCCTAAAATTCTATTTGACTCGGAAACTCTTCTTATATTTAAAACATATTTTTATTTCTGTTTCGATTCATTTTATACATTTAATCTAATTCTTATCGAAAGTCTCTTTCGACAATCTAAATCCTAAATTCTTTATATTTATTTATATTTAATTTCGAATTTCTATTTTCGGCTCGAAGCTCATTTATTTTAAGTTTCGTCAAAATATTTATTACCTTTCCTCGAGAAATCAATTTAATTTACTTTATCGAAGATTTATTATTTATCGGGATATACTATTTTATCGTCTAATTATTTATAAATTTCGTTTCCATCTCGAATAATTTATTTACTCATTTTATTAGACGGTCCGATTATTTATTAACTCGATTTTAATTCGATTTCGTGGGTCGGTCAATTTAGCGTTTCGAAATTTCTCCTACCCAGTCCGTTTCGTTAACCCGTATATCTAACCCCGTTTTAATATCTGGTAATTCAACCCTCCTTTCCCATTTTTTTTTGTTTTGTTTTAAAACTTTCAGTCAATCCTGTTAATTACGTTCACCCAACCTTTCATGTTACCCACCGCTTCAGTTTTTCATTCTTCCCCCTTCATCTGCTATCTTCATCCCACCGTTTTCCTTGTCTTCTACGCCTTCCATCTTACGTTTCCCCTTCCTTCTTCTGTTTCCTTGTTCATCCTCGTTCATCCGCCATCACCACCAGTCTTCACACATCCTTTTTCCTCCTTGTTCATCAGTTTGTATCATCGTTCTCTGATGGTTGATACTCGCGCTTGCCGCCGCTGCTATTAGTCGAAGTGGGTCCATCTCGTTCTCTGTTTTTCTTCTCCTTTGTTGTTTTGGTTTTCTCTTCAATATCGGTTCTTTTCCCCTCAACCCCATCATCTCGACCCTCTGCTGCTGCTGCAGTCCTTCGTGGCTGCTGCTGCATTATGCTGCTGTTACGGTAATTCCTCTTCTCTGTTTTCATCTCTTTCCTCGTCTTCTCCTGCTTTTTCCTCCTTGTGCGTGATCACTGCTGCCGTGTTGTTGTATGTGTCCCCGCTGCTGCTGTACGCAATTACTGTGACTGTTGTCCGTGTGTCCATGTTTGTCCTGCTACTGCTCTTTTTCGTTCCTCATTCTTCTTCTTCTTCTTCTTCTTCTTCTTCTTCTTCTTTTTCGTGGTCTGCTTGTTTTTTTGTCTCGGTTTTGTTTTGCTGTTGCGTTTCGATTGTTCTGTTTATTTCTCCATCTCGTTCCATTTTCTTATTTTCTTCTTCCTTTCCGATTTCGTTTGTCGGGTTGCTGCCGTTTTTCTTCTTCTTTGTCCTGTTTTCGCGCTGTTGTTTGTTCGATTTCTTTTGCGCTTGCTTCTATTGCTGTCCGTTTATGCTACTGCCTTTTTGTCTCCATTCTTTTCTTTCTTCTTCCTCGATTTCGGCCGTGTTTCAGTCTAGTTCGGTCATCTTCTGCTGTTATTTGTGCGTTGTTGTTGTTACCGCTACTGTCTACTGTTACTTATGCGTATTGCTGTTGCGGTCTGTCGGCTCGTCCTCGTTTCTGACATTGTCCACTGATGCTCGTTCGATGTTCGATGTCGTGTTCGCCGCTATTGTTGTCGTCCTTCTATTCCCTTTTCTTTTTCTTCCCTGCCATTGCTGCTACTTACCCTTCCGTCTTATGTTGTTCGTTTCTTTTCTGCTGCTGCTGTCGACTTTCGTGATGCTATTCGCCGGTTGCTGTTTGAAGATGGCGAGTCCGTGTTCTTCGTCTCCCAATTTTCGTGTTTCTATTCTCATGGTGGTTCTCCATTTATCTTCGAGTTTTCTTGGATTTCGCGAGGACGCAATTAAGGACAAGTGCATGATCGTTTTGGATTTTCGACTAAAGGTAACTTTAGGACGTTACTCGATTTTATATCGTATGTTTGAGTAGTAGTTTGTAGTAAATATTTTTAACTCCGGTTTTATAATTTTAGCTATTTATTATTTGCTATTAATATTATTTCAAAATTTTGTATCTTATAAATATTTTTACAACTTTCGGTATTGTTTTATAAATCGTTAGTAATTTAATTATTTACGATCTTTATAATATTTTGTTGGTTATCGTGACACTACTAGTAACTAAATAATATCGATTTCATACTTTCTTCATATTTCGTCAATTTATAATTTTAACTCAAAATCGTATTTTTATATTATAATCGAGATTTGTATACTTGTTCAAAAAATTAATTTCGTTTTATGACTTATAATAATAAATGACAAAATAGTCGATTTTGTTTTAAATATATTTTTAGTCGAGACTATTTTCACTAATAATTTCTTATTTGTTTACAATTGACTATTTTTTTGTAAAATCCGTATTATTTATTAATAAAAGCTATTTGTTAAAAATACTTTGAAATCTTTGTAAATTCATTTCATTTATAAAACTCGTGACTCAATTAATTTTGATATCGTTTTCATAAAACATCTCTTTTCTAAAATTTATAGTTTTAACTCGATTTTCTAATTATTTATAAAATACTATAAAATGACTTTTTATATTTTATTTATATTTTGAGTAACGAATTTAGAAGTATATTAAAGTTACGATAACGACGATAATAATAAAATGCTAATTTCGTTGGAAATGCTATTTTTATACATTTTCACTTATTTCAATAACTTCCGTATTTTCTATAAGACTATTTCTATTTCTATTTTAAGTAAATTTCTAAAAATAGTAAGTTTCTATTTACTGAAAGTTTCCCTCATAATATAAAATGTTTATTCCTTTCATCTCCATATTATTTATAATGATTATATCTCTTGAATATCGATAATGGATGTTTTGGAGTTATGGAATAAAGTCAAGTGTGGGGTTAGAGTAATATAATCTGGGGTTTACGGTTTTGCCATCAACTATAAGGCTAGTGTATCAGGAATCGGTACATTAGTTGTTGAACCGGGTGACAGGTATCCCGGGAGTTGTGTACATTTTGACCTTAAGCTTAGGCCTCGCAGTAAGTCGCCGTCATAAGTTGAACTGGGTGACAGGTAATCCCAGGAGGGGTGTGCATTGTCTTAAACTAGGGCCACACATTTATAAGTCGCCGTCCTATTATGGTTGAGTAGCCTAGTTAGAGACCGATGTTTGATTTGTTTGAACTAGGTTATCGAAGCTAGTTTTTAGTATTCTCCTGGTGAAAGTCTGACCTTCTACACAGAATATATCCATAACGCCATTTTGAATATTTTTATTATTATCGATACGTTTTGATTTGCAGGTTGGCAAATATTTGAAGTTTTCTTCTGAAAACTTGTTCTGATTTTATTATTCCAATATTTTAAGTTTTCTCCGAAAGCTTATTTTTATTATATCTTTTAATGTTTTCCATTTTAACTATTTTGATATAATAATACTATTATTTTTCCATATGATATAATATGGCTGGGAGAACGTCCGAGTTACTCCCCACTGACGTGGCTGTTATGTTTATAACATGACAGATATTTGCTGCTGGGTTTTGGGTGTGAGCTAGCGAGTAGCATGGATCCTACTCTTCCTTCATTCGTGTTTATTTATGGATTTGTATAAACCCGTTTGGAGATTTTGCTTTTAGCCCTTTTGTAAAAAGAGGCCTTTGCATGGACTTACCATTTCTTTTAATAAGATATAGTTTGTCAGTGTGTTTTAATCCCACTCTACAGTGTTTCCGCCACTGTATTGCGTTAGATTTTCTAGGGGATTACAGTTGGTATCAGAGCATTGTTGCTCCCGACGCTTACACCTGATTTTAGGAAAAATACTCGTAAATGATTTGAATGTTAATAAAATATTAGTGAGAGATGGGTAGAAACCTAATTAAGGACTTAACTGTTAGGTTTATATGTTCTTGTAACTCAATGATTAGCATTGAATATTTGTTGCTTTTGACTAGAAGAAGATGAATGAACAAGAGGTTGATATGACGCTGCTCCAGATCGGGACAAGACCTGCTTAGAACTCTCAACGACTGTTGGCTCGAGTGGACAACTTGGTGCTCCAAGAAAGATGCCGATGGTGACTTTTAGCTCCGGTTCAGTTTACTTAAGCTATAGGCTAGATGATCAAGAGTAGATTCCTGTTCCATGATGTCGCAGTAGATAGAGATGGAGCGACCCAAGACTTGCATGCTTGTTCCTCTACAAGAAGATGAAGTAAGCCATTTGGATCCCGCGTGAACTCTGGAGGCCCGAAGATTCTCCTTGGGTTCAAGTACTTAGTAATATAGTATCATCGACTCTTTTCTTCCTTCCTCTACTTCTTCTAATTCTTCTCTTTTATATTCTCTTCTTCATCCGCTTGGTGAATCCTTGTTATATTCTTCTACTCTACCATCTTTCTCTTGAGATTCTTTGGCTAGACCGATTTCCGTCTCAGTGAACCCCGTGAAAGGATATAGATGTTTGAGGTTTAGTAAACCCTTGTTACCTATGGCTTGAGGGTTGTGAGTTGTACCCTGTTATCTATCTTAGTAAGCTTTTGAGGATCAATTTGAATGATAAATTGTCAATTAATGGAATTAGGTTGGTACTTTAGACACTGAACATTGGGTTATAGGTTACTTGATTATTTGGAGGACTTAGAGTTGAATATATTTTGAGGTAGTAAGAGTATGTCATATTTGATGGATATCTAGTACCTAACCTAGAACCGAACTAATTGTAACCGATAATATTACTTTGGGTTTCTCACCTAATGCTTATTTGATCGATGCATCATGAATATTTGGGATCATAAAGTATTGTTTAAAGTGTTAGCCTGAGTGTTGTGGTACCAATAAAGGTTTTCATTAATGTCGTTAGAAATTTTGGTTGACATAGATTACCGTGTTTCTTATGGATTTGATCGTTGATCGTTGTTTAAGGTTGTAACCTGTAAACTTTGGAGTGGAATGATCTAACTTGGATAAATTGTTGTTAACCTTGAAGGAGAGAAACATATTGTACAATTAGATGTTTGATTTATCGCGTTGTTTTGAGGAATACTTATTGCGAGTCATCATGATGGATTTATAGTTCAAAACCCTTAGACCAACGAGATTGTGGCTTCGTTGAATTAATAAATATTTTGGTGGTTTCGCCGATACAATATGAAATTTGGTGGAATCTTTAGAAACCTTAACCCGATGACGTGTTTGAAGATGTGAGTGTGTGCGCCATTACCTATTGGTTTGAGCGTGTTTGAGGATTTATTGTACTTTCCCAACTCCTGTGTACTTGTGGCATTATAAATATGTTAATGATCATTTTTGAGGATTTTCGTACCCGAGCCATGTTAATTCGGTGGACTTTGTTTAGTGTTTCTTACTCGAAAAATTTGGAGTACACCTCGAGTTTAAACCTTATGAACTTTGGATTTAGGAGCCTTATCGATTGCGAGTTTGGGTGTGTTGTGATGGTCGTTGAGATTTTAATGGATGAGATTAGATTTTAAAGCATTTGTGGATTAGTATCGTGTCGTTTGAACGATTGGATAATCACGTAAGACATTTTATTTGGAGATTGTGACTGGGTAGTTCCACCTAGTGTACCTAATTTTCGACTTAACGTTGTTTGATTGAAATTAGGAACCCGTGTTGTGGGAGTCGTACCGGGAATCTCGAGATGGTTAACGTCTTCTGTAATCCCTTGAGAGCTCCGTTTGACTCTCATTTTCGTTCCTCCCCGTAGCTTTTCGTTAATCCTGCTACTTCTGCTTCGGTCAATCCCTTTGACTTCTTTATCGGGTTTGAAAAATTTCTGTTTCGATTTGTCGTTGACTCTGACTCTATTAATCCGTTTACCTTTTTCCCGAACCTATCACCTGAAAAGTTTGACTAATATAAAATTTTGGGCTATCGTGAAATTTTAACATTTTGAGTTATAAATTTCAAAACTTTTTATTTTGGTCATATTTCAGAAGGGTCTTAATAATTTATTTTAAAGTATTTCGAAATTATTTAAAATTTCAATTTTGATTTTTTGCGTGATCGAGATTTTATGAAAACTTTCGTAATTGCAAATATTTTGAATTTTTATAAGAGTATTATGTAAAACGATTTAATATTTTCGAAAAACTCCGTATGTCTAAATTTTGTTTTATTGTCCTTAGACTTTAAATCTGTATTGAAAATGTTTGTCGACTGATTCGATTCTTATTTACTAACTACAAAACTTGATTTCTCGAATTTTTGTTTCGTCTTAAAACAAAGTATTGTCGAATTTCTTAATTAAAACGTTTTACTATTGTTTTGAAAATATTTGGGTACTCTTTCCCCTCGAGTTCGTTTACAAATATTATCTATCGTCATTATTTTATCAAATAATTTTTTACTTGCGATTTTATTTATTTAAAAGATTTTAAACTTCGGGAACCGAGCCCAAATTATCTTGAAATGAATTTTGTCCTCAATTGTGATTTCATATCACGTTTAAGTTGCGAAAATTTAAACCAAGATTGTGATGCGAGCTAAGCAGTCTCCTTTTCTTCAAGTGTTATAACCTTGTTTTCCATTCTATTACTATGTTTTTGTTAGTTTCGAGGACGAAACTTCTTTTTAGTGGGGAAGATTGTAACACCCCTGATTTTATAATTTAAAATTATAATTAAAGTTATATTCGTATTTTTATTTTATTTACGATTTAACTCGTAATTCTTAAAATTATTATAAAAAGAATTTATCGTTTAATCGTTCACTCCGAAAATTCTATTTGACTCGGAAACTCTTCTTATATTTAAAACATATTTTTATTTCTGTTTCGATTCATTTTATACATTTAATCTAATTCTTATCGAAAGTCTCTTTCGACAATCTAAATCCTAAATTCTTTATATTTATTTATATTTAATTTCGAATTTCTATTTTCGGCTCGAAGCTCATTTATTTTAAGTTTCGTCAAAATATTTATTACCTTTCCTCGAGAAATCAATTTAATTTACTTTATCGAAGATTTATTATTTATCAGGATATACTATTTCATCGTCTAATTATTTATAAATTTCGTTTCCATCTCGAATAATTTATTTACTCATTTTATTAGACGGTCCGATTATTTATTAACTCGATTTTAATTCGATTTCGTGGGTCGGTCAATTTAGCGTTTCGTTTTGGTTTTCTCTTCAATATCGCTTCTTTTCCCCTCAACCCCATCATCTCGACCCTCTGCTGCTGCTGCAGTCCTTCGTTACTGCTGCTGCAGTCCTTCGTTGCTGCTGCTGCATTATGCTGCTGTTACGGTAATTCCTCTTCTCTGTTTTCATCTCTTTCCTCGTCTTCTCCTGCTTTTTCCTCCTTGTGCGTGATCACTGCTGCCGTGTTGTTGTATGTGTCCCCGCTGCTGCTGTACGCAATTACTGTGACTGCTGTCCGTGTGTCCATGTTTGTCCTGCTACTGCTCTTTTTCGTTCCTCTTTCTTCTTCTTCTTCTTCTTCTTCTTCTTCTTTTTCGTGGTCTGCTTGTTTTTCTGTCTCGGTTTTGTTTTGCTGCTGCGTTTCGATTGTTCTGTTTATTTCTCCATCTCGTTCCATTTTCTTATTTTCTTCTTCCTTTCCGATTTCGTTTGTCGGGTTGCTGCCGTTTTTCTTCTTCTTTGTCCTGTTTTCGCGATGCTGTTTGTTCGATTTCTTTTGCGCTTGCTTCTATTGTCGTCCGTTTATGCTACTGCCTTTTTGTCTCCATTCTTTTCTTTCTTCTTCCTCGATTTCGGCCGTGTTTCAGTCTAGTTCGGTCATCTTCTGCTGTTATTTGTGCGTTGTTGTTGTTACCGCTACTGTCTACTGTTACTTATGCGTATTGCTGTTGCGGTTTGTCGGCTCGTCCTCGTTTCTGACATTGTCCACTGATGCTCGTTCGATGTTCGATGTCGTGTTCGCCGCTATTGTTGTCGTCCTTCTATTCCCTTTTCTTTTTCTTCCCTGCCATTGCTGCTACTTACCCTTCCGTCTTATGTTGTTCATTTCTTTTCTGCTGCTGCTGTCGACTTTCGTGATGCTATTCGCCGGTTGCTGTTTGAAGATGGCGAGTCCGTGTTCTTCGTCTCCCAATTTTCGTGTTTCTATTCTCATGGTGGTTCTCCATTTATCTTCGAGTTTTCTTGGATTTCGCGAGGACGCAATTAAGGACAAGTGCATGATCGTTTTCTTGCATTTTTGGCATTTCATTGAGTAACAAGAAAGAGAGAATCAACAATTTGCAATTTATTTTGTGTATATGTGTAGAAGGTAGGGGAAATGGGTAAGTCGGGACGGGCCAAGACCCTTCAAACCCACAAAAAGTGGAGAACTTGGACTAATCAAGACAATCCTAAACACGGTCACCTAGGGGACGAGACTCGGTAACCAAGGCCTTTTCACACCGTGGGTGGTCATAATGGTCAAAAATGCAAATCCCGTAGTAAATTCCTAGTAAGCTAGGTGGACTCAGGGTAAAGGACCAACGAATTCATCGATTTAGGGTCATCCTACTAGACTAAAGTCCAAGACTCGATTTACACTACTAGGAGGGGAAAGATAGACACTCACACACTAGCCTTTAAACCGGGTTTTCGAAAACGGTTTACACACAACTCAACACAACACAAAATAAAGACACGACGAAAACGAACGAAAGAAAAAGAAGCAAAAGCAACAAAACAAGAATAAAACAAAACGAACACATACATAACACAAACACCACCCCGATCATCCAAACAAGCCACCAAATCAACCACACTTTACAAAGCTCCACCCGAGCACACAACATCACAATCTCCTCCAAACTCCGCAAGAGGTAAAGAAGAAAAAGCGATAAGATGTTACCGGGAGTCTTGAAAGCCTTCCAAAGTTAACGGTGATTAAAACAACCTATAAGGGAAAGGGAGGCAAAACACGCACACAAAACAAATATACGACACAATGACACAAAAGGAAAGCACACAAAAGAAAAATCTTTTTGATTTTTGTGAAAATTTTTCAAATTTTTAGGGATTTTTAAGATTTTTTTTCGAAAAACTAAGAAAATAAAACTAACTATACTAGAATATCGCTCCCCCACACTTAAATCGAGCCATGTCCTCATGCTCGATCGTAGGGTGCGGAGAGACAAAAGAAAGAAAAAGAAACTACGAAAATAAAGCTAAAAAAACAAAGAATAAGGTGAAGAAAATGGTAGAAGGTGTCCGGCCGGGGTGTAGTCATGTCACCATGGGCCGAGACGAGAAAAAGATATGGATGGGGGAAGAAATAAAAAGAAGGAAGTAAAAGGAAATGGGAGGGGAGGGCTAGGTGTAATCAAGTCACCTAGCCCGGATTCCGCCTAAATCCGACTAAATCCTCAAAAAAAGAAAGTGAAAAACTTGTAAAAATTTGGATTTTGAAATGACTCTCGATGTAGTCACATCATCGAGAGTCGGGAGCAACAACTACCGAGGCCTAGAAGGCCACCAAGGTACCATGACTAAAGGGGAAGGGGGTAGGCAAGAGAAAAACAAGCAATAAAAGACGGAAAAGAAAGGATAGTTGCCGTACCGACCGGTTAGCAACTCACTTGCTCCATCGTCTCATAGATCAATATAGGCGCTTGCTTGTTATCTTCGTTGTCATCCTCCTTCAAGCTTGATAAAACCGCATGGTTGGGGTAGTAATGGTAGGGGGTGGGATTTGATGTGGATCTCGGTGTGTAAAGTGAGGTTTATGGGTCATATGATAGGAGTAAGGAGGAGTAGGGAGGTTGGGAGGGGGTATAATGGATGGGTGGAGACAAAGGGGTCCATCCCGGTCGGGATGGATGGTCCCGATCGGGTTGATAAAACCTTCCCGATCGGGAAGCCCTCGTCCTGGTCGGGAACGCACTCCAGTGAATCCGATTTTCAGCACCTTCATCCCGATCGGGATGACTTTTTCCCGGTCGGGATTCCTCATCCTTCCCGGTCGGGATGAGTCTTCTTTGCTTCCCCAAGCCCAAAAGCTTATCATAAGCTTCAAAAACCGACTTCCTCGCTCGCAAACCAAACTCCATCACCAACCACTCCTTTCTAGGAGTCACCTTCACTTCACCTATCATAATAAACTCAAAGCACACATCAAATTCACTCCCTCACATCGCTCATCAAAATACCAAAACAATTACGAGAATATCACAAAACTAACAAAATCAAGAGATAAAACACAAATACAAGCACAAGTATTCTAAAGAAGAGGAGAGGGGAATATACAACATGACGGTTCTTTTTAGGAACTCCGTCAAACCTAGGATGGTGGACTCCATTCTTCAACCGTAGCCCTCAAGGGCATGGAGGAGCAAGTCGAACGCGCTACCGACATCATAGTGAAGGCCCAAGAAGCGCTCGAGCTTAACCGACCTCCACGGCCTCCAAGGAGGAGGCAAGAAGTAGGATTCCCAAGACCCAAAATCATCTTCAAAGTTGTTTCCGGGGTCTATCCATCCTACGAGCTTTACCGATCTCTTCCTCCCTAAGCATTGCCTCCAATCATTAGCAAGCTTCATCTCCAAGAAACAAGGCACAAAAAGCGATTTTGGCCTCACTTCCTCGATGCACACCCCCACACTTTCCTCAAGTTGTGGTTCCCCATCTTCATCACTCGGCCCCACATCATCATGGAGGAGAGGATCGAAACTTCTACCGGCGGTTTCAATCTCTTCTAAATCATCTCTCGGTGCACTAGTTAGGGGCTCTTGATGCATATCCACATTATCGCATAAGGGCAACTCGAGGCTATCAATCTCACCTAACAACCTCACAAACTCCACCAACCCATCCAACTCACTATCCTCCTCCAATTCCTCACCAACGATGCCTTCCCCAAGAGTCATCTTCTCATTCGTCTCTTTTTGGGTAGACGATTGAGGTTCTTCAAAGCAAACTTCTCTATCAAAGGGAACTACGTCGGCGACTTCGTAATTAGGTTGCTCCTCTCTCTCAAGTGGGCATCCTCCATCTAAATGTGATGCTCGGGATAAAGACATTACGGTTTGAACCGCTAATGCATTTAAATGAGCATTCCTCGCCTCGTTTGCCCTTCGCATTTGGGCCATTAAATCATCTTGTTCCCTTTTTAATTGAATGGCCGTTTCTTGAAGGCTCCTTTGCATTTGAAGCATCGATTGATGTAACTCTAAGTTTGGCGATTGGTAGTCATTGGGGTCTTGTAAAGCTCCTTGATAATCTTGATGATGTCCATAGGGTGGGGCATCATATTGTTGGTAGCAAGGTTGGGGTGATTGGTAGTATTGTGGGTCATGGGGTTCATATTGTGGTTGGGGTGTAGGGTAATATGGTGGGTTTTGGGGGTATTGGCTTCCATAAGGTGGATCTTGATTGAACATGGTGGGTTCACAATCATAGCTTGAGTAATAGCCACCATGATCGTAGGAATGATAATCGTCCACTTGTTGGTAGCCGTTTTCATACTCTTGAAGATCATACCCATCTTGATTACCCCAAGAAGCTTGATAATGGTAGGGGGACGTCATGTCATGGCTTTGGTTCATGGAAGAAGAGTAGTAGCTCATATCGGCTCCCGAGTGTGTGGAGTTTAGATCAAACCCCATGCTTGCTCGAAAATCGTAGTCTATACCCGGTTGGAAACCACTCATTCTAGCAACCGTCCGTTTAAGCGGCTCTGAGTTGCAAGAAGAAGATAATCACTGCCTCTAAGCATAAACTGTAGACTAAGAACAAACGTGAGAAGTCTAGTGCTTTTTGGGCACTAGACAAGAGAGAAATAAATCACACACACACAAGAAGCAAAGTAACAAAAAGAAAAAGAAAAACACAAACACAAAGACAAAGTCAAACAAATAGGAAAACAAAGTCCAAACAAGCACCGTCCCCGGAAACGGCGCCAAATTGGTGGGAGGGATTCGTCACGTCCCAACCCTCAATAAAATAACCGGCTAAGCTAACTAGGGTAGATAGGGTAAGTCGGGTCGAATCCACGGGGACGGTAAGAGGCTCTAGACTAAGGTCGCCTAAATACTAGACTAAGTCAACGAGCTAAGCTAAACTAGGAATGGTAAAGAGGGGAGAAAACTAGACTACACTAAGGCTAAGGAGAAAGCAAACAAAGGAGAACGGGCTAGGATTAGGTCGGGGTCAAAGGGGTAACGAAATGGTCAAGGAAGAACTAGAGTGAAGGAGGTAGTAGGGTGATCTAGGTTGGTCCGGGCTCTCGCAACTTAGACCCGCCTAGAGGTTCCACCTAGAACCCATCTCGGCGACACACATGACAAACGGTGTTCAAGCGCGCTATGGTGGCCTAGGTCGCATCCGGGCTCTCGCTACTTAGACCGACCTAGGGGTCGTCCTCACCGGGCTCTCGAAACTTAGTGAGGGGACCGAACCCACAACAAACTAACACCCACAAAAGAAAGGCAAGAAAACAAGCATTCGTACATACTTAGTCATTCAAGCAATTCAACAAACATGTGATGTGCATCAAACAAGAGGAAACCCAAATCTTCCACCAACAACTCCAACAAACCCTTAATCACCCAATTAACACCCTAATCACCCTAGTAACCCTAGCAAGAACACTACTCTAACATAACTAATCTAGAATTAATACTAACAAGAAGAATCATCAAAGAAACAAAACAAACATCACAAACTAATGATAACAATGAACAAGAACAAAATAATCAACTAAAGATTCAAACTTGATGAACAAAACAAAGATAAAGAGAAAGGAAAAAGGATTATACCATACTAGAGGAAGAAGGAAGAACAAAACTTACATTAATGAAGAAAACCCAAAACAAACACCCAAGGTTGTCAATCTTGAGTGGATCTTGAAGAATTCCCTTAATACAAGTACTAAACTAGGATTAACTACTAATTACCGACTAATCTACACTAATCTAATCTAATCTAACCTAAAGTAGTCTAGGGTTTTAAGGATATAACATAAGATGGTGTCTTAATACAAGAGGGGGTATATATAGGGTTACAAATGAAAGGAAGAAGAAAGAAAACAAGTGCGGGCTACAGCAGACCCGTCCCGGCCGAGACGGGTTGGTCCCGGTCGGGACGAGGTCGGTCCCGGTCGGGACGCCACCATCCCGATCGGGATGGGCCCTGGTCAGTGGCTTCCTTGTTTGTGCACCTCATCCCGAACGGGATGAGCTTATCCCGAACGGGATGAGCTTATCCCGAACGGGATGAGCCTTGTAGGCCTCCATTATGATCTTTTTGGTCCCTCCTTGGTTTTCAATGACTTCTCACCGATTCTCGGGTCTCGGGATCGGGTCTCGGAGGCTCGGGATTGGGTCCCAAGGTCTCGGGGTCGATTCCAAGGCCTCGAGTCATCGTTCCTTTATCTCGTTGGCTCCACAATGCGCATGTATCGAGTCGGAATCGCTCCAACTCTTCCAAATCGGTCTCGGGAACCTGAAACGAACTAAAGGAAGCATAAGAAGCCCTAAACCGCTCCCAAGGAGCGATTCTACAAGGAAAATGGGACCAAAACACTACGAAATAGGCACTACAAATGACACTTATCAGCTCCGATATCGCGCTAGTAACCCCGTTTGTCGTTTGTGTCGCCAAGGTGGGTTTTAGGTGGAACCTTTAGGTGAGTCTAAGTTGAGAGAGCCCGGGCATTACCTAGATTACCCTACTACCTCCTTCACTCTAGTTCTCCCTCGACCATTCCATTACCCCTTTGACCCCGACCTAATCCTAGCCCGTTTTCCTTGTTTGTTTTCTCCGTCTCCTTAGTCATAGTCTTAGCCTTCTCCTCCTAGATTAGCTTGTCTCATACCTAGTCCTAGACCGTAGCATACCCTAGTCCGACCTCCCGTCCCTGTGGATTCGACCCGACTTACCGTAACTACCCTAGTTAGGTTTTGCCGGTTTTATTTGATGGTTGGGATTCACGACAAATCTCAACCATCAACCGTTTTCGAAAACCCGGTTTAGAGGCTAGTGTTCAAGCGTTTACTTTCCCTTCCTAGTAGTGCAAATCGAGTCTTGGACTTTAATCTAGTAAAATGACCCTAAGTCAATGATTTCGTTGGTCCTTTACCTTGAGTCCACCTAGCTTACTAGGGATTTACTACGGGATTTGCACTTTTGACCATTATGACCACCCACGGTGTGAAAAGGCCTTGGTTACCGAGTCTCGTCCCTTAGGTGACCATGTTTAGGATTGTTTGATTAGTCCAAGTTCTCCACTTTTTGTGGGTTAGAAGGGAAGGGCCCGTCCCGACTTACCCATTCATCTACCTCCTACACATACCCGCACAAATAAAATGCAATTTGTTGAAATTCCATCTTTCTTGTTGCAAAAAGAAATGCTTACAAGCCAAATCAAGCCAAAAGGGCAAAGAAAAGAAAAGAAAGAAAAAAACAAAAGAAAGAAAAGAATGAAGAAAAAGAAAAGGCACAAAAGCCAAAAAGAAAATAGAAAAGAAGAAAAAGAAATGGCATGGCAACAAACAAATCAAAATGTCGAAAAGAAAGAAAATGCCAAAAGAAAACCCATCTCACAAAAAGAAATCCCCACAAAAATAAGCCTTTTTCCGACTTTTGCCGTGAAGAGCCTACCAAAGGACCGAGTCCCGAGGAAGGATGATAGCGGCATTAGTCGGTCTTCCCTCATTTTGCATGTTTTCCACCTTCTTACTTGGACTAGTTAGGCGGTTTTGGACACGGGACGACCCTCTTGGCTCACGCTAAAGGGGGCGGGGTCTCACTTACCTTTAGTGTCGACTAACACCGTGGTTCTTCACTTTTCCACTCCGCCGATCGTCCCGTAGTACGTTTTTAGAAAGTTAGGAGGACCTAGGTAAGTTACCAACGTTTATGTTGCTTTATCGTCATACTATTAGGGTTTAGTTCACCTTGGTTTGTATGTCTAGCTTGGGAACGTTATCACTTGCCTCGAGTCCTAAACCGGTGCTTCTTTCACCGCTTGTTTGAGGGAAGCGGTATTTGTTTTCTTTTGGGTGCAACCGATTATGTGTTTTTTTGTGTGTTTGTTTGTTTGTGTGTTTTGTGTTGCATCCACAGTTTTGTCGCAAGACCCGACTTGCCTTGCGGAGTACACTTGTCCTCTAAGTGTACTCGCGTGAGTTGAAAGGGCGTAGGGTGCGCTAATACCCATTCGGCTAGTATAGTAGTTAGTATGTGCTTACTCGAGGGCGAGTAAGGATTAAGTGTGGTGGAGTTGATAAGTGTAGTTTGTAGTGCCTATTTTGTAGTGTTTTGGTCTCATTTTCCTTGTGGAATCGCTCCTTGGGAGCGTTTTATGGGCTTCTTATGCTTCCTTTAGTTCGTTTCAGGTTCCCGAGGCCGATTTGGAAGAGTTGGAGCGATTCCGACTCGATACATACACATTTTGGAGCCAACAGAGTAAAGGAACGATGACTCGATGCCTTGGAATCGACCCCGAGACCTTGGGACCCAATCCCGAGCCTCCGAGACCCGATTCCGAGTCCCGAGAATCGATGGGAAGCCCATGAGAGGCAAGGAGGGACCAAAGAGTTCATATGGGAGGCCTATAAGACCCATCCCGTTCGGGATGAGGTGCACAAACAAGGAGGCTACTGTCCAGGGCCCATCCCGACCGGGAGCATGGCTTCCCGACTGGGACCGACCCCATCCCGACCGGAACCACCCCGTCTCGGCCGGGACGGCCTAGCTGTAACCCGCGCTTGTTTTCTTTCTTCTCCTTTCCACTTGTAACCCTATATACACTCTTCCCTTGTTTTGTAAGGCTTATGCACTTCATTAGACATTAAACCCTAGACTACTTTAGGTTAGATTAGATTAGATTAGAGTAGATTAGTCGGTAATTAGTGGTTAATCTTAGATTAGTGCTTGTATTAAAGGAATTCTTGAAGAATCCATCCAAGATTGACAACCTTGGTGGAATTATTTGGGTTTTCTTCTATGCAAGTGTTCTCCTTTTCCATTTCCCTTGTAGTTTGGTACAATCTTCTTCTCCTTTTACTCTTAATCCTTTATTGTTTATCAAGTTTGAATCTTTATTATTGTTTGTTCTTGTTCTTGTTAGGTTGGTTGAGTTTGTAGATGTATGCTCTTGTTCTTATGTTTTGGTTCATCTTATTAGTGTTAGTTTTAGTATAGATATGTTAGAGTAGTGTTCTTGCTAGGGTTAGTAGGGTGATTAGGGTGTTAATTGGGTGATTAAGGGTTTGTTGGAGATGTTGGTGGAAGATTTGGGTTTCCTCTTGGTTTGATGCGCATCACATGTTTGTTGAAATGCTTGAATGACTAAGTAGTTGCGAATGCTTGTTTTTCTTGCCTTTCTCTTGTGGGTGGTAGTTTGTTTGTGGGTTCGGTTCCCTCACTAAGTTGCGAGAGCCCGGTGAGGACGACCCCTAGGTCGGTCTAAGTAGCGAGAGCTCGGATGCGACCTAGGCCACCATAGCGCGCTAGTAACCCCGTTTGTCATGTATGTCGCCAAGATGGGTTATAGGATGAACCTCTAGGTAGGCCTAAGTTGCGAGAGCCCGGACCAACCTAGATTACCCTACTACCTCCTTCGCTCTAGTTATCCCTTGACCATTCCTTTACCCCTTTGACCCCGACCTAATCCTAGCCCGTTTTCCTTATTTGCGTTCTCCTTAGCCTTAGTCATAGTTTAGCCTTATCCCCTTCTCATCACCTTAGTTTAGCTTAGTCTGTTGAATTAGTCTCGTTTTTAGGCAACCTTAGTCTAGGCTATACATTACCGTCCCCGTGGATTCGACCCGACTTGCCCTATCTACCCTAGTTAGGATTAGCCGGTTATATTATTGACGGTTGGGATGTGACGAATCCCTACCATCAAAAAGGCCGTCCCAAAAGGATAGGATTCCGCTCCTCAATTAACATGTCGAGAATGACGAAGTCGTTGGGTATATATAAGTTCTCCACATTAACCATAAGGTTGCGGGCTAGTCCATAGGGTTTCTTTGTTGTTCCGTCGCCCATTTGTACATTAACGGGGAAGTAGTCCAAGTCCTTGATATAAATGGTACGGGCAATGGCTAATGGCATTAAACTAATGTCGGCGCCAAGGTCACACAAGGCTCGGTCTACCAAAACATGGTCGATGGAGCATGGAATAGCAAAGCTACCCGGATCACCTAACTTGATGAGAATTGTTACTTTTGGTGTAGTTCTTGGAGAAATGGGAGCTCTTTCCCTCTCGGCGGATTTCAAAATGATGTCTCGAATGTATTCAGATGGGGTGGGCATGAATGGGCTCGTATCAATGCTCTCGATAAGATCGGTGAAAGTTATCATGCCCAAATCTTGGTTATTGAATGGGATTGGTGGCTTGTCATTCAAGGGCGGTACTTCAATCCTATAGATTCAATCCTAGGGCGGTTTCCTTTTGCTCATTACTTTAATGGCATTCACGGATGCTTGATGAAAGAATTAGTCGGCTCTTGAGAAGAGCGAGCTTGTGAGGCGGCACGTGCCTCTAGAGCTTCAAGTCTAGCTCGATTTGACGCATTTTCTTCCAATAGGAAATTGATTGTTTGTTGAATGTCATATAAAGGTTAGGGGTTACCTTGAAAGTGCCTTGGAGGACCTTGATTGTATGGAGGATAGGTTCCAAAAGAAGGACCATAGCTTGGTCGAGGTAGTCCTTGAGGATAAAAATAGCCTTGATTGAATTGATTTGCATGAGGAGGTCTCGGTTGATAATGGAACTCATATGAATTAGGATAAACCCTTTGATTGGGGGCTCTTGGAATTGCATGTTCTTGAAAAGAGTGTGATCCTTGAGTCGGCCTGGAAAAAAATCCGGTTCCCAAATTAGGATTATTCGTTTGAGATTTTTCATATGTATCTTGAGTGTCTGCTTGGTAAACATTCTCCTTTCTCATACACAAATCAGAGTCGTGGTCATATCTCCCGCAATGATCACACGGAATCTTAGTGCGATACAATTTAGGTGGTGAAATGGATGATCGTCTTGGTGAATTCACCCTTCTCGGTGAAGTCGATCTTTTTTTAGATGTTCTAGTCTTGGGTGGGGAATTGGCTCTAGCAACATACACTTCAAATTGCTTGACCAACTCCTCAACTCTAGCTTCAAGATCGGTTCGCCATTCGGTTGACGATGTTGACTCACCACTTAGCTCTCCATGTTGATCATTTTTGGAATATTCATCATTCTTGGCTATCCTTTCAATGAGTTTCGTAGATTCGATTTCATCAAGCGAAAAGAAATCTCCTTTTGCCGCCACATTGACATTATCTTTGGCATCATCCAATAAAGAGTGGAAGAAAATGTGAAGTAGAAGCCAACTTCCCGTGGTGTGGGCATTTCCTTTGCAAGATTAGGAATCTTTCCCAAGCTTCATTTATACTCTCATTATCACCTTGTCGGAAGGTTTGAATCTCCATTCGATATTGATTGGTCTTGGAAGGAGGATAGTATTTTTCTAGAAATGCTTTGGCTAATTGATCCCAAGTTTGGAAGGTATCATCGTGGTGGCTTTTTAGCCATCTCCTAGCATCAACACGAAGGATTTTGGGGAACAAAAGCCTATGGAATTGACATGAAGTAAGTCCATTCAATTTTACTCCAACTAGCTTCTCTTTAAACGTCGCCATGTGTTCTAGATCATCTTCTTGTGGAAGCCCATTATAAGTGTCTTGTTTTTTTTTTTTTTTGGTAAAATGTGAGTATATTGCCAAAATTTCAAAGTAGTACATTTACAATAACTAACGAATGTATAACAAAAACCATCAACCAAATTAGCCTCATTAAAAACTTAAGACATCCAATGAATATTGCTCGAGGCCGTCTTTCCTAGGATCCTTGCTGTCACTTCCCTTTTTATTCTCCTAGAAATCTCCTCAGGTCTTAATATATTACCTTTTTGCCAAGCACCATTCCTCTGACACCATATATGATAGTAATATGCATTCAGTACAACTGCGTCGACTTTCCAACGAACTGCTTTCTGGTTTCCTGCTGCCATCCATTGAGCATTATGAACTGTCCCACTCCATTTCTTAAGTTCAGCCTTAACTTTTATACTGTAAACACATGTTTCGAAAATGTGTTCAATGGTTTCCTTACCCTGTCCACATAAACAACAAATTTCATCTTCGCTGCAACCAATCTTAAACAACTTATCTTTTGAATTCATACCTTTATTCATAACCATCCAAGAAACAAACGAATGTTTTGGAATATTCCAGCTATTCCATACGACGTTTGTCCATTGTTTCTCATCCAATTTGCTTCTAAGCCTTTCATATCCTTCCTTTATAGTATAATCCGACTGCGAGTCAGGCCATGTACCTTGCTGGAACGCATCATTCATCAGGTCTTTTACTTTACAAATTTCCCTCCAGGACCAATTATCTCCTTGTTTTGGTTTGTAAGTATCCCACTCTTTCCCTCTTATGTATACCTGATTCACCCATCTCACCCATAATTTCTCCGTATGAGAGTGAACCCAAAAAGCCAGCTTTGCAATTGCAGCGTGATTCCACTCTTTGACATTTTTAATCCCCAAGCCACCCTCAATCTTAGGTATCGTAACTTTATCCCAAGCAATTACAGGCACCCTCAGGTACTCCGCTGATCCCGACCAGAAAAATTTTCTACAAATGGATTCAACTCTTTTAACAATGTTACTTGGGAGAATGAAGATTGAAGCCCAATAACAGTGTAGTGTATTGAGAACAACATTAATAAGGGTTAGTTTTCCTGCGTAAGAAAGCTTCCGAGCTCCTAAACTCCTTATTCTAGCAACGATTTTGTCAATGAGTGGATTGCAATCCTTCTTTGTGAGCCTCCCCGGCTTGATGGGTACTCCTAAATACCTGAATGGCATGGCTCCTTCGCTGAATCCTGTGACACTCAATATATCATGTATCAATTCCTCATTCATCCCATTAAAATATACTTCCGATTTAGCATTATTCTTTTGAAGTCCTGACGTATTCGAAAATGTACTAAATGCTTTCATCAGGAGCAGGATGGACTGTGCTTCTCCCTTGCAGAACAATAACAAATCATCAGCGAACATTAGATGAGTCAATTTCTTTTCCTTACACATACGGTGATAGTGAAAGGGTTCAGTAGTTGTAGCATATTTGATCATCCTTGTTAAGTACTCCATACAGATGCTAAAAATTAACGGGGAAATGGGATCCCCTTGCCTCAGTCCTCTTCTTCCCCTAAATTAGCCAAAATTGCTACCATTAAGAGAAATGATATAAGTAGGAGTAGTTATACAGTTCATGACCTTCTTAATAAATAGCAGAGGAAAGCCCAACGCTATCATCATTTGCTCAACAAAATCCCATTCGACCGAATCATAAGCTTTCTGTAGATCTATCTTGAATAGACATCTAGGAGAAGCTCCCTTCCTGTCATACATTTTGACAAGGTCCTGGCATATATGTATATTCTCAACTATTGCTCTCCCTTGTATAAAAGAACCTTGGGTATCTTCAATGATATCAGGTAATATTGCTGCTAGCCTATTACACAATATCTTAGAAATAATCTTGTACTCCCTCCCATCCATTCAATTCTTTACACTTACTATAAATGGACAATCCAATCAATTCTTTACATTCCCTTTTTGGCAAAACACTTTACCTTATAATCCTTATATCCTTACTCTATTTACACAAAATGCCACTACTTTTTCCTTACTTTAAGTTTGGTGGACTCATAAAACCATTTGATTTACCAATAATACCCTTACTTTTACCACTTTTCTTAAAAGTTGTGAAATCCCCCATGTCAAGGATTGAATGGATGAGAGGGAGTATACAGTATTGAAACAGGGTATGGGTCTGAATTGGGTAACTGAGGTTGGCCTCTCTACCTTAGGAATAAGAGTAATAGCAGTAGAGTTAATCTGTTGTAGCAGCTCACCCGTATCGAAGAAATCTTTAATAGCAGCCTCAATATCTCCCCCGATTATACTCCAAGCGTCTTTAAAAAATCCGCTTGTGTACCCATCTGGCCCTGGGGCTTTGTCTTGAGGAATAGATAGCATAGTTTGTTTAATCTCTTCACTTGTCACAGGGGATTCCAAAATATTCCAGTGATTCTCCTTACATTTTTTCCCTTGATCGATGATGCAGCCTCTAACATTCTGAACAATCTTAGAGCTTCCTAGCACATTTTGGTAATATTTAATGAATGCATCCTGGATTGCATCTGTTGTATTGCACATTTTACTCTCCATATCCTGAATTTGGACCACCTTGTTCATGTTCTGTCTCTGTTTGATACATGAGTGGAAGTAACTCGAATTTGCATCTCCATCTTTTATCCATTGGGCCTTGGCTTTTTGCTGCAAGAAGCTCGTCTTATTTCTCTGCAGGCTTCGAACTTGATCCAACAAAGTAATCTCCTCCTCAATAAGTCTGGCATTTTGCATATCAAGCATCATCTCCTCTTGAATCTGATCTAGTTTCCTTGTAGCTTCATCAGCTTGATTAACAATGTCATCGAAACACTCTACATTCAACCTTTTCAAGCTTGGCTTAAGTTTCTTCAATTTTTTTGCTACTGCAAACATCTTTGTTGGACTATGGAAATTAAAGAAGTCTTGAGCTCAAAATTATCGGGTATGGTTCCATATGCGACGGGAGAAGAAGTTTGTTCATTGGTGGGTTGGGAATGAGATCTTAAAGTAGGTATGTTTGTTTGTAGAGGTGATTTTTGAAGGAAGAAGAGGAAAGGGAATTTTGTAGAAGTTTTGAGAATGTTGGATGGGTGATAAGTTGATGTAAGATATGGATGAGGTTTCACTTTGGTTGATTTGAGGTCCGAAATAATAATATTGTCTCGCTTGCACTGGTATGGAATAAGCAATGTCAAATATAATTGTTCCTGAACACAACTCCATTCAAAAATGAGACTTCTAGCACCGACCGGTACTAGGGTAGAAGGGGAAATAAAATAATTAACCAAACACAATAAACTAAAACTCGACTAATTGATCACCCTCCCCGGCAACGGCGCCATTTTGACACGCGGGCGTCGCGACCCGCACGATCAAAAAATATTTATAAACACCGACAAACCTAACTAATGCGATAGTGGTAGGTCGAGATCGATCCTCAGGGACGGTCTAGGTAGAATCGGTCAAGTCAAAGTTTGGTTGCGTTTGGAATTGAGATGGGGGTTTTAGGACGAGAGGTGTTGGACTAAAGCTAGCGAGCTACACAACTAAAGCTAGGGACAATAATGGGAAAGGTATTGGGGAGAGTCGGGATTCGGAAATGGGGTCTAAGAGTCTCGAGATCGAGTTTTAGTTACAACGTTGAAAAGGGAAAATGCTACCTTTCGGTTTCTTCACCCAACCCACCTATACCCGCTTTCGCGGCGAAAGGGTAAGTTTCAAGTTAAGATAATTTCTACTCTGAGTTTCCCCATATTGATTGAAACGAGTCAAGGTCAATCTAGCTGCAGTCTAGGTCAACAAAGACACAAAAACCTTAAACTTGATAAATCAACAAGTAAACAACCCACCAACATCTTTTAAATCAAATAATCCAAATCTTCATCCCTAAATTCCCCAACAAGAAAATCTACTCACTAGTCATGATGAATAACAACAAAACATTAACTAAGGAGAAAATAACTAAAGCATGCATAATAATTATACTAACAAATTACACTAAGGAGAGAATAAACTAACACACAAACTAAAGAGGAACTAACAAAGGAAAGAGAAAAACATAAACTAACTAATGGAGAAAGGGAGAGGAAAGAAACTACCAATTATGGAGAAGACTAAGAAGAAGATGAAGATTAACATATAAGATTGAATCTTCAAGAAATAATACAAAGATCTTGTCACATAAACCCTTGTAAAACCCTTAAATCCTCAATATAAAAACACAATCTTCAATAGAGGTGGAGGGTTGATTAGGAATTGCTGAGTAAAATTATACTAATACTAAGTAGATCTACTAATTGTTTATAGAGATTTTTACTAAGAAGATTACTACAATTGCTACTACTACTACTATTAGAAATCCTCTACACTATACTACTCCTAAGAGGCTCACTCAAGGCACACTCAAGGCTCAAGAGTGGCACAAAACCCTAGGTTAAGTATATATAGTAGTCTTAATGGGTCACACAAACTTAAGGCCCATAATCCAATTCCTCTTCATTTAAGCTAGACCATCACCCTTTGCATCTTCATGGGGTGAAATTTCGCCCCGCGGCTTGACAAACTAATCCCACCGGGTGAAATTTCACCCGGTGAGATTTCTTTCACGATTTGCGATTTTGGCTCATCTTCTCCATCGGGCGAAATTTCACCCGGTGGGCGAAATTTCGCCCGGTGATGAGTGCCGTGAAAATATTCGGGGAGGTGGAAAATGTCGTCGGGCGAAACTTCGCCCGATGGTGACTCACCGGGCAAAACTTTACCCAGTGGTCTTCTGCCTCTTTTCCGGTCTCTTTCTTTATTGATCAATTGGATTACTTGAACTTTCAGTTGTGTGCTTTGCTTTTCGGATTGTATCTCTCTCTTTTATGCTCATAGAAGCTCGGACACGTTTTCGGTCGAAAATCCTATCAAAATAGGCAGAAAACTACCAAAAACACGTAAAAATGCAAAAGAGAGACACTAATGCGAGAATTACGCAAAATACGGTGATAATCGCACTCAAGTCTCGCAAAACGGAGGAAAGACGGGTCTAAATGGAAGGAAAAACGGTCCAAATTTGGCACACAACAGGTAGAAATTGGGGAGCGAAGAACACGAACTCGAAAGAATTGCATCGAGCATCAATAGCCTATGGCAGCACAAAAGTCGACAGCAGCAGTCGTGAGACGACAAAGTCGGTGAAAAATCATGGGGGATCAGAGGAAATAAAAGGACACGAAATACGAACAGCGAACAACAGCAACAATCGAATAGAAAAAAGGAAGAAGAATAGGAAGAGGGACTAGCGAAAACAATAGCAAGGACAGCAACAGTAGAACGACATTAACAACAACATTGGACAAAACGAATTCAGGAGCAAGGGGAGAAGAAGCAACAGAAAAGAAAAGAAGAGATTGATTAAGTGTAACGAACAGCAGCATCTATAAAAAAAATGAAAATCAGAAGAGGAAGAAAAGAAGGAGAACATCAAACTGGACACGAACCACCAAAAACGGAGAAGATGAAAATAAAATGAAATGAAGGAATGAACAGATTTAAACAGCAGCGTAACTGTAACACCCCGTGTTTTCATAATTCGATAAACATATATAAACTCTTTTAAATCCATCCCCATTATCCATTAATCCATCCATCCCTTGTATGCTTGGAATTAATATTTCAAGTTCCCACCCTTCACACTTTTGTTTATACTCTTAAACTCTTATGTTCGGATGAACTAATAAACTAAGGCAATATGTTTTCTCATTTTACGTCATGTTAGAGACGTATTTGGCTCTTAATCAAAACATGAAAGTTTTAGATATTTCTCTTAGCTTTCCAACGCCACCTTAATCTTCTTAATCGGAGTTCTGTAGAGAAAGATAGGCTCGAAATACAACAGGTTGTCACCGTAATCCGCGGACCGCAATTCCGTCGTCCTCATCTATTTCACTCACACTTCACTTAGTTGTGTCACATGCTTGCAACTTGCCAACTTGCCCACTTGCATTTCCTTAGAGCCCAAGGTCTATGAGCATAGGTCCTTAGCCATGCATGGCTATATGGCTAAGCCTAATCATCTTCATCATCACATGCATTTTGTCCTTAAATTAAGGGATGAACTACACTTCACTCCACCATTCCACCGTAAACCATCATCCCCATCAATTTCCTTTTCCATATCCTCTTCTCCATCATTCCTAATTACTAGTAAGTGTAGATTTTATTAGTTTTACTAGTTTAATTGTTTATTGGTTCCTTGATCTTGATAAATTTTATTAATCTAAAACTAGGTGACCAAGACACCTTGGTGGAAGGAAACCACTTGGGTTGATATCACTCACATTCTACTTATTAGTAATATTAGTTTCTCTCAAGGTAACTAGGTTACTCCTTTTCTTGATTTATGAAATTCTATCATTTTTATGAATTTATAATAAGATTGAGGATATATATGAAATTTAAAAAAATTATGATAATATATGAACTCCATGGTATAAATTATGTATATATTTTTGTGATGAATATATGATTGGTTTTATTGCTCATTATTTAATCATGCTTGTAATTTATTTATCGTGCAATAAATATATAAATTATATGAATGATTAAAATAATATGTTCTTAATTATATTCCTACTTTTTTTTTGTTGATGATGTTGCATGTAAAATTTTTAAGTTTTAGATTTGATTTTCGGATCATTATTTCATTTTTCCATGTTATCACATTTTTTTTTATGAATATTCATTCATGCATGCATAAATATCCACAATATGTAAATAATTATGAAAAAAAAATATTTGTTATAATATGACTTTTTAGTATGTAATAAACGTTTGCATGTTGATTTTAAAATTTATATAATTATTCGTGTGGATTTAAATGGATAATTAGGTAATAAAGCTCTCAAGTTATGATAAATATGAAATAAATTCATATGGTATTTTATATTTAATATATTCTGATTTTTTTGGTTAAAATTAATTTATAAGTGTTATAAAATATTTTTATTTATTTTATTATTCATAAAATTTCCTATTAAAATGATATTTTAAATTATAAGTATAAAAACTTGTTAAATAATTAATATGACACTATTTTAATTGAACTTAAAACTTAATTTTATATTAAATAAATTTTCATGGACAGTATGTAATTTAAATTTAATCATTTATAATGTGTAGTTAAGCATATCCATGATTATATAATAATTAAAAATATAAGTTTTCGTCACCCTAAATAACACTGTTGTTCACATGTAATTAAAATTTAATTCTGAAATGAACAGAATAGTTGTTGTGCTGCAGTGGTTAGACACAATGCCCATTTACTTGACAACCTTAGTTCAAAGCCCACTGCCACCGTCTCTTTGTGCTTCCGTATATTATCTCCTACATCTTCCTTTAAAATTTAATTTTATAGTTACTTTTTAATGATTCATTACACTTTTTTTTGTACTTCTTTATATTTCCTCTTCCATCTTGTTTTAAAATCTAATTTTACAATTACTATTTCTTGCATCTTGTTTTAAAATTTAATTTTATGATTACTATTTAATGATTTATTACACTATGTGAATAAACTTCATGTTATGATGTAAAACATAGACATGCTTATTTTAAGAATTAGATCTATTATTTTTACAAATATCAATTATTTAATGCTTTTCAACTTTTATTATGTACCATAAATAATAATTTGATCATTTATTTACTAAATGAATTTTATATTCACGTGTAAGAGAAATATAAAATATTGTAATTAATTGTTGTACATGTCATATGATCTAATACTATTTACTTAATCATATGGTTAACATAAAATTTACTTAGTCGTCATGTTCGAATAATATACTTTTGATAAGTGGTTATTTTAAGCGATATTGATTTTTATGCTGAAAATTTATCTTATACTCTAGCAATTCTATTATCCTTTCCTTGTATTGATGCTATTAAAATTGATTGGTCGGTTATGAGCGTTTGGCATGTTAACATGGGGTTATCCATGGTGCCCAGATATTATCTTTTGGACCTTGTTCCATTTTATATATGGTATGACTAGAGTATAAGAGATCGAGTAGATTTCAGGTTATTGGTCTACTCGAGAAGAGCAATACCAAACTGGGTAGGTTTCAGGTTATTGGCCTACCTAGTACCCTGGCATGGTTTCAGGTTATTGGCCTGCTAAGGGTTGACCGTTCCTTATGGAATACTCTTATGAGTCTATGGATATGTCATTTGGGGGTCAAGGGTCCGCACTTTTACGCCTTGACTAGTTAAGGGTCCGCACTTTTACGCCTTAACTAGACATTTTTGTCCCTCGAAAGTCTGGCCAGTCTTAGACACGAGTTCACGGTTATGTGTCCCACCATAGGGTTATTTTGGTGTCAGGTTATTGGCATCGAAGTTTAGGGTTTCAGGTTATTGGCCCTGGACGGTGCTCGTTCGTAGCTCGTGTTATTCTATATATTTTTGGTTCGAGTTCTGGAAGGGTGCATCAGCTTTGCATTATATTTATTTATATATTTATTTTATTTATTTATTTATCTGTGACTGGGTATTATTGACGTTATCATATTTTTCTTGCTACTAATATATGTGATTTTCTTTCCTTATCACCTTTGATGAACTTTATATGTTATCATGTTTTTAAATGTAGTATATGTTATCTCTTATTATATTCTCGTAATTATGATTAGATTTTCATCAGTCACGACTGGGAGGACTCCTAGTTACTCCCCACTGACGGTGGACTTTTATTTTTTTCAGGTTAATGTGCTACTTGGTCGTGAATGGGGTTGACTTGAGAGATAATTAATATTTGAATAATATGTTTAATAATCGAACCTTGTTGTTTTATTTTGATTGGGTTTCAATTCCGAGAGTAGTTGTATGCGTTAAGACATATTAATTATCTATGTTGGTAACACTCGGATTTAGTTAACCATGGTGTTTCCGCCACCATGGTATATTATTAATATAAGACGCTATAATTATCTATCTTACCCCTTTTGTTTAAATCCGGGGAGTTACAGTAACACCAAGCAGTAGCCAAAGAACAACAAAAATCAGCGATAGAAGAGTTGATTCGGCACCGAAAGAACAACAAAAGACGCAATAACAGGACAACAAAAGGAGTAGCAACACAGTCCACAACAATAGCAGCAATACGCAACAAAAGACATCATAAGGAGAAGGAGACTACCTCGACCAAATCAGGAGACACAAGACAAAAAACAGAGGTATGAAACAGCAGCAGCAGCGTACAATAGAAGGATGATGAGGGTGATGAAGATTGATTGAGAAGACGAAAAAGACAGGAGAGGAATAAGCAACCAACACGCCTTAACAACAGCAACAAAACGCCGCCGCAGCAGCAAAGGACAGGAAAAACCGAGGGAGAAGAAGAAGAGAAGGAGAAATGAAAGTGGTATGGGACGGTGGAACAAAAGCGGGGGGAAGGAACCTTAAAAAAATAAGTGGGAATGCAAAGGGAGATACGTTGAATGTCAGTAAAGTAGTGAAGCGGTGGAAATGGGAGTGTATGCTAATAGGGGAAGTGGATTAGTGTGTTGGAAAACAAAAAGATAGGGGGGGTGTGTTATAATGAGTGAGATTGAATTCAAATCACCATAAAAAGCGTACGGATTCCGAGACAATATTTATACGTAGTTACGGATTAATTAAATGAATCGAGTAGGAAATAAATTCCGAAACGATAAGTTGACTGACCCACGAATCGAATTAAAAAAAACGAGTTAATAAAATAATTGGGTCGACTAAATAAAAATGAGTAAATAAACATTTCTCGGAATACAAATAATTATTCGAGACCAAAATGAAGTTTATAGAAAAAAAATAATTAGACGATGAAATAGTATTTCCCCATAAATAATAAATTTTCGATGAAGTAAATTAAATTGATTTCTCGAGGAAACGTAATAAATATTTTGACGAAACTTTAAAATAAATGAGCTTCGAGCCGAAAATAGAAATTCGAGCTTAAATATAAATAAACAGAATTTAGAATTTAAATTGTCGAAATAGTCTTTCGATAAGAATTAAATTAATTGTATAAAATAAATCGAAACAGAATAAAAATATGTTTTGAATATAAGAAGGGTTTCCGAGACAAATAGAATTTTAGGAGTTTGAAATGATTAAACGATAAATTCGTTTTATAATAATTTTAAGAATTACGAGTTAAACCGTAAATAAAATAAAAATACGAATATAACTTTAAAATTAATTTAATTTATAAAATCAGAGGTGTTACATGGATGGAACAGGGTCTTGGTAAGTCTGCCCAACACTTTAGACCGACTCCCCAAAGAGTCGTAACCGTAGTCATCCCATTTATCAGGGGTCGGTTTTCCAGCACTAGGGGAGCGGTGTCTGGGCGTATGTCTACTTGCAGCTTCGTCCTCTCTTATGAGAGAGCGATGCCGGGGTCGCTTCTCCCGAGGTGGCTAAGGAGGCTCGGGCTCCGGGCCCTTGGCTTGACGGTGCCTCGGCTCAATCGGCTGGCCTTTATTGAGCCTTGGCTACATACTTTTGGACAGTCCCGGTGCCTTCTGAGGTTCCCCAGCTGGTGTCAGTCTGCTAAATACTCCAGCCTGCTTTGCCCCCAGGCATTTTGAGACGGGCTCCTTTGGTTTCAATTGTTCTTGCATTTCCTGAGATAGAGTCCCTTTCTCTGCTGATGCGGTCGACTCTATGGTATGGACAGATCTGTCCCTCTGTTGAGATGGCTGTTCTTGGGTGTTGGTTATGAGGAGTTTCTTTGCCTGGACGAAGCTTCTGGCCAGTGTTTTCGCCTTCCTCTGGATGTTTTTGGCGGCGGTTCGCTTTGTGCCCCCAGCACCTTCGGTGTTCTCAAAATGCAGGTGTCTGGGGGTTGTCAGCTTGTCGCTATTCCGCCTACCAGGTCCTCTGGCGTGACTTGTATGTCGAGCATGGCAGAGAAGAAAACGGCAGCCTACGTGGCCTGGGCGGGAGTGAGGCTCAGGTTGAGACCCTACTCTACCTCCTGCTTAGCAGCGGTTGTCGCTTCCTTACTTGCTATTTCACGGAGGGTAGCCTGCCCCACTCCCCGGAGCATGGCAGCAGGTGTTACCTCCCTTGACGTCATGGGCTTGCCATGCCGGGGGATGATCATTTGTCCCGTCGGCTCGGCTTCTGACTCAGCTTCTATGACTTCCGGCATCTTCCGTTGGCTTTTTGTTCTGTGAGGAATTTTAACTCGTATTCCCCACAGACTACGCCAAATTGTTCCAGTATGGAAACAATCACACCCTAATCGGATTCGGATCTTGGATTAAGTCTTGGTTCTTTGTAGACGTAGATTGATCTCTAAGCCTCACTTTCCTCTCCTCTAGTGATCGGACATTTTCGACGAAGGGGACTGTCACCTGCACACAGAGAGCACACAGGGCCTCGGAGGTGTCCGAAGAAGCGCTCTCCAATGCCTAAGTCAGTCCGTGAAAGCACTTGATGAACCTTACTCGTGAGGAGTAAGGTGGCGTTTTCTAGAGTAAGATTCTAGTGAGAGAAAATCAATTACCCTCTCTTGTGGGAGAAAAATGGGTATTTATAGGTTCCCATAAGAGAGAGCAAAGAGAGAGAGAGAGAGAGGGAGAGAGAGAGAGAGAGAGAGAGAGAGAGGGGAAAAGGTAGAGGACACGTGGAAACATATCTCCCACTCGTTTCCTTTTACCTTAGGCATGATCAAGAGGGTTCCTCCTGCCTGACCTGGGCTCGGCAGGGGGAGGTCCCCTGACATCTAGAAGGTAGGAGGGATCCCCTTCTTCTTCATGTGGCCTCGAGAGCGATCTGGCCCTGGCAAGCAGGGGGCTGAGGCCCGGGTTTAGAGCTCAGCAAGATGTTTTTTTGGAATGCCCCAATGGGCTGCTTGGAGAGGCTTGTTCAGTGGCCTGCGTGCCAGGCTGCCCCATGACCCGGGTCGGGTCAGCCCCTGGCCCAATTGACGGGCGACCCAGGGTAGGCAACCGGCCCCATCAACTGGTATCACACTCATACCAAAAGTGGAGAGGCCTACTACGGTGACGCAATTTAGACCCATCTCGTGCTGCAATATCGTGTATAAGGCTATATCCAAAATCTTATGCACCCGACTTGCAGCCATTTTACCTATTTGATATCACCTGTTCAAGATGATTTCATTAAAGGAAGGAGCATCATCGAGAACATTCTTATTTGCCAGGATATCGTCAGATTATATATTAGGAATAGTGTCTCTCCTAGATGTATCTTCAAAATTGACCTGCAAAAAGCTTACGACACAGTGGAATGGGATTTTCTTCATCAAATGATGATTTCTCTTCGGTTTCCACCACATTTCAGAACGTTGATAATGCAATGTGTGCAAACTGCAACTTATTCCCTTAACTTGAATGACAATTCTTTTGGGTTTTTTGCAGGCAAGGGAGGACTGAAGCATGGTGATCCTCTTTCGGCCCTCCTATTCACTATTTGTATGGATTGTCTCACAAGGCCACTACAATATACTACTTCCACCAGGCCTTTCAATTTTCATCCCCTCTACAAGCCAATGAAATTGAGTTGTTTGATGTTCGTTGATGACTTGCTTCTCTTTAGTGAAGGGGATATGAACTCCATGATGGTTTATTACGGACTTTTGCCTCTTTTTCTGCTGCATCTGGATTAAAAATGAGCAGGGGAAAGTCTAATGCCTATTTTAATGGGGTATCTCATGAAGTTAAAGAAGAAAACGTTCATATCTCAGGATTTACAGAAGGCTCCATGCCCTTTCGTTATCTTGGTGTTCCTATCAAGCCATCTAAGCTTTATGTGCTTGACTGTCAGCCTTTGGTTAACAAGTTGGTTGAACGTATCAGGAGGTTAGGTGCCAGGAAAGTTTCTTATGCTGGATGTTTAGTCAAAGTTAAGAGCATTTTGGCAACTTTACACTCGTACTGGAGCTCTATTTTCATTATTCCCACAGCTGTTATTAAACAAATTGATGCAATTTGTCGTAATTACTTGTGGGATGGAGGAGCAGATTATCACAAAGTTCCAATGTTCCGTGGGAGAAGGTTTGTAAACCATATAAAGAAGGCGGATTGAACCTGATTCAGAGCTCTCAATGTTCAATGTAAAAAAGCGGCCTTTGGGAACCTCGCTTGGTGGATTAGTTCCAAAAAAACAAGCTTTGGGTGTAATTGGTTCATAATGTTTACTTCAAAGCGCAAAATTGGGACTCGTATCAGCCTAATGCTGATTCTAGTTGGGCATGGAAGAAGATCTGTCAGGCCAGAAACCTACTGCAACCTGGCCTGCTAGCTGGTCATTGGAGTGTTCGAGCTGATAATCCATATACTGTGCCGACGGTTTATCAATGGTTAAGGGAGAAAGGACAAAATGTTCGCTGGCATAATCTGGTCCGGAACCCGTGGACGATACCAAAACATAGGTTTCTTGCTTGGATGATCCAACATAGCGCGCCTAAAATGAAGGATAATTTGCATCAACTGCATATTACTACTGATAGTACCTGCTGCATATGCGCTACTGCTACTGAAAACAATGAACACATATTTCAGGAATGCTACTATATTCGCAGTCTTAAACAGGCTGTAATTCGGACTCTTGAGTGGAATGATAAACTGGATTTTGATAATGATCGAAGACGGAAGTTGAGGGGATCAAAACTACAAAGGGCGGTGAAGAATGGAGTCCTCAATGCTATTAATTATCATGTGTGGACGCAGAGGAACAAGAGAATAATTGAACTACAACTAGTGCGGCCTGATTGTTTAGCTAGTTTAATAGTTCGTGAGTTTAGTTTATACTGTAATGGCAAATGCCATCAGAAATTTAGCATAAGAGATGAAGCATTCCTATCTAGCCTTATGAGACAATTCTTGTAAATGTTGTAATCACATTACCATTTATAATATACTTACATTTTTCCGAAAAAATAAACCTTCCTTATTGTAGGATCTACCGTTATCCGTGTGTCAGGTGTTTTCATAGTCATTCGAAGGTCTATAGCGTCGAAACTCTGTCGATCCTATATCACAGGTTTCTTCCCCATCCTAGTCCGCCTTATTCTAAGGTATAACCAACCAACACGAGTCGTACACTTGTAAATGGAAGGTTCGTCTAAACACTCGAGTCCTAACCAGAAAGTCCCACATGATTTTTCTCTCCGACAGGACGGTCCCCACGACCTTTCCTTAGGGAATTTCGTCCGTCTTTCAATCTGTTAGTCGAGTCATCCCAATTCAAGAATCTTTTAACTTAAGGGTCTACTCTAATCACATGACCACCCTTATCCAAGTCAAGTCGAAGGTCTCTAGCGTCGAAACTCTGACGATCTCACATCACAAGCTTCTTCCCTTACCTGTCATCCTTCCCTCGAGGCCAAGTCAAACTTTTACAAGGCATAGCCCTATAACAAGAGATTCGTAATCCTTACGTCTAAGGGTCACTTGTCTAACACTCGAGTCTTAACAAACCTTCAGTCTCACTTGGGGGCTACCCATCAGCAAAGCGATCAATCACGATTGCTCTAAGGGTCGTGTCCTATACGTCACTACTACAATAAAGGGCAAAGACACCATTCCAAGATACCCTAAGACACCATTTTGGAGATGATCTCCAAGTCAAAGGTGTGTTAGGGTAAGAAATCATGTGAGAAAAATGATTTCTTTGCTTATGCCTTAGAAATCATTTTTAAGAAATAAATGGTTTCTTTGGTCCATGAGAAAAACACCTTCTAGGAGAGATAAATGGTGTCTTATCTAAACTCAATAAACCATACAATATACTAAAATGGTTTCTTTGGTTTCCCTTCATAAACCATGTACCACACTTAAATGATGTCTTTGCGTCCTAACTTAACAAACCATTTAATACTCTTGAATGATTTCTTTCCTTCCATTACAATTAATATCTAGAATTAGTCTCTTTGATTAATTTTTTAATATATATATATATATATATATATATATAACTCAACTATTACAATACAATGTACTCCTTTTTCAAGTATCAACCAAAAAAGACGGATTTCCATAAAATATCCCATATATATAGATATCCTGAAATAACTCATAATTACATTGCAAGTGTAATTTACCCAAAAATTAGTATTCACTTTGTAAATATAAATAGGCCCAAAAATATGGCAAGATGTGTCAAAAAATAACATATACTTCAAATAATATGACAAGAGTATATATATATGTGCCACGATGTGTAACCATTTCATATATGCCAAGACGTATATGCTTCAAAAATTGAGTATTCACTTTGTAATCAATCCTCCTCATCTTCTACTTCTTTGTGCTTGAGAACAAACATAATCCACATCTCTCGTAACTCATCAATCATTTCTTGTGTATATGATTTCGGTACATCTTTAAAATACTACAACACAAAAAAAATCCACATTAGGCTCATACACTTGAAAAAACAAAGGCACTACTCCATTTGTATATAAATAACCAATTTCAATAATAAATCATACGCCTTATTACACATATTTCAACAAATTGAGTATCGTAGTACATATTTCAACAAATTACAAAGGTGAAAGAAAGGCAAATTGAGTATTGTAGTACATATTTTAACAAATTACAAAGGTGAAAGAAAGGCAATAGATCAGTTTTCAATCAAAACTAAACACTTGGTCTTAAATAAATATCGGGCCTTTGAACAACGCATTAGCCGAAATAATTCACTATACCGAGACTCACATTCTATACAAATAATACAAGGCTTGCACTGAGACGAGACCAACTAAATACCCATTAACTCCCTCTAATTACTCCATGTTGACCTTCTTTCTTGTATTCAGACCAGATTATTCAAATTAACCCCGAAATCGAATAAAGCTAGCTGTAATGACTTACTAATTCTAAGTAAGCACTTATCAAGGAACACCAAATCATTAATAAATGTAAAAACACAACACAACACTCTCAATTGAATCACACGACAATTGAATAAAAACAAATACGGCTAGACTCATACCTGATCGGGAATCAATTGGTGTCTATTTGCAATCATTTCCAGCATATAACGACAAATGTAAAATCCACAATCCAATGAGCCAAGTGTTTGTTGAGGACACTATTACAAAAAAAAATATAAAGGGTGTCAAGAACTTTTTGTTTCAAGTAGAACAAGGAAAACAAATTAAATATTACAAGACCAAATGTTCATGAGTGCATACCAATGGTTTCTTCCACATGATAAGTGATTTTTTTTTTAATTTTCTTGATATCCTTCCGATGTTTCAAGCTGAACTGTATAATCCCTCTAAGAAATTGTAACTATATTAGACATCTTTCTAAAAGAAGTATACCAAAAAAATTATAGAGGTGGTTTTCGTGATACATACTCATTAATGATCTCTTCTGCAAACTTGGATATTTCATTTTCAGAGCCTGACGGATTAAGCCACCACACTACTCCATTCCACGGACGAATGACAGCTAACATCCAATGGAAACTAGAAAAAGAAAAGCTCAATGAGCCCGACAAATTAACGCATACTTGTCAAATGTGGCTAAAAATGTAGAAATTTATCCATATAGGCAATTATCAATCACATAAACCACAATGAGTGTACATGAATAAGACAGTTGAGAAGGAATAATCTCAAATAATACAATACCAACTTGTTACTCAAAAATGAACCTTCACTTGCTTGTTACAAATTACTCGTAAGATAATAGTGGATTATCGAAGCTAGCTAAATGGTGCAAATACCCTTGTTTTGTTTTAAGTGATCATATATATCCAAGTGGTACTTTATTTGAAAGGTGTTTCCACCCTAATCCATCGAAATTTCCCACTTCCATCTCAATTTTGTTTTTTTCTATTATAAGAAATGATTTTGTAATACTCCTTATTCTTTTGAGGCAACGACGCAACTCCTCAACATTATTATTCCTACAAAACAACTACTTGTATTGTTGTAGCAATATATATGGATAATGTATGTACTATCTTGCTCTCAAAATTTAGAATGTTGTAATCCAGACATAAAAGACCATGAGGAGATTGGTTAAACAGACGATAATTATCTAAATTAAATGTATAATCGATTTATTATGCCGCAAATAAAATTTGAACTCGCATACTCTGTATCATAATTTGTACATCAACATTTATACTTCGTATTATAGATTATACAAAGTATTCACACAAAAAAAAACATGTATTATTATTACTTTTATTATCATAGTAAATTAGCAACAACTTTTATCATAGGATTTAAGGGTAGAGAAGGAATATAGTATTAGCTCAAACAAACAAAATTTGCAGTTACTGAAATAAACACTCGTCTTCTATTCCCTTTTAACTTTGAATTCTTCTCCAGTAGTACACTCTCCTCACCCCAAGAGTCTCATAAATCATGTTCACGAGAGAAGGGAAGGGAAGGGACGGGGTGATGCTCCTCTATACAGTAGGCTATCTATCTACCTATCTATAGGCGTGATAGGTAAATCAGATACTAGAAAAAGACGGGAGACTCGCATACTCGCATACTCTGTATCAGATAATAAAATTTGAACTCGCATACCCTGTATCCTAACTGACCAAATGCCTGCAAGACTCACTACACCAATATAGTTCTTACCTGATTAGATACTACAATGCTAGCTATTTCGCTCAGGAGGAAGAGGACGATTGAAACCACCGCACAGGACGAACACCACTCAAATCAGAACGGAAATCGAAAAACCCCTAAATCGAAAAACCCTAAATCGAAATTCCCTAAGTCCAAAAACTCGGTAATAGACACTCTGTGTATAAAAAAACCCTAAATCTACTATCACCTAAACTAAAAAAAACATAAAATCGAAAAAAACTAAATTATTTCAATCGAAAAAAACCCTAAACACAGAAGAAAATCATGATAAAAATTCATAGAACAATGGTTTCAAGACATACCTAAGTTGCGATGAACGGTAGTGGACGGCGGCTTTGGTGGACGGCGATGGTTCAGGGTGGACGGCGATGGTTCAGGGTAGCGGTATCAGCAGCGTGTGTGCGAGGGTTTGGAATTGATGAATGAATGGTGTGTGCGTACGATGTACGAAAAGAAACAGGCCTGTGTATTAAGAAATGAAAATAGAAATATTAATTTTTTTTGACAAAGAGGAGAAAAAGAAATGGGTAAATTAAAAAAAATAGAAATATTATTTTTTAAGAAATCATTTGTTTTAAGAAATGATGTCTTTGTTAATGAATAGTATGAGGTTAGAAATCATTTGCTTTAAAATGATGTCTTTGTATTAAATTGAAAGTGACTAGAAATCATTTATCTAAAAAAATGGTGTCTTAAGTATTAGATAAGAGACCATCTATTTGGAAGAATTGATTTCTTAAATCAAAGAAATCATTGATTATAACTAAATGGTTCCTTATTAATGATTCCTTTAGAGCTTATTCTAGTAGTGCGTGTTGTCTCACGTATGCCATTTTCAAGTCACGTAGATGTCGCACCATCTGAGTCCTATTTGAGTCCTTAGTCTCACTTGGGGGCTATTCTCCGACGGAGGATTAATCACAATCGCTTCGAGAATCGTACTCTATGCATTTGTTTTAGGAAAGTCAGACCAGAGTCGTCTTTCCTCCCGCGCTATTTCCTATGCCTTGGCATGTTCGGGTTCCGAAGAAACATTTCCTGATTACGTGGGTATTCTCGCAGGGTATGGCACCCACCACTAGAAATAGGGGAATGGAAAACACCATTAATGATATGAAGGCTATGATGCAGACTTGGGTCAACAAGGTGACAAATGTCGAGACTCAGTTGGTAGCCATAAGGGTCGATCAGGTGGCTACGAATGCTCGTGTGGCCGTCTTAGAGCAAGTGAATTCGGGTTCGCAAATGGGGGTACGATGGTTGAGTTAATCAGCACGGTACGTAGGCTTAGAGAACAGTTCCATGCCCTCCAAGGGAACAATATTCGTATTGAAAACTCCTGAAACTATACACCCATCTCTGTAAAACTACCAGCAAATCTCAACTTGGGGGGGTTACCCATATTCGAAGGGACAAAGAATCCATTACTACACCTCCGAGCCTTCAAGGCGTTTATGGCAATCAAGAGGGTCAAAGCCGACATGTTCATCAATCTATTCGGCGTATTCCTCGGGAAATACCCAAATCCTGGTTCTATAGGCTAAACACAAAAAGATTCCCAACTTGGGAAGATGTGGCTACCGAGTTCGCTCAAAACTATTCTGATAATACTGAACTTCAGACTACCATGCGGACTCTAGAAGTCATGGCCCAAGATCTAACAAAGGGTTTCACCAAATACCTTCAGCATTGGCGGGCTGATAGTGTTAAGCTGGTAGACAAGCCCAGCGAGAAGACACTAGTGGAGGCGTTCATCAACAACCTCCTACCCTCCCACCGCATCCATCTCAGGTATGTCGGCATTTCAAACTTTGCAGTGCGTACCGAAATGGGCACTAGGATTAAAGACGATCTTCGACATAACGAGGATTCGGGTAAAGCTTCTACTGAAGGCTATACTGGACATCAATTTGAGTCCTTAGAAGCCGAAGACTACTGACGACATCAGTAAGATCGTCCAAGACAACCAACTAGACATCCGAGAGTCCAAATTTGATTCAAGTCTGAGTCCGAGTCCTAGTCTAGGATGTTCTATTTCTTTCGAATTCGAAGTCAAAGTCAGAGTCAGAGTCAGCTGTATTCTGTCCTCTTTTCACAATCCAATAAAATCAGCTTTTCTATTTCTCACATATGGTTTTCTAATGTGTTTCCGAGAACATGATGAACACCATCATACACTATGAGCACACGCACGTGACTATTATAGGCACATCTATAATGACTATAGGACACCGAGACCCGTGTTTTCCTTTACCTGTTCCATTGTCTGGCATAGAAAGCCACATAACTACCCCTAGAAGGATCGGTATCGAATCCTATGACAAATCTAGGTAGTCTCCTAGTTTGGGTTCAACACGGGAGACAAGCCCATTTCCCACAATAAACAACCCTCCAATAAGATTGATCAATCCCTACCTTAGGCGTTACTCTGACAAAAAAAAAAGGAAGCATCGTTGTTCTATACGCTCAACGCTAGGAAATACCCAACTCGGGACGATGTTTCCACCAAGCTTGCTTGGAATTATGCTGATAATCCCGAGATCCAAACCACCATGCTTACTGTAGAGTACTCCACATAAACACCAACTATGCTTACACCTTACAAAGGCTTAGCTCCAAACGCCTAATCCAACCGATAGGCCCAACCCCAAATCTTCCCACAGATTCGGGAATACCCATACTTATTGCCAACACCACAGGGGGAATAGTCATGAGAACAAAAAAGAAGCCCAAGACCGTGGCTAACGATCAAAATGCCCGAGACCGTGGCTAACGGTCAAAAGCCCATGACCGGGGTTAAGAGATCAACCAAAAGATTCCCTTGACCGGGGTACGGTCAAGCTCATGACTGTGGCTAACAGTCAAAAGCTGATGGACATGGATTTGTCGTGAATCCCGATCGATCAAAATAAAAACCAACCAATCCAAAACTTGGGTAGTCGAGGGTAAGTCGGATTGAATTCCACAGGGACGGTCTAGCTAAATAAGGGTCTCGGTCTATGTAAGGTTTTAGTCGAGAGAAGAGATGTTTTTGGTTGGAAAAGGGTTCTAAACTAGCGAGCTAAACGAATCAACAAACAAATGAAATAAATACGATAAAAATGGGCTAGGGTCAAGGTCAACGAGGTAGTCTCAAGGGAGTTGTCGGAGTTCACGAACGAGTCAATTAAGGTCGGTAATTGGGAATATAAAGGGTCTCTCGAGTCTCTATCTACCCCGGGACAGTCATAATAACTGGCACTCGCTACTAGGTCAACTAACCCCAAAGAAAGCTCGACGATTGCAGTCAAGACAAGCAAATCATACAAAAATTGCAGTCAAGGAGATTACCAACAATAATAGACAAGATAATAAACCCACAAAAAAACCCATAATCGAGACAAACCGAGTCTTTCCCGACCCTAGAAATTACCTACTCAAACATGATTAAAACCAAATTAATTAAACTACCCATTACTCTACTCAAGCTATTAAATATGAGAAAATAATAAAGATGAAAACTTTGAACTAATTAAGCAATAAAATCAACTTAAACTAATCCTTTTTATATATTAATGCTGAAGAATTTTGAGTCACCATATTCATTGACCTTATCTTCCTATGTGGACCATGATATGGCATCTACGTGAACACCATATAAACTTCCGTACAATACATAATTGAAGAGATAACTGTATCTTTAACTTCCCACTACTGCAATATACATCAAATTAAACCACCTCCTACCATTTCCTCTTCTCTCCCATATCACCAATATACATCAAATTAAAACCTCCTATCTGTAGGGTTACAACCCTTAAAGCCAAGGATCTGTTATAAGTATTAACCGAAAAGACAAACAATAGAGGGATAACGAATATACCTTATTGGCAGCGGAAGAGCGTATTAATAAGAATAATAAGAAATATAATAACCCAGAAGTATATATAATTCCCCACGGACAGAATAAAGCAACCCAGATGTGATGCCTCCGTTGGTATCCACACAGGTACGGAACTACGGTGTATATGCTAGTATAAGGGTTTTGTGAGACGGTCTCATAAAATTCTCTCTCTCTAATAATATATGAATCAATACTCTGAATTGTGTATTTGGTTCATCATATGAACCTCCTTATATAGGAGTGCTAGAGAGCTAGGTTACTTAACCTAGAAGTTATTACATAACTCAAATTGGTATAATTAGATTATCACAATAACTCTAGTTACCATATAGAAGTTATTCCATAACTCTAACTGGTATAATTAGATTATCACAATAACTCTAGTTACCATAAGTAGATTATTACTATAACTCTAATTACCATAACCCGACAACACAGCTGAGTCGTCGTATTACTACTGACCCGATATATTAATATACCGATATATTAATAATATCCCGTACACATTGTGTGTGACCCAATGGGCCCACTTAAGACTACCAGACATATAACCCATTTATATGTCAACCCGACATCGACCTCTAACAAGGCATATCGGATACATAGACTTAAGCGGGGAAATCCGTAGGACAGTGGACATAACTTCTTCAGTCTCCCACTTGTACATGTTCTCTCAAGAACGGCGTTAAGTCTCTTTGATACTATTGTCTCCAATTGAGAATGAGGTAAGAAAAAGTGTCATCCTCGCATATCTCAATCTTGTACTCGAATCTCTGAGTTGACTTGTTAAAAGAGCAGATAAATGACAATCATCCTATCTGAGCGCGGCCACGTATTTGCACAAGTCACACTCTTCGAGTGGCTAAGAAACAATAAATTCCTTTCAATAAAGGAAGAGCAAATCCCATCTTGTCTAACCACATCCTATCACATGATCCATGCATGCTCAATAACCATCCATAGCCCCCTTTCACAGATGACGAGAAATAGTATCAAAGCATACACATCACATGTATAGAATAGTCAAAGATTCAGGTCTAAAGACCGTACAAGTTCATAACTTGCAAAGAACTTTACTGACACTAAGCGAAATCTTAGTAAAATTCTTTTTGGCGGGTCTGTCTAATGCATGTTCTTATCATACACCCGTGTGCCTGGTTTAGTATCTCGATACCTATGACGCAAGGAACTTAGTCATCAACCAATTCACACACTAGTCATTTAAGGGTATTCAAATGTCCCAACACAATACCCTGACTAGAGACAAAATAATTACATCATCCAAATAGAGTTCCAAGACTAAGTCACGTACTTAGTGGTCTATTTCATCAATGTATATTATTTAGGGACAAACAATCCATACATGAATTGAATAAAAATTGCACTTTATTAAATAAAAGCAATAATAAAAATTACAAAGTTCAGCATAAAATTAATACTCCCACTAAAACAAGGATCTCCTAAATAGGACTTAAGACCATTCGCTCATGCGTCTAATGCCTATCGCAGCTCTATGACTATCATGCTTAGGCTGCGGGAGGGGCTTTGTCAAGGGATCAGCAACATTTGCTTCCGATGGTACTCTACATATCTTGACATCACCTCTCTCAATGAACTCTCTGATTAGGTGAAATCTTCTAAGTATGTGTTTGGATTTCTGATGAGACCTAGGTTCCTTAGCTTGCGCTATGGCACCATTATTATCACAATAAAGGTCCACGAGGCTTGAAATTCTAGGGACGACTCCCAGCTCCTCGATGAACTGCCTAATCCAAACAGCTTCTTTTGATGCTTCCGAAGCAGCAATATACTCAGCTTCTGTTGCAGAATCTGCCACTGTGCTCTCTTGGAACTTTTCCGACTTACAGCACCACCGTTCAAACAAAAGACAAAACCGGACTGTGATTTGGAATCATCCCTGTCTGTCTGGAAGCTAGCATCGGTGTAACCACTTACAACGAGCTGCTCTTCACCTCCATATACCAAGAATAAGTCTTTAGTCCTTCTCAAGTACTTTAGAATATTCTTGGTTGCTATCCAGTGACTTTCACCCGGATTTGACTGGTATCTACTCGTCATGCTTAGAGCACAAGCTACATCAGGACGAGTACACAACATGGCATACATGATGGATCCTATGGCCGAGGCATAGGGAACCTTACTCTTGCGCTCTAGATCATCAGGTGTCGAGGGACACTGACTCTTGCTTAGATTGACACCATGTGACATCGGTAAGAACCCTCTTTTGGAATCCGTCATATTGAACCGTTTAAGGATCTTATCAATATAAGTTCCTTGACTAAGTCCAATAAACCTCTTTGATCTATCTCTATAGATTCTTATTCCTAAGATGTAGGCTGCTTCACCCATGTCTTTTATGGAAAAACAACTTCCAAGCCAACCTTTTACGGATTGCAACAATGGAACGTTATTTCCAATTAGGAGTATGTCATCGACATATAGAACAAAAATTGCTATTGCACTCCCACTAACTTTCTTATACACACAAGGCTCAACTTCGTTTTTACAGAAGCCAAAGGCTTTAACTGCCTCATCAAAACGAAGATTCCAACTCCGAGATGCTTGCTTCAGTCCATAAATAGAACGCTGAAGTTTACATATTTTCTTAGCATCCTTTGATATGAAACCCTCGGGTTGTGTCATGTACACATCCTCTTGCAGATTCCCGTTAAGGAAAGCTGTTTTCACATCCATTTGCCAAATTTCATAATCATGAAAAGCTGCAATTGCTAAGAGAATCCTAATGGATTTAAGCATCGCTACTGGTGAGTAAGTTTCATCATAGTCGATACCATGAGTTTGCTTGAAACCCTTAGCCACCAAGCAAGCTTTATAGACATCTACATGTCCTTCCATGTCAATCTTCTTCTTAAAGACCCATTTGCACTCGATGGTTTTGACACCTTCGGGTGCGTTTATCAAAGTCCATACTTTGTTATGGTACATGGAATCCATTTCGGATTTCATGGCCTCAAGCCATTTTTCAGAGTCTGGTCCCATCACTGCCTCTTTGTAGGTTTCAGGTTCATCATTTTCTATCAAGTATAAATCATGACAATACCTAGCCGGAGTTTGCCCAAAGTTAGATCTTACAGACTTACGAGAGACAAAATCATTAGAAACAGGCGTAGGTTCTTCTTCAAGCGGTGGGATCGCAACATCTTGCACATTCCCCTCCTCATCCTCAACCTCCTCATTAGGAATTGTGGATACCTGAATATCCCGAATTTCTTCAAGATCAACCTTACTCCCACTACTCCTTTTGGAAATAAACTCTTTTTCCAAGAAGACTCCATTCCGAGCAACAAACACTTTGTTCTCAGTAGGATTTTAGAAGTGATAGCCTCTAGTTTCCTATGGATAGCCAACAAAAATGCATTTGTCAGATTTAGGTCCTAGCTTTTCAGGAATCAATTTCCTAACATAAGCTTCGCAACCCCAAATTTTCATGAAAGACAAACTAGGAACCTTTCCTGTCCAAATCTCATGTGGTGTTTTTTCAACTGACTTAGATGGACACCTATTAAGTGTAAAAGCAGAAGTTTCAAGCGCATAGCCCCAGAAGTAAATAGAAAGGTCTGCATGACTCATCATAGATCGAACAATATCTATTAAGGTTCGATTTCTCCTCTCAGACACACCATTCCATTGTGGTGTTCCAGGTGGAGTGAGTTGTGAAACAATTCCACAGCTCCTAAGATGATCATTGAAATCTTGACTCAAATATTCACCACCTCGATCCGATCGAAGGGCTTTGATTGTCTTGCCTAGTTGATTATGTTCTTCATTTTGGAATTCTTTGAACTTTTCAAATGATTCCGATTTGTGTCTCATCAGGTACACATAACCATATCTACTGAAATCATCAGTAAATGTAATGAAGTATGAAAATCCTCCCCTAGCTGTGGTACTCATTGGACCACATACATCCGAATGTATTAGTCCCAATAAGTCAGACGCCCTTTCATTGTATCCAGTGAAAGGCGTCTTAGTCATCTTGCCAAGTAAATAAGATTCGCATATATCATATGATTCATAATCAAAATGATCTAAAAGTCCATCCTTATGGAGCTTTTGTATGCGTTTCTCGTTTATATGACCCAAACGACAATGCCACAAGTAAGTAGGATTAGAATCCTTAGAATTCAACCGCTTTGCATTATTAATGTTATATAGCTGCTTAGGTGAATCAAGAACATATAAGCCATCAAAAATGAATGCTTGACAATACATAATACCATTACGCGAAATGGAACAACATTTGTTCTTTATTGAAATATCGAAACCTTTCATGTCTAAACAAGAAACGGAAATAATATTCCTGCTAATGGCAGGTACATGATAACAATTATCTAGTTCTAAAATTAAGCCACTTGGCAAGTCTAAATGAAATATTCCTACAGCTAAAGCAGCAACTCTTGCTCCATTGCCTACGCGCAGGTCCACTTCACCTTTTGCCAGAGCCCTCATGTCTCTCAATCCCTGTACATTATAGCCAATATGAGAACCACATCCAGTATCAAATACCCATGATGTAGAGCAGCTAGTAGTAACATTTACTAATATAACATTAATACCTGTAGAGGTAGAAGCAACATTCCCATTCTTCTTATCTTCTAGGTATTTTGGACAGTTCCTCTTCCAATGCCCCTTTTCACTACAGTAGTGACAAAGGTTCTCATCTGATTTCTTAGGCGAATTCTTAGACTTCGGCTTGGCTTTAGCAACATTTGCCTTAGCCGCCTTTCCTTTGTTTTTGCCTTTGAAACCCTTTCCCTTTTGTACCATGAGTACTTCAAGGGTTAGACCTTTCCTGACGTTTGGTTCAGCTGTCTTAAGCATTCCGTGCAACTCTTGCATCGATCTCTTTAGATCATGCATGTTAAAGTTCAGCACAAAATCCTTCCACATAGATGATAAGGATTGAAGTAAAATATCTGTCTGCATCTGGTATGCAAATCCCACACCAAGACGATCAAGGTTATCAAAATAACCCATCATTTTCATCACATGCGGGCTGACCGGGTCTTTGTCACCCATTGCAGTTAAATAGTGCAACGACAGTATTATACCTCTCGGTCCTAGCCTGCTCCTGAAACATTGATTTCAGGTTCTCTATAATCTCATATGCCGACTCAGTGTTTTCGTATTGCTTCTGAAGCTCAGAATTCATAGTCGCAAGCATGAGACAGCAGACGTCAGTATTGTCTTTCTCATGAGTTAGGTATGATATCATTATATCATCCGCAGCATCAGAATCTGGTTCTAAAGGAAGTTCCTTCTCAAGGACATATTCCTTTCTCTCCTGTTTGAGAACAATTCTCAAAGAGCGATACCATTCCAGAAAATTTGAACCTTTCAATTTTTCTTTCTCGAGCATTGAACGGAGCGAAAAATTGTTTGACGACGACATATCTACAATAAATAAATAAATGCAGACTAATTAATATGCTGAAAAATGCAATAAAATCTTAAACAATTTTAATACAAATTATGAAAACTACCCTCAAATTCACATAATATTCCAAGATCCTAAACCTTTCGTCGCTTAAGTGAACTTGAGCTCACTGCTCAAACTCCAAAAGTAAAGGTAGACAACAATTTGTCGATTACATACAATGTAATTCTTGGTTTGTTAGTATAACTCATCATATGAAACCAACTATTTGCCTCAAAGCCCAAGTCCGACTTGATAGCGATGTTTAAGAAAACAAAACTAAACCTGTGGGTAACTGTTACTCACCTACTCAGTCCACACACATCGACAAAGCACCGCTTAGGCAGTCACTTTAACCAATGATATGAAATTATTGTAGTGGTTAGTTCTGGAAAGGCAATACTTAAATATTTGTGAGGGAATAATTGCATTATTGGTCCTAACCATGTTTCTAGGTCATCTAACAAGGCGACCTATTAGTTCTAAACATACAAGTCTCATAAAATAAACATTCATGCATCATATGACATAATATTCAATTATTATCATGTATAGAACAAGGTTTTATAAGGAGCCCGAATGAAATTAATATACAACATGTAAAAGTGACTAAATTCCATTAATTGGTCCGTTTTACAAAAATCGAGTCTTGTCCTAATCATATTAGGACTCATCGTTGATAAAAAAATTCTAGTAATTTCTCAATTTCAATCGATTCTTGACCAATCTTATTGGCCTCATCGTCAACAAGGAAATCGAGGATCATGATGGGCCAATAAATTAAAACATAATCTATATTATATCTTAAAATTAAGGATTAATTTCATAATTTAACAATTTAAATTTATAAATTAAGATACCTTAAACATAATCGGTAATACTAGACTAATCATATTTGATGTGATACGTTTAACAAGTTATACGGTAAAGCAACAAATTGCAAAGAAAACGTACGCACGAAGTAGGATAAACAAGCCACAATGCATACGTACTACTTATACATCAAATACCACTTGGACAAAACTTATTATTAGCAAATAATCAACATGTGTCAGCATACAAAGTGTATCAATATGAATCAACAAATTAATTCAGACGAAGCATGTGAAACGACAATAGATCTCGTAAAACAAATTAACACGCGAAATTGAATCTCTCATAACCAATTATGAGACAAAGATTCAGGTCGATTTGATTAATACTATATAACATAGGCTCTGATACCACTGTAGGGTTACAACCCTTAAAGCCAAGGATCTGTTATAAGTATTAACCGAAAAGACAAACAATAGAGGGATAACGAATATACCTTATTGATAGTGGAAGAGCGTATTAATAAGAATAATAAGAAATATAATAACCCAGAAGTATATATAATTCCCCACGGACAGAATAAAGCAACCCAGATGTGATGCCTTCGTTGGTATCCACACAGGTACGGAACTGCGGTGTATATGCTAGTATAAGGGTTTTGTGAGACGGTCTCACAAAATTCTCTCTCTCTAATAATATATGAATCAATACTCTGAATTGTGTATTTGGTTCATCATATGAACCTCCTTATATAGGAGAGCTAGAGAGCTAGGTTACTTAACCTAGAAGTTATTCCATAACTCAAATTGGTATAATTAGATTATCACAATAACTCTAGTTACCATATAGAAGTTATTCCATAACTCTAACTGATATAATTAGATTATCACAATAACTCTAGTTACCATAAGTAGATTATTACTATAACTCTAATTATCATAACCCGACAACACAGCTGAGTCGTATTACTACTGACCCGATATATTAATATACCGATATATTAATAATATCCCGTACACATTGTGTGTGACCCAATGGGCTCACTTAAGACTACCAGACATATAACCCATTTATATGTCAACCCGACATCGACCTCTAACAAGGCATATCGGATACATAGATTTAAGCGGGTAAATCCGTAGGACAGTGGACATAACTCCTTCAATATCATCTCTTATTCTCCTCATCTCTCCCCATCTCACCAATTGGATCTAGAAAACTACCTCCCATGTCTTAAACAATAAAAACGACATTCTCTGATCTCCTCTTCCGGGGTATCAACGAGTTTGGTTACGTCAACAACTATGTAATAATATAATTCAGCCTACTATTGCCGGCAATATAATGGATATGCTGGGAGATGGGTAATTTTTGTGTGTTGTGATCTGATTTTGTGTGTAGTGATCTGATTTTGTGTGTAGTATTGGTTGATTGGGCAGAAGAACGGTTTTGGGAATGGTAATTATGGTAAGAGAAGGATGAATAGCGGGATGATTTTAGTTTATGTGTAATAAGTTGAATTTTACTTCCGCTAATCGATGAATTCGATGATTATGCTTCGGAACTGGAATTTTTAAGTAATTTTGTTTGTTTTCTTGGTAGTTTTGGTCGATTTGTTGCTTTGTTTGTTAAAACAGGAACTTTAATTAAGTTTTTTTTATCAACTTGGTGCACGTAGATTTCTGCCTATTTCGTTCATGTGTTTTTGGTATCTTTAAATCCTCTGACCTGTGTGTTTCTATTTACAAAAGAAAGGTAAAAAAAGTTGTTTTTGGAACAAAATATGCATTCTTCAATAGGATCATGCTCCTTCGATAGGCATATCTATGAAACAACTTTAGAAATTTGCATTGACATCTAAGGTAATTTTATCTTATAAAATTGATTTCTTGAACTCATATCAAGATCGATTAACGTAAGGTTTTTGACAAAGACCTCCAAATGGATATTTTTATAGGGTTATTTCATGGGAATAATACCAACTATGTGTGTGCTTCTTAAAATAATCCAAACTATACGTAATCTCATTTTAATATGAACTACACATTCATTAATCTCGTTTTGTTATGTATGAAATTATGACTTGCTATTACAGGTCATAGTGACTTGTTGTAACTTTCTAGGGTTTTATTAGGTCCGTCGCAGTCATCGTCAAAGCCAAAATAACAATAAAAACATTTTTTTCATAGCTTCTATAAGATTAAATGAAAAAAGAAATGAAAGATGAATTTTCGGAAAATATAATTTTTTTTTCAATGGCCGAAAATGAACACGAAATGTAAATCAGAAGAAGAAGAAGGGTTAGAGAAAGAGTTGAATAAGGGAGGTTCAACAGGTAGTCGGTCACTCATAGCAAATCGAGGTTGATGAAGACATAGTTCGTATTAAAATGAGATTACGTATAGTTTGTATTAATTTAAGAAGCACACACATAGTTGGTATTATTCTCATGAAATAACCCATTTTTATAAGATGGATGACTATTATGAAAACTAGCTTACATTTTATTGAATGAAAATTATGAGGCGGACTTTGAAAATTCCAAGGAGAAACTATGAAAAAGAGCAATTTTAGTGTCGCATGCAATTTGTTCAATGAAATGTCGGAATTAGTTTTTTGCTCAAACCAGAATCAAAATGTACTTGATGTTTTGTAATTCTATGGATTTTGTTATTGTTTAATTTTTTTTATCAATTCTCTTGAGTTTATGCATATCATGATTTTTTTTCATGTAATTTTATTCAAAGTCGGGCCTTTTAGATCTAGCGTTGAATTGAATTTTAGGAATATATACAAGCAAACATTAAAGTGGCCAATATGAACTTTCTTAACATTGTCATTGATAATATGTTCGTGATTTTGTCCTAGCCAATATTGAATACTATACAATGTTCCAATTCACTGTTTAAGGTCATAATCCATAAAAAATTTAGCCCCACTCAGCTATCTCATTCTACTCCAAGAAACCTTGGTGTAGAATCACAAAAAGGATATACTAGTATATTTTGTCCATATTAATTTTTTTTATATTTATTTGCTTACCCGCATCTTTGATATTGATAGTATAAGTTCATCCATTTCTCCATTGTAAAATTGAAGTACAAAAAACGTTCACTGAGGCTAGATGAGAAGTGTATCACTGCAGAAGAAAAGAGAGAGGAATAAAATTTTTATTCAATACAAATTTAAGTTTTCGATTTTATGTATAAATTTGTTATTACTATATTAGTCTGATATGGGCAAGTATTTGTGCCGAATTTTGGTGTTGTTTCACTGTCAATGTGCTATTTATAATAGGAGATGGAAACATGTTTCTGTGGTTTATAATAGCAACATTATATATTCATTAATTTAAGGGTTATTTAACAACAATAATACCAACTATAGGACGTCTTCCCAAAATAATACCAATTTTAATAAATCTGAGAATAATACGTATTATTGAAGTAGTTAAACCAGAGTAGTATGGGTGACCGGTTACCTGTAGAACCCTTCCACCTTCCTTTTTCACCTTTAATATTATTTAACAACAATAATATCAACTATTGAGCATCTTCCGAAAATAATTCCAAGTTTAATAAATCTGAGAATAATACATATTTTTGGAGTAGTTAAACCTGAATAGTATAGATGACCCGTTAACGGTAGAACACGTTCACCATCTTTTTTCGCCTTTAATCTATTTCATGTTCACTCATTTTCACTTACTCAGTGTACGAGGCATTAAACGTCATTAATGTCTTCCGTCTTCCTCTTCTTTCAACCTCACCAAATCTACCTAACAATACAATCCTACACCAAAATCAACACGTTAATATAAACGAAACGTATAGAAAAAAACAGAAGAAGGATGAAGGTAATGGAGAGAGAGGATGAAGGAGAGAAGTAAGGAGGAATAGATCTGGAAAAACTGACCCGACCCGAATAAGCCAAACCGAACCCGACCCGACACCCGAATGAAAGACATGATTTTGACCCGTAATCCGAATTGACCCGAGCTAACCCGAAGCTGACCTGACTATTATTATAGAAAACTAATCTATATCTCTAAATTAAAAAAGTTGAAAACAGCAAACCTGAGAATGACCGAACCCGAAATTATCTGACCCGACCCGAAGTCAACCCGATTATTATTACCCGAAAGTGGTCTGACCCGAAACTGACCCAACACGGTTCACCTGATATCCAGGTCTAAGGAGGAGGATGGAGGATAAGTAGCAGGTTAAATATTAATTAGGTGACCTGATGTAGTAGGTTGTAAAGTCACTTATACTACTCTTATTTAACTACTCCAATAATACGTATTATTCTCGGATTTATTGAAATTGGTATTATTTTGGGAAGACGCTCTATAGTTGATATTATTGTTGTTAAATAACCCTTATTTTAATTGATCGATTTATACATTATACAATGATTGATTGATTTTATTTCTGCATATTTCAATCTGGAATGCATGCCTATTAATTGTGTTTGTATTACTTTATTTAACTGATTGAAGATTATACCGTGATTGATTTTATTTCCGTGGTATTCAAACTACGTTGTATGTATGGATGGTTAATGTGCATACATTCATGAACTATATTTTCTTATTTTGAAGTTCCGTTGATGCTTAATTCTATTTGCTCACTAATGTTGTTTGTTTGGTCGTTGTTGTGGATTTTGTTTAGCTTGGAACCGGTATTGGTGTTAGCAAATGCATTATATTTCATGAGGAATGGAAGTTGTTTTGGTTCAGGAGATGAAGATCATCTAATAGATTTTGCTAATTACGAGGTTAATTACGTTATATTACATAATTTATCACCAATCTAATTTTTCTAACCCAAATTTCTCCTACTTGAAACTATTCACTTCTTTATTTTCAACATAAATCCAACCTTTTTTGGATGAGTTAATGTTTTAGACAACAACATGCTTACACTACTAATTTATTTGTTTTATGTTCTTGGTAGATGTTAGCACGAATTCATTTCCACAAGAGCAATTAGAAATTGAGGTACAACTATTTTATCCAACAATCTATAATTGATTTTGATTTACACAAATCTATTATATTTTACTCCGTACATTTTTTTCTTCCTACATGATATCTCTTATTTTCAAAATTATACTTCTCAAACGTAATTCTTTTCTGTAGCAGGGTAAAAGGCCATACAAGCTGATACGTTACCTACCACTGGCCTCACCTACACTGTTGTCTGCTATCCTTATGTTGTTGCTTTTATGCCAGTCGCTGGAGGCGTTACCGTAAGCACAAATCAATTCAATTAAATCTATTTGAACATTTGTATCACTGTCTATTTTTTTGATCAATTTTAGTTTAAATTTTGATCACAAAATTGGTATTCTTCACATCTCGAAATCGTTGTGCTTGCCTCGGTGGAAGCATCTCCGCTTTTTTATATCTCTCATAAATGGTTTGACCCAACTTATATCATTCAAATTAAAAAATGATGTCATTATCTTTGAATTGAAGGTTAATTTGTTATTTATTTAAATTTAGCTGATTATCTTAGTGTTCGTGCAAAGATTTCAAAGAGATTGTCGTACCATGTTTGAAATAATATGAGATGTAAACAAGATATAAACCTCCTATTAATATACTCGGATAGAGTATATCTCTGTCCAAAATAATATAGTTTTCGTAATTTTACTTTTGTATTCCATTTTTTTCCTATACTCTATGAATGAAATAAATGGATAGATTGAAGATGATAAATACTATAGCCTTTACATGTTCCCAATAGGTTAATTGCTTATTGAATGAATCATAAACCCACGATTCACTTCGTATGCCTAATACCCCCCCTCAAGTTGGAGCGTGGGGATTCGCCGTGCCCAACTTGGCCAATAATTTGTGAAATTGAGTCACGCCAAGGGCTTTCGTGAAAATATCTGCTATCTGATCGGTAGTAGAAACATGAGTATGCAAAATAAGACCGTCGAGAAGAGCGTCACGAACAAAATGACAGTCAATCTCGATGTGTTTTGTACGCTCGTGAAACACAGTATTTTGGGCGATGTGAAGGGCCGACTTATTGTCACAGTACATAGAGATAGGCGAGGATTGTACAATACCAAAGCACGAGAGTAAGCTAGTCAACCATTTTAGCTCACAAGTAAGTACAAACATTGCACGATACTCGGTCTCGGTGGATGATTGAGAAACGGTTGGTTGTTTTTTATTCTTCCAGGAAATAGGAGATTGTCCCAAAAAAAACCACCCAACCTGTAATGGACCGACGAGACAACGGGCAAGCAGCGTGATCGAAGTCACACCAACCTGAGAGTAGCATATCAGAGTCGGAAGTAAAGTGGATACCTTGTCCCGGCGAGCCTTTTAGATATTGAACAGTGCGGAGGGCCGCGTCCCAATGATCTTGTCGAGGCATGGCCATGAATTAAGACAAGATGTGGATGGAGTAAGTAAGATCGGGTCGAGTCACAGCAAGGTAAAGTAGACGACCCACCAAACGCCGGTAAGACTCGGGATTGGGCAAGACCGCACTTTTTTACAGAGCCAATTTATGCCCTTGTGCCATAGGTGTATCCGCGGTTTTGCACCCCAACAAACCGGTTTCTAAGATTATAACAAGAGCGTATTTGCGTTGACACACGAATATTCCTGTTTTATTACGGGAGATCTCAAGTCCGAGACAATATTTAAGAATACCTAGGTCCTTCATGTGAAAACAGGACTGCAAATATTCTTTAAATTTAACAAGGGCGAGATCATCATTTGCTGATATGATCAAGTCGTCGACATAAATGAGGACATTCAACTGAACTGATCCTTTCAAATAAGTGAAGAGAGAATAATCTGCGTAAGATTGTACGAACCCATATTTTATTAAAGCGTCACTGAGTTTAGCGAAACGGCACCTCGGTGCTTGTTTAAGGCCGTATAATGCTTTACGTAGTCGACAAACCATACCTGGAGAAGTAGGAGTAAAACCCGGAGGTAGGTTCATATATACCTCTTCGTTCAGGTCACCATGAAGGAAAGCATTGTGGGCGTCCATCTGGCGAAGGGACCAATTTTTGCAAGATGCGACGGCTAAAAATGTTCGGACTGTTGTCATTTTAGCAACCAGAGCAAATGTTTCATCATAATCCACCCCTTCAGTCTGATAGTTACCGAAGACCACCAGACGAGCTTTGAATCGTTCGATGGTTGAATAAGATTTATATTTGATACGGTAGAGCCACTTGCTCCCGAGAGCTTTCTTCCCAGCGGGGAGGGATTCCATAGTCCAGGTACCATATTTCTCAAGAGCGGTCATTTCGGCCTCCATGGCGGCACGCCATTCGGGGTCCTGAACTGCCTCGGAAAAATTTCTCGGTTCCCGATTAGCTGAAATGGCTACTAAAAAAACATGATGCTCCACAGAGAACTTCTCACAATTAACATAATTAGTAATAGGATAGACAATACCTGAGGACGGTTGAGACACGGTGACTTGAGATGCGGTAGATGGACTAGTACAGCTACCTGTTGTCTAAACAATATAATCCTTGAGAGTCGTGGATGGTATCTTAACCTGGTGACCGCGCCCAAGGGAGACATTGGACTCCCTTAATTCCGCATTGGGAACCGTGTCCGTGATTAAATCGGAAGAATGGTCAGTCTCGTTAGGGGAATCCGCATCCCTGGACTTGTCATTGGCTTCTATATTCTAATTTCTGAGATTGACGGGGTCCGAAAAATTAGTCATCCCAGTCGAGTATCTCGTACCCCGTGTGGCCAGAACTATCCCCCTCTGCCTTTTGGTCGAAAATAGATGTTGTAGGGACGTGAGTTGTAGGGTCGAGAAAAGGGAAAAAATCCTCGTAAAAGTTCACATCTCGAGATACAAAGAACTCATCACGGTCCAAGTCATATAAAGACCAACCTTTCTTGCAAAATGGGTAACCCATAAAGACACACTTACGACTCCGACTAGTAAATTTATCTCCCTTGGTACGTTGATTATGAGCATAATATAATGAACCAAACACCCTCAATTCGGTGTACGGAGGAGCACGTCCGAAAAGTACCTCGTAGGGGGATTTTCCATTCAGGACTATTGTGGGTGTCCTATTTATTAAGTGTGCAGAAGTAAGAATACACTCCCCCCCCAGAAATGAATCGGTATTCATGAGTGGAAACGGAGAGCACGGGCAACATTAAGTATATGCCGGTGTTTTCGCTCCACACGACCGTTATGTTAGGGTGTATCTACACAAGATGTTTGAAAAATTATTCCATGCTCACAAAAAAATGGTTGAAGTGAATTGAACTCAGTCCCGTTCACTACAAGAACAGGTGCCCCAGGCGTCCATCCAGTGGCTTCCGTCGGTGGACGCTATACGGGGACGGGCGTCCGCAAACAGACGCCAGAAAGTGGAAGCCACGACTGGTCGCCCATTTTTAAACCGGGCGTCCACTATTGGACGCCACGAAAATGGGCGTCTGACTGCGGACGCCATGAGTGGCGTCTGACTGTGGACGTCAGTTATCCCTGGATGGCGTCCACAGTCAGACGCCATATGCTCTCTGTTGGCGTCCGAGTGTGGATGCCATCCAGGGATAACTGACGTCCACAGTCAGACGCCATCTCCCCTGAATAGCTACCAATTTTGTTCGATTTTAGCTTCCTCTGGCGTCTGTTATTGGATACCATGTACGCTGTTTCATGGCCGTAAATATGCGTTCGATGTCTAACCAAAACCTGCAAAATAAACCACATCCACAACTCTCAACCGACTACAACTACCGACCATCCACAATACCTCAACCTCATTCACTCTCAATCAACCAAAACACTTCATCTCTCGACACATATATGAAAAAACATTCATATAAGAAAGTTTTAACATACGGTTTAAAGGTACATAAATCTAAACTAGTTCGAAGATAAATAATCCATAAATCCAGTTACAACAACAACAACAACAAAAAACAATCAGCTAATTGTAAAGCTAGCTGAAGCACCAGAGTTACCACCGTCCCCGTTAAAGGGGTCTCTGTCGTCTGGAGGGGGTGGGGGACGACCTTGGTTGCATCTCTCAAACATGGCCTGAAACATGGCCATCTGTTCCTACATTTTCTTTATCTGCTCCTATTGTTCCTTCATTTGATGTTGCTGCTGTGTCAGCTGTTCCTTCATTTGCTCCTTTTCCGGGTCGGGCTGCTGAGATCCGGCCGGCATGTACTCCATCTGGGTAGAGGTGCCGAGACGCGGTGGGGGAGGTGTGAAGTAGATACCGTGTGCATTTCCAACACCGTACACACTTCCTTTCTTGTACCCCGGGACGACCTTGAAAAAAGTCTGATTCGGGTTGACTTCAGTAACATCAGGAGCAGTCTTGAGGTTCACTTGCTCTTTTTGGTAGGCATCCTGCGTACACAACAACAATTTCAATTCAAGTTATTATTAGATGAAATCATTAAAGATAGTTATCTACCAGCTAAAGTATTGACAAAGTTAATTTATTTGAAATAGTTAGTACTCACCCAGATTGCCTGACCTTTCCTCGTCATAAAACTAGTCCCTTCATCATCGCTCTTTCCATGCATGTCTAGGAATAGCTCGGACACGATTGGCATCCTCCCAAGTTCAGCTTCTAGCTATTAAATGAGTATTATGCGAACATAGTTTATGATTATTTAAGTAACAGTACGATATTAATAGAAATCATACCCTCTTCGCATGACGGAACGAAGACTAAGAACCCCGATGATGTGTCGGATCCGCCTTCCCTCCTTTTCGCAGTTCTTCATTTTGTTTCTCTGTGCCCTCTCCGACTTGACCTTGAATTCCGCGGTGTCATGGTACGCAACCCACCTCTCCAACGCTTCTCCTGAAATATGAAGGTACTAATATATTAGTTAATACAGTACCAGATTGAAGTTAGATTGTTTGTTAAAACTGAGTACTATTAAAAACTACACCTTTAAGGTCTTTGAGCGCAGTCCCCCGCGTGTGGCGTTTGTTCAATACGCAAGCGAAACGTCGTGTGCAGGTCTCATTATATCGGTACCACACCCTTCCTTCTAACTCCTTAGCGCAAGTGAACTTCAACTACACAATCAAGGCCGATTATTAATTAGTAGCAAAAATATTTACAAAGTCTACATTGTAAAATAAAAACTCGGTACTAAAAACAATCCACGTACCCGGAAATTGTTGAACCACCACTCCCGTACGTCCAACGGCACCTGAGACCAGCAAGCATATCACTGCCCTTTGTTGGCCATGTAGCTGGTAGTACAGCCTCCGGTAAACTCCCCATGCAGAAACCTACACCGAGTCGAGAAGCACATATGTGTATGAAATCTTACAAGACATAGTCGAAGAATTCATATGTTACAAAAGAATCGACATGTTAGATTATATTACCAAACGCGACCAGGGTCAAGAATCACTCGACCGTGCTCGTCCTTCTCCAGCACCTGTTGTTGCCCCTGCTGTTGCTCATCCTCCTTCGGTCCCGTATCGAAGACCCGTTCCTCCTCCTCCTACTGTGTGGTGGATGTCTGAGCAGACCTACTTCCCCCACCACGTCTCCTGGTCGATCTACCGCCTGCCATCTTAACCTTGCTACAAATTAAACAATGTCAACAACAATTAGCAATTACAATCTAACTTGACTTAAATAATGTACCAAATAATTAACACAATGATCAATATAACCTACTACAACAACTCTAGTAGTCATCTTCGCTGTCGTTATTATCGTCAGCCTCATCCTCCTCAGTCTGATCATCCTCCTCCGTCTCCTCGCCCTCCACTTGATCGTCCTCCAAAGTCTCTTCATCGTGTCCGTCATCCTCCTCAAGGATCTCCCGAACATCCGTAACCATGTAATTTCGTAGTCCATCGATATCGTCATCATCCTCTAAATCTTCTTCTGCCCGTTCATTTTGATCTTCACTGGAGAATATGGTCTCTTCACTTGGAGATAAGCGTGTACCACTTGAAGCCGCATCTTCCTGGAACAGAGAACTGTCTATTTGCCCTCGTGGTTTAGTCATAAAGACTGCCCACCATTGACTTTGATTTCTGTCATTTTTCGTGTAAGGATAAGAAGCAAAGTAGACTTGCTTCACCTGATGCGCGAGTATGAATGGATCACGTAGGATATTTCCTGGTGTGATTAACTTCCACAATCTTGTAACATTCATGCTCTCGGGTCCCGTTCACGGAGCTGTCTTTCCACTCACATTTGAATATCACAGCTCTATACCCCTGTTCTTTGCCAGCATAACACAACTCGAAAATATCCTCCAAAATACCATAGTACTCATCACCATCAAGAGATGACACACTCACACCAAAATTGCATTTAGCCTTGTTCTTCCCGTATTTGAATGTGTGAAAGTTGAACCCATTTACCGAGTACCAGTTCCAACATTTAACCGCTCGCACTGGACCGTATGCCAAACTTCTAACCAAATCATCATGTATGTCTAACGCCACTACGTGATCCTTAAGCCACTTAAGAAAATGTTCGTCATGCTTACCCCAAACATCTTCAGGGTTCACGTCAGGGATTGCAGCGACATATTCAGTTACAAATTGCTTCTCATAAGGCTCTAAGATCTCACAATTAGAGAGTAGGTAAAGGTGCGCTCGGTTGTACTCTTTCTCATCTAGCGTCCTAGAACCCTCAACGGATGAAGTTCCTTCATCGTCCTTCTTTTGAAAAAACTCGGTATAGTAGGATCAATGGACACCGAATGTTCTAGGTTTAGGTTCTTGGTTTTTGTTTGGACATCTTTCTCGAAGTAGAGGGAGCAGAAGTTTGCAATCTCTTCTGTCAAATATGCATTACAAATAGAACCCTCTACCCTAGCCTTGTTACCAATTTTTTTCTTCAAATGATTGAGGAACCTAAATACACAAGTTATGTATTTTAATTAATAAAAATTAGTTATGTTTAAATTAAATTTATAAATGAATTTACTAAAATTTATGTACCTTTCAAATGGGTACATCCATCTATACTGGACATGTCCTCCAACCTTAGCCTCATAGGGCAAGTGGACAGGTAGATGCTCCATGGAATTAAAGAACGACGGTGGGATGATCATCTCAAGTGTGCATAGTATCTATGGAATTTGATCCTCCAGCCGAGTCATGTCCTCAATTGATACTGTAGAAGAACACAAATCTCAGAAAAAATGAGATATCTCAGTTATAGAATTACACACCGTCGGTGGCAAAAGTTGCTTTAGCGCTACCGGAAGTAACCTCTCCATGAAGACGTGGCAGTCATGATTCTTTAACCCTTACAGCTTTAGGTTCTTAAGATCAACACAGCGTTTGAAGTCGGAGGCGTACCCATTAGGGAACTTCAACTTCTCTACCCACTCCAACAACGCCTTTCTCTGAGCTTTGTTAAGGGTAAACGAGGCTCTATGTTTGGATCCATCCCGTTTTATGTGCAGCTGAGGACGGTCAAAAAATTTTTTTACATCTCGTTGGGAGCCTGTAGTGTCACAACTCTTCCCCTCCACATATATCACAGTGTGAATCAACTGCTCAAAGAAGTTTTTCTCTAAGTGCATCACATCTAAATTGTGACGAAGTAACAAAGTCCTCGAATATGGTAGGTCAAAAACATATGCTACGTTTAAACCATCCATTTTTCAACTTTGTAAGGTCTTTGAACTCCTGCTCGGTTCCGTCAACAGTGGACGGGTAATCGGAAATCAACTCCCATATTTCATCTTCTGGAAGCGGTCAGGTGCGTCGTCAAGCACAACCTCACCCTTCTTGAATGCCTTCTTATTCTTTCTATATGGGTGACACATCTTCCCTAGTACCCTAATGTCCTCACCGTCACTCGGATAACACATCTTCCCTGGTACCCTAATGTCCTCCTTGTGCCACCTCATTTGCTCCGCTATGGTTTTTGTGGCATACAATTTTTTAAGCCTAGGTGCATAGGGAAGTACGTAAGCTGACTGATTGGGATCGATTTCTTACCCCTAACACCGTTTTTCCCTTTTCTACCCCTCAAAACAATATCCCCCTCAACCGTCTTATACCTACCCTTACCACATCTCCTAAATTCATCAAGCATCGCATCGTCCTTCCAAAATAACATCCATCCATCTGGACAAGCATCAATCTTTTCATGCGGGAGTTGAAGGCCCTTCACAACCTTTTTGGTTGTGTAGAAAGTTCGGGTCATGATATTGTCTTTTGGGATAACTCTCTCAAGCAAGGCAGCAATACCATCGACACAAGCAAAGGGTAGGTTGAACTCACATTTAAGGCTAACTACCATAGATGCGACTTCTAACAAAGTCACATCGCACCCTCCGCATAACGGTTTCTCCGAAGCGTTCAACATGTCGAAAAACGCCTTTGCTCGTGGGTTAGGTGAGTCTTATGGGTTGGGTGAGTCTCGTGGGTTAGGTGAGTCGTCATTCCTATATGTGTTGTTGTTATTGAACAGGTTGCACTCCATAATGTCAACTATCATACCTCTCAACCCCCCCCCCCCCCCCTCATTTTCTCGGTTTTCGGGTTCCTCAAACTGAGATGGCTCACCATGACAATTCCAATGATAATAATCGGGAGAAAAACCATTATAGATGACATGTTCCTTAACCACAACGACCTCAAAAAATTCTAGGTTCTTGCATTTAGTACACGGACACCTAATAACCTCCCCCCTCGATGCATAATCTAGTGATTTTTTAGCAACCTCAACAAATGATTCAACACCCCTCAAAAATTCGACAGTGGGACGTCTCTTCTTATCAAGTCTTCCCTCATACATCCATTTCCGTTCAATTCTCTTCATTTTCTAAGTTAAAAAAATATATATAACAAATTAAAGTTTAACTTCCCTAACTTAATTTAGAACTTACTAAACAAAAATTTAATCACCATTTAACTTAAACTTAATTTCTCTAACTTAATTTCCATAACTGAATTTTCTCAACTTAATCACAAATACGTCAAAGTAAACAAAGATGTACCTATTAAACCCAAATCAAATGTCTTACTAATGTAGAATTGACCTTACGAAAATTAATCACCGAATTTAATCACAATTTAATCCCAATTTACGAAAATCCTAATTCATCAATTTAATCCCAATTAAACCGAACAAAACACAAAAATACATGGCTTAGGTCAGAAAAGAAACAGCTTACACAGGTCAAATAAGGTCAAATTTTTGGATAGAGATATATAAACTCCTAAAGCACCTCTAACACCTATTTTTTTGACCCCGATCACGATGGAAGTGGTTTCGGGAAAATCCGGCATTATTACGAGTTTACGACACCATTTGGTCCGTCCTAAGTCACACAAAACCTCACGGAAGGCCCTAGAGGTCATTCTAGCTCAATTCAACCAAATTCAACAAACCCTAATCAAAATTGAGATGAGCAAAACTAATCTACCTAATCGAATTTGGACTAAACTAATCTACCTAATCGAAATTCAGACCTAAACAATATTAACTAGCAAACTACCAATAAAAAACGATAAAAATCCAAAATAAGAACTAATTATAATGAATAAGAACTAAGAAAAGTAAGAAAACATACCGAAAATTAGGAAGAATATGGAAAATGGAGGAGAGGAAGGGCGAATTGGGTCAGCGTGTGTGTGTAGAGAGAGATTAGAGAGTGAAAAAAAATTTAGGAATGAAGGGGGAGAGGGGGCTGGGCGTGTATTTGAAGCGAGGCTCGCGAACGGGCGTCCGCTATCGGACGCCATATTCAGGCTGACGGGCGTCTGACTGTGGACGCCATATTACACTAAATGGCGTCTAACAGTACAGTGGACGCCATTTAGTGGAATATGGCGTCCGCTTTTGGACGCCCGTTAGCCTGAATGTGTTCCTCCCCAGCTTCAGTCGGACGCCAAGTTTGGCGTCTGACGGTGGACGCCCGTTTGTATTTTCAGACGCCATGTAGGCGTCCATATGCCCAGGACGCCCACCAGGTGGACGCCCAGGCCTGATTTTCTTGTAGTGTGTTGTCACTACGGACCGTCTTGATAATGGCGGAGAATTGAGTTTTAATCATAGCAACAAAACTCATAAAACTAACATACACCTCAGTTTTATCACTTAAAAGATATACCCATACAGCTCGGGAAAAATCGTCCACAATGGTGAGGAAATAACGACCTCCACATATAGCTGGTGGGTCATATTGGCCCCAAAGGTCGTAATGTACGAGTTCAAAATTACGATCGCTATTATTAGAGCTAGAAGGAAAACTATCTCGGACTTGTTTAGCACGGTGACACACTTCACAAGGCTGAGACGGCGTATTATTTGAACGGTGAATAAACGGAAGTAAATTAACGACTTTATCCGAAGGATGCCCGAGACGTTGGTGCCACATAATACATGACGAAGAGGGTTCGACATGATTAATACGCAAGTCCGAGTCGCTTTTCAGGTAGTATAGTCCATCTAACCGATTGATAAGTGTAGATTGTAGCGCCTATTTTACTGTGTTTGGTCCCATTTTCCTTGTGGAATCGCTCCTTGGGAGCGGTTTATGGGCTACTTATGCTTCCTTTAGTTCATTTCATGTTCTAGAGACCATTTGTGAAGAGTTGGAGCAAATCCGACTCGATACATACACTTTTTGGAGCCAACGAAGTGAAGGAACGATCACTCGATGCCTTGGATTCGACCCCGAGACCTCGGAACTCAATCCCGAGCCGCTTAGACCCGATCCCGAGTCCCGAGAATCGATGAGAAACCCATGAGAAGCAAGGAGGGACCAAAAAGAGCTTATTTGAGGCCTACAAGGCCCATCCCGGTCGGGATGGCCTCAACCCGTCCGGGATGAGGTGTGCATTTAGCGAAGCTACTGACCTGGGTCCGTCCCGGTCGGGACCAGCCCGTCCCGGTCGGGATCAAGCATAACACCGGGCTGTGTTATCAATAACACCAGGCTGTGTTATTGCCCGTCCCGGTCGGGACCGTGGAGCTGTAGCACGCAACTCATTGTTTCATCCTCCTTCATTCTTGTACCCATATAAATACTTCCCTCTTGTATTGTTTACATATCTTATGTTACCCTAGACTCTCTTAGGCCTACATTAAGCATTCAAACCCTAGATTAGTGTTCCTCACATTAGTTTTAATCCTTCTTTAATCTTTAGTTAATCATTGTAATTAGTCTTGTATTAAGGAGATTCTTGAAGATTATTCCAAGTTTGACAACCTTGGAGTTTTATTTGGGTTTCTTATTAATTCAAGTTCTCATCTTTTTCATCCTTGTTAGTTTGGTATAATCCTCTTCTCCTCTTTACTCTTGTTCTTGTTTATTTAATCAAGTTTGAATCTTTATATTTTGTTTATTGTTATTGTTCTTGTTCTTCATAATGGATGTTTGGTTTGTGATGTTGTTTTCTCTTATTATTGTTGGTTTCTTCTTGATAATGAGTGAGTAGTCTTCTTGTGGGGTTATTAGGGGGATTAAGGGTAGATTATGGGTGATTAGGGTTTGATTAGGGGTAAAGGTGACTCTTTTGTTGTTAGTCACATTATGGGCACTCTATGTGTTAGTTGATTTGCTTGTGTGAGTAGTAGTGGCCAATGCTCCCCATACTTGTGCTCATCTTCTCATTGTTTGTCTATTTTGTGGTTGTGTTGAGGTTAATCTTAGACACGAGAGTGCGGACTAGGGGTTAAACGCGAGAGCGCGAACGTACCTCGACATCGGTCCACGTAGCGAGAGCCCGGACCGACTCTAGCAACTAGGAGACACCTACACTCTTGACCACCCCAATTACCCTACTACACTTAAGAACCTGACCTACCCCACTTCCTTTCATATTTGAGTTCATCATCTTAGTTAGTCATCATTTACTCTAGTTTGCTAATTAGTTTGATCATTAGTCATTTCATTTAAGCCTTGTTTTAACTAGTTCATCATTAGCTTAGTCATACCTCTTCCACCACCATAGTTTACCAATTAATGCTTTCTTTGTGTTTCTTTGGTGATTTAGTCTCGTTTTTAGGCCAACCTAGTCTAGACTCTACTTTACCGTCCCCGTGGATATCGACCCTACTTGCCCTAGCTACCCACTAGGAATAGTCGGTTTATTATTGACGGTGGGACCCACGGCAAATCCTACCATCACCGATCACCCGTGCCAATCACCGTCCTCGTTGACGAGTCCTGTATGGTACAAATTGAGGAGTCAGTGAGAAAAATGCAATTTATAGAGTCACAGAGTTGTGATGCAGAAACTAAGTTATTACAAGTCAGCGATGGGACATATAACACGGAATCAAGTGTAATTGTTGAGGTGAGAGGCACACAGCCCGTTTCAGTAGCCTGTACAACTTGTCCGTCGGGAAGACGAATTGACTGTGGTGGTGTCTGTGTAACATCGATTAGCACATTTGGGTTGCCCGTAACGTGGTGGGAGCACCCCGTATCAATTATCCACTTACCATTAAAGCGATTTGAAGGTGTCGAGCACACCATTTTATGCCCAGTTTGCTCACCCGGTGCCGGTTCAATAGACGTTGCATTAACATTTTCAATTGGACGAGTCGAATTCTTCGAGTTCGACCCTCCCCTGCCTCCACGAGCTTCTCGTTTTTTCTGTAATTCATGCCACCATTCGGGAACTTCATCAAGTAATTCAAAGCACATAGTAATGTCATGACCAGATTTCTTACAGTGAGTACAAACAAGGGCCCGCTTCTCGTCTTTTTTAAGGAACCGATTTTGTTGAACTCCTGTGCGTGTCATGGTCCTTGGATTAGCCCGAATAGCAAAACCCGCTTGTTCATTAACCGCCTGCTTCTTTGCTTTGTCGATACCTCGCACCCGTTCTTCTTGTGAGACGGTTTGGAAGGCTCGATTCAATGTCGGTAAGGGTTCTTGGGCAAGAAGGATGGAGCGTAAAGATCCGTATTATGCCGGCCAGAGGCCAAGTAAGAATCGATGAAAACAGTCTTCTTCCCGACGCGTTGTGTGCTTTTTCCCGACTCCGCATTCACACTTTCCGTAGGTACATGAAATGAATGGCTCATGTTTGTCCATTTCATCCCAAACTGTGCTTAATCTTCCATAGTATACTGCTACTGACATCGACGCTGTTTGTCGACATTCGGACAATTCGGACTTAAGTTGCTGAATTCGGGGTCCATTGACAAGCCCGAATCTTTCACTCAAGTCGTCCCACAAGAGTTTTGGATTTTCGTAGTTAGGGAGGAGAGCTTTTACCTCGTCACTAATTGTATTTGTTAGCCACGATACATGGGTGCATTGGATTCCTTCCCAATCATCTGTGCACGGTGGAGTTGGAGATTTGATTGTCCCGTCAAGAAATCCAAACTTTCGTCTTGCTCGGAGAGACACACGTATAGCATGTGCCCAATCTTTGTTGTTGTTGAGTTTGAGACGGAGGGAGGTGATATAATCACCGGGTCGATCACGAGGACTAAGGTAATATGGAGATGTAGGTTCGATCTTGGCCGTTTGGCCGTCGGATTTTTCACCCGACATTGACAGGTTTCTATTGTTTGTTTGGCTCTGATACCATGATCAGAGGAGAGAATGGGATAAATTTGTGTGTTGTCTTATTGATCCATACAAACACATATATATAGTATGCAAGACTATCAGATACATTGAAGATGATAAATACTATAGCCTTTACATGTTCCCAATAGGTTAATTGCTTATTGAATGAATCGTAAACCCACGATTCACTTCGTATGCCTAATAACTGGAACCCCAATTAAGAGTCATCGAATCGTGATTTCTTTTTAGGGTTTGCTTGAGATGAGGGTAAATTATTAAGGGATAATGGAGAAATGTGAAGGAAGTGAAGGAAGGTGATGGATAGTGATGATGTTTTGTAGTGTAAAGAGAAGGTGAGAGAATAAAGATTACCCCCTCTCCCAATAAGTAATGCATTACCCCCATATGGGGTTAATTGTTACTCCCTCATCTTCACCACTATCCACCATCTTCATCCATTTCCTTCATATTTTGACCTTTATTGCTTCTTAATAATCTACCCTCATCTCAAGCAAGCCCTTAAAAGAGTTTGGTTTAACAAGATCTTAGTTCCTTTTTAAATGAACTTGGTTTACCTTCATTGAGCCTTGAATAAGAATCAAAGTTCGTCGCTCTATCTCTAATTTTCCAATAAACTTCCGACAATCTAATTATGTGACTACAGAGTAGTTAATGCTTCACAATTTACTATTATAAGAGTAGATTTAGAGATAATACCTGTAATCCCCTAGAAATTCTAACGCGATACAGTGGCGGAAACACTGTAGAGTCGGGATTAAAACACACTGTAACTATGTCTTAGTAAATTAAATTGGTAAAGTCAAACGTATGCCATACATAAAAATGGCTAAAATTTAAAACAATCCGTAAAAAGGTTAAACAATCCGTAAGACATAATTATTAAAAAAAAATCAAGCAGGATCCAAGACTGCTCGTTAGCCCACACCCACCGGAAACAAACACGTATAGCTGCCATGTTAAAACATAACAACCATAATCAGTGGGGAGCAACGTCAACGTTCTCCCAGCCGTATAACAGGATTTTAAAACTGTACTTACTACTATAGAAAAATAATAAAAATGGAAAACAGTAAAACATCATATTAAAATAAGTTTTCGGCACAAAACCAAAATATTAAAATGGTTACCGAAGAAACATAAAAATATTTGCCAACCTGCAAACCAATTTATATCGATAACAAATAAAATAATCAAAATGGCGTTATGGATAGGATTAATGTAGAATCTAGACTTTCACTAGGACAATACTAAAATCTAGTTTCGAGAACTTAGTCAAAACAAATCAGACTTTGGTCTCTAACTAGACAACTCAACTATAACAGGACTGCGTGCAGCGAGGTCCTGGTTTAAGTAGTGCACACCCCTCCTGGATACAAACCATACCCAGTTCAACCCGACGCAACTTACACGATGCGATATCTGAGTTTAAGGTAAACATACACTCTCCTGAACACCAACCATGCTCAGTTCAACGACCAATGTGTCTCAACATAGACACACCAGCTTTATAGTTGATGGCAAAACGTACAGCCTAGACTATATAACTCTAAACCCACACTTTTCCTTATTCCATAACTCCAAAACAAAGCCATTATCGATATTCAAAAGATATAATCATCATAATAATAAGAGAACAAAAGGAGTAATCACAATATTTTAAAAGAGGAAACTTTCTATTTTAGGAAACTTCTATTTTTAGAAACTTACTAAAAATAGCATCATATGAAAATAGCAAAATATTAGTTTAAACTAATACAACATTTTTAGTAAACGATATAGATTTATAAAACTAGTACTTCCGGCCTTAACGATATTAATTCTTAAAACGAGAACTTTTGCGTTAGTGAAATTATTGAAACGTCATACAAGTGTTTATAAAATGATTTAGAAATGTCTTAAACATTTTAAATACTACTAATTAGGGTGTTTCCAAAATCTACAAAACTAAAATTCCCTAATTATTATTAGTTTCGACAATACGATTATAAATAGGATTTTACGACAAATGTCAAATAAAATCTTTTAACATCTTTTATTTAATTAAACCATTGAATATATTTAGAATATGTTAAGGGATGATTTAACTCTTAAAGTTTCAGATTTAAATACTTTCAAAATTGCTGAAAAAATAATTCTTTTAGGTAAGACGAAGAATTTTATCGATAAAGCACAATTTGTCCGAAAATCAATAATTATTAATTAAAGACTTTAATAAATAGTAAAAAAATTACGTAAAATAGTTAAAACATAATTATGGACATTCTGTCCAGAAAGTAAAATTTTCCAGAATCCCGAAACTCGGTTTTTAAAGCGTTTTCCCGTTAATTGTCTAATCTCGACAATAACGATTGATAAAAATAGTAATTACAAAACGATTTAAGTATTAATATCCAAAAATTATTATTATACTCTAAAATCCTGATTTTCCAGAATATAAATTTTCCAGATTTTTCCAAAATTCCAGATTCAACAAATTCCAACAAAACCGTCATTTAAACCCGTTTTCACAATTAACGATTTCATTAATAAACTTATCGTTCCTAACATTTTATTAAGGCACTAAAAATCATAAAAAAATACATTTTAATATGAAATCACCAGAATCACATTTTTTTTCCAGATTTAAACCAAAGACCAGAATTCGAGAATTTAAACAACAAACACGGTTTTAACGATAAACGACGATTTAAAGTGATTAATTAATTCATCCACTTAACAATTCTGAAAAATTATGAAAAAAATCAGAAAATTCTATTTCACCATAAAGTTTCACCACGCCAAAAATCAGATTAAAATAAAATATTTAGGTACTAGAACTAAAAATCGCTTTTAATCATTTTTGTCCGTAAACGGTAATAATTCCATAATCGATATCTAAAATATCAGAAAAATCCTAAATTATTATAAATCATCAAAAATATCAATTTTACAGAATATAAACATATATTACATGTTTAGGCCGAAAATTATGATTTTACAAATTAATATAACAATTTAATCGTTAATCTCGTAAAAGCGACAAAAAATACAGAAACATGCAAATATTCAACTTTTAAAAATTTTCCAGATTTGGTGACATACATATATTGTCAAAATAAAACATAAAAATATATACATGCAAATACACAATTAAAATCATGAAATACCGAGTAACATTGACGTTACCTCTACTCCAAGTCTGAATCGATTATATACTCGTCGGCCTCGGGATCGTCCACAAATCCTACCAAACACGAAAATCATGGCAGAAAAAAATACCATGAGAAAAGCTAAAAATCAAGGTAAATAATGATCGAAAACGACATCGATTATTACCTTAACGAAGGAATTGCAAAGAGGATTAATTCGACGCTAAAAATGAGACGATTAGGACTCGAATTGAACAAAAATCAGCCAAGAGGAGATGAGGAGTAACACGGCCAAATGATGATGAGGAAGATGTTGTAGTAATTTTTTTGTTAATGCAAAAATGAATGTAGAGTAAAGGAGGAGATGGAGGTTACTACACTTTAAAGAGTAAGAATGAAATTAAAGCCTCCAAAATGAGGAATCCAAAGTGCATCTAGACTCAAAGTTGGCCGGCCAAGAGTAAAAGAGAGGGAGTAGGAAGAGCTTGAGTAGTAAAGCCTCAATTTAATGAAAAGAAAAGAATCTTATGTTTACGGTTTAAAGTGATAAAATGAAATGTGTTAGTAAAACGTAGTTAAATTGCGACAAGAAGCTTTGTCGGTCCAAAATATGAGGAAAATGTCTCAAATGATTTATAAGTTGATAAAAAGTATAATCGTAAAATAGTTAAAGGCATTTCAAGGTAATTCGAGTAAACCTCGCGTAAGAAAATAATTATTCGCGAAGCTTCGTAATAAAATTATTAACGACTAAATACTTGTAAATAAAAATATTTACTAGTTGAAAATATTATATAAACGTATTCAAACATTTTTAGGAAAAGGAATAACTTAAATCCGAGTTTAAAAATGTCAATTCGAATAGAAATAGAATTCCTTGCGGAAAAATTAATTAGTTTACGAAGAAACCACATAAATGGATTTAAAAGAATTAAAATCTTTAAAATAAAAATAAGTATCATTAAACTCAAAATTGAAGATAAGCTTGGAAAAATGATGAAACATGAGCCAAAATGTGATAGAGTTATAACGATGTCATAACGGAAAGAATAAAAAGGTTAGGAAAATAGCGGGTGTTACAATACCTACTTATCCAAGTAAATAATAACCTCGCCCCATGCTAATGTTTCATTATTAATATCTTTTCTCAATTCAATATTTTCATACTAGGATTATGATAACGTGTGGTTATATTTTGTTATTTGTATTGTAGATTTGTAAACATAAAAAGTAGTTTACTTTTTTAGATGTATCATTTTTAAAATTTAGGAAGATCACTATGGAAAAATGAAGTTTCATATCGCAATGTTCGCATCTCTATGAATCAAACGGTCAACCACGACGGTACAAAGAAAACTAAAAGATTATTCTGAAAAGTAAGTATTTTTACTCCTATTTTAATAGCTACTTTGCTTAGTTTTTGCTTGCTTAATCGATATTGATGGACTATGTGTTGAGAATGATAAATAAATCGAGAGGCTGCAAAGTGAAGGTAGTGGATTTTTTTTCATATTATAATAAGTTAACATAGCTACTCTTAACTCGGATTTTTATGAAAATTATAATGGCGGGATATGTATCTAAATTACCATGTGGAGCTAATAAGCTCGGCTCCTTTAAATTTTAAATGTCCAATATTTATAATTATACTCTATTTTTGCGAGAATCTAATAATTGTGAACCTCATGGAATGTGAAATTGTACATTTTGCTACTAAATACTTGTGAATGAGAAGGTTTTATTGTGTCATAATATTGATTTTGGTACATTATTTATTTCTTCTAAAAATGTAGGTGTATGTATTGATGGTGATGTCATTTAACTAAAAAAATGGTAAACTTAAAGGTGCTTGTGTAGTTTGTACATTTGTCATTAGTCATTACCATATATATTTAATCTCCATAAATGACCTCTTACTATGTTTCTATTGAGACATATGACGTATATTGTCATGAAACAATTTGATGAAAATAGGATAATATATTAAGATTCGGGAAAGTAGTGATTGAGCCCCTCTACTTTGCTCAATTGTGAAATCAAACCCCTTAACTCTTGATTGGAGCAATTAGACCCCTTAACTTTGCCAATATGCGAAATTAAACCCTTTTTATTTATTTTTTCGATCAATTGCTCAATTTCTCGTTAATTTCATGTCAATATCTCATTACTATCAATAAATATTTTATCTCAAAATACACCAATATAATACGTATACGTATAGAAATACATATTCCCGGCCCAAGTACGGAGTAGTACAAAAAAAATACTATTCGTATTCATATATCCCAAGTAGTTCGATAAAATATTTTATCTCGTAATGCATGTATTCGTATTCTACCGTAATGTACGTATTCGTATTCTACCGTAATGTACGTATTCGTATTCTAGTATGAGAAATTGACGAGAAGTTGAGCAATTGATCGAAAAATAAATAAAAAAAGGGTTTAATTTCACGTATTAGCAAAGTTTAAGGGTTTAATTTCACGTATTGGCAAAGTTAAGGGGTCTAATTGCTCCAATCAAGAGTTAAGGGGTTTGATTTCACAATTTAGCAAAGTAGAGGGGCTCAATCACTAATTTCCCGAGATTCAAGATTATGAAATTTGGAGGGAAATAGAACAATATATTGTTGCCGAACCGACACTTGACAAAAGCATTTGGATGACTATATATATATATATATATATATTCCTTTAGTTTTATGAAATGCCTAAAAAAATTTCATGGAATAATGTAATATATGAAATGAATAATTCTATTCCGATACGGAACGAAAAGGACAATATACAAGATGGATAGAAGGAGTTCTTATACTTGACATGATATCTACAGTCATGGTCCGAATCCACGAAATATATATAAGAATATGTCAATTTTGTCAATCCTAGGGATCCGTAGGATTAATTTCGGATATATATATACATATATATATATATATATACATATATATATATATATACATATATATATATATATATATATACATATATATATATATATACATATATATATATATATATATATACAGGCAGGATCTGGTACATTTGTCATATCTGGTACAATTTACCTCTTAATTGTGGCCATTAGATCTCACATGATCAAGAGCTGAGATTAAAACTCTCTAAATCCTCAAAGCTTTTCTCAGATTTTTATAGTTATTTCGATGTAGAAACAAGATTATTCTAATGAAGAAGCATAATTATTTTATATTTAACTCAATTGTTTATCGAGAAAAATGTTATCAGGTTATTTTAATGTAGATACGTAATGATTTCAATGTAGAAAGTCAATTATTGTATTGAATAAGTTGTGTTATTGTATTGAGATGAAACTCAAATATAATAAATTTTAGAATAACGTTATCTGATGTTACGTAGTTATTCCAATGTAGAAACTCAGTTATTGTAACTCATTTTATTGTATTGAGATAAAATTCAAATATAATTAACTTTATAATAATATTATCAGATTTTACGTAGTTATTCTAAAGTAGAAACTCAGTTATTGTAATGAATAACTCATGTTATTATATTGAGCTGACACTCAAATATAATCAGTTTTAAAATAATGTTATCTGATTATTTAACGTAGTTATTAGTCCAATGTAGAAACTCAATTATTGTAATGAATAACTCATGTTATTGTATTGGGATGAAGCATCTTGCATATCATTGAGAGTGTACCAAGCAAAAGAAACTTCACTGAAAGGCAAAAACAAAGAGGGGTTAGTTACATTACAAAAAAAATTGAAATACAATAATCACATATGTGCTATAGAAACACTATAAAAACACTATAAAATAACCCTTTTTAAAAAACATAGTAACTAATATAATGAAATAACTTCAAGAATATTATAGAATAACCGCAACAATAGTATAGAATAACCGGAATAACATCCTCTATATACTAAAAGGATAACTCTAGCACACATGTCATCCTCTCATAAAATATTTTCCCTCCAAAAACCTTATTTTTCAATTATGGAAACACATAATTATGGAAACTAATCATCTATTAATTAATATTTATAAAACTCTAATTATACGAATCACTTTTTATCATAAATCATGGAAGATGAAAAACATTTCAAAACAAAAAAAAACAAATATTTATTTAAATATTACTTCCCCGTCTTGGTCATCTGTTTATTTTTGATGATTAAAATACTTTTCATAAATAATATAAAACAAACAGGAGTAGGTCTCCTGAGAGACGGTCTCTCATTAACTTTACTGAGAGATTAAGTACAAATGGAAGTAACAGTGATACTAAACCTAATAGAAGCATGTACGATTAACATAAAAGAGTATACAAATATAAAGAGGGTACGCTTCTTATAAAAACAGGTATACAACAAAGTTGTCATTTAAGGGTACGAATAGAACATAGACTGTTACTGAAGAGTGGTCCCTCAATAAGTTACTGAGAGACCGTCTCTTCCAAGATTTTCTATGGGGTACCCCTCAACTATCGGCTTTTCCAAGTAGTACCCCCGCCTTTTTCAAATTACAAGATGTACTCCTAAACTTTATAAATTAGTCTACATTGTAACCAAAGTTATAATTTTCCAGCGGAAATTTCTCAATTGATGATATAAATAGTGATTATTCCCTATTTTACTTTCATCAGCCATGATATATTTCTTGAATTTGCATCATTTACTCGAAAAAATCCATTCCACCACACTACGGCATGAGGGTGACAGAGGGATTGAGGTTGAAGGATTTAAAAGAGTAAGGGAGATAGGTCGATGTCGGCCGACAACTGAGTGCTTTTTGATTGACATTTGGTGGCTTGGTGAATGGTAAAGAAAAAGAGGTGGTTTGTAGCATCAAATTGGATTGATTAATATGTTAATTATTTATTTTAAAAAAAATAATTTTAATACACTTATCACTTTGGTTATGATATGGAGTGATAAGTAAAGTTTAGGGGTACACCATGTAATTCGAAAAAGGCGGGGGTACCACTTGGAAAAGCCAATAGTTAAGGGGTACCAATCAATTAATGGTATTAATCAAAACAGTAAATGTATCTCCTTTTCAACTTTTAAATCTAATACTAATACTATAGTACTAATAACAAATTTTCATATTCAACCCATAATTGTACTGAGTATTATGTAATAAATTACTATATATGAAATATAGTAATATTTTAGTTATTGGATCATTTATGCAGTTATTCTGTAAGAAACCATGTAATTGCATGAGATCTATACTAGTGATAAACTAATTGGGTATTTCATAGTAATAATAATGTACCAAAACCAGAAATTCATGTTATGAAATACGGAGTAATATGTAGTTATTTCAATGTTCATATTCAAGTATTTCATTGTTCATATTCAAATATTACAATATTCATAATTTCAATTTTGCATCTTCAAGTATTTCATTCTTCATATTCAAGTATTGTTATATTCATAATTACGATGTTTAATCTTTATAATTACCTGAGAATTACCCTAAAACCCCCAAAATTACCCAGAAATCCTAGAATTAACGTTAATCTGATAAATGTTCATCTGATACAATAAGCTAAAAAGTTCACCCTACAAATTTACTCAAAAACCCTTTAAACGTTCATCTGATAATCAATAAAAAGAAATCAGAACGAAATCAAAAATCAAATGTAGAAACCCCTAAACCGTTACCATAACAGGATATAGAAATCATATTATAAATTACGATTGAAATCAAAATTACAGGATCTCAAAATTTACGACAAGATGTTGCATTACGCCAGAATTTATCGATTATATATATATATACATATATATATATATATACATATATATATATATATATACATATATATATATATATATACATATATATATATATACATACATATATATATATATACATACATATATATATATATACATATATATATATATACATATATATATATATATATATATATATATAGAAGTGGGATCAGATGAGTCCACTTATCTATTTTGAGTCCGTGAGTCCCCATCTTCGCCCTTGATTTAATGTTAGATTAATGGTTAAGATTTGTTTTCATAATTAAGGAAATAACTAACAAATTTGGGTAAATATATCATTTCTCTCTCTCCTCCTTACTTATCTCAATGCAAATCTTTTATCTCTCTTATTAATCTTTTTAACTGCCTCTTTCTCTCACACAACAAGTTTCTTCAAAATTAATTTTTTTTCATCTTGACCAAAAAATCATCATTTTCCTACTGTCATTGTACGTATGTTACTATGTTACTGCCATAATCCATAAACTACGTTACTTTAACTCATATAACGTGTTACTTTAATTCATGAACTGTGTTACTTTAACTCATAAAATCTGTTATGTTCTACAATATTCTCTTGCAAAAAACTATTACTCTAACTCATACAATGTGTTACTCTAATTCATGAACTGCGTTACTTTAACTAATAAAATCTATTATGTTGCATAATAATCTTTTGCAAAAACAAGACTTTCAATCAACCAAAAGAATAATGTATGTTTCTATTAAGGATACTCCAAAACAAAAATTATAAAACTCCATTATAATTCCAATGTTTCACACCTGTAACTATAAGAACTGAATATTTGAAATCAAATTATAATCACAAACTGTGTTACTGTAACTCATTAAAACTGTGTTACTGTAACTCATTAAGTATGTTACTCTAACGCATTATGTGTGTTATTCTAACTCATTTTACTCCAATCAAGGATGTTACACTAACGAATAATGATGTTACTCTAACAATATATTGTCCTACTCAGAATTGTGCTTCTTCTTCATCATCTTCTTCTTCTCCTGATTCTTCTTCATCGTTAGACGATGATTTACATGACGTTTCCTTCTTCTTCCTCTCATCTACATCTTTGAAGATCTGCCCTATGTATGGAGAAATTCTCACCCGCATCCCTTCATCATTCATGTGCTTTTGCGTCTACTGAAAAAACAATAACAGTGCCAATAAACGTGGCGAAAAAAACAATCAAAACTTGAAATATGGATTAAAGTAACAGATAACATAACTTAAAGTAACAGATGAAGTGCATTGAAGTAACATTGAATTAAATTAACAGATGATGCTTATACACCAGGTATAAAGTAACAGAGGTCAGACATTAAAGTAACAGATAGTGTGAATTAAAGTAACAGATAATGTTCATTAAAATAACACCAGATATAGGTTAGTGCAAAAAATTCATATAATGATAAAAAATGAGAGTATGACGCAGTATCTTACTCTTTGAGATTGTTTCCTATTTTGAAGTCATCATGTCCCATAATTATAGGAAGCAATATCTTTTTTTTTCTTTTTTTTATATGCTGTTACTCTTTGATATTGTTTCCTATTTTGGTGGCAATCACGTCCCATTATTATAGGAAACAATATCTTCTTCTTTTTTCTTTTTTTTATATGGAAGTTTCCTAAATTCTTAGGACACTCCAATGCACTACAATAACAGATGAAAAGAACTCTAACGACTGGAGTGTATTAAAGTAACACGACATATAAAGTAATGATTTTTTTGTCACTCTAATGCATTAGAGTAACAGAAGAAAAGAACTAAAGTAACAGATGAAGTGCATTAAAGTAACATTAGATTCAATTAACATTATGTGCATTAAAATAACAGGGGTTTGCCATTAAAATAACAGATTGTGTATATTAAAGTAACACAGTATATTTGTTTGTGCGTAAAATTCATATAATTATTAGACCTTTATTAATATGTTGTTTCCATACTGTAAACTTTAAAATCTAATAATATGGAGCATCCTAATGACGCGTTTTCAGTATAAATTAGAAACCAAATACTCACCGTTTGTGTATTCGACGATTTGCATATCCGCCATCGAATGAAAAAATTCAGCGTCGCGAGGAAGAAGATAAATGATTGAACGTGTTATTGAGTGGGTTGATTGAATGTAAGTTGCAACCGCACGAAGAAGAAGATGAATGATTGAACGTGATAAAATGAAATGAATAAAATTAACAAAAAATCTGTAAGCAATATCGAAAACTCACCATTGTTGTAATCTACGTTTTACTTATCAACAGTTGATGAAGATGTCGCGATCATTGAATCCATAGAACGGGATGTCGAGCACAGATTGATGGGAAGCGTTTTTTTTAGGTTTGATGATGATGAATGTAATAATGTAAATGAATGAATGAATTGATTTGTTGTTTCCTAAAATTATGGGAGTTATTTTAGGAAGCAGCATCTCTCTCTTTTTTTTAAATGCAAATCTTAGAACGATTCTTGTCCATCCATCCATCTCCCATCCAATGGATGAGATGAAGACTTAGGGAGTCAATATATGACAGGGAATCATAAGAACCCATCTACATATATAGAGGGGGGGGGGGATCAAGGGAGTTAGCAACTCTCCAAGAGTTGCTTAGTGTTGATCCCCTCCATCCATTCATCCTAAGATGGATGGTGGATGGATGGGGTTCAATTATTAATTAAAAAAAAGACAATAAACTGACAGAGCAACAGTGGAGAGAGGGAAACATCCCCTCACCCAAATCAATCCCTACATTACTTCCCTCGTACACTTCCCAATCCCCTCATTTTCAATTCATTTCTCAACTCAATTCATCTCTCTCTAACAAAACCCCAACAAATAATCACCATTAATAAGTCCGACCACACCATTAATAACTCCAACCATACTCCGTCAACTACTCCGACCATACTCTGTCAACTACTCTGACCATACTCTGTCAACTACTCCGACCATACTGCGTTTTTAACCCAACATACTCCGTCAGTAACTTCGATCATCATACGAAGGTATCTTCATCTTCATTTTCATGCTTCTTTTTCTTCATCATCTTCATATTCATATTCATCTTCATGCTTCTTTTTCTTCATCATCTTCATATTCATCTTCATCTTCATGCTTCTTTTTTTTCATATCTTTTTTTTAATAAAATTATTCATCTTTATTATCCACAAAAAAAAAACTTCATCTTTAAGATGAAATTTGAAGATGAAGTTGTTCTTTTTTTGTGGGATGAATGAATGTTGAAGATGAAGATGAAGATGAACAAGTTATTTAGTGCGTAATGTTCTTACAGAATTGCAAGACCACACACTTTCAGTTGTATAGTCACACTCATTATGTTGTAGAATCACGCAGCTGTACACTCATTTTAGTCACATATTCAGTTGTATAGTCATACTCATTATGATGTATAGTCACACTCTTTATGTTGTAGAATCACTCAGCTGTAGAATACCTTCACAATCATTTCATCTTCTTGCTTGTTTTACTTTTCATACCTTTTTTTTTGTACTTATAAAATTATTCATCTTCATCATCCAAAAAAAATGAAGATTGAATATGGATTAAAATGAAGGTTGAATATGAATGAATGAAGGTTGAATATTTAATGAATGTTATAATTTAGTTGTATAGTCACATAGATTATGTTGTATAGTCACACAGTTGAAGTTATATAGTCACACTCGTTATGTTGTAGGACCACAGTCATTATGTTGTAGGATCACACCGTTTATGTTGTATAGTCACACAATTAAAGTTGTATAGTCACACTCATTATGCTGTACAATCATGCAGTTATACAGTCATTGTAGTCACATATTCAGTTGTATGTGTGATTTAGATTGATTGTGTGTTTTGTTGCAGCGAAATGATTGGTGGAAAGAGGAATGTTGGTAAAAGGGGCGGTGGGAAGAAGAAGGTCGTGGAAGATACAGCGATCGACCACGTAATTGGACAATGTATTGTTGCGAAGATTAAAATGAAGGTTGAATATGAATGAATGAAGGTTGAATATTTAATGAATGTTAAAATAATTTGTTCTGAATCGTATGTATAATCATCTTTCTAATTATGAATGTGACTTTGCTAATGATGATTGAAGAATAATTGACTGTATGGCTTTTATTTTCCATTTTACGGTTTCAGTTTTGTAGTTACACACTTTAGGTTGTATAGTCACACTCATTATATTGTATAGTCACACTCATTATATTGTAGAATCACACAAATTCTTGCAGTGATTAGAGTATGTAATCATCTTTGCTAATGATGATTGAAGTATAAATAAGTACGAGTATAATTTAGTTGTATAGTCACAGAGATTATGTTGTATAGTCACACAGTTGAAGTTGTATAGTCATACTTGTTATGTTGTAGGATCATAGTCATTATGTTGTAGGATCACACAGTTTATGTTGTATAGTCACACTCATTATGCTGTACAATCATGCAGTTATAAAGTCATTGTATTATAGAATCACACAAATTCTTGCAGTGATTAGTGTATGTAATCATCTTTGCTAATGATGATTGAAGTATAAATAAGTACGAGTATAATTTAGTTGTATAGTCACAGAGATTATGTTGTATAGTGTAGACACCCGCATTTTGACTGCCGGGTGTATATGGTAGTCTCCGAAAAACACCCGATGATGATCGGACGCAAACATGACTTAGTATACTCGAATTTGGGCTCGGACTCGATAATATCCGACATGGACTTTTAGCGGAGTAAAAATCTCACAAAACAGACCTCAAATCCAGGCCCAGTAAGTCGTTCCGAGTCAAATAAGACTAATTTGGGCCAAAATCGACACCAAAAATAAATCCCGTCTTTTAGCGACCGGGTCAAAACCCGGTCAATGACGAACCCGTCACGCAAATCAGCCAAATTCACTTCTCGAAACTGGCGCCCAAATCAAAATTCAAAAAACAATCAAACTTAACTCCTTCCAAAAATAACTCGATCCTCTTGATCCACTAGATCGAGTGGATTGACCTACTCGGTCGAGTGGAGCGTCAAAAACCGGGTCAGACCCGTTTGCAAGGGCACTCGATCGAGTGCACTAGGGCCACTCGATCGAGTGACCCTAGTTCGTGGGGTAAAATCTATAAATACCCCCCAACCCCCACTCATTTGGACAGATTTTTTCCATGCACATTTGCCCTACATTTTCACCCTAACCCTCCTATACTCTCCATACTACAACCCTAGCAATACCAAGCCAAAAAACGAGCCATCGTCCCTCGAAAACCGACGAGTCATCCACACTCACTGATGGGAGGGATTTGTCGTGGAATCCCAACCAATCAATAAATAAACCGGCTACTCCTAACTAGGGTAGGTAGGGTAAGTCGGGTCGAATCCACGGGGACGGTAATGAGGCGTCTAGACTAAGGTCACCCGATTACTAGACTAAGTCAACGGACTAAGCTAAACTAAGGTGATAAGAAGGGGAGAAGACTAGACTACGAATAAGGTAACGGAGAAAACAAACAAGGAAAACGGGCTAGGATTAGGTCGGGGTCAAAGGGGTAATGGAATGGTCAAGGAAGAACTAGAGTGAAGGGAGTAGTAGGGTAATCTAGGTGAGGTCCGGGCTCTCGCTACGTTGACCAACCTAGAGGTTTCACCTAAAACCCACCTTGGCGACACACATGACAAACGGGGTCACTAGCGCGCTATAGTGGCCTAGGTCGCATCCGGGCTCTCGCTACGTAGACCGACCTAGGGGTCGTCCTCACCGGGCTCTCGCTACGTAGTGAGGGAACCAAACCCACAAACAAGCTATCACCCACAAGAGAAAAGACAAGAAAAACAAGTATATGCATCTACTAGTCATTCAAGCATTTCAACAAACATGTGATATGCATCAAACCAAGAGGAAACCCAAATCTTCCACCAACATCTCCAACAATCCCTTAATCATCCATAAAACACCCTAATCACCCTACTAACCCTAGCAAAACTCTACTCAAACGTAATTCAACTACAACTAACAAGAACAAGAGGAATCATCATAAGAAACAAAACAAACATAAACAAACTCAATCAAACTAACAAGAATAAGAACAAACAATAATAAAGATTCAAACTTGATAAACAATAAAGGATTAAGAGTAAAAGGAGAAGAAGATTATACCAAACTACAAAGGAAATGGAAAAGGAGAACACTTGCATAGAAGAAAACCCAAATAATTCCACCAAGGTTGTCAATCTTGGATGGATTCTTCAAGAGATCCAATAGTACAAGAGTAAACTAAGATTAAAGACTAATTACCGACTAATCTAATCTAATCTTAGCTAATCTAACCTAAAGTAGTCTAGGGTTTTGTGTGAAGTCAAGAACATAACCTATCATTGTGTCTTAATACAAGAGGGGGGTATATATAGGGTTACAAGTGGAAAGGAGATGAAACAATGCGATTGCGGGCTGAACTGGGCTCATCCCGGTCGGGATGAGGTGGTCCCGATCTGGATGAACTCATCCCGGTCGGGATGGACGCAAGACAACAGCAGTTCAGTTCGTGCACTTCAACCGGGACGGGTTGAGGCCATTCCGAACGGGATGAGCCTTGTAGGCCTCCTTTAAGCTCCTTTTGGTCCCTCCTTGCTTCTCATGGGTTTCTCGACGATTCTTGGGACTCGGGATCGGATCTCGGTGGCTCGGGATTGGGTCCCAAGGTCTCGGGGTCGACTCCAAGGCATCAAGTCATCGTTCCTTAGTTTCGTTGGCTTCAAAATGTGTATGTATTGAGTCGGAATCGCTCCAACTCTTCCAAATCGGTCTCGGGAACCTGAAACGAACTAAAGGAAGCATAAGAAGCCCATGAATCGCTCCCAAGGAGCGATTCCACAAGGAAATGGGACCAAAACATAGTGAAAAAGGCACTACAAACTACACTTATCAACTCCCCCACACTTAACCCTTACTCGCCCTCGAGTAAGCACATACTAACTACTACACTAGCCGAATGGGTATTAGCGCACCCTACGCCCTTTCAACTCACGCGAATGCACTTTGAGGAAAAGTGCACCCCGCAAGGCAAGTGGGGTCTTGCGACAAAACTATGGATGCAACCGGACACAAGACACAAAAACAAACAAGCACATAAACAAACAAACAAACAAACAAACACAAAGTTGCACCCAAAGAAAAACAAATACCGCTTACCTCAAACAAGCGGTGAAAGAAGCACCGGTCTAGGACTCGAGGTAAGTGACAACGTTCTCAAGCTAGAAATACAAACCAAGGTGAACTAAACCCTAATAGTATGACGATAAAGCAATAAAAACGTTGGTAACTTACCTAGGTCCTCCTAACTTTCTAAAAACGTACCATGGGACGATCGGCAGAGTGGAAAAGTGAAGAACCACGGTGTTAGTCGACACTGTAGGTAAGTGAGACCCCGCCCCCTTTAGCGTGAGCCAAGAGGGTCGTCCCGTGTCCAAAACCGCCTAACTAGTCCCAGTAAAAAGGTGGAAAACATGCAAAATGAGGGAAGACCGACTAATGCCGCTATCATCCTTCCTAGGGACTCGGTCCTTTGGTAGGCTCTTCACGGCAAAAGTCGGAAAAAGGCTTATTTTGAGAGGTAGGGGTTATTTTTGTGAGTCGGGTTTTCTTTTGGCATTTTCTCTTTTCTTTCGCATTTTTGCCTTGTTTTGCCATGCCATTCTTTTTCTTCTTTTCTATTTTCTTTTTGGCTTTTGTGCCTTTTCTTTTTCTTCATTCTTTTCTTTCTTTCATTTTCTTTCTTTTTCTTTTCTTTGCCCTTTTGGCTTGATTTGGCTTTTTGCATTTCTTTGTGTAACAAGAAAGAGAGAATTCAACAATTTGCAATTTATTGTGTGTGTATGTGAGGAAGGTAGGGTAATGGGTAAGTCGGGGGTCGCGATTTCCCTTCAAACCCTCAAAAAGGGGAGAACTTGGACTAATCAAACGATCCTAAACACGGTCACCTAGGGGACGAGACTCGGTAACCAAGGCCTTTTCACACCGTGGGTGGTCATAATGGTCAAAAGTGCAAATCCCGCAGTAACTCCCAAGTAAGCTAGGTGGACTCAAGGTAAAGGACCAACGAAATCATTGATTTAGGGTCATTCTACTAGGCTAAAGTCCAAGACTAGATTTATACAACTAGAAAGGGGAAAATAGACACTCACACTCTAGCCTCTAAACCGGGTTTTCGAAAACCTTTTACGCACAAGACACGACTACGCACACAAAACAAAGACTCAACGAAAATGAAAGAAAAAGAAGCAAAAGAAACAAAACACAAACAACACAAAATGAACACAAACACAACACAAACACCACCCCGATCATCCAAACAAGCCACCAAATCAACCACAACTTTACAAAGCTCCACCCGAGCACACAACATCACAATCTTCTCCGAACTCCGCAAGAGACAAAGAAGAGAAGGGATAAAAATGTTACCGGATGTCTTGCAAGCTATCCAAAGTTAACGGCAATTAAGCGACCTAAGAGGAAAAAGGGAGACAAACACAAACAACAAAACAAATATACGACACAACGACACAAAAAAGGAAAAGACAAAAAGAAAATCTTTTTGATTTTTTGTGAAAAATTTTCAAATTTTTAGGGGTTTTTAAAGATTTTTTTTAGGAAAACTACAAAAATAAAACTATTTACGATAGAATATCGCTCCCCCACACTTAAACCGAGCAATGTCCCCATGCTCGACCGTAGTGTGCGGAGAGACAAAAGAAAAAGAAAAGAAACTATGAAAACAAAGCTAAAAATCAAAAATGAAGATGAAGAAAAGGGTAGAAAGTGTCCGGCATGGGTGTAGTCAAGTCACCATGGGACGAGACGAGAAAAAGATATGGATGGGGGAAGAAATAAAAGAAGGAAATTAAAGGAAATGGGGGGGGGGAGGGCTAGGTGTAATCAAGTCACCTAGCTCGGATTCCGCCTAAATCCGACTAAATCCTCAAAAAAGAAAGTGAAAATCTTGTAAAATTTTGGATTTTGAAAATGACTCTCGATGTAGTCACATCATCGGGAGTCGGGAGCAACAACTACCGAGGCCTCGAAGGCCACCAAGATACCATGACTCAAGGGGAAAGGGGCAAACAAGAGAAAAACAAGCAATAAAAGATGGAAAAGGAAGGATAGTTACCCAAACTAATTGGCTAGCAACTCACTCGCTCCATCGTCTCAATGATCAATGAATGCACACGCTTGTCTTCATCATTGCTATTCCTCTTCATTCTCGATAATACCGCATGGTAGAGGTAGTAATGGTATGGGGGGTAGGATTTGATGTGAATCACGGTGTAAAGTGAAGAGAAAATGAGATGAGGGTATGTAAATGAGGTACATGGGTCGTATGATAAGAGCAAGGAAGGCTAGGGAGGTTGGGAGGGGGTATAAAGTGGTTGGGTGGACTCATAAGTCGAAGAAGAAACACAAAGGAGAGCAGGGGACCATCCCGGTCGGGATGGATGGTCTCGGTCGGGATGTCTCACTCGTCCCGGTCGGGACGCCCTCATCCCGGTCGGGACGGACCTCCAGTGAGCTCGCAAATGCACACACCCATCCCGATCGGGACGGCTCCTTCCCGGTCGGGATGCCGCACCTAACCCGGTCGCGAAGCCTCTTCCCGGTCGGGATAGGTCTTCTTGACCTTCCACGAACCCAAAAGCTTACTCCAAGCTTCAAAAACCCGATCCTCATGCATACTATCCAAGCTCTATCATAGCCATTCCTCTCTAGGAATCATCTTCACTTCACCTATCAAACAAAGCTCATATACACATCAAATTCGCTCCCTCACATCGCTCATCAAAAATCCAAATAACAAGAATATCACAAAACAAAAGAGTCCTAGAAACAAAAATCACAAATACAAGCACAAGTACTCTAAAGAAGAGGAAGGGGGAATATACAACATGACGGTTCTTTAGGAACTCCGTCAAACCTAGGATGGTGGACTCTTCTTCAACCTTAGCCCTCAAGGGCATGGAGGAGCAAGTCGAACGCGCTACCGACATCATAATGAAGGCCCAAGAAGCGCTCGAGCCTAGCCAACCTCCACGGCCTCCAAGGAGGAGGCAAGAAGTAGGAATCCCAAGACCCAACGTCATCATCAAAGTTGTCTCCGGGGTCTATCCATCCTACGAGCATGACCGACCTCTTCCTCCCTAAGCATCGCCTCCAATCACAAGCAAACTTCATCTCCAAGAAACGAGGCACAAAAAGCGGTTTTGGCCTCATTTCCTCGTTGCACACCCCCACACTTTCCTCAAGTTGTGGTTCCCCATCTTCATCGTTTGGCCCCATATCATCTTGGAGGAGAGAATCGAAACTTCTACCGGTGGTTTCAATCTCTTCCAAACCATCTCTCGGTGTACTAGCAAGGGGTTCTTGATGCGTAATCTCATTATCGCACAAGGGCAACTCGAGGCTATCAATCTCACCTAACAACCTCACGAATTCTACCAAACCATCCAACTCACTATCCTCCTCCAATTCCTCACCAATGTTGCCTTCACCAAGGGTCATATCCTCATTCGTCTCTTTTTGGATAGACGATTGAGGTTCTTCAAAGCAAACTTCTCTATCAAAGGGAACTACATTGGCGGCTTCATGATTAGGATGCTCCTCTTTCTCAAGTGGGCACCCTTCATCTAATTGTGATGCTCGGGATAAAAACATTACGGGTTGAACCGATAACGCATTTAATTGAGCATTCCTCGCCTCGTTTCCCCTTCGAATTTGGGCCATTAATTCCTCTTGTTCTTTTTGCAATTGAATGGCCGTTTCTTGGAGGCTCCTTTGCATTTGAAGCATAGAATGAAACACCTCCGTGTCGGGTAATTGGTGATCATTGGGATCTTTTAAAGCTCCTTGAAAATCTTCATAATGCCCAAGGGGTGGGGCATCATATTGTTGGTAGCAAGGTTGGGGTGATTGGTAGTATTGTGGGTCATGGGGTTCATATTGTGGTTGGGGTGAAGGGTAATATTGTGGGTTTTGGGGGTATTGGCTTCCATAAGGTGAATCTTGATCGAACATGGTGGTTTCACATTCATAGCTTGAGTAATAGCCACCATGATCGTAGGAGTGATAGTCATTCACTTGTTGGTAGCCATATCCATATTCTTGAGGATCATACCCGTCTTGATTACCCCAAGAAGCTTGATTATGGTAGGGGGACGTCATGTCATAGATTTGGTTGAAAGAAGAAGAGGAGTAGCTCATATCGGCTCCCGAGTGTGTGGAGTTTAGATCAAACCCCATGCTCGCTCGAAAATCGTAGCTCATACCCGGTTGGAAACCACTCATTCTAGCAACCGTCCGTTAAAGCGGCTCTAAGTTGCAAGAAGAAGATAGTCACCACCTCTAAGCATAAACTGTAGACTAAGAACCAACGTGAGAAGCCTAGTGCATTTTGGGCACTAGACAAGAGAGAAATAAACCACACACACACAAGAAGCAAGGTAACAAAAAAGAAAAAAGAAAAACACAAACACTAAGACTAAGTCAAGCAAATAGGAAAACAAAGTCCAAACTAGCACCATCCCCGGCAACGGCGCCAAATTGATGGGAGGGATTTGTCGTGGAATCCCAACCGCTCAATAAATAAACCGGCTACTCCTAACTAGGGTAGGTAGGGTAAGTCGGGTCGAATCCACGGGGACGGTAATGAGGCGTCTAGACTAAGGTCACCCGATTACTAGACTAAGTCAACGGACTAAGCTAAACTATGGTGATAAGAAGGGGAGAAGACTAGACTACGACTAAGGTAACGGAGAAAACAAACAAGGAAAACGGGCTAGGATTAGGTCGGGGTCAAAGGGGTAATGGAATGGTCAAGGAAGAACTAGAGTGAAGGGAGTAGTAGGGTAATCTAGGTGAGGTCCGGGCTCTCGCTACGTAGACCAACCTAGAGGTTTCACCTAAAACCCACCTTGGCGACACACATGACAAACGGGGTCACTAGCGCGCTATAGTGGCCTAGGTCGCATCCGGGCTCTCGCTACGTAGACCGACCTAGGGGTCGTCCTCACCGGGCTCTCGCTACGTAGTGAGGGAACCAAACCCACAAACAAACTATCACCCACAAGAGAAAAGACAAGAAAAACAAGTATATGCATATACTAGTCATTCAAGCATTTCAACAAACATGTGATATGCATCAAACCAAGAGGAAACCCAAATCTTCCACCAACATCTCCAACAATCCCTTAATCATCCATAAAACACCCTAATCACCCTACTAACCCTAGCAAAACTCTACTCAAACATAATCCAACTACAACTAACAAGAACAAGAGGAATCATCATAAGAAACAAAACATACATAAACAAACTCAATCAAACTAACAAGAATAAGAACAAACAATAATAAAGATTCAAACTTGATAAACAATAAAGGATTAAGAGTAAAAGGAGAAGAAGATTATACCAAACTACAAAGGAAATGGAAAAGGAGAACACTTGCATAGAAGAAAACCCAAATAATTCCACCAAGGTTGTCAATCTTGGATGGATTCTTCAAGAGATCCAATAATACAAGAGTAAACTAAGATTAAAGACTAATTACCGACTAATCTAATCTAATCTAATCTAAGCTAATCTAACCTAAAGTAGTCTAGGGTTTTGTGCGAAGTCAAGAACATAACCTATCATTGTGTCTTAATACAAGAGGGGGTATATATAGGGTTACAAGTGGAAAGGAGATGAAACAATGCGATTGCGGGCTGAACTGGGCTCATCCCGGTCGGGATGAGTTGGTCCCGATCAGGATGAGGTGGTCCCGATCTGGATGAACTCATCCCGGTCGGGATGGACCCAAGACAGCAGCAGTTCAATTCGTGCACTTCAACCGGCCGGACGGGTTGAGGCCATCCCGAACGGGATGAGCCTTGTAGGCCTCCTTTAAGCTCCTTTTGGTCCCTCCTTGCTTCTCATGGGTTTTCCGACGATTCTTGGGACTCGGGATCGGATCTCGGTGGCTCGGGATTGGGTCCCAAGGTCTCGGGGGCGACTCCAAGGCATCAAGTCATCGTTCCTTAGTTTCGTTGGCTCCAAAATGTGTATGTATTGAGTCGGAATCGCTCCAACTCTTCCAAATCGGTCTCGGGAACCTGAAACGAACTAAAGGAAGCATAAGAAGCCCATGAATCGCTCCCAAGGAGCGATTCCACAAGGAAATGGGACCAAAACATAGTGAAAAAGGCACTACAAACTACACTTATCAACTCCCCCACACTTAACCCTTACTCGCCCTCGAGTAAGCACATACTAACTACTACACTAGCCGAATGGGTATTAGCGCACCCTACGCCCTTTCAACTCACGCGAATGCACTTTGAGGAAAAGTGCACCCCGCAAGGCAAGTGGGGTCTTGCGACAAAACTGTGGATGCAACCGGACACAAGACACAAAAACAAACAAGCACATAAACAAACAAACAAACACAAGGTTGCACCCAAAGAAAAATAAATACCGCTTCCCTCAAACAAGCGGTGAAAGAAGCACCGGTCTAGGACTCGAGGTAAGTGACAACGTTCTCAAGCTAGCAATACAAACCAAGGTGAACTAAACCCTAATAGTATGACGATAAAGCAATAAAAACGTTGGTAACTTACCTAGGTCCTCCTAACTTTCTAAATTGATCAAAGTTCGTCCATCCATACAATTTACGGTCTAGTGTATGTTTATTATATACGGGTCCATTTCGAGTCATTTATTCTATTTATCGCTCTTCTTATTTTAGTTTATTATTTCTTTTAATTGTTGTATTGTGAATTCCGGGTTGTATTTCCGCCCGTGTAACTTGTACATTTTATTTATGAACTTTATTTATTTACTTGCTTATCGTCTTATAAATGAACCTCGCATGCTAAATTACTTCGACCATAATTAGATGCATTAAATGACGTAGCAAACAAATAATTCACATGCTTAGCCTGAAAACGCTGTTTGCATATCATTTAGTCGTTTTACTAGCGCGCGTACACGAACACGAACGATGTCTTAGTAGAGGCCGCCATTGTGCGGGCGGGGTTGGGTGTCCTTAGTGGGCTTCCCAACACGTACCCTCACCCCTTACTCAGAACCTTGGTTTCCGGATGTCCGAAACCATTAGCGCATGAGAGTCATTTTATATACGAAAGCCGGTGTAAACGGTATCGATATAATAATGCAAAGGGACGAGCCCCATAAACTCTGAAATCGAAGTGGGTCGTACTTTGTGTATAGTCCACGACGACATAGAGTGGACTCGAATGGTTCCGAATAACCACAAAATTCGGTGGCGGCTCCATTTTGACTTAAATTTCGAACCCGAGAACAATCTTACCACGAGATTCATTCGCTTACCCAAACCCGCGCGTGGCCGCGTCGGGGTGGACCTACGTCATGTCCACAATTTGGAGACTCCGCTGGAGATACCTGATGTACCACATGTCATCGGGGTTCCTAGGGTGAGACTCGAAGAGAAATCGTTCGTATATTAGTGTGCGCGCATTAGTTTAAAGATTCATGCATAACCCACTTTTGCCCGGGCTGGTTACTTGTGACCGACGTTCCACTATACCGCGGTGCATTCCTACATGGGTGCATTCCTACTGGAGGAACAAGTGCACCTAGCCGGGAGCAACAACATTCATCGGGAAAACAGTCGTGAGTATGCCCCGGTGAACGATAAGCTACCCCCGAACCTGAACCTCACGGGCCTACCGATGTTCGAGGGAACCGAAGACCCGTTACTACATGTACGGGCCTTCAAAGAGTTTATGGCCATCAAGGGAGTGGATTCATCCATGTTCAAAAATCTTTTTGCTGTGTCTCTTGAGAAGCACCCACGGGCCTGGTACTACAGGCTAGACCCGAAGAAATACCCTACTTGGGATGATGTGGCCACCGAGTTCGCTTGGAATTATGCTGAGAACACCGAGATCCAAACCACAATGCGATCTCTGGAGGTTATGGCCCCATGAACCGAAAGAAGGTTTTACCAAATACCTTCAACGCTGGAGGGCCGAGAGCGTGAAACTGGTCGATAAGCCCAGTGAGAAGACTTTGGTGGAGGCTTTTGTCATGAACCTCCTACCCTCCTACCGGGTTCACCTCCGGTACGCTGTCATACCCAATTTCACCACTCTTACTGAAATGGGTATGAGGATCGAAGACGACCTAAGACTAGAAGGCCTTACTAAGGCCTCTAGCAAAGGGTGCCAAGGGGCTTCCTCCTCCATCACTAAGCCCCAGGCTGCAACCCGCAGCATTTTCGACGCCGTTAATCTACTAGATGCCCCGTCCAAGAAGAACACCCCACCTCGGGTTTTCACTAATATAGGTACCACCTATACTTATGCCTTACAAAGGCTATCCTCAAAAGGCCTAGTCCGACCGATAGGTCCAACTCCTGAAGTTCCAGTCGAGCGACGCTCCAAGAACTACAATGCTCAGGCCTATTGCCAGTACCACCGGGGCAATGGGCATGATACCGAGAAGTGCTGGAAGCTGAAGCACTTGATCCAGGACTTGATCGAAAGCGGTAAAATCCCGCTACCTGGAGATAAGCCTAGCAACAAGGAGAACCCTTTCAGCTCCCACGCCATCTTTACCGGGGAGGTGATTGATTGCTCTCACCTTATCTCTCCATTTATCCCGCAAGTGAACGAGATCTGGTTCGACGACGAGGATGACGTCCACCTCGCCAAAGGGGAAGCTGTCCCCATCACCTCCGAGGAGATCCGAAAGACCAAATCCCGAGTTTTAGCCAGTAACCACCTTGGTCGTCCCTATCAAGCCACTAGCTCTAGGGACGCCTCTATCCCGACAACCGCATTGAGCCACTCAGGACGGAAGTCGCCTCTGAGGAGCCGACTGCTGAAACGGATCTCGTGAAGCAGCTGAAGAAGACCCGAGTTGACCTCACCATATGGCAACTCCTGGTCAGCTCACAAGAGCATCGAGAAGCGCTTACTAAGGCTCTCGATCAAATTAAGGTTGACTCTTTGGTTACCCCTCCTGAGATGGTAGCCAAGGTCCTGCCCCACCTGAAGGGCAAAGCTAAGGAAGAAGGCCCGATGATCACTTTCTCCGAAGCCGACCTACCGCCATTCAGGGCCTCCCAAAATCTGGCCCTCTACATTACGGTGGTTTGCCGAGGGAAATACCTCCCTATGACCCTGGTTGATGATGGGTCCGCTGTAAATGTCCTTCCTCTAAGGACCGTCAAAGCCCTCGGCATTACCGAGGCCGATTATATCCCGACTGCTCATACCATCCAAGCCTTTGATGGGAGCCCAAATTCGGTAGCTGGGGCCGTGAAACTGACCATCATAACGGGCCCGATAGAAAAGGAGCTCGAATTCCAGGTGATCGATGTCACCTCATCATTCAACTTGCTCCTAGGTAGGCCGTGGATCCACGCGGTCAAGGCGGTGTCCTCCACCCTTCACCGAAAGATCAAGATGCCTCTGCTTAACGATGTTATCACTTTAGAGGCAACCCTAATGACTGTGGCTAGCTGTAACGCCACGGGACGCACGGACCTCTGGGGGTTCGATTTTGTGGGGATGATCGAGGAAGAGTACCTCTTTAGGCCTTACTTCACTATGAGTATCGATACGATGCTCCAGAACCTAGGGTACTTTCCGGGGGCTACCTCTCGACCCGATCTTCCAGCTGGGAAGATCATCGAGGTCCTCAAAGACGAAGACTCTCACTTTGGCCTCGGTTATGCCATCACTCCGAGCAATGTTCTCCGAGCAGGAATTAAAAAGCCCTGCAACATTATTAAGGGTATCCACTTGAGCCCTTATAGCCCACGATTGGCTGACTACTTTGTTACACCGGTGTTTGGGGCTGTTCAGGTTGGTCTATACCAACCCAATTGATCCGAATCAAGGAGCTACCAAAGAGTTCAATAAAGTCACCTTAGCTCCTCTTGTTCTTAGTTCAGCCACACTAGCACCTCTTACCAGCTTAGTAGTGTGCCTACTACAATTAGTGAGCTAGCTCGTGTGTGAGCTGAATAAAGGAGCAAATAATCAAGGTAATATGAAGACATTAACTTGGGTTCACACTCATTCAAGCATGGGAAGTGTACTGAAGTTATGAAGGTGTTTGAGGCTGATTGTGTTCACATAGTGTGCACATCCTCAAGCTTTGTTTATGGCTCCATGTTCACACAAGTGTGCCGTGGCTGATGCTCTTTGTTAGAGCTTTGTTATTAGCTCCTAGTTTACATAGCTTTGTTATTAGCTCCTAGTTTACATAGCATTGTTATTAGCTCCTAGTTCACATAAGGTGTAAGCTTTGTTTTTGTCACCCTAACCAGCCGGTTTAAGGGTCTTGTTGTAGGCTATATATAGCCATCTATTTGAATGAATAAGACATCCAATATTGAAATCAAAAACCTGAGTAAAGCTAAGCTTTCTTTTACGTCCTTGTTGCTTACAACACAAAGTCTAGAGTTAGTCGCGTTACAAGCTCTAAACTCGCTACTTCAATCGCGTTGTTTGATTTAGCACCCGCTTTGTTGAAGTATAGGTCTACTTCACCTAGCATACTATCCTTGGTTATGGTTTATTCATCCTCAAACTAACCTTTTCAGTCTGTTTTGGTTACTTTGTTTACATTCCATTTCAGTATACTAATCATTCTTCACATTCTTGTTCAAAGTTCATATCAACTCACATCATTAGTGGTATCAGAGCTTTGGTCATCCATTAGACGTAAAGCATGGCAGGAGTGTTGAACTTTGAAGATCCTACCTTCCTGGAACAACTAAAGAAGGCGTTGGAGAACTTCCAGCCCAAAAATTCTCGCTTCCAACCAAGAAGGGAACCGGTGGACAAGATCAAGGTAAATGAACTTCCTGAGTTCAATGGTGGTACTGATCCTGAAGTTTACTTAGAATGGGAAAGAAACATGGAGAAGCTCTTTGACTTCAAGGATTTGGAGGACGAAGAGAGGTGCAAATACGCCATTCTAAAGCTAAGCAAAGGGGCTTCCCTTTGGTATGAAGGGCTTAAGGTACAACGCACCAGAAATGGAAAGGGTAAGATTACTTCTTGGGAGTCCTTAAAACGTAAACTACGTAAGAGGTATGTCCCAACTACGCACAAGTTATCCTTATACAAAAAGATTGCTAACCTTATACAAGGAAAAACGAGTATTAGTGAATACATAGAAGAATTTGAGAACTTGGTTCTAATGGGAGAAGTAGAAGAAAATGAAGAGATAAAAATGGCTAGGTTCTTACGCGGGTTAAATCGTAGTATAGCTAATACGGTTGATTTGTGTCCTTATTCTGATTTTGATACCTTGTGTGGGTTGTGTCTAAAAGTTGAAGCACAAGGGAAGGGAAAACATGAGGGTGAGTCTAGTAAGAGTCATACTTGGTCTCGAACGGATGATGGTAATAGAGTCAATCCTACTAATATTAATCAACCCTTTATTGTTAAGAATAACCCCGCACCCCCACCTCAATCTACCACCAAAACAACCACTGAAACTAGTCTCTCTAAAGTGCGTTGTTTCAAGTGTCAAGGGTTTGGTCACTACAAAAACGCTTGTCCAAATAAAAGAGTTGTGACCTTAAGAGAAGTAATCACTGTTAGGGATGAATTATGGGAAGAGGAACAACGTATAGGGGCTGTTTTCAATGTTAACGAGGAAGAGGAAGAGGAAGAGGAAAATATTGAGGCTTATGAACCCCCGGCTTATGACACACTCTTAGTACTACGTACTCTACATGCTAACCCCATTCAACATGACACCGAACAAAGAGACCAACTATTCCATACTAAGTGTCAAGTTAAAGATAAATGGTGTAGTTTCATCATTGATGGAGGTAGTTGTACCAACGTTCCCTCAACTGAAATGGTAGACAAACTAGGTCTAGCTACTACTAATCACCCTAACCCTTATGCACTTCATTGGTTAAACAACGGGAACAAGGTAACGATCACTAAACAAGTGAGGGTTGGCTTGACCATGGGTTCCTACGTTGATGAGGTTTTGTGCGATGTTATTCCTATGGATGCTTGTCACATACTATTAGGTCGTCCTTGGCAGTTTGATAGGGACGTAGTTCACCATGGGAGGAGGAATGAGTATGAATTGAGTGATAAGGGAAAGAAAATTGTACTCAAACCCATGACACCTCAAAACGTATGCAATATGTTAACCAATCGAGTCGGAAAACCCAACCTCTCAATGTTTGCTAGTAAAAATATGGGAGTACATGCTATAGAAGAGGGGGAGTTTGATGCCGTCAAGACCACTAAAGAGGAACCAGCTAAGGTTAATAGTGGTTGTGAAGGGAAACAATCTGAAGAGTGGCTAAAGAAACTAGGTGTTGACATTCCTATTAAGATACCAGCTTGTTTGGCACTTAATAGAGATCATGGATTCTTAAAGGATGAAGATGGGAAAAACAATGTCATGGCTAAGGCTTCATCTTGTCAATACACACACTCATCCACCATAGATGCAAGCACGCTTGGAATTGAGTCCTTGAAGGAATATTACTCCACGGAGGCTGATATACTCACCAAGTGCAAGACTGTTACTCTTAACACTTTTGATGAGTTTGTTTTGCAAGACGATCTTCTTCCTAAAGAGGACCATTTTTGTGTCCCAAAACATCCTATTTCAGAGTGTATAACTAGAGAAGCTCAAGGAGGAGGACCAGCTGTAGGTTATGACATAACCAGGACCTTAGAGACGTGGAAGGAGCACTTCCTTTTGCTAAGAACACAAGGGAGTAATCTAAGCATCATGAGCAAATACTTAACAAGTCCTTTCCCAACGAGTCCCCTCAAACCAAGAGAGTACTTGCCATCCTCCATAATGACTCACCTCAGTGTTTGTTACACAACGGATGAAGCTGTCAAGAGAAAGACCAGATTGATGTCCCAAACAGAAGCTCCATACAAGGGAAACAACCATGGTTGCAAGATGAAGTTACCAGATAGTTATGAAGAGCATACCACGTCCAAAGTGGGAGATTTTGCTCTTTATCTTGATAAAGATGACTTTTCAGAATTGAGGACAATTCCTTTTCAAGGGGGAGGAGATGATCTGAATCAAGGAGCTACCAAAGAGTTCAATAAAGTCACCTTAGCTCCTCTTGTTCTTAGTTCAGCCACACTAGCACCTCTTACCAGCTTAGTAGTGTGCCTACTACAATTAGTGAGCTAGCTCGTGTGTGAGCTGAATAAAGGAGCAAATAATCAAGGTAATATGAAGACATTAACTTGGGTTCACACTCATTCAAGCATTATGAAGGTGTTTGAGGCTGATTGTGTTCACATATTGTGCACATCCTCAAGCTTTGTTTATGGCTCCATGTTCACACAAGTGTGCCGTGGCTGATGCTCTTTGTTAGAGCTTTGTTATTAGCTCCTAGTTTACATAGCTTTGTTATTAGCTCCTAGTTTACATAGCATTGTTATTAGCTCCTAGTTCACATAAGGTGTAAGCTTTGTTTTTGTCACCCTAACCAGCCGGTTTAAGGGTCTTGTTGTAGGCTATATATAGCCATCTATTTGAATGAATAAGACATCCAATATTGAAATCAAAAACCTGAGTAAAGCTAAGCTTTCTTTTACGTCCTTGTTGCTTACAAGACAAAGTCTAGAGTTAGTCGCGTTACAAGCTCTAAACTCGCTACTTCAATCGCGTTGTTTGATTTAGCACCCGCTTTGTTGAAGTATAGGTCTACTTCACCTAGCATACTATCCTTGGTTACGGTTTATTCATCCTCAAACTAACCTTTTCAGTCTGTTTTGGTTACTTTGTTTACATTCCATTTCAGTATACTAATCATTCTTCACATTCTTGTTCAAAGTTCATATCAACTCACATCACCAATGCTGTGCACCTCGAGACCCACTTGGCCCGAGACTGCAACTATATTCCGGATGATGTGTTCGCCCTCATTCAGTCCGATGGAGCTGACAATGCTGAGCCCGCGCTGGGGCTACTTTTCGGGGAAGACACCATAGCCCCAACTCCAAAGGAAGACCTGGTCAACCTGATTTTCTGCAGCAACAGGTTTGACCCGACCAAGCTAATCTCGGATGTTGGTTCCGAGACGGAAAACAGGGCTTGGAGGAAGACTGTCAAGTGGACTGACAGTCAGGGAAGAATCTACAAGCTGGTCACTGGAGAGGGAGACATGCCTGAGTCTGAGTCCGAGTCCGAGTTTGAGTCGGAGTCTGAGTCAGAAACTGAGGTCGAGTCTAGGGAAGTCGGTGCTAGAATCACTCCTGTAACCCCTCCCCCTTTTATCATTCCTGCTGCTGGCACTTCGGGGTCTGTCTCGAGTGCTTTACCAATTCCGCCTCTGACCAATGATCAGTTTTCGAGCTGTTTTCCAAATTCTCAATCAACAATAACAACCGTTCTGCTTACGACTTGTCTCTTTTAAATTCTGTTTTCAAAACTACTTTATGCAATGACATTGAGAAACCAGACGAACAGGTACCCTTACCTCCGCATCTGATCGAGCAACTAGAGCAAAGGGAATCCCGGAACCCGGTAATCGAAGAAACCGAGTCCATAAATGTGGGAACAACCTTAGAGCCTCAGACACTTAAGATAGGGTTATCCCTAAATCCCGAGGAGAAACAACAGTTCATAAACCTCCTCCAAGAGTTCAAAGATGTCTTCGCATGGTCCTACAAGGACATGCCGGGGATAGACCGGGAAATAGCCGAGCACCACATACCAATCAAAGACGGGTGCAAACTGGTCAAGCAGAAACTCCACCGAATGAGGCCCGAGTGATCTCTCAAGGTAAAAGAAGAAGTCGACAAACAGTTCAAAGCCGGCTTCATACAAGTGTCCGAATATCCGGACTGGGTGGCAAACATCGTGCCGGTTCCTAAAAAGGACGGTAAGGTGCGGGTATGCGTCGATTTTTGGGATCTTAATAAGGCAAGCCCAAAAGATGATTTTCCGTTACCACACATCGACATATTGGTGGATAACACGGCCGATCATGCCCTTCAATCATTCATGGACGGGTATGCCGGTACAATCAGATCAAGATGGCGGAAGAAGATATGAGTAAGACTACCTTCACAACACCTTGGGGTACTTACTGCTATACCGTCATGCCATTCGGTCTCATTAACGCCGGAGCCACATATCAAAGGACCGCTACCACTTTATTACACGACATGATGCATAAAGAGGTAGAAGTTTATGTAGACGACATGATCGTCAAATCTAAAGAACGGGACGGTCACATCACCGCCCTAAGAAAATTCTTCACCCGACTGCGCAAGTACAACATGAGGTTAAACCCTCAAAAGTGCAGTTTCGGGGTAACATCAGGCAAATTACTGGGTCATATCGTTATCCAACGAGGTATCGAAGTCGACCCAGCTAAAATCAAAGCCATTACCGAGATGCAACCTCCCAAAACCGAAAAAGAAATAAGGGGATTTCTCGGGAAAGTCCAGTATATCAGTCGGTTCATTTCCAAACTAACCATGGTGTGTGAACCGATTTTCAAGAAACTGAAAGTAGGAGAACGGGTACTATGGGATGACATGTGCCAAGCTGCTTTCGACAAGATCAAGGAAATATTGTCTGCTCCGCCGGTCTTAATGCCACCTCAACCCGGTTTGTCTCTGTCATTATACCTAACAACGACCGAGACAGCCATGGGGGCTATGCTGGCTCAGACGGTTGACTCCGAAGAACGAGCCATCTATTACATCAGTAAGAAGTTTTTAGAGTATGAGTGCAAATATACCATGCTCGAAAAGATGTGTTCGGCTCTGGTTTGGGCTACTAAGAAGCTCCTCCACTATATGCTCAGCTACGAGGTCCATGTGCTATCCAGGATGGACCCCATCAAATACCTCTTCGAGAAACCCATTCTCAATGGCCGAATTTCTAGATGGACTCTAATGTTGGCAGAGTTTGACCTAAAATTTGTGCCATTAAAGGCCATTAAGGGGCGGGTAGTAGCTGAATTTCTTGCCGACGGCCCGGTGACCGAAGAAGGATACACCGACACCTGGTCCTTCCCAGACGAAGATATTTTCCATACCGATACTGAAACATGGGATTTATACTTCGATGGAGCATCTAATTTTCGGGGGTTCGTAGCCGGGATCCTCCTAATCTCACCAAGAGGGGAGCATACTCCTGTCTCCATCAAACTGGACTTTGATGTTACCAATAATGCAGCAGAATAAGAAGCATGCATTTACGGGCTACAAGCCGCCGCCAATCTGGGGATCACAAATCTCCGGGTACATGGTGATTCATCCTTGGTCATTAACCAAGCACTCCAAAAATGGAAGACTCGGAATGCTAATCTCGTGGCCTACCAGGCACAAGTAAGGGATCTCGAGAAACAATTCCAAAGGGTAGAGTACATATACCTGCCCCGAGAAGAGAATCAGTTTGCAGATGCACTCTCAAAATTGGCATCTTTACTGAACATTCCCGACCACGTGACCAGTATGCCAATTTGCGTCGAAAGACGGTCCGAGCCGGTGTTCATTCACGATATCGAAGACATTGAGATAACTGATCCCGAACCGTGGTATCAGGCTGTATTAACGTACCTGACAAATGGAGAATATCCTCCCGGGACGGAAGGCCGAGCCAAGAAAGCCTTACGAAGGCTAGCCACCCAGTTCATCCGTACCGATGATGGACAACTGTACAAAAAGACGGCACAGGGGGCTCTTCTTCTTTGTGTTGATAAATATAAGGCTGAGAAAGTTATGGCCAAAGTACATGATGGTGAAAACGGTCCACATATGAATGCCCACATGCTGGTCCGAAAAATCATGAGGCTCGGTTATTACTGGAATACTATGGAAGCCGACTGCCGGTTATATGTCAAACATTGTCATAACTGTCAAATCTTTGGCAACGTGCAACATATGCCGTCATCATTGCTTTATACCATGACGTCACCCTGGCCATTCTCGACATGGGGTATCGACATAATCGGGAAAATAAATCCCTCTGGTACTGGTTGGCACTGGTTTATTTTAGTAGCTATCGACTATTTCACCAAATGGGTCGAAGCTGAATCATATCGCATTCTCAACGCTAAGCATGTCGCCAAGTTTATCCAGAACAAGATAATATGCCGGTATGGGATTCCTTATGAATTTATCAGTGATCATGGGACCCATTTTCAAGCCGAGACAGCGGCCCTGCTGACCAAGTATAAAATTCAAAGGCATACGTCCTCACCCTATCGTCCCCAAACTAATGGAGCAGTAGAGGCGGCCAATAAAACAATTGTCACCATACTCAAAAAGATGGCTGATAATTATCGGGATTGGCCCGACAAAATACCTTTTGCCATGCGGGGGTACCGGACGTCAATTCGCACTGCAACCGGGGCGACGCCGTATTACCTAACTTATGGGATGGAGGATGTCCAACCAGTTCAACTGGAGGTGCCATCCCTCAGAATTCTGCTAGAAAGCCAAGTGCCCGAAGCTGACTGGGTTCGAGCACGGTATGACTCGTTGGTTCTACTAGACGAACGACGATCTCGTGCCCTCAATAATATCCAAATCTACCAGAAGAGGATCCAACGGGCCTTCAACAAGAGAGTAAGGCCCAGAAACATTAAAGAAAGGGATCTGGTCCTTAAGTCTGTTCGAGCTTTACTACCAGTTGACCCAAGGGGAAAATTCAAACCCAATAGGGCTGGGCCATATCTGGTAAAGAAGATCCTGTCAGGAGGAGCAGTGATGCTGACGGACCTGGACGGAAATGAGTTCGTCAACCCGACCAACCTAGACCAGCTGAAGCGTTACTACCCTTAGCCCTTTCTCAATGTTATTAGCAAATTTTATCAAAATCATTTTTAAAAAAAAAAACAAGTCAATTAGCTAGAATTACTTATTCTACTGTCGCAAACATCTTGAACCAATAGTCTTGGTGTAATTCGAGATTGCAAATTTACTAAGCCTGAACTACGTTTGGTTTGATTCTGCTAATCGCGGATACGTAGGCAGCCCCTCAAAAGGGCACAACCAATGCAATCGAGAAAAGACAGGAACGGGTTAATAATAAACTTCTTTTATTAATTCAAAAAAGAGAGTCCCGACAAACTCGGAAAATTACAAATGCAGGAATTCCAAAAAAAAAATACAAAAAAAAGCACACAACAAAAATAATAATAATACTTAAATAATAATAAAAGCTGAAGGACTCGGCATTCAGGGCATCTTGCCCTTCCCCTTGTCCTTGGCCTCCTTAGCCGTCCACTGGCAACGACGCGGAGGAGAGCGTTCCCGGATCACCACAGGAACCTCTCTAGCTCGGGCTCGTTTGTTTGAGCCCGAATCCTCTATCACCTCAATAGGCCCAAGTCGGGCCCTCACGGGCTCAGGGAGCCGATCACGCGGACCTAGTCGGTCCAGGGCCGCCAGCCTTGGCCCAAGGCGTCTCTCCAAATCAGTCTAGGGGCTTAGCTGCCCCCGTGTGCTGCTAGAACCGACCTCCTTAGATCGAGTCTTAGTTTGTGACTTAAGACCCGATTCTCCTCGGACTAAAGCATCAGGAGTATCTCCCTCATCGAAGAAATCCCAGTTATCCTTGGCCATCTCTCGGCGAACTAGTTCGAAGGCTTCATCAACCTTCAAGGCCTTGCGAGCTTCCTCGGACTCCTCTGAAGTCCAGTTCCGGTAAGCCCGTGAAACCCAAGCGGATTGGCAAGGGCTGGGAATAGTCCATGTGGGACGCGTGAACCACCTTTGCAACCATGTGTCGCACATAACGTCCGTCAATTGGAGCGAGACGCTAATAATGGCTTCAGTCTCAGGGATGCGCTGAGACAAACCGAACTGCCTCAGGAGACGGTCCGGGTAAATATGAACTGTCCAGTCAAGGGACGGAATCACCAGGTAGCAAGCTTGGTCTCTCTTGGTCAAACCAGTCAACTTCGAAAGGAACCACCAAGCGACGGTCCACCTAATCAAAGGACCCCCATGGAACACCAGCTCTTCATCCCAGTAAGCTCGGTTTATTTGGTGACTCGAGCTTATCCGTCGCCTTTCGGAGCTAATCTGACTGCTCCGGTAATTGAGGACGCTCGGAGGGGACTCTATAATCGATAGCTGCTCCGACAACCATAACTGAAAAATACACACGAGCTTCGTAAGCAACAGAGTGGTCCACTACAGCCCACTCGATCAAGTACAGCAGCTGACTCGATCGAGTAAGCCCTCCAAAAACAGGCAGTAGCTCGTTAAGAGTGTCACTCGATCGAGTGACTTACGAAAATCAGGATTTTCACGCAAAAAAAAAAAATAAAAAAAAAAAAAACGAGATGTATACCTGTAAAAGACGGGTACTTCCCGTCAGCCGTCGGTTCGGGTCGAGTCGCCTAGCATCCAGACCCATGATTATTTCCCCAGTGGATAGCCAAGCAGGGCTATGACCAGTCTCCATCTGGTCAACCACTCCAATCAGCCTGATTTGACCCATGCATGTGTCAAGCTCCATCAACCCTTCAAAAACGTAGCAGTGCAGCATGCAAAAGGCGAATGCCCTACGCCTATAGGTAGGGGTAGCCCTCACGTCCCGGCTGTTCATGAACTTGTCAGCCAGGTCGAATAGGGAAACAGTATTTCCCCGCACCATCCGATTTGTCTCAGCATGAGACAGACCCAAGAACTCCCTCAGCCTCCTTCTTGGATCCGGGTAGAACGGAGGGGTAGCAGGCTGAACAGCAGGGCTCCAACCTCCTATGGCTGCAATTTCCTCAGGAAGAGGGCATATCTCTCCCTGCGGGAACGCAAAGACGTGATGGGTAGTATCCCAAAACGTTAGGCAAGTGATAAGTGTAGTTTATAGTGTCTATTTTACTGTGTTTTGGTCCCATTTTCCTTGTGGAATCGCTCCTTGGGAGCGGTTTAGGGGCTTCTTATGCTTCTTTTAGCTCGTTTCAGGTTCCCGAGACTGTTCATGAAGAGTTGGAGCGATTCCGACTCGATACATACACTTTTTGGAGCCAACGAAGCTAAGGAACGATCACTCGATGCCTTGGAGTCGACCCCGAGACCTTGGGACCCAATCCCGAGCCTCCGAGACCCGATCCCGAGTCCCGAGAATCGATGGGAAGCCCATGAGAAGCAAGGAGGGACCAAAAAGTTCATATTGGAGGCCTACAAGGCTCATCCCGGACGGGTATGGCCTCATCCCGTCCGGGATGAAGGAGCAAAAAGAGAAGCTGTTGTCTGTGGACCATCCCGATCGGGTTGGATGGCATCCCGACCGGGACCGACCTCGTCCCGACCGGGACCACCCCGTCTCGGCCGGGACGGGCCACTGCTACCCCGCCTTCTATTCTTTTCTTCTCCCTTCCATTTGTAACCCTATATATACTCTTCCCTTGTTATGTTAAGCTTATGCACTTCATTAGACCTAAAACCCTAGACTACTTTAGGTTAGATTAGATTAGATTAGTGTAGATTAGTCGGTAATTAGTAGTTAATCATAGATTAGCCTTGTATTAAGGGAATTCTTCAAGATCTTCACCAAGCTTGACAACCTTGGATGTTTGTTTTGGGTTTTCTTCATTAATGCAAGTTTTGTTCTTTCTCCTTCACTAGTTTGGTATATTCCTCTTCCTTTTCCTCTTGATCTTTATTTATGTTATTCAAGTTTCAATCTTTGATTGTTGTTCTTCATTTTCACTAGTTTGTTTATGTTAGTTTTGTTTCTTATGTTGAATCCTCTTGATCTTGTTAGTATTAGTTCGATTATGTTAGAGTAGTGTACTTGCTAGGGTTAGTAGGGTGATTAGGGTGTTGATTGGGTGATTAAGGGTTTGTTAGAGATGTTGGTGGAAGATTTGGGTTTCCTCTTGGTTTGGTGCACATCACATGTTTGTTGAAATGCATGATTGACTAAGTAGTTGTGAATGCTTGTTCTTCTTGCCTTTCTCTTGTGAGTGTTAGTTTGTTTGTGGGTTCGGTTCCCTCACTAAGTTGCGAGAGCCCGGTGAGGACGACCCCTAGGTCGGTCTAAGTTGCGAGAGCCTGGATTCGACCTAGGCCTATAGCGTGCTAGTAACCCCGATTGTGTTGTGTATCGCCGAGTTGGGTTTTAGGTGGAACCTCTAGGTGAGTCTAAGTTGCGAGAGCCCGGGCATTACCTAGATTACCCTACTACCTCCTTCACTCTAGTCCTCCCTTGACCATTCCGTTACCCCTTTGACCCCGACCTAATCCTAGCCCGTTTTCCTTAGTTGTTCTTCTTAGTCATAGTCTAGTCTTCTCCCTTTCTATCATTTTCTAGTTTAGCTCGTTGACTTAGTCTCGTATTTGGGCCGACCTAGTCTAGACGCCTCTTACCGTCCCCGTGGATTCGACCCGACTTACCCTATCTACCCTAGTTAGGTTAGCCGGTTATATTATTGACGGTTGGGATGTGACGAATCCCTCCCATCAATTTGGCGCCGTTGCCGGGGACGGTGCTAGTTTGGACTTTGTTTTCCTTTTTGCTTGACTTAGTCTTTGTGTTTGTGTTTTTCTTTTTATTTTTGTTACCTTGCTTCTTGTGTGTGTGTGGTTTATTTCTCTCTTGTCTAGTGCCCAAAAAGCACTAGACATCTCACGTTTATTCTTAGTCTACAGTTTGTGCTTAGAGGTGGTGATTATCTTCTTCTTGCAACTCAGAGCCGCTTAAACTGACGGTTGCTAGGATGAGTGGTTTCCAACCGGGTATGGACTACGATTTTCGAGCAAGCATGGGGTTTGATCTAAACTCCCCACACATTGAAGCCGATATGAGCTACCACTCTTCTTCCATGAACCAAAGCTATGACATGACGTCCCCCTACCATAATCAAGCTTCTTGGGGTAATCAAGACGGGTATGATCTTCAAGGTTATGAAAACGGCTACCAACAAGTGAATGACTATCACTCCTACGATCATGGTGGCTATTACTCGAGCTATGATTGTGAAACCATCATGTTCGATCAAGATTCACCTTATGGAAGCCAATACCCCCAAAACCCACAATATTACCCTCCACCCCAACCACAATATGAACCCCATGACCCACAATACTACCAATCACCCCAACCTTGCTACCAACAATATGATGCCCCACCCTATGGGCATCATCAAGATTTTCAAGGAGCTTTACAAGACCCCAATGACCACCAAATGCCGAGCTCGGAGTTCCATCAATCGATGCTTCAAATGCAAAGGAGCCTTCAAGAAACGGCCATTCAATTGCGAAAACAACAAGAGGAATTAATGGCCCAAATTCGAAGGGGAAACGAGGCGAGGAATGCTCATTTAAATGCATTAGCGGTTCAAACCATAATGTCTTTATCCCGAGCATCACATTTAGATGGAGGGTGCCCTCTTGAGAGAGAGGAGCAACCTAATCACGAAGCCGCCGATGTAGTTCCCTTTGAAAGAGAGATTTGCTTTGAAGAACCTCAATCGTCTACCCAAAAAGAGACGAATGAGGAGATGACTCTTGGTGAAGGCATCGTTGGTGAGGAATTGGTGGAGGATAGTGAGTGGGATGGTTTGGTGGAGTTTGTAGAGTTGTTGGGTGAGATTGTTAGCCTCGAGTTGCCCTTGTGCGATAATTTGGACAAGCATCAAGAGCCCCTTGCTAGTACACCGAGAGATGACTTGGAAGAGATTCAAACCGCCGGTAGAAGTTTCGATTCTCCTCTCCAAGATGATGTGGGGCCGAGTGATGAAGATGGGGAACCACAACTTGAGGCAAGTGTGGGGGTGTGCAACGAGGAAGTGAGGCCAAAACCGCTTTTTGTGCCTTGTTTCTTGTAAATGAAGCTTGCTAATGATTGGAGGCGATGCCTAGGGAGGAAGAGGTCGGTGAAGCTCGTAGGATGGATAGACCCCGGAGACAACTTTGAAGATGATTTTGGGTCTTGGGAATCCTACTTCTTGCCTCCTCCTTGGAGGCCGTGAAGGTCGGTTAAGCTCGAGCGCTTCTTGGGCCTTCACTATGATGTCGGTAGCGCGTTCGACTTGCTCCTCCATGCCCTTGAGGGCTATGGTTGAAGAATGAAGCCCACCATCCTAGGTTTGACGGAGTTCCTAAAAGAACCGTCGTGTTGTATATTCCCCTCCTCTCTTCTTTAGAATTCTTGTGCTTGTATTTGTGATTTTTGTTTCTAGGACTCCTTTGTTTTTGTGGTATTCTTGTAATTGTTTTGGTATTTTGATGAGCGATGTGAGGGAGCGAATTTGATGTGTACTTTGAGTTTATTATGATAGGTGAAGTGAAGGTGACTCCTAGAAAGGAGTAGTTGATGATGGAGTTTGGTTTGCGAGCGAGGAAGTCGGTTTTTGAAGCTTATGATAAGCTTTTGGGCTCGGGGAAGCAAAGAAGACTCATCCCGACCGGGAAGAGGGCTTCCCGACCGGGATGGATGAGGAATCACGACCGGGAAGGAGCCATCCCGATCGGGATGAAGGTGCAAAAATTCGGACTCACTGGAGTGCATTCCCGACCGGGACGAGAGCTTCCCGATCGGGAAGGGTTTATCAACCCGATCGGGACCATCCATCCCGACCGGGATGGTCCCCTTTGACTCCACCCATCCATTATACCCCCTCCCAACCTCCCTACTCCTCCTTACTCCTATCATATGACCCGTACACCTCACTTTACACACCGAGATCCACATCAAATCCCACCCCCTACCATTACTACCCCAATCATGCGGTTTTATCAAGCTTGAAGGAGGATGACAACGAAGACAACAAGCAAGCGCATATATTGATCATTGAGACGATGGAGCAAGTGAGTTGCTAACCGGTCGGTACGGCAACTATCCTTTCTTTTCCGTCTTCTATTGCTTGTTTTTCTCTTGTTTGCCCCCTTCCCCTTGAGTCATGGTACCTTGGTGGCCTTCGAGGCCTCGGTAGTTGTTGCTCCCGACTCTCGATGATGTGACTACATCGAGAGTCATTTCAAAATCCAAATGTTTACAAGATTTTCACTTTCTTTTTGAGGATTTAGTCGGATTTAGGCGGAATCCGGGCTAGGTGACTTGATTACACCTAGCCCTCCCCTCCCATTTCCTTTTATTTCCTTCTTTTATTTCTTCCCCCATCCATATCTTTTTCTCGTCTCGGCCCATGGTGACTTGACTACACCTCGGCCGGACACCTTCTAACCTTTTCTTCACTTTATTTTTGATTTTTAGCTTTATTTTCGTAGAATTCTTTTCTTTTTCTTTTGTCTCTCCGCACCCTACGATCGAGCATGAGGACATGGATCGATTTAAGTGTGGGGGAGCGATATTCTAGTATAGTTTAGTCTATTTTCTTAGTTTTTCCGAAAAAATCTTAAAAATCCCTAAAAATTTGAAAAAAATTCACAAAAATCAAAAAGGTTTTTCTTTTGTGTGTTTTCCTTTTGTGTCTTTGTGTCGTATATTTGTTTTGTATGCGTGTTTTGCCTCCCTTTCCCTTATAGGTTGCTTTAATCACCGTTAACTTTGGAAGGCTTTCAAGACTCCCGGTAACATCTTATCCCTTTTTCTTCTTTACCTTTTGCGAAGTTTGGAGGAGATTGTGATGTTGTGTGCTCGGGTGGAGCTTTGTAAAGTGTGGTTGATTTGGTGGCTTGTTTGGATGATCGGGGCGGTGTTTGTGTTATGTATGTGTTCGTTTTGTGTTGTTCTTGTTTTGTTGCTTTTGTTTCTTTTTCTTTCGTTTTCGTTGAGTCTTTGTTTTGTGTTTTGTTGTGTGTCTTGTGTGTAAATGGTTTTCGAAAACCCGGTTTAGAGGCTAGTGTGTGAGTGTCTATTTTCCCTTTCTAGTTGTATAAATCGAGTTTTGGACTTTAGCCTAGTAGAATGACCCTAAATCAATGAATTCGTTGGTCATTTACCTTGAGTCCACCTAGCTTACTAGGGATTTACTACGGGATTTGCATTTTGACCATTATGACCACCCACGGTGTGAAAAGGCCTTGGTTACCGAGTCTCGTCCCTTAGGTGACCGTGTTTAGGATTGTTTGATTAGTCCAAGTTCTCCACTTTTTGTGGGTTTGAAGGGAAGGACGCTCCCCGACTCTCCCATTACCCTACCTCCTACACATATCCACACAATAAAAGGCAAATTTGTTGATTCTCTCTTTCTTAATTGTCAAGAAATGCCAAAAAGCCAAATCTTGCCAAAAGGGCAAAGAAAAAGAAAAAAAAAATGAAAGAAAGAAAAGAAATGAAGAAAAAGAAAAGGCACAAAAGCCAAAAAGAAAATAGAAAAGAAGAAAAAAAAAAAAGAATGGCATGGCAAAACAACGCAAAAATGCAAAATAAGAAAGAAAATGCCAAAAGAAAACCCGTCTCACAAAAAGAAATCCCCACAAAAATAAGCCTTTTTCCGACTCTTGCCGTGAAGAGCCTAACGGAGGACCGAGTCCCTAGGAAGGATGATAGCGGCATTAGTCGGTCTTCCCTCATTTTGCATGTTTTCCACCTTTTTACTTGGACTAGTTAGGCGGTCTTGGACACGGGACGACCCTCTTGGCTCACGCTAAAGGGGGCGGGGTCTCACTTACCTACAGTGTCGACTAACACCGTGGTTCCTCACTTTTCCACTCCGCCGATCGTCCCGTAGTACGTCTTTAGAAAGTTAGGAGGACCTAGGTAAGTTACCAACGTTTTTGTTGCTTTATCGTCATACTATTAGAGTTTAGTCCACCTTGGTTTGTATTGCTAGCTTGGGAACGTTGTCACTTGCCTCGAGTCCTAAACCGGTGCTTCTTTCACCGCTTGTTTGAGGGAAGCGGTATTTGTTTTCTTTTGGGTGCAACCGATTATGTGCTTGTTTGTGTGTTTGTTTGCTTATGTGTTTGGTGTCCGGTTGCATCCACAGTTTTGTCGCAAGACCCGACTTGCCTTGCGGAGTGCATTTTTCCTCTAAGTGTACTCGCGTGAGTTGAAGGGGCGTAGGGTGCGCTAATACCCACTCGGATAGTTGATGGTAAGGATTTGTCACGTCCCTAGCCAACAATAAAACACCGACTAACCTAGTGAGTAGCTAGGGTAAGTCGGGATCGTATCCACGAGGACGGTATATCAAAGCTTAGACTAGGTCGGCCTACAACGAGACTAAATTACCAAACAAACACAAAGAAGCGATGAATGTCAAACTATTAAGGAGGAGGAGTAAGAACTAGACTAATGATCGAGCTAATAAATAAACTAGAAGAACTATGACTAACTAAGACGATGGATCAAATATGGAAAGAAGTGGGGTAGGTCGGGTTCATAGGAGTAGAAGGGTAATTGGGGTGAACAAGGGTATAGGTGTCTCCTAATCGCTGGAGTCGGTCCGGGCTCTCGCAACTTAGACCCTAGTCCGCGCTCTCGCGACTAAACTATTCTCAACATTTCCACAAAATAAACAATCAATGAGAAGATGAACACTAGTATGGGAAGCATGGCCACTACAACTCACACAAGCATATCAACAAACACATAGAGTGCCTACAATGTCACTAACAATAAAGATGTAACCTTTTCCCCTTAATCAACCCTAATCATCCATAATCTACCCCTAATCCCCCTAATAACCCCACATGAAAACTACTCACTCATTATCAAATTACTCATAACATCAACAAGAGAAAACAAACTAAACATCCAAGCATTCATTATGAACAACTAACAACAATAACAATATAAAAAGATGAAACAAGATTGAATAAACAAATATTAAGAGTAAAGATGATTATACCAACACCATGAAGATGAAAAGATGAAATCTTGTATAAATAAGAACCCAAATAAAACCCAAGGTTGTCAAGCTTGGAGAATTCTTCAAGTATCCTCTTAATACAAGAACTAATTACAATGATTAACAAAGAATTAAAGAGAGATTAAAACTAATGAGTGAGAGTAAATCTAGGGTTTTAGATGCTAATCGAGGCTTAAACTAATCTAGGGTAAGATAAGATGTCTTAAAATTACAAGAAGGGAGTATATATATGGGTACAAGAATGAAGGAGAAGAAAAGAAGAAGCCCGTGCTGCCTCTGTAGCTTCCCGACCGGGACGGATCATCCCGATCGGGATGGCTCTGTCATCCCGACCGGGATGGGCTCACAGAAGCCATCTCAAAGTAGCACCCCATCTGTAGACACCCACATTTTGACCGCCAGGTGTCTATAGCAGTTTCCGACAAACACCCGATGATGATCAGACGCAAACGTGCTTCAAATACTCAGAAACGGGCTCAAAATCATTGGCATTTGGCTTGGGCTCATTATGGAGTACATATCTCACAAAACCAACCTCAAAATCAGGCCCAGTGGGTCGTTTCGAGTCAAATAAGACTAATTTGGGTCGATTCCGGCACCAGGGGTAAAACCGTCTTTTAGCGACCGAGTCAAAACCCGGTCAAAGATTTTCCCGAGACACGTGAGTCAGCCGTGACACCTCACACGGCTGATTCACACTCCAATCCTACAAAAAATCAGCTTCACAAAATATTAAACAAATCCGTTTAAGGATGGAATTCGATCTCAAGTAGGAATCCTATCCGAAAACCGATTCAGACACCCGACCGAGTGCAAACACTCGGCCGAGCAGCATATTCCAGCCGTGTTCCCTTTCTTCCTTGACAAGAAAGCGGAATTCTCATGCCTTACAGCTTCCTATATTTCCTATCTCTAGCGGTAGTTCAAACTCTCCTAGCCAAGGTCGGGAACTCCCTATAAATCGACATCTACAACATCCTTATTCTCATACACTCATAACATCAAATATAGAAATCGACATCCGTACACACACATTCATACAAGCATAAAAACTAGGCACCGAGGAACCGATATCTCGTCCAAAACCCGAAGGAAATCCGGCCCTATACCCGACACCCTTCACGACCATACCGAACCACCATAACTCACCGACATCTACTCGACGCTCTTGTGCCCAAGCCACGTCCTGACGAGCCCCGATCCGAGTAAACAGAAGCATGTAGGTTGAGGGTGTAACAAAACCCAATTTCTCTTCTTCTTCCCTTCTCCTCCTCGTCGTTCGTTTTTTTATTACGGGTCATTCGTCGTTTTTTATTTTATTTTCTAATATCGATATTATTAAAAACTACTTTCATATAACAACATTCTTAAAAATATGATATCGATTCTCTATAATCGAATATTGTATCGAAAAGAATTAAATTAAATCTCGACGATATTAAAATCGTTACATCTTTTTTTCGTTCAAACTTCTTTTTACAAAACCTTTTTTTAATTCGTTCCGAATACTCGATATCGATTTCATAATCGAATATCGGGTAAGACAAATATCGAAAACATAAATCGAGTACAAATTAATTCATATTTTGTACGCAATTTATCAAAATTAGCAATTTCGAACAAAAAATAAAAAACCGGACAGACCTGCACGCGAGTCGCGCCATGCCCAGGCGACTCGCGCACGGGCCTGAAATCCGAGACATTTTTTTTAGCTTTTTCGTTCGTTTTATTTTATTCTTCTATGAAACAATCTTAAAACTTATATCTTTTCTAAAGCTATTCGGAATATTTGATATTAATTTCGTAGTTAATTATCAAATATAACGAATAGCGAAAATATTGAATCGAGTACGAATTATGCGATATTCATACGCGATTTAATAAAAACATCGAGTTTTCGAAAACCGTCTTCAAAAACAGACCGACACGCGACTCGCCGGCAGCCCGGGCGAGCCGCGCGGTCGGGTGCCTCGACGCCCCTTTTTCTCGTTTTTTTATTATTTTTCGAACTTCGTTTTTTATACAAAACATCATTTTTAACAATATTTTCCAGATTTCGATTAATATTTATTTTTTCGATCTCGTATATTTATTTGCTATATTACTTTCACAAATCGATACTAACTTGTTTGTTCATCTTTGTAGCAAATTCATTCTTCTTTATCGTTTGTTTTATTATACTAAAACGAATCTCACATGCTAAATTCAACTTTGACGTTAATTTTTCATGCATTAAACCGACTTAGCAACCCGTTCAATTCCTCGCATGTTTAGGAAAACAATGTTTGCATATCATTCATCGTATTACTAACGCGCGTATTAAAAAATCATTTGATATCCTAGTAGAGGCCGCTAATGTGCGGGCGGGGTTGGGTGTTCTTAGTGAACTTCCCAACACGTACCCTCACCCCTTACTCAGAACCGTGGTTTCCGGATGTCCGAAACCATTGGCAACGAGAGTCATTCAATATACGATTAACCGCTCAAGTCGGCATCGGTATCGAACTGCAAAGGGACGAGCCCAATAAACTCTGACATCGGAAATAGGCCGTATTTTGTATACGGCCCACTACGACATAGAGTGGGCTCAAACGGTTCCGAATAACCATAAAATTCGGTGGCGACTCCAACTTCGATTTAAATTTCAATTAGACCATCTCATATGGAGATTCATTCGCCTCCCCAAACCCGCGCGTGGCCGCGTCGGGGTGGACCTATGTCATGTCCACACCATCCCGAACGGGATGGGTCTTGTATGCCTTCCTTAAACGCTCTTTGGTCCTTCCTTGCCTCTCATGGGCTTCCCACCGATTTTCGGGACTCGGGATCGGGTCTCGGAGGCTCGGGATTGGGTCCCAAGGTCTCGGGGTCGATTCCAAGGCCTCGAGTCATCATTCCTTTATCTCGTTGGCTCCAAAATGTGTATGTATTGAGTCGGAGTCGCTCCAACTCTTCCAAATCGGTCTTGGGAACCTGAAACGAACTAAAGGAAGCATAAGAAGCCCATGAATCGCTCCAAAGGAGCAATTCCACAAGGAAAAAGGGACCAAAACACTACAAAATAGGCACTACAAACTACACTTATCAACTCCCCCACACTTAACCCTTACTCGCCCTCGAGTAAGCACACACTAACTACTAAACTAGCCGAATGGGTATTAGCGCACCCTACGCCCCTTCAACTCACGCGAGTACACTTAGAGGAAAAGTGCACTCCGCAAGGCAAGTCGGGTCTTGCGACAAAACTGTGGATGCAACCGGACACAAAACACATAGGCAAACAAACACACAAACACAAGGTTGCACCCAAAGAAAAACAAATACCGCTTCCCTCTAAAAGCGGTGAATGAAACACCGGTTTAGGACTCGAGGTAAGTGACAACGTTCCCAAGCTAGAAACACAAACCAAGGTGAACTAAACCCTAATAGTATGACGATAAAGCAACAAGAACGTTGGTGACTTACCTAGGTCCTCCTAACTTTCTAAAAACGTACTACGGGACGATCGGCGGAGTGGAAAAGAGGAGAACCACGGTGTTAGTCGACACTGTAGGTAAGTGAGACCCCGCCCCCTTTAGCGTGAGCCAAGAGGGTCGTCCCGTGTCCAAGACCGCCTAACTAGTCCAAATAAAAAGGGAGGAACATGCAAAATGAGGGAAGACCGACTAATGCCGCTATCATCCTTCCTCGGGACTCGGTCCTTTGGTAGGCTCTTCACGGCAAAAGTCGGAAAAAGGCTTATTTTTGAGAGGATTTCTTTTTGTGAGACGGGTTTTCTTTTGGCATTTTCTTTCCTTTTGACGTTTTTGCTTTGTTTTGCCATGCCATTTCTTTTTCTTCTTTTCTATTTTCTTTTTTGGCTTTTGTGCCTTTTCTTTTTCTTCGTTCTTTTCTTTCTTTCATTTTTCTTTCTTTTCTTTTTTTTGCCCCTTTTGGCAAGATTTGGCATTTTTGGCATTCCTTGTGTAACAAGAAAGATAGAAATCAACAATTTGCAATTTTATTGAGTGGATGTGTGTAGGAGGTAGGGGAATGGGAGAGTCGGGGGCGCGCTTTCCCTCTTCAATCCCACAAAAAAGGGAAACTTGGACTAATCAAACAATCCTAAACATGGTCACCTAAGGGACGAGACTCGGTAACCAAGGCCTTTTCACACCGTAGGTGGTCATAATGGTCAAAAGTGCAAATCCCGTAGTAAATTCCTAGTAAGCTAGGTGGACTCAAGGTAAAGGACCAACGAAATCATTGATTTAGGGTCATTCTACTAGATTAAAGTCCAAAACTCGATTTACACTACTAGGAAGGGAAAGATTGACACTCACACACTAGCCTCTAAACCGGGTTTTCGAAAACGGTTTACGCACAAGACACACAACACAACACAAAACAAAGACACGACAAAAACGAACGAAAGAAAAAGAAGCAAAAGCAACAAAACAAGAACAACACAGAATAAGCACATATATAACACAAACACCACCCCTAGCTTCCAAATGAGCAACCAACCAACATCAAACTTTACAAAGCTCCTCCCGAGCACACCTCAACACAACCTTCTCCAACTTCACAAGAAATAAAGAGGAAAAGAGGGATAGAAGATGTTATCGGATGTCTTCAAAGCTTTCCAAAATTAACGGCGATTAAGCAACCTAAAAGAAAAAAGGGGGACAAAACACACAACAAAACAAATGTACGAAACAATGACACACAAAAAGAAAAGACACAAAAAGAAAATATTTTTGATTTTTGCGAAATTTTTCAAATTTTTAGGGTTTTTTTAAGATTTTTTTTTTTCGAAGAACTATGAAAATAAAACTACTACGATAGAATATCGCTCCCCCACACTTAAATCGAGCAATGTCCTCATATGCTCAATCGTAGTGTGCGGAGAGACAAAAGAAAAGAAAATAAACTACGAAAATAAAGCTAAAAAATAAAAATGAAGATGAAGAAAAGGTAGAAGGTGTCCGGCTGGGGTGTAATCAAGTCACCATGGGCCGAGACGAGAAAAAGATATGGATGGGGGAAGAAATAAAAAGAAGGAAATAAAAGGAAATGGGAGGGGAAGGCTAGGTGTAATCAAGTCACCTAGCCCGGATTCCGCCTAAATCCGACTAAATCCTTAAAAAGAAAGAGTGAAAAACTTGTAAAATTTGGATTTTTCGATTGACTCTCGACGTAATCAGATCATCGGGAGTCGGGAGTAACCACTACCGAGGCCTCGAAGGCCACCATGACATCAAGACACATAAGTGTGCAGGGGGAAGGGAATAAACAAAGGAAAACAAGCAACAACAAAAACGGAAAAGAAAGGATAGTTGCCGTACCATAGGTTAGCAACTCACTCTCTCCATCGTTTCATAGATCGATAAAGGCGCTTGCTTGTCTTCATCATTGCTTTTCCGCTTCATTCTCGATAACATCGCATGGTAGAGGTGGTAGAGGTGTGAGGGGGGTGGGATTTGATGTGGATCTCGGTGTAAAGTGAGGTGTATGGGTCGTATGATAGGGACAAGGAGGAGTAGGGAGGTTGGGAGGGGGCATAAAACGGTTGGGTGGACTTGATTGCGAAGAAGAATCACAAAGGGGGAGCAGAGGACCGTCCCGGTCGGGAAGATTGATCCCGATCGGGTTACCTCGCCCGTCCCGGTCGGGACGCCTCCATCCCGGTCGGGACGAACTCACAGGAAGCTCGAAATATGGTGCACCCATCCCGATCGGGATGGCACCCTTCCCGGTCGGGATGCATTACCCTTCCCGGTCGGGACGCCTCATCCCGGTCGGGATGGGTCTTCTTCGACCTCCACAATCCCAAAAACTTGTTCCAAGCTTCAAAAACCCAATCCTCTTGCTCACAACCCAAGGTATATCATAGCCACTCTCTTCTAGGAGCATTCTCACTTCACCTATCAAGCAATACTCAAACATACATCAAACTCTCTCCCTCACAACGCTCATCAATCAAACCAAATAACAAGAATTCACAAAAATCCAACTAACTACAAGAAAGAGATATATACAATGAGACGGTTCTTGTGGAACTCCGTCAAACCAAGGTGGTGCTTTCTTCAATCTTTTTCATCAACCTTGAACACTTCCATCTCCATCAAGGGCACGTAAGAACAAGTCGAAGGCCCTTGAGAAGTCTTCAATCAAGGTCGTAATGTAACCGACCACATCCCAAGGCTCCTCATGGCCTTGCCTTGACGTTCCCGGGGCATCCCGCTCTTCCAAGTTCAACGACTTGAACTTGTACTTTTGGTCCTTGGGGATATACCCAAACGTCCACCGGTCCTCATGCGGCCCCAAGGGAGGCTCATCTTCTTCCTTGTCATTGCACTTCAACTTGTCATCAAGCCCATGAATTAGGCACTCATCTTCCTCCATATCGGAGTCGTCATCCTCAAGTACATATGAGTACTTCTTCAAGCTTTGTTCCGGTTCACCCCCTAGATCGATGTCTTTCTTGGCTTGGATCATATTGCATGTCTCATCGCTAGTAGGCGAGGTGTTGCCTTGGAGGTCAAACACTATCTTTTCCTCGCCTAACTCAAATGTGATCCTACCTTTCTTCACATCGATCATGGCACCCGCGGTGTGTAGAAATGGGCGCCCAAGAATAATGGGAGTATTGGCATCCTCCGGCATGTCAAGCACAATGAAGTCGACCGGAATGAAGTATTTCCCCACTCGTACCGGTACGTCTTCTAACATTCCTAATGGTCGATTGAATGATCTATCGGCCATTTGGAGGGTGAGGGACGTACATTTCAACTCTTTCATTCCGAGTCGGCAACAAATAGAATAGGGAATGATGCTCACACTCGCGCCCAAGTCACATAACGCATTCTTGATCAAGAAGTTGCCTATGGTGCAAGGGATCGAAAAACTACCCGGATCCTTCAACTTCGGAAGCGTGGAACCTTGGATAAGCTCGCTCACCACCCTTGTGAACGCTACGGTTTCTTCCTTGTCGATGGATCTCTTCCTAGCTAAGATTTCTCTCATAAATCTTCCATATGCCAGGATTTGGGTAAGTAATTCGGTGAACGGGACACTAACATCCAATTTCTTCACAATACTAAGGAACTTGTCGTAGTGAGTGTCCACCTTAGTCTTCATTTGCTTTGATGGGTAAGGAAACTTAATTTGGTACTTGTTTTGATCAATTGGGGTGGACTCTTCACTTGACACTTTCCCTTTACCCTTTTCTTGTGCTTGAAGTGGGGGAGGAGTGTCTTCTTGGGGTTTCTCGACTTCCCATAAGACTTGCTCCTCAATTGGGTTGTCCAAGCTTGATTCTTCTTGATTTGGAGATGTCATTTCTATTGTCGGTTCTTGCATCGGCTCTTGCTCATTAGGATATGGAGGGGAGTCATAAGAGGTACCTCTCCTTGTGGTGATGGCATTTACATGCTCAAATGTCGGTGTTTCACCTTGAGAAGGTAGTTGCCCCTTTTGCCTTGAGGAGCTCCCCGAAGCTAGTTGAGATATTTGATTCTCAAGTATCTTCATACGGGTATCTCTCATTGCGTTTTCCCCTTGAATATAAGTGAAGAGCTCATGATGATTCCTTGACATGTCCACTTGACTTTGTTGCAAATCTTGATTACTCCTTTTTATTTCCATCAAAGTCTTTTGAATGTCAAAATCCCGAGGTGGGGACGATGGATTATGTGGAGTGTCGGTAATGGCGAGGGGAATGCCATAATCATGAGTAGGAGACCGGCTCCTAGGCTTGCTTTGTTGTTGTTGATTTTGAGTTGCTTGTTGACGGTTCCCTTGGAACCCATGAGAATTACCTTGTTGATGGCCTTGATTGTTGCCATGGTTGCGGTTTCGATACCCTTGAAAATTTTGGTTTCCTTGGAAACCACCTTGATTGAAGTTCCCTTGTGGGAACCCTTGCTTGTTGTTGAAGTTGCCTTGGTTATTTTGCTTGAAATTGTTGAAGGGTCTTTGGTTACCCACATAACCTTGGTAACTTTCATTGTTGTCCCGTAAGGGAGGTGGAACATAGGGACGATGTTGTTGTTGATGTTGAAGTGTTTGTTGTTGAGGGACTTGATTGGAAGCTTGGTATTGATTAGAGAAGGAGGCACCTTGCTTGAACGCTTGAAAGGCGTTCACTTGCTCAATACTCCCTCTACAATTCATAGGGTCATGACCAACGATTCCACAAGTGTCGCACATCCCAAAGTAAGATGTAGGAGGTGCGAACCCCAAAGCATTCACTTCTTGAATCGGTTGATGGTGGGATGAACTAGAGCCTTGGACTTGGTTGAGGTGGCTTTGGAGCTTCTTGTCAATAGTCTACATGTGTGTTTTAAGTTGAGCTCCAAGGTCAATGCTTAATTTGGTGATAGCATCGACCTCATGTATGCCTCCTCGATGTGCCTTCCTAGGCCTAGAGTATTGCGAATTATGCACCGCCATCTCTTCGATTCTCGCCCATGTTTGGTCGTTATCGACCTCGGTAAACCTACCGTTGGAGCCCATGTTAAGAATGACTCTCGAGTCCTCATAAAGTCCATTCCAAAATTGTTGTACCAAGAACCATTGTGAGAGTCCATGATGAGGGCACGATCTTACCAAAGACTTAAACCGCTCCCAAGCTTCGTATAGGCTCTCTTCATCCCTTTGTTGGAACCCGGTGATGGAGGCCCTAAGCAAATTCGTCTTTTCCGGAGGGTAAAACTTTTGGTAGAACGCCAAGGCAAGCTTTTTCCAAGTATCGATACCCATGGTTGCCCTATCGAGACTCTTGATCCATTGCTTCGCTTTTCCAATAAGAGAGAACGGGAAGAGTACCCAACGAATTTGGTCTTGAGTAACCCCGGTTTGAGATATAGCGTCACAATAATCGGAGAAGGTCTCCATGTGTTGGTGCGGGTCTTCGGTGGGCAAACCACTAAATGGGCTCCTCTCCACAAGTTGGATAAATTGAGTCTTTGCCACAAAATTCCCGGTATAGGCTTCCGGTAATGCACTCGGTCCCGGCAAGACATCCTCGGTGAATGTGGAGTGAGAGGAGAACTTAGGCATTCTTGGATGTAAGGGAGAAGACGGTGGTGTAGAGAGTGTTGATGTAGATGAAGAGGGGGAACTAGGAGAAGAATCACCGAAGGGATTGATGAAGGTCCCTCCGGCCGTCTCTCGAGGTGAAATCTTCAAGTCGGCTCCCTGGGCTTGCCCTTGATGAGTATTGCTTGCACTCGGTTGAGAGGTTCTAACCCGATTAATCGTCCGTTGGCGAAAGGCTCGAAAGAGTCTCTCCGGCTCTAGATTAAAGAGATAGAAGTCGCCTCCCCTCCTAGGCATACACTACACACTAGAACAAACGTAAGAACACGTAGTGCTTTATGGGCACTAGGCAACGACAATAGCAAACACAACTAGAGACAAAGAGAAAAGAAAGCTAAGGAAAGAAGAGAAACTAGAAAATATTCACAAGAGAAGATGGGAGAGCACAAAGAAGGGTAACTAAGTCTAGAACTAAGCAAACTAAGTCTAAACAATGCACCGTCCCCGGCAACGGCGCCAAATTGATGGTAAGGATTTGTCACGTCCCTAGCCAAAAATAAAACACCGACAAACCTAGTGAGTAGCTAGGGTAAGTCGGGATCGTATCCACGAGGACGGTATATCAAAGCTTAGACTAGGTCGGCCTACAACGAGACTAAATTACCAAACAAACACAAAGAAGCGATGAATGGAAGACTATTAAGGAGGAGGAGTAAGAACTAGACTAATGATCGAGCTAATAAATAAACAAGAAGAACTATGACTAACTAAGACGATGGATCAAATATGGAAAGAAGTGGGGTAGGTCGGGTTCATAGGAGTAGAAGGGTAATTGGGGTGATCAAGGGTATAGGTGTTTCCTAATCGCTAGAGTCGGTCCGGGCTCTCGCAACTTAGACCGATGTCAAGGTGGGTCCGGGCTCTCGCAACTTAGACCCTAGTCCGCGCTTTCGCGACTAAACTATTCTCAACATTTCCACAAAATAAACAATCAATGAGAAGATGAACACTAGTATGGGAAGCATGGCCACTACAACTCACACAAGCATATCAACAAACACATAGAGTGCCTACAATGTGACTAACAATAAAGATGTAACATTTTCCTCTTAATCAACCCTAATCATCCATAATCTACCCCTAATCCCCCTACTAACCCCACATGAAAACTACTCACTCATTATCAAATTACTCATAACATCAACAAGAGAAAACAAACTAAACATCCAATCATTCATTATGAACAACTAACAACAATAACAATATAAAAAGATGAAACAAGATTGAATAAACAAAGATTAAGAGTACAGATGATTATACCAACACCATGAAGATGAAAAGATGAAATCTTGTATAAATAAGAACCCAAATAAAACCCAAGGTTGTCAAGCTTGGAGAATTCTTCAAGTATCCTCTTAATACAAGAACTAATTACAATGATAAACTAAGAATTAAAGAGAGATTAAAACTAATGAGTGAGAGTAAATCTAGGGTTTTAGATGCTAATGGAGGCTTAAACTAATCTAGGGTAAGATAAGATGTCTTAAAATTACAAGAAGGGAGTATATATATGGGTACAAGAATGAAGGAGAAGAAAAGAAGAAGCCCGTGCTGCCTCTGTAGCTTCCCGACCGGGACGGATCATCCCGATCGGGATGGCTCTGTCATCCCGACCAGGACGGGATGGTCCCGACCGGGATGGGCTCACAGCAGCCATCTCAAAGTAGCATCCCATCCCGAATGGGATGAGGCCATCCCGAACGGGATGGGTCTTGTATGCCTTCCTTAAACGCTCTTTGGTCCTTCCTTGCCTCTCATGGGCTTCCCACCGATTCTCGGGACTCGAGATCGGGTCTCGGAGGCTCGTGATTGGGTCCCAAGGTCTCGGGGTCGATTCCAAGGCCTCGAGTCATCGTTCCTTTATCTCGTTGGCTCCAAAATGTGTATGTATTGAGTCGGAATCGCTCCAACTCTTCCAAATCGGTCTAGGGAACCTGAAACGAACTAAAGGAAGCATAAGAAGCCCATGAATCGCTCCAAAGGAGCGATTCCACAAGGAAAAAGGGACCAAAACATAACAAATAGGCACTACAAACTACACTTATCAATAGTTTAGTAGTAGTGTGTGCTTACTCGAGGGCGAGTAAGAGTTAAGTGTGGGGGAGCTGATAAGTGTAGTTTGTAGTGTCTATTTTACTGTGTTTTGGTCCCATTTTCCTTGTGGAATCGCTCCTTGGGACTCGATACATACACTTTTTGGAGCCAACGAAGCTAAGGAACGATCACTCGATGCCTTGAAGTCGACCCCGAGACCTTGGGACCCTATCCCGAGCCTCCGAGACCCGATCCCGAGTCCCGAGAATCGATGGGAAGCCCATGAGAAGCAAGGAGGGACCAAAAAGTTCATATTGGAGGCCTACAACGCTCATCCCGGACGGGTATGGCCTCATCCCGTCCGCGATGAAGGAGCAAAAAGAGAAGCTGTTGTCTGTGGACCATCCCGATCGGGATGGATGGCATCTCGACCGGGACCGACCTCGTCCCGACCGGGACCACCCCGTCTCGGCCGGGACGGGCCACTGCTACCCCACCTTCTATTCTTTTCTTCTCCCTTCCATTTGTAACCCTATATATACTCTTCCCTTGTTATGTTAAGCTTATGCACTTCATTAGACCTAAAACCCTAGACTACTTTAGGTTAGATTAGATTAGATTAGTGTAGATTAGTCGGTAATTAGTAGTTAATCATAGATTAGCCTTGTATTAAGGGAATTCTTCAAGATCTTCACCAAGCTTGACAACCTTGGATGTTTGTTTTGGGTTTTCTTCATTAATGCAAGTTTTGTTCTTTCTCCTTCACTAGTTTGGTATATTCCTCTTCCTTTTCCTCTTGATCTTTATTTATGTTTTTCAAGTTTCAATCTTTGATTGTTGTTCTTCATTTTCACTAGTTTGTTTATGTTAGTTTTGTTTCTTATGTTGAATCCTCTTGATCTTGCTAGTATTAGTTCGATTATGTTAGAGTAGTGTACTTGCTAGGGTTAGTAGGGTGATTAGGGTGTTGATTGGGTGATTAAGGGTTTGTTAGAGATGTTGGTGGAAGATTTGGGTTTCCTCTTGGTTTGGTGCACATCACATGTTTGTTGAAATGCATGATTGACTAAGTAGTAATGCTTGTTCTTCTTGCCTTTCTCTTGTGGGTGTTAGTTTGTTTGTGGGTTCGGTTCCCTCACTAAGTTGCGAGAGCCCGGTGAGGACGACCCCTGGGTCGGTCTAAGTTGCGAGAGCCCGGATTCGACCTAGGCCTATAGCGTGCTAGTAACCCCGATTGTGTTGTGTATCGCCGAGTTGGGTTTTAGGTGGAACCTCTAGGTGAGTCTAAGTTGCGAGAGCCCGGACATTACCTAGATTACCCTACTACCTCCTTCACTCTAGTCCACCCTTGACCATTCCGTTACCCCTTTGACCCCGACCTAATCCTAGCCCGTTTTCCTTAGTTGTTCTTCTTAGTCATAGTCTAGTCTTCTCCCTTTCTATCATTTTCTAGTTTAGCTCGTTGACTTAGTCTCGTATTTGGGCCGACCTAGTCTAGACGCCTCTTACCGTCCCCGTGGATTTGACCCGACTTACCCTATCTACCCTAGTTAGGTTAGCCGGTTATATTATTGACGGTTGGGACGTGACGAATCCCTCCCATCAGCAAGCGTCCAAGAAATGTTAGTCAATTATCAGACGTTGGAGGGGGAATAGGCTGACGATTCCCATCTGGGTCAGTCGAACCTTTTCCTCGTCCCGAAAGTATTGGGACCAAGCGAGCAGCATGGCTGTCAAATGATCGATACCCATGACAGAAATTTCGAGTTTTCTTGAAAGTCTAAAAGGTTTTGAGAAAAAGGAGAGTTTGAGTTGGAATGCAGAATTTGAAGCAGGAAGACCTATATTTATAATAGGAAATCCCACCTGTAACCCTAACTGCCATACCTCCTCAGCAGATCTGGGCCCTATGCGCGCGCAGGCCTGATTTCAAATAGAGAACCCGGATTAAGAATCAAGCCATCCCGAGCTTTCCTAAGAGTTTCTAAAAAATTTCTGTGATAAAAAAATTGTGATAAAATTCTTTTCAAAAATTGTGGCATTTTCAAAAAAATCCAATATCTTTTCTCCCCAGCGCGAGTCAGTGTTTTGCCTATGTATTATATACAAGTTGTTATGTGTCAGCATACAGTTACACCCCAGACTTCAGAAGCAAGTCTCCGCGAAGCTATTAAATTCCCCAGCATGAGTCAATGTTTCCTCCGGAATGCTACATCCAAGATGTGATGTGTCGGCATACGGGTACACCTACACCCCCAAAAGGCAAGTTTGACTCCCCACGGAGCTACTATCATCAGGACAGGTATGACCCTCTCACTACAAAAAACGAGCCGGAATTGCGTCGGACAAATTCGACGCAAATGAACAAAATCCGACGCAAATTGAAGATTGCGTGGGATTAACCGACGCAATCGGCCGCCGTTATATTTTGACGCAAATTTTTTTTTTTTTGCATCGGCTAATCCGACGCATGAAATTTGCGTCGGCTATTACGACACGAAGAAATGGAGGTCAACACCCCTGTCAATGGGCTTTGCGTGGGATTAGCCGACGCAAAGTCAACAGAATGTTTGACTTTGCGTCGGCTAATCCCACGCAAAGCCTCTCAGTCAGATCCCAGTCAATGGGTTTGCGTGGGATTAGCCGACGCAAAGTCAACAGAATGTTTGACTTTGCGTCGGCTAATCCCACGCAAAGCCTCTCAGTCAGATCTCAGTCAATGGGTTTGCGTGGGATTAGCTAACGCAAAGTCAAATTGACTTTGCGTCGGCTAATCCCACGCTAACCCATTGACTGAGATCTGACTGAGAGGCTTTGCGTGGGATTAGCCGACGCAAAGTCAAACATTCTGTTGACTTTGCGTCGGCTAATCCCACGCAAAGCCTATTAACAAAAAAACCGTTTCTTTGTTTTCAGCTCCCCGTATGCGCGAAATAAAACAAGCTGCAATTAATCAACCCACTCCTACAACAAACGACAACAGCACCACATCCCAAACAAAAGTCCATCAATAACTCCAATCAAAGCTCTCGTACATGTCTTCTTCACAAAACTCCACAAAACGAAACAAACATAAACTAGTATACTGTTATAGAAAATGAAAATATTACAAAGACAACCAGCGCTAGGTTCAGAATTCTATCTAGGAGTTGGTAAAATATATACACACAATGCAACCAGAATCTAAACAAGTAACATAAGAGAGCGGAACTACCTACGAAAGGGACTCAATCTGCTCCGACCCAAAGGGATGACCATCGTTGTTGTCGTCATCGTCGCGCCTAGTCATGCGTGGTCCTCCACCGCATCCCTCGTTCCCCATGGCGAACCGTTCCCTCATGAACTGAATAAACTGGTCCTGCTCTTCGCACCTCTTCTCCAATGTCTTCAGGCGCTCTTCTTGTCTTTCGAATTTATCTTCCATACGCTCGTTGAGTGTGCGTTCCTGCGAGGTGGCGGTGGGGAGGTATGTGTCCGCAGATACCTCCTTACCACGGTTCAAGCATGGGCGAAAGAGCTCTTTCGCCACGTTACCTATCCCCCAAAACCTTTTCTTCGAGTTGTAGCCACCTGTCACATCGTGGAAGATCTTCAAGGTGTTGGGTGCTTGATCAGAGGCGCGTGCCTCCTCCACCGCTTTCTCGTAGCTCTCCTGAAACAGCAACATGAAACAGTGTTATAACTTTAGGAACACATACTATCACATCGTAATTTTCATGCCTAGTATATTTTTTAAAAACATTACTACTACTCACAACGATCTCCGGTCCTCTAGGGTCAATCCACTTGCCGTCTTTCCCCTTCTTCGTCTTCTCCAAGAGCTGGACCGGGGTTGCAGATGGGCCCTTCATATAACAGTGTTAAAATTTTCAGCATTTATTTACCAATAGTATATATTGAATTATACTCAAATTTTTTACTTGTGTTATAAGCACTTACCAACTGCGCGAAGGCTGTTGCTGCACTCCTACTTCCAAGGCAGCTAATGGGTTTGGCCACCCCGTCCACCTGCCCACCTCTCATGTTCGACGACTTAATCGCCGATTTCTTCTTGAAGCTTGGGTCGGCAGCGTTCTTCTTCAATATCTCCCACTTCTCTTGCGGAATCCAGTCCGCCTTCTCGACCCTCGGGACAGCTCGCTAGAATAAGTCGGTTATCTTCTTCTTAATCCGACTCTCGTAATCCGACCTGAGGTCGTACCCCAGGTCTATACGCACTCTCTTCTGTTTGTCAAAAAAAAGATTCGTTAGCTACAATTGAATGTATAAATCGTGCAACGAAAACCTTAGAAACACAGACGAGGTAATTACCGTGAAGTGCATATACATCGCTTCCCGAGCTTCCGGTGACGCCTCCGTCCAGCTACGGTAGGCGCCAGAGGTGGACGCATACGTCATGACTACGGAATCCCGCATATAATCAAGGTACTTCTTGTCGTCCCACCTACACAAGTCAATTATGATAATGTGAAGCAAATAAATGAGTGAAAATTTAGAAAAGAACTGGTTACAACAACTAAAACTCACCAAGTAGCGGAAGGCACTTTCTGCCGTGATAGGTACGATTTCCCAGGCGTGGCAACGTAGACCGTCGCCTCGACTTCCTGGACAGCGTCCACACCTAGGATGACAGGAGTCCTAGGCACGTCCTCCTCCATGTGGTCACCATGGCTGCTGCCCCCCGTCAGCATCTCACTGCTACCTGCCATAATCACGTCTACAAAATATGTTTGCGCAAAGTTAAACTGTAGAGTCAGTTCGTTTAGGGTAAAGCAGGAATTTCATTAAGTACCAAAATAGTCTTCAATTACAAATAAATAAATTATAACTTATGCGAATAAGATACAAACAACTACATAATTGCTAATTATCGTCAATGTCACTGTCACTGTCCGCGTCGGTGTGCGGTTCAATGAACCCCTCGTCCCCGTCTTCATCATCATCGTCCCAGTCAGTATTCACCTCATCACCGTCATCTTCATCGTCGATGACCAAGTCGTCGTCCTCATCACCCTCTCCCTCAGGAACAATTCAGTCGGCAAACTCGTCGTCCTCCCCTACAGCACCAGCAACTTCAACTACATATTCTTCTTCATTGACGTCAGTGTCTTCGATCAGAGTTGATGACATCGGCTGATTATTACCAACCACACTCTCTTGGTAGACGTCGTCGTTGATGATAGGATTATCAACTTGTGATCTTGCCTTGATTTTGAAAACCGCAGACCAATTCGTACTCTTTTTTCCCTTTGGGTAAGGTGCATAGCAGACTTGATCGACTTGATACGCCAACACAAAAGGGTTGTGCCCTCGCAGTTTTCTCGTCAGGTCGACATCCACAAGATTGTAGTTCTCATGAACAGTGACTCCGTGCGGGGAGTTGTCGATCCAATCACATTTGAACAGTATGGCCTTGCAGTTTTTGTGGCTGTCGTAGTAGTCTAGCTCGATCACCTCGATTAGTGTTCCATAGTAATCTGACCCTTCGGTGGACAACACACATACACCGTTACTTTTGGTCAGTTTTGGAACATCAACACCCTCGACAAACGCACGGAACTTGTACCCGTTAATTGTATATCGCCTCCAAGTTCTGACTCGTGAAGACGGCCCAGTGACTAGAGGTCTTACAATGGGATCCTCCAGCGCTTCAGGCTATTGTCAACATAAAATTCGTCGAAAAACAATGCAATTAAATTTTGTACCAAACACATACACAATTTATAATGATCAAGCAAATAGCATTTCAACATACTTGAGTACGTAGCCATGAGGGAAACAGTGACTCATATGCCACCCAAACATCTTCAGATGTTGTCACTCCCGCATGTTCTGCCATAATGAAAGCCTCGAATTTCCTGAAATGGTCAGCAGTTGTACTTAATCACACATACTACCAATTATGAGGAGGGTATGTTGTACGTGAGTTACTTACTTCTCGTACGGTCTGATTACAGGGCCACAGTTTCTCAGAACGTAGGAGTGTGCCTGCTTGTACTCAACATCGGTCAACCACCTCTCCTTATATTTTCCAGTGGTACTTCCAACATCAGACTGAAAGGGTTCCACCTCTATTTGGTGGTCTTCAGTCTGATGCGCACCCACGTCTAGGTCTTTGGCTTTTGTGTCAACGTGCTCTTCGAAGTAGAAGGAGCAGAAGTTTGATGTCTCCTCTAACAAATACGCGTTGCATATTGAACCCTCAACACGTGCTTTGTTACCAATTTTTTTTTTCAGATGGTTTAAGAACCTGCAAATTAAAATATTAGCTCTCATGTAAGACTTAATTGGTAATCAATGCACGGGAAGTCACACTAAGGAGAGTTGAGGACGTTACCTTTCGAATGGGTACATCCACCTGTACTGAACAGGACCGCCAACCCTTGCCTCATACGGCAAATGAAGTGGGAGATGCTCCATCGAGTTGAAGAATGACGGAGGGAATATTTTCTCCAACTTGCAAAGGATCTCGGGAATACTGTTCTCAAGTCGATTCATGGACTCGACTGACACCATAGTGGAACACAAATCTCGGAAGAACTGACTGATCTCTGTCAATGCATTCGACATGTTCATTGGCAGCAGCTGCTTCAAAGCTACTGGCATCAAGCGCGACATAAACACGTGACAGTCGTGGATTTTCATGCCATGCAAAATTAACTTGGACTAGTCCACACACCGAGATAAGTCGGATGCGTAACCATCCGGAAACTTCAAACCACTCACCCAATCGCACAAAGCCTTCCTATCATTTTTGTCCATAACAAAGGACGACGATTTGGGTCGCCCAAGACACAGTTCCTTGAAATCTGCTCTGCCTTTTGGTCCGAAGGCTGTCTTGTTCGGTACATCCATCACGGTGTTGATAATCTGCTCAAAGAAATTCTTCTCGATATGCATAACATCAAGGTTGTGTCTGATAAGCAGAGTGTGCCAGTACGGAAGTTCCCAGAATATGCTCTGCTTCCACCAACCTTCCTTCTTGTCCTTCAATTTGTTCAACTGTTGGTGGGTAGCGTCTACTATTGTAGGGTACTTCTGCACATCTGTCCATATCTCATCGCCTGTTAACCGTTTACATGCGATCCTAGTTTCATCGGGTTGTTTCTTCAGGAAACTCTTACAGTTATGCCTAAATGGATGGTCGGAAGGTAGAAATTGTCTGTGACAGTCAAACCAAGATACCTTTCCGCTATTTTTAAGCCAAAAGGATTTTTGATCCTTCGCTTGACAGTAAGGACAAGCACGGTAACCCGTTGTACTCCAACCAGACAACATCCCGTAAGCTGGGAAGTCGTTGATGGTCCACATTAGTGCAGCTCGTAAATTGAAACTAGTTTTCCTCGACACATCGTACGTGTAAATCCCATTATCCCACAAACTTTTTAACTCTTCAACAAGTGGTTGGAGATACACGTCCATATTGGCTTTCGGGTTCTTAGGGCCAGGAACAATAAGTGACAGGAGCATAAATTGTCTCTTATTGCATAACCACGGCGGTAGGTTGTACGGTGTCAAAATAACCGGCCAACATGAGTACGACTTGCCGAACTGCCCGTAGGGTGAGAAACCATCTGTGCACAAACCCAAACGTACGTTGCGCGGCTCTTTCGCGAACTCGGGATGTTTGATATCAAATGTCTTCCAAGCTTCACCATCGCTAGGGAGTGTCATCATACCACTAACTCTGATTTTGGAGTTACTGTGGTGCCAACTTATCTCGCCCGCAATTTTCTTTGTCGCATACAGTCTTTGCAGCCTCGGACCAACTGGGAAGTAAGTCAAGACCTTAGTTGGTACTCTGATGTGAGTTAATATGAACTTTGAAACAAGAATATGAAGTAGGATTAGTATTCTGAAATGGAACGTAAACAAGTGACCAAAATAGAATGAAAGGTTAGTTTTAAGGATGAATAAACCGTAACCAAGGATAGTATGCTAGGTGAAGTAGACCTATACTTCAACAAAGCGGGTGATAAATCAAACAACGCGATTGAAGTAGCGAGTTTAGAGCTTGTAACGCGACTAACTCTAGACTTTGTCTTGTAAGCAACAAGGACGTAAAAGAAAGCTTAGCTTTACTCAGGTTTTTGATTTCAATATTGGATGTCTTATTCATTCAACTAGATGGCTATATATAGCCTACAAAGGACCCTTAAACCGGCTGGTTAAGGGTGACAATAACGAAGCTACATGGTGACAAAAACAAAGCTACATCTATGTGAACTAGGAGCTAATAACAAAGCTATGTAAACAAGGAGCTAATAACAAAGCTATGTAAACTAGGAGCTAATAACAAAGCTATGTAAACTAGGAACTAATAAAAAAGCTATGTAAACTAGGAGCTAATAACAAAGCTTAATAAGGAGCCATTTGGACGTGCACAACCAGCTTCAAACGTCCTCTTTAACCCCGGTGCTTTCCCATGCACAACTGACTTGTTCGGACTATAACTTTGTCAATACTTGTTCAATGAGCCTTCATGAATAGTCATTGGAAAGATAAGCTCGAAATCTATCTCCTCCATTTTGAATGACTACGAAATTCCAAGTATAACTCGAGATATGGACTGATCAAAACAATGCTGCAAAAATGAACTCGCATCAGAAATTCCCATGCACAACTGTCTTGTTCGGACCATAACTTTGTCAATACTTGTTCAATGAGCCTTCATGAATAGTCATTGGAAAGATAAGCTCGAAATCTATCTCCTCCATTTTGAATGACTACGAAACTCCAAGTATAACTCGAGATATGGACTGATCAAAACAACGCTACAAAATGAACTCGCATCATACTCTCTTCCCCCTAGTATTTTTTGTTCTACTCTTGTACCTCCCGGATCCACATTTCCTACACGCGTCGAGGTCCGAATCTCCCTTCCAGAACAGCATGCATCCATTCGGACACGAGTCTATCTTTTCATGGGGGAGGTGGAGGCCCTTCAACAAATTTTTAACCTCGTAGAAATTATTTGCCATGACATTCTCCATAGTGCCTCGTAGAAGGTCAATTAGCAGTTGGGTCCAACCGTCTAAATGTCTTAAGGCCATGTTGCTCTCGCACTTCAAAGTCAGCATCCTTGAAGCGACTTGCAACAGACTCATATCGCACCCGCTGAAAACTGGGAGTTTAGCATTTTTTAGCATTTCGGAAAAGGAAAGGACTTGTGGGTTAGGTTCATGTTGTACTTCTTCGTCGCTTAAGTTGTCTGGGTTACGTTCCTCCTCCATGATGTCCTCAACCGTCGTACGCAGTGCGTCCTCTACGAAGTCCCGGTACGGATTTTCGCGAACAGGTTCTTGCAGGCGACTACTTTCATTTTCACCATGATACGTCCACACGTAGTAGTTCTCAACAAAACTGTGCTTGTATAGATGCTGTTTGACATCTACTTCATGTTTTAAGGCACGGTTTTGACATTTTCTACATGGGCACCTAAGCTGCTCGCTAGTGTAGTGGGGGTTATTATCTAAGGAAAACTTGATGAACTCCTCCACACCGTCTCTAAATTCTATTTTCGGTCGCTTATTGTCGGCCAGTCTCTCGTACATCCAACTCCGTTCTACTCTATTCATTCTATATGGATTGAACTATGAATGATTAGGGTATGTACACATGAACAAAATGGCGTGGGGAAAGAAGTCAACAACATGGAATTTGAATAAAAGTTCGCGAATTTCACCATAAGTTGGAACTCTCACAACCATCAATTTAAAAACGATTCATCACCGGGGACCTTATCACTCCAACCTAAACCCATTCTTGTGCGTTTCATGTCACTGATAAACACGAAATTGTGTAATGTCGATAAAAGAAAAATTCGGCAGCAATTCGCCTCAATTCTCCAAAAGCACAATGTGGAATATATGAAGACTCCACATATGCAATCGAAGAACATTGAGAGAATTGTCACCAAATTTTGCTCTTACCAACACAACACAATTTCATGTTTACCACCTAAGTGACATGAAAGGCACAAGAACAGTCCCAAAACGGGGACTGTCAAGAATTACTCCTAATGAGTAACTCTTGAACGGGCACTAGGTAGGTCTGAGTAGATTTCAAACAATGCTCATGCACAGTACACAACGAAAACAAATAACAACAGCAATCATATCTCAACACAGTAATCCAAAACATTAATACTTATTATAATTACAACCACTAACTAGTAATAGTAATAGTAGTAAAAGTAGAAGTAGTAAATTAGTAGTAGTAGTAGTAGTAGTAGTAGTAGTAGTAGTAGTAGTAGTAGTAGTAGTAGTAGTAGTAGTAGTAGAAAATTAGTAGTAGTGGTAGTAGTAGAAAATTAGTAGTAGTGGTAGTAGTAGTAGTAATAGTAGTGGAAAATTAGTAGTAGAAGTATAGTAGTAGTAGTAATAGTAGTGGAAAATTAGTAGTAGAAGTAGTAGAAAATTAGTAGTAGTAGTAGTAGTAGTAGTAGTAAAAGTAGAAAATTAGTAGTAGTGGTAGTAGTAGAAAATTAGTAGTAGTAGTAGTAGTAAAAGTAGAAAATTAGTAGTAGTGGTAGTAGTAGAAAATTAGTAGTAGTAGTAGTAGTAAAAGTAGAAGTAGAAGTAGGAAATTACTAGTAGTAGTAGTAGTAGTAGTAGTAGAAAATTAGTATTAGTGGTAGTAGTAGAAAATTAGTAGTAGTATTAGAAAATTAGTAGTAGTGGTAGTAGTAGAAAATTAGTAGTAGTGGTAATAGTAAAAGTAGAAGTAGGAAATTAGTAGTAGTAGTAGTAGTACAAAATTAGTATTAGTGGTAGTGGTAGAAAATTAGTAGTAGTGGTAGTAGTAAAAGTAGAAGTAGGAAATTAGTAGTAGTAGTAGTAGTAGTAGTAGAAAATTAGTATTAGTAATAGATTAGTAGTTGTGAAGTAGAAGAAGATTGGTAGTTGTGTAGTAGTATAGTAGAATAGTAGTAAATTAGTAAAGTATTAGCTAGATTAGTAGTAGTAGTAGTGTTAGTAGATTTGTTGTACTAGATTAGTAGTAGTATTAGTAGTACATAGTATTAGTTAGTATTAGTAATATTAGTAGTAGCATTAGTAGTAGTAATGAAGTATTTTAATGTAATATTAGTAGTAGATTAGTAATACTACTACCAGCACTACTAATGTAGTACTACTAACACTACTAATTAATCTACTACTAATACTACTAACCATCTATCTCAACAAATCTAATTCATTATACTAGTACATACTACTACTACTAATCTAATAACACAATTTCTAACCTAATACAATAATCACTAATACCTAATTAACATACTAACTAACCTAATTAACATACTACAATTACCGTCTAACAATAAAACGAAATCTAACCTAATTCACATACTAATTAACCTAATTCACATACTAATTAACCTAATTAATATACTAATTAACCTAATTACTAAACTAACTAACCTAATTAACATAATCACCCTACAATCTAATTAACTAATTAACCATACATAATCATCATATAATCTAATCACCATAGTTATTATACTAATTATTAATCTAACTTAATCAAAACAGTTTAGTAAACTAATTGAGTTAAAATTAAGTAAAAATTAATCTAATTAATTTAACTAATTGAGTAAAAATTAAACAGTAAACCGTAAACTAACGATTAAACCGTAAACTAATTGAACTAATTACGTAAAATTAAACTAATAAAAACATTAACCTAATTGAACTAACAGTAAACAGCAACATACATGAGATTTGGGGAGTCGGGTTAGGGTTTTTCGGGGCTGGGTCGGGTTAGAGTACGCCGGGGGGTCGGGGCAGCCTTCGCGCGTGGGGTCGGGGGTGGGGTGCGCCGGCTTATGGCTTATGGGTCGGCGAAGTCTGTCGGGGGTTCAGGGTTCGTTCGCCGGATTATGGGTCGCCGTCCTCTAGGGTTCGCCGGATCTGGGTTTATGGGACTTAGGGTTTCGATTTTGTTTTAGGATCGAACTAGGGTGATGGTGCCGGATCTGGGTAGGACGAGGGTCGCCGGAGATTTCTGCGTCGCCGCTGTGGTCGTCAATTGCCGTCGTCGTCTTCTTCGTCGTCGTCTTTTTGGGGGAGTTGGGGGAGCGGGTTTATGTTCTGAACATAAATCGCGTTATTTTTTTTTTATATTAACAGGTGCTGCATCGGAATAGCCGACGCAGACCGACGCAGGTTTCAAGTTTGCGTCGGCTATTCCGATGCAGACCTCGATATTTTTTTTATATTAAAAACGTTGCGTGGGATTAACCGACGCAGACCAACGCAATATTCAAGTCTGCGTCGGCTAATCCGATGCTAAACATTTAATTCTGGTTTTTTTTAATTTAAACACATGCTGCATCGGATTAGCCGACGCAATATTATAATTTGCGTCGGCTAATCCGATGCAAAGCTATTAATTCTGTTTTTACTTTGACGCATACTGCATCTGATTAGCCGACGCAATCAGACGCAATATTATAATTTGCGTCGGCTAATCCAATGCAACGCTATTAATTCTGTTGACTAGATCTTTTTAATTTTGACGCAACCTGCATCGGATTAGCCGACGCAATCGGACGCAATATTAAAATTTGCGTCGGCTAATCCGATACAAAGCTATTAATTCTGTTGACTAAATTTTTTTAATTTTGACGCACCCTGCATCGGATTAGCCGACGCAATCAGACGCAATATTAAAATTTGCGTCGGCTAATCCGATGCAAAGCTATTAATTCTGTTGACTAAATTTTTTTATTTTGACGCAGGCTGCATCGGATTAGCCGACGCAAATTTTGTTTTTGCGTCTGGTTGCGTCGGCTAATCCCACGCAAAACCTTTCACATAGTGGCGCCAACCCAAAATTATTGGCACCTGTATCATGGAGTCAGATAGCGTCGGCTAGTCCCACGCAATGTTATTGCATCGGATTAGCCGACGCAAATCGACACAGTTACGCCAGTTGCGTCGGATTTACAATCCGACGCAACTTATCCGACGCTATTTCCGCTGTTTTTAGTAGTGTCTGCTTATGGTTGGCGAGCCCTTCACGCAAGTCTACTGGACTATAAACGACCCGACCGGAAGACTGCCAAGTCGTAATCCGCGATTGGCCTGGTAGCTACTCTGGCTTTCACCTTGTCCAAGCCTCAGTCAGAGTGGGGGCTCTGTAGACACCCGCATTTTGACTGCTAGGTGTCTATGGTAGTCTCCGAAAAACACCCGATGATGATCGGACGCAAACATGACTTAGTATACTCGAATTTAGGCTCAGACTCGATAATATCCGACATGGACTTTTAGCGGAGTAAAAATCTCACAAAACAGACCTCAAATCCAGGCCCAGTAGGTCGTTCCGAGTCAAATAAGACTAATTTGGGCCAAAACCGACACCAAAAATAAATTCCGTCTTTTAGCGACCGGGTCAAAACCCGGTCAAAGACGAACCCATCGCGCAAATCAGCCATATTCACTTCTCGAAACTGGCGCCCAAATCAAAATTCAAAAAACAATCAAAGTCAACTCCTTCCTAAAATAACTCGATCCTCTTGATCCACTCGATCGAGTGGATTGACCCACTCGGTCGAGTGGAGCGTCAAAAACCGGGTCAGACCCGTTTGCAAGGGCACTCGATCGAGTGCACTAGGGCCACTCGATCGAGTGACCCTAGGTCGTGGGGTAAAATCTATAAATACCCCCCAACCCCCACTCATTTGGACAGATTTTTTCCATGCACATTTGCCCTACATTTTCACCCTAACCCTCCTATACTCTCCATACTATAATTCTAGCAATACCAAGCCAAAAAATGAGCCATCGTCCCTCGAAAACCGACGAGTCATCCACACTCACGCGCACACACACACCATAACTTGCATACATCCTCGATACTCCGGCGTTCCGTCGCTATTTACGAGTCCATTTCCGAGGTCCTTACTAAGCATGTATGTTGAGGGTGTCGTAAACCCTATCTCTACCTTTTTCCTACTTCGTTTTTTTATTTACATTTTCTCATTTTCATATTGTAATCATGTTAATCTAGTAACACCAACGCTAACACTTTCATATTCGCATCTTTTTGTATCATCTCTTTATTCCTAACATTATTATACCGTGTATATGTACACTAGTATTAAAGTTTGGTTTCAAATACGTTTGACTATGACAATTGCCTAAAGTCCGTCTAATCCCTTTACGAGTAACGACGGAGGTGGCACCCTTTCGAGGAGCGCCGCCCCAATGTACTCAAGGGCATGATGTGATCATGGTCGATCATAGTTGAACGCATTTGATCCCATTTCCAAGATTAATGCGAGATCCTTTGAGGTGAAAACCGACATCACATAATCTGTTAGGATTAGTATCGATGTCGTGACGCGGAGGACCACAATCTCGTCACTAATCAAACATTTTTCAAATCCCATAATAATACATTTTCATAAATTCCGATGACGGTATCATAATCGCATGCAAACACGATTATAGCACCGGAAACCGAATTAAATTCAAATCGTGCAATATTTGTATTTAATTTGGGCCAACTATCGATTTCAACCAAAAAAATAAAACGAGTTGTCACTCGTACAGGGGCTACTCGACCGAGTACGTAGGCTACTCGATCGAGTAGCACCCAAAAAACTGGGCAGTAGCTACGTTTGAGGACGCACTCGACCGAGTCAGGCCATGACTCGATCGAGTGGGTCCTGTAGCCCAGAAAACCGAGAGCTTTAATGCAACATTCGAGCCTCGTCTTTTTACGACTTAGTCGTAACGTCCATAATCAATCACGTAATTCTAATTTTCAAAACTCATGCATATCACGACACTTAAAAACGACTTTGATCGACGGTCTCGCACTATTAATTTTGTGTCAACGACTCTTTAGTCGTGTCCGACATGTGATTAATTTAGACTCCATTTCTCGAGGTGATAAGTCGGGACAAGGCATCAAGGTTCGAGATCGGGTTAGCACCACGCCTAGGTCTCGAACCTCCGTCCTTTGATTAATACGCAATATAATGCGTAATTGATCGAAGTTCGTCCATCCATACAATTTACGGTCTAGTGTATGTTTATTATATACGGGTCCATTTCGAGTCATTTATTCTATTTATCGCTCTTCTTATTTTAGTTTATTATTTCTTTTAATTGTTGTATTGTGAATTCCGGGTTGTATTTCCGCCCGTGTAACTTGTACATTTTATTTATGAACTTTATTTATTTACTTGCTTATCGTCTTATAAATGAACCTCGCATGCTAAATTACTTCGACCATAATTAGATGCATTAAATGGCGTAGCAAACCAATAATTCACATGCTTAGCCTGAAAACATTGTTTGCATATCATTTAGTCGTTTTACTAGCGCGCGTACACGAACACGAACGATGTCTTAGTAGAGGCCGCCATTGTGCGGGCGGGGTTGGGTGTCCTTAGTGGGCTTCCCAACACGTACCCTCACCCCTTACTCAGAACCTTGGTTTCCGGATGTCCGAAATCATTGGCGCATGAGAGTCATTTTATATACGAAAGCCGGTGTTAACGGTATCGATATAATAATGCAAAGGGACGAGCCCCATAAACTCTGAAATCGAAGTGGGCCGTACTTCGTGTATAGTCCACGACAACATAGAGTGGGCTCGAATGGTTCCGAATAACCACAAAATTCGGTGGCGACTCCATTTTGACTTAAATTTCGAACCCGAGAACAATCTTACCACGAGATTCATTCGCCTACCCAAACCCGAGCGTGGCCGCGTCGGGGTGGACCTACGTCATGTCCACATATAGTCACACAGGTGGAAGGATAAGTGATTTTGCTATAGACCTCGCGTGATTAATTATGAAACCAGAAAATAGCGATGAAAATATATTTACATTGGACAAAGTCCATCCTTTACATATAGTACGTCAAACATAAAAACTTTCTAACCCACCAAACATCATTTTTACATAGTACGTTCATCCTAAAGCAAATATTTTATCTCACATAAACACACAAGAGCTTAACGATGGTCTCCGGTACGTGCGCAACAATACATTGTCCAATTATGTGGTCGGTCGTTGTATCTTCCACGACCTTCTTCTTCCCACCGCCCCTTTTACCAACATTCCTCTTTCCACCAACTATTTCGCTGCAACAAAACACACAATCAATCTAAATCACACAACACAACTGAATATGTGACTACAATGACTGTACAACTGCATGATTGTACAGCATAATGAGTGTGACTATACAACTTTAACTGTGTGACTATACAACATAAACTGTGTGATCCTACAACATAATGACTGTGATCCTACAACATAACGAGTATGACTATACAACTTCAACTGTGTGACTATCCAACATAATCTCTGTGACTATACAACTAAATTATACTCGTACTTATTTATACTTCAATCATCATTATCAAAGATGATTACATACACTAATCACTGCAAGAATTTGTGTGATTCTACAATATAATGAGTGTGACTATACAATATAATGAGTGTGACTATACTACCTAAAGTGTGTGACTGCAAAACTGAAACCGTAAAATGGAAAATAAAAGTCATACAGTCAATTATTCTTCAATCATCATTATCAAAGTCACATTCATAATTAGAAAGATGATTATACATACGAATCAGAGCAAATTATTTAAACATTAATTAAATATTCAACTTTCTTTCATCCATATTCAACCTTCATTTTTTTTGTGAATAATGAAGATAAATAATATTATAAATACCAAAGAAAAAGAAGGAATGAAAAATAAAACAAGCATGAGAATGAAGATGATTAATTATTTTAAAGATGCTGTAAAAAGATAAAAATAAATACCTGAAAATCATCGAGGTTCGGAAGTAGGAATTTGACGAACGTGGAAACTTGAACGTAGATAAAAAAAATACCTGAAAAAAGTCACACACTTTAAGTTGTATAGTCACACACTTTAAGTTGTACAGTCACACTTAGTATGTTGCATAGTCACACTCATTATGTTGTAGAATCACGCAGCTGTAGAATACCTTGGGATTAGGGTATCATGCGTTTAACCATCTTCATTTTCACGCTTGTTTTATTTTTCATACCTTTTTTTTTGTATTTATAAAATTATTCATCTTCACTATCCACACAAAAAATGAAAGTTGAATATATATGGATGAATGAACGACTATGACTTTTAAAAAATGAAAATATCTAAACATTCATTAAATATTCAACATCCATTCATCCATATTCAACCTTCATTTTTTTTGGATAATGAAGATGAATAATTTTATAAATACAAAAAAAAAGTATGAAAAATAAAACAAGCATGAAGATGAAGATGATTCAACGAATGATACCTTAATCCTAAGGTATTCTACAGCTTCGTGATTCTACAACATAGCAAGTGTGACTATACAGCATAATGAGTATGACTATACAACTGAATATGTGACTACAATGAGTGTACAGTTGCGTGATTCTACAACATAATGAGTGTGACTATACAGCATAATGAGTGTGACTTTGCAATAATTCTGCAAAAACATTACGCACTAAATGACTTTTTCATCTTCATCTTCATCTTCAAGCTCCATTCATCCCACAAAAAAAGAACAACTTCAACTTCAAACTTCATCTTAAAGATGAAGTTGTTCTTTTTTTTTAGATAATGAAGATGAATAATTTTATAAATACCAAAAAAAAAGATATGAAAAATAAAAAGAAGTTTTAAGAAGATGAAGATGATCGAAGATGAAGATGAAGATGAAGATGAAGCTAAAAAAAATGAAGATGATCAAAGTTTATGCATAAACATACCTTGGTATAATTATCCGTCATGCATGTTGTGTTAAAAAAAGAGTATGATCGGAGTTGTTGACGGAGTATGGTCGGAATTATTAATGGAGCTTATTTGATGGAGTTTTGTTAGGGAGAGATGAATTGAATTAGGGAAATGAATTGAAAAGGAGATGAGGGAAGTAATGAAGAAGGGAGAGTTTGATTGAGGAGAGGATGCTCCCCTCTCTCCACTGCTGCGAAGTGTGATTGAGGGGAGGGTTGCTTCCCTCTCTCCACTGCTGCTTGTCAGTTTGCTGTCTCCTTTCCCTTTTTTTTTTTACACATCATCCATCTAAGTCATCCATTCAACCCAAGATCAAGGGCCAAAAACACAACTTCCCACTTTTCACCAAACTCCCTTGATCCCTTTTCTATATATATATATATAGGGATGGGATCCGGTCCGAACCTTAGTTCGGTCCGAACCGTCCGAACTATATAATAAACAAAAAAAAACGCGCAATTTAAAACATACCTCTTCTTAATGTTCATGACATTCTTCCCCAATTCAAAACCCACGCGATGTAACCCTCAACAATCAAGTCTCAGAATCGACCCTCAACAATCAATCGATTTCTCAAGCAAGTAATCAACAGCGCGATCATCTCATCTCATCACCGATTTGCCGCCATGGATGATTCAGGTATTTCCCAATTCATCTCATCACCGATTTTCCGCCATTTTCATAATCGAGAAATTTCTTGAATATTGATATCGATACTGTTTTTTTTGTAATTGATATCGATATCTTACAGTATTTGATTAATTGTGCATTTGTGCTTAATTCTGAAACTGTTAGTGAGATTTTCCGCCATAATCGAGAAATTTCATATTTGGATGATGTTAGAAGATAGAAAAGCAATTAGTTCTTGCGGCATTCTCGAGTATTTCTGCTTTTTTTTGGTAATTTGATATCGATAAATTATAGTATTTGATTAATTGTGCATTTGTGCTTAATTCTGAAACTGTTAGTGAGATTTTCCGCCATTACAGTTAATTATTCATCTTCCGGTATGAATTCTTAAGAAGTGTAAGAAGAGACTGAAAGTAGTGTAAGTAGAGACTATAGAAGTGTAATTGTCTCATTCTCTTGTAGGTTACACTTTTAAAGGCTCCACTTACACTTTTTGAAGGCTCCACTTACACTTCTTAAGAAGTGTAAGAAGAGACCCCCTTAGGGGGTGTTTGGTTGGAGGTTTAGGAATGGATTGGAGTGGATTCGATACATTCCGGTGTTTGGTTGGAGCATTTAGAAATGGAGTTGAAATCCCAAGGGGTTGTAAATCCCCTCCAAATCCATGGAATCACAATCCCTACCCCAACCCCAAGTTTCCAATTCCATTTTACCTTAATACAATTATAATTCATTCCACCCTTGAACCAAACAACCGTAAACAAGGATGGGTATCTAATTCCAATCTTTCATAGAATCACACCCCGTTCCAATCCATTCCAATGTTTCGTACCAAACGCCCCCTAAAAGTAGTGTAAGTAGAGGCTATAGAGGTGTAATTATCTCATTCTCTTGTAGGTTACACTTTTAAAAGCTCCACTTACACTTTTTGAAGGCTCCACTTACACTTTTTAAGAAGTGTAAGAAGAGACTAAAAGTAGTGTAAGTAGAGGCTATAAAGGTGTAATTATCTCATTCTCATGACAGTAGAAATTGTCCGGGAAGAATCACTAAAAAGTAGTATAATATTCAGGTACTTTCTTTGATTTACTTTCTTTGATTTAAAAAGGTACTCGATTCTTGGACATGGGTAATTAATCTTAATCGGGGACTGAATAATGATCATAAGCACTTTATTCATGATCATGTTTGGATAGATTTATGTGAAGCACTTTATTCATGAGCACAAGCTCTTTTAGTTATAGTAAGTTGGGTCAGGTCTTCCTTCGTTTGTTTCCTTTTTTCTGTTTTGTTTATTTAGGTTAATTATCATGTATGCAATATCAAAATAACCACTTGAAATCATATTGGTAATAACTGCATGCTTTCACCCTCTTATGGACTATTGACTGAGTAATAAGTCATCTATTGGTTTGATGTTTGTGTGGTACTGTAGGTTGTCGACCACTGAGTTCATAAGCTATGGGAATACAACAACCAAGGGGTATGTTTTCATTAAGAATCATTTCAAGCATCATTACTTGTTATAATTATGTTGTTGCTGTGTTATTGGTTTTGTGTTATCTAAGGTTATTCTACTGCGTTAAGGACTTACTACAAGATATCTATGCTGAAATAGCTTACTTTCATTGTTGTTCATTTAGGTTTATTCCCCGAAAGCTTAACCGCTACGCGCATGACTTAGCCAAATCGTCATGTGTAGCCGTTAAGGGCTTGTATTTAGCTGGAAAAAAAAGGTTATTCTACTTGTTTTTACTATATAGAATATAGTCTATTCTTTTATGTTTATATTTAGTTGACACTACTACAGTACTACTCCTTGCTAGTTCCTGGAAATAAATTTGAAGACAGTCAAAGAATATTCCTAAATCCTTGTTTTTGCAGCCTGCATGTTAAGCTGCAAGCTCTTAAACGACAATCTTAATCGGGGACTGAATAATGATGTTTGATGAATATGTAGGGATGGAAGAAGGCATTGAAGATGACATCGAAGCAATTTAAGAAGAAAAAAGAAGTTGATACACAATTCTAAAGTTAGGAGTTGCAATATTTCAACCCTGACAATGGTTTTCATATAATAAGATTTTGTCAACCAAATAATTATTGTGTTGTTTTTTTATTAAACAAAGTTAGTGGAATTAATAGTACATTTGCAACCATCTTTTTTATTTTTGTTTGTTGGCGGTTCCAAAATCGTGTGTTTGGAAAATGTTTTTCTGAAGTTTGTAGCGTTTGACAACTCGTGTGAAGTGTTTTAATTATTTTATATATCAAATTGCGTCAAAATCCTATAAGAATCACATATATTTTTACTTTAAAATGGGATGTACGTATGCACATGTTCTAAATTCCGATGTCATACTCCGTGTTATATACAGTACTCCATTATAAGACCGTCTTTTACCAAAATACAGTAAATTATACGGAGTATAGAGTATAAAGAACATGCCATTTTTGGTAAAGAGTGAATGTGAATGTGAGATGATGACGCACAAAATCTGTATTATGGATATAAGGTAGAGCACCATAGCCAAAACTTCAGAAAGTGTCGTATATTTGATCTTCAGAGAACACGGCTAACACCAACAAAGATCTTGTATCATCTTATGCTTTAAGAAGGTCAACTATCTCTTATACTGATCAACGTATTTTATATCGTATTTTATTGTCCCCCGACAACCGTTTTTGAGCTTTTCTTCTTCCATATTTATTTGATTAATGTCGATTTCTATTAGAAAGTCGATACTGTCGGTCCTCGTGCTATTTTGTAGGTTAAGTGCAATTTTGAGCATATTTTGGAGTAATAACCCGGATAGCCGAGACGAGGACGGAAGACGAGGAAGAAAATGAAAAGCCGAGAGGCGAATGAAGAACTCAGCCACGAGTCCAACAGCACCCACTCGATCGAGTAGTGCTAGGCACTCGATCGAGTGCCTCATTTCCGTACTCAATCTGAAGCATTCACGCATCCACTCGATCGAGTGGCATTGCGTGCACTCGATCGAGTGCGTTACACCCAGACCGCGGATCAGTTTTTATCGTATTAGAATTATGGGCCTGTTTTGTAAGTCCAACTGATTTCTTTTAAATCAGTTGGAGGAGGATTGTCAGACACACTTTTTACTTATCACTTATTCTATTTCCTAGAGACATTACGTTACAGAAGTTTAGGGTAGAAGTCACGTTCATTCCGTTTTTTGGCAAGATTCATCGTATTCCGTTCTTCCTTTTTCAGATCTCAAATTGTTCGGTATCGCTACTTTAATTTTAATTTTAATTTTAATTTCAATTCTCTAGTTTAATTCTTGTCTTAATTCCCTAGTTTAATTCTTGTCTTAATTCGTTCTTAGTTTTCATAGTTATCTGATTTCAGTCTCGTAGTTTAATTTAATCCGCATTCATCATGTTTAATTGCAATTCATATTTTGTTAATTTATTTACAATCATCATGAGTAGCTAAATTTTATTTAGGGTTTAAGGGGATCGATGAGTGTTAATTGGGTTATAGAAAATTGACCTGTCTCTGATTATATGAATTGTCGCCTGAATGTTGTTTTTAATTCTGATTGATTAATTACTGACCAGGATTAATTAGTTAGTATCACAATTAGGACTTTTCGCCGACCGGGTTAAGGACTAATTAGGTCACGATATTTTGGGTAGACTAGCTTAATTCTAGCGACCGCAGGTTAAGTTTAGTTCTAAAGTTTGTAGTAGTACTGACCGGACCTACACCTTAGACAGTTCGATTAGTGACCTGTTAGTTGACTCCCTGACCCGATTGACATTCATTGTGAACCTGAGACCCTAGACCTTTTTATTATTGATTTACCTTATAGCAATTAGTTGATAGTCCACTCAAACAAACAGAAAAACAGTGACCCGTAATCTTTAGTCTAGACCTTAGAACAAGTAATTGAGTCCCGTCTCCTTGTGGTTCGACCCCTACTTCACTATCTAAATTATTTAGTGGACCTTAGGGTATCTTTGATTAGGGATACGACTACCCCTATCATATACCAGGAACAAATACAAAGCATTTACACAAATGGATGAAACTGAAGAGCATCCTTGTCACTAGGGTTGCTATCAATGAAGGTCAACAGATGTTTGGGTGACATCCTTGTCTTCAAAAAATGTGGTCCTAAAATCGGAATATCAACACCATCATCATCAACTTCATCTTCTCTTTTTCTTTTGTTATGTCGAATAGCAAGAACATTCTCCATATCTGGCAAAATTAAGTGTAATTATGAAAAGCATAACGAAAAAGGGTACATATAACTATACTAGACAACTTGGTAATAAATTAAAGAATAATAACAAAGAAGGTGTAAATAGACAGTGATAAAAGTGTAAGTAGACAGTGAAGAAATGTTAGTGCAAGTATAACTCAGTTCTACTCTCCCATATCCACCACAAACGCCAATATCCATTCTCTTACTCAGTAAATCAGTAATACGTTGATAAGTGTGGTTTGTAGTGCCTATTTTGTTGTGTTTTGGTCCCATTTTCCTTGTAGAATCGCTCCTTGGGAGCGGTTTAGGGGCTTCTTATGCTTCCTTTAGTTCGTTTCAGGTTCCCGAGACCGATTTGGAAGAGTTGGAGCGACTCCGACTCGATACATACACATTTTGGAGCCAACGGAGTAGAGGAACGATGACTCGATGCCTTGGAATCGACCCCGAGACCTCGGGATCCAATCCCGAGCCTCCGAGACCCGATCCCGAGTCCCGAGAATCGACGAGAAGCCCATGAGAGGCAAGGAGGGACCAAAGAGCTCTTAAGGGAGGCCTACAAAGACCCATCCCGTTCGGGATGGCCTCATCTCGTTCGGGATGAAGGGAACATGAAGCACGGCTACTGTGAGCCCATCCCGATTGGGAAGGTCCTTCCCGACCGGGAAGGATGGCCCATCCCGATCGGGACCAAGCCTTCCCGACCGGGAAGGGTCAGTTGCAGCCCCGCCTTGTTTCTTTCAATTCCTTTCATTCTTAAACCCTATATATACCCTTCCCTTGTTATGTAAATCTTATGCACTTCATTAGAGACTAAACCCTAGACTACTTTAGGTTAGATTAGATTAGATTAGTGTAGATTATTCGGTAATTAGTAGTTAATCATAGATTAGTCTTGTATTAAGGGAATTCTTCAAGATCTCCATTCAAGCTTGACAAACTTGGATGTTTGTTTTGGGTTTTCTTCATTAATGCAAGTTTTGTTCTTTCTTCTTCCTCTAGTTGGTATACTCCTCTTCCTTTTCCTCTTAATCTTTATTTATGTTATTCAAGTTTCAATCTTTGATTGTAGTCAATAGTTTTCACTAGTTTGTTGATGTTTGTTTTGTTTCTTTGATGATTCCTCTTGTTAGTGTTAATCCTAGATTAGTTATGTTAGAGTAGTGTTCTTGCTAGGGTTATTAAGGTGATTAGGGTGTTAATTGAATGATTAAGGGTTTGTTAGAGATGTTGGTAGAAGATTTGGGTTTCCTCGTGTTTGATGCACATCACATGTTTGTGGAATTGCTTGAATGACTAAGTATGTACGAATGCTTGTTTTTCTTGCCTTTATTTTGTGGGTGTTAGTTTGTTGTGGGTTCGGTCCCCTCACTAAGTTGTGAGAGCCCGGTGAGGACGATCCCTAGGCCGGTCTAAGTAGCGAGAGCCCGGATTCGACCTAGGACCATAGCGCACTAGAACCCCGTTTGTCGTGTGTGTCGCCGAGATGGGTTCTAGGTGGAACCTCTAGGTGAGTCTAAGTTGCGAGAGCCCGGACCAACCTAGATTACCCTACTACCTCCTTCACTCTAGTTCTCCCTTGACCATTCCGTTACCCCTTTGACCCCGACCTAATCCTAGCCCGTTTTCCTTAGTTGATCTCCTTAGTCTTAGTCTAGCCTTCTCCCCTCCTTGCATTCTATAGTTTAGCTTACCTCGTTGACTTAGTCTAGTATTTGGGCCGACCTAGTCTAGACGCCTCTTACCGTCCCCGTGGATTCGACCCGACTTACCCTATCTACCCTAGTTAGGTTAGCCGGTTATATTATTGACGATTGGGACGTGACGAATCCCTACCATCAATTTGGCGCCGTTGCCGGGACGGTGCTAGTTTAGACTTTGTTTACCTAGTTACTTGACTTTGTCTTTGTGTTTGTGTTTTCTTTTTTCTTTTTTTTTTTCTTTTGGTTACTTTGCTTCTTGTGTGTGTGAAGTTTATTTCTCTCTTGTCTAGTGCCCAAAAAGCACTAGGCTTCTCACGTTTGTTCTTAGTCTACAGTTTGTGCTTAGAGGTGGTGATTATCTTCTTCTTGCAACTCAGAGCCGCTTAAACGGACGGTTGCTAGGATGAGTGGTTTCCAACCGGGTACGGACTACGATTTTCGAGCAAGCATGGTGTTTGATCTAAACTCCACACACTCGGGAGCCGATATGAGCTACCACTATTCTTCCATGAACCAAGGGTATGACATGACGTCCTCCTACCACTATCAAGCTTCTTGGGGTGATTCTAGTGGGTATGAACTTCAAGGCTATGAAAACGGCTACCAACAAGTGAACGATTACCAATCCTACGATCATGGTGACTATTACTCGAGTTATGATTGTGACCCCACCATGTACACTCAAGATTCACCTTGTGGAAGCCAATACCCCCAAGACCCACCATATTACCCTACACCCCAACCACAATATGAACCCCATGACCCACAATACTACCAATCACCCCAACCTCACTACCAACAATATGATGCCCCACCCTTTGGGCATCATCAAGATTATCAAGGAGCTTTACAAGACTCCAATGACCACCAAATGCCGAGCTTGGAGTTTCATCAATCGATACTTCAAATGCAAAGGAGCCTTCAAGAAACGGCCATTCAATTGCGAAAACAACAAGAGGAATTGATGGCCCAAATGCGAAGGGCAAACGAGGCGAGGAATGCTCATTTAAATGCATTAGCGGTTCAAACCGTAATGTCTATATCCCGAGCATCACATTTAGATGGAGGGTGCCCACTTGAGAGAGAGGAGCAACCTAATCACGAAGCCGCCGATGTAGTTCCCTTTGAGAGAGAGATTTGCTTTGAAGAACCTCAATCGTCTACCCAAAAAGAGACGAATGAGGAGATGACTCTTGGTGAAGGCATCGTTGGTGAAGAATTGGAGGAGGATAGTGAGTGGGATGGTTTGGTGGAGTTTGTAGATTTGTTGGGTGAAATTGTTAGCCTCGAGTTGCCCTTGTGCGATAATTTGGACAAGCATCAAGAGCCCCTTGCTAGTACACCGAGAGATGACTTGGAAGAGATTGAAACCGCCGGTAGAAGTTTCGATTCTCCTCTCCAAGATGATGTGGGGCCGAGTGATGAGGATGGGGAACCACAACTTGAGGTAAGTGTGGGGGTGTGCATTGAGGAGATGAGGCCAAAACCGCTTTTTGTGCCTTGTTTCTTGGAGATGAAGCTTGCTTGTGATTGGAGGCGATGCCTAGGGAGGAAGAGATCGGTGGAGCTCGTAGGATGGATAGACCCCGGAGACACCTTTGAAGATGATGTCGGGTCTTGGGATTCCTACTTCTTACCTCCTCCTTGGAGGCCGTGGAGGTCGGTTAAGCTCGAGCGCTTCATGGGCCTTCACTATGATGTCGGTAGCGCGTTCGACTTGCTCCTCCATGCCCTTGAGGGCTACGGCTGAAGAAGAATCCACCATCCTAGGTTTGACGGAGTTCCTAAAAGAACCGTCATGTTGTATATTCCCCTCCTCTCTTCTTTAGAATTCTTGTGCTTGTATTTGTGATTTTTGTTTCTAGGACTCCTTTATTTTTGTGGGATTCTTGTAATTGATTTAGTATTTTGATGAGCGATGTGAGGGAGTGAATTTGATGTGTACTTTGAGTTTATTATGCTAGGTGAAGTGAAGGTGACTCCTTGAAAGGAGTAGTTGATGATGGAGTTTGGTTTGCGAGCGAGGAAGTCGGTTTTTGAAGCTTATGATAAGCTTTTGGGCTTGGGGAAGCAAAGAAGACTCATCCCGACTGGGAAGAGGGTTTCCCGGCCGGGAAGGATGAGGAATCCCGACCGGGAAGGAGCCATCCCGATCGGGATGAAGGTGCAGAAATTCGGACTCACTGAAGTGTGTTCCCGACCGGGACGAGGGCTTCCCGATCGAAAAGGGTTTATCAACCCGATCGGGACCATCCATCCCGACCGGGATGGTCCCCTTTGACTCCACCCATCCATTATACCCCCTCCCAACCTCCCTACTCCTCCTTACTCCTATCATATGACCCGTACACCTCACTTTACACACCGAGATCCACATCAAATCACACCCCCTACCATTACTACCCCAACCATGCGGTTTTATCAAGCTTGAAGGAGGATGACAACGAAAACAACAAGCAAAGCGCCTATATTGATCTTTGAGACGATGGAGCAAGTGAGTTGCTAACCGGTCGGTACGGCAACTATCCTTTCTTTTCCGTCTTTTATTGCTTGTTTTTCTCTTGTTTGCCCCCTTCCCCTTGAGTCATGGTACCTTGGTAGCCTTCGAGGCCTCGGTAGTTGTTGCTCCCGACTCTCGATGATGTGACTACATCGAGAGTCATTTCAAAATCCAAATTTTTACAAGTCTTTCACTTTCTTTTTTGAGGATTTAGGCGGAATCCGGGCTAGGTGACTTGATTGCACCTAGCCCTCCTCTCCCATTTCCTTTTATTTCCTTCTTTTTATTTTCTTCCCCCATCCATATATTTTCTTGTCTCGGCCCATGGTGACTGACTACACCCCGGCCGGACACCTTCTACCTTTTCTTCACTTTATGTTTGTTTTTTTAGCTTTATTTTCGTAGTTTCTTTTCTTTTTCTTTCTTTTGTCTCTCCGCACCCTACGATCGAGCATGAGGACATGGCTCGATTTAAGTGTGGGGGAGCGATATTCTAGTATAGTTAGTTTTATTTTCTTAGTTTTTCGAAAAAATCTTAAAATCCCTAAAAATTTGAAAACTTTTCACAAAAAATCAAAAAGATTTTCTCTTTTGCGTTTTCATTTTGTGTCTTTGTGTCGTATATTTGTTTGTGTGCGTGTTTTGCCTCCCTTTTTCCTTAAAGGTCGCTTATTCACCGCTAGCTTTGGAGAGATTTCAAGACACCCGGTAACATCTTTTCAACCCTTTTTCTTCTTTGTTTCTTGTGGAGTTTGGAGGAGATATGTGTTGTGGTGTGCTCGGGTGGAGCTTTGTAAAGTTTTTGGATGATTGGTTGCTCATTTGGAAGTTCAGGGTGGTGTGTGTTTTGTATGTGTTCGTTTTGTTTTGTTCTTGTTTTGTTGCTTTTGCTTCTTTTTCTTTCGTTCGTTTTCGTCGTGTCTTTATTTTGTGTTGTGTTGTGTTGTGTGTAAACCGTTTTCGAAAACCCGGTTTAGAGGCTAGTGTGTGAGTGTCTATTTTCCCTTCCTAGTAGTGTAAATCGAGTCTTGGACTTTAATCTAGTAGAATGACCCTAAATCAATGAGTTCGTTGGTCCTTTACCTTGAGTCTACCTAGCTTACTAGGAATTTACTACGGGATTTGCATTTTGACCATTATGACCACCCACGGTGTGAAAAGGCCTTGGTTACCGAGTCTCGTCCCTTAGGTGACCGTGTTTAGGATTGTTTGATTAGTCCAAGTTCTCCACTTTTGTGGGTTTGAAGGGAAGGACGCTCCCCGACTTACCCATTACCCTACCTCCTACACATATCCACACAATAAAATGCAATTTGATGAATTCTCTCTTTCTTGATTACACAATGAAATGCCAAAGAAAGCCAAATCAAGCCAAAAGGGCAAAGAAAAGAAAAAAAAAGAATGAAAATGAAAGAAAGAAAAGAATGAAGAAAAAGAAAAGGCACAAAAGACAAAAAGAAAATAGAAAAGAAGAAAAAGAAATGGCATGGCAACAAACAAAGCAAAATGTCAACAAGAAAGATAAATGCCAAAAGAAAACCCGTCTCACAAAAAGAAATCCCCACAAAAATAAGCCTTTTTCCGACTTTTGCCGTGAAGAGCCTACCAAAGGACCGAGTCCCGAGGAAGGATGATAGCGGCATTTGTCGGTCTTCCCTCATTTTGCTTTATTTCCACCTTTTTACTTGGACTAGTTAGGCGGTTTTGGACACGGGACGACCCTCTTGGCTCACGCTAAAGGGGGCGGGGTCTCACATACCTACAGTGTCAACTAACACCGTGGTTCCTCACTTTTCCACTCCGCCGATCGTCCCGTAGTACGTTTTTAGAAAGTTAGGAGGACCTAGGTAAGTTACCAACGTTTTTGTTGCTTTATCGTCATACTATTAGGGTTTAGTCCACCTTGGTTTGTATTGCTAGCTCGGGAACGTTGTCGCTTACCTCGAGTCCTAAACCGGTGTTTCATTCACCGTTTTTAGAGGGAAGCGGTATTTCTTTTGTTTTGGGTGCAACCGATTATGTGTTTGTTTGTGTGTTTGTTTGTTTATGTGTTTTGTGTCCGGTTGCATCCACAGTTTTGTCACAAGACCCAACTTGCCTTGCGGAGTGCACTTCTCCTCTAAGTGTACTCGCGTGAGTTGAAGGGGCGTAGGGTGCGCTAACACCCACTCGGTTAGTTTAGTATTAGTATGTGCTTACTCGAGGGCGAGTAAGGGTTAAGTGTGGGGGAGTTGATAAGTGTGGTTTGTAGTGCCTATTTTGTTGTGTTTTGGTCCCATTTTCCTTGTAGAATCGCTCCTTGGGAGCGGTTTAGGGGCTTCTTATGCTTCCTTTAGTTCGTTTCAGGTTCCCGAGACCGATTTGGAAGAGTTGGAGCGACTCCGACTCGATACATACACATTTTGGAGCCAACGGAGTAGAGGAACGATGACTCGATGCCTTGGAATCGACCCCGAGACCTCGGGATCCAATCCCGAGCCTCCGAGACCCGATCCCGAGTCCCGAGAATCGACGAGAAGCCCATGAGAGGCAAGGAGGGACCAAAGAGCTCTTAAGGGAGGCCTACAAAGACCCATCCCGTTCGGGATGGCCTCATCTCGTTCGGGATGAAGGGAACATGAAGCACGGCTACTGTGAGCCCATCCCGATCGGGAAGGTCCTTCCCGACCGGGAAGGATGGCCCATCCCGATCGGGACCAAGCCTTCCCGACCGGGAAGGGTCAGTTGCAGCCCCGCCTTGTTTCTTTCAATTCCTTTCATTCTTAAACCCTATATATACCCTTCCCTTGTTATGTAAATCTTATGCACTTCATTAGAGACTAAACCCTAGACTACTTTAGGTTAGATTAGATTAGATTAGTGTAGATTATTCGGTAATTAGTAGTTAATCATAGATTAGTCTTGTATTAAGGGAATTCTTCAAGATCTCCATTCAAGCTTGACAAACTTGGATGTTTGTTTTGGGTTTTCTTCATTAATGCAAGTTTTGTTCTTTCTTCTTCCTCTAGTTGGTATACTCCTCTTCCTTTTCCTCTTAATCTTTATTTATGTTATTCAAGTTTCAATCTTTGATTGTAGTCAATAGTTTTCACTAGTTTGTTGATGTTTGTTTTGTTTCTTTGATGATTCCTCTTGTTAGTGTTAATCCTAGATTAGTTATGTTAGAGTAGTGTTCTTGCTAGGGTTAGTAAGGTGATTAGGGTGTTAATTGAATGATTAAGGGTTTGTTAGAGATGTTGGTGGAAGATTTGGGTTTCCTCGTGTTTGATGCACATCACATGTTTGTGGAATTGCTTGAATGACTAAGTATGTACGAATGCTTGTTTTTCTTGCCTTTATTTTGTGGGTGTTAGTTTGTTGTGGGTTCGGTCCCCTCACTAAGTTGTGAGAGCCCGGTGAGGACGATCCCTAGGCCGGTCTAAGTAGCGAGAGCCCGGATTCGACCTAGGACCATAGCGCACTAGAACCCCGTTTGTCGTGTGTGTCGCCGAGATGGGTTCTAGGTGGAACCTCTAGGTGAGTCTAAGTTGCGAGAGCCCGGACCAACCTAGATTACCCTACTACCTCCTTCACTCTAGTTCTCCCTTGACCATTCCGTTACCCCTTTGACCCCGACCTAATCCTAGCCCGTTTTCCTTAGTTGATCTCCTTAGTCTTAGTCTAGCCTTCTCCCCTCCTTGCATTCTATAGTTTAGCTTACCTCGTTGACTTAGTCTAGTATTTGGGCCGACCTAGTCTAGACGCCTCTTACCGTCCCCGTGGATTCGACCCGACTTACCCTATCTACCCTAGTTAGGTTAGCCGGTTATATTATTGACGATTGGGACGTGACGAATCCCTACCATCAATTTGGCGCCGTTGCCGGGACGGTGCTAGTTTAGACTTTGTTTACCTAGTTACTTGACTTTGTCTTTGTGTTTGTGTTTTCTTTTTTCTTTTTTTTTTTCTTTTGGTTACTTTGCTTCTTGTGTGTGTGAAGTTTATTTCTCTCTTGTCTAGTGCCCAAAAAGCACTAGGCTTCTCATGTTGGTTCTTAGTCTACAGTTTGTGCTTAGAGGTGGTGATTATCTTCTTCTTGCAACTCAGAGCCGCTTAAACGGACGGTTGCTAGGATGAGTGGTTTCCAACCGGGTACGGACTACGATTTTCGAGCAAGCATGGGGTTTGATCTAAACTCCACACACTCGGGAGCCGATATGAGCTACCACTATTCTTCCATGAACCAAGGGTATGACATGACGTCCTCCTACCACTATCAAGCTTCTTGGGGTGATTCTAGTGGGTATGAACTTCAAGGCTATGAAAACGGCTACCAACAAGTGAACGATTACCAATCCTACGATCATGGTGACTATTACTCGAGTTATGATTGTGACCCCACCATGTACACTCAAGATTCACCTTGTGGAAGCCAATACCCCCAAGACCCACCATATTACCCTACACCCCAACCACAATATGAACCCCATGACCCACAATACTACCAATCACCCCAACCTCACTACCAACAATATGATGCCCCACCCTTTGGGCATCATCAAGATTATCAAGGAGCTTTACAAGACTCCAATGACCACCAAATGCCGAGCTTGGAGTTTCATCAATCGATACTTCAAATGCAAAGGAGCCTTCAAGAAACGGCCATTCAATTGCGAAAACAACAAGAGGAATTGATGGCCCAAATGCGAAGGGCAAACGAGGCGAGGAATGCTCATTTAAATGCATTAGCGGTTCAAACCGTAATGTCTATATCCCGAGCATCACATTTAGATGGAGGGTGCCCACTTGAGAGAGAGGAGCAACCTAATCACGAAGCCGCCGATGTAGTTCCCTTTGAGAGAGAGATTTGCTTTGAAGAACCTCAATCGTCTACCCAAAAAGAGACGAATGAGGAGATGACTCTTGGTGAAGGCATCGTTGGTGAAGAATTGGAGGAGGATAGTGAGTGGGATGGTTTGGTGGAGTTTGTAGAGTTGTTGGGTGAAATTGTTAGCCTCGAGTTGCCCTTGTGCGATAATTTGGACAAGCATCAAGAGCCCCTTGCTAGTACACCGAGAGATGACTTGGAAGAGATTGAAACCGCCGGTAGAAGTTTCGATTCTCCTCTCCAAGATGATGTGGGGCCGAGTGATGAGGATGGGGAACCACAACTTGAGGTAAGTGTGGGGGTGTGCATTGAGGAGATGAGGCCAAAACCGCTTTTTGTGCCTTGTTTCTTGGAGATGAAGCTTGCTTGTGATTGGAGGCGATGCCTAGGGAGGAAGAGATCGGTGGAGCTCGTAGGATGGATAGACCCCGGAGACACCTTTGAAGATGATGTCGGGTCTTGGGATTCCTACTTCTTGCCTCCTCCTTGGAGGCCGTGGAGGTCGGTTAAGCTCGAGCGCTTCATGGGCCTTCACTATGATGTCGGTAGCGCGTTCGACTTGCTCCTCCATGCCCTTGAGGGCTACGGTTGAAGAAGAATCCACCATCCTAGGTTTGACGGAGTTCCTAAAAGAACCGTCATGTTGTATATTCCCCTCCTCTCTTCTTTAGAATTCTTGTGCTTGTATTTGTGATTTTTGTTTCTAGGACTCCTTTATTTTTGTGGGATTCTTGTAATTGATTTAGTATTTTGATGAGCGATGTGAGGGAGTGAATTTGATGTGTACTTTGAGTTTATTATGCTAGGTGAAGTGAAGGTGACTCCTTGAAAGGAGTAGTTGATGATGGAGTTTGGTTTGCGAGCGAGGAAGTCGGTTTTTGAAGCTTATGATAAGCTTTTGGGCTTGGGGAAGCAAAGAAGACTCATCCCGACTGGGAAGAGGGCTTCCAGACCGGGAAGGATGAGGAATCCCAACCGGGAAGGAGCCATCCCGATCGGGATGAAGGTGCAGAAATTCGGACTCACTGAAGTGTGTTCCCGACCGGGACGAGGGCTTCCCGATCGAAAAGGTTTTATCAACCCGATCGGGACCATCCATCCCGACCGGGATGGTCCCCTTTAACTCCACCCATCCATTATACCCCCTCCCAACCTCCCTATTCCTCCTTACTCCTATCATATGACCCGTACACCTCACTTTACACACCAAGATCCACATCAAATCCCACCCCCTACCATTACTACCCCAACCATGCGGTTTTATCAAGCTTGAAGGAGGATGACAACGAAAACAACAAGCAAAGCGCCTATATTGATCTTTGAGACGATGGAGCAAGTGAGTTGCTAACCGGTCGGTACGGCAACTATCCTTTCTTTTCCGTCTTTTATTGCTTGTTTTTCTCTTGTTTGCCCCCTTCCCCTTGAGTCATGGTACCTTGGTAGCCTTCGAGGCCTCGGTAGTTGTTGCTCCCGACTCTCGATGATGTGACTACATCGAGAGTCATTTCAAAATCCAAATTTTTACAAGTCTTTCACTTTCTTTTTTGAGGATTTAGGCGGAATCCGGGCTAGGTGACTTGATTGCACCTAGCCCTCCTCTCCCATTTCCTTTTATTTCCTTCTTTTTATTTTCTTCCCCCATCCATATCTTTTCTTGTCTCGGCCCATGGTGACTGACTACACCCCGGCCGGACACCTTCTACCTTTTCTTCACTTTATGTTTGTTTTTTTAGCTTTATTTTCGTAGTTTCTTTTCTTTTTCTTTCTTTTGTCTCTCCGCACCCTACGATCGAGCATGAGGACATGGCTCGATTTAAGTGTAGGGGAGCGATATTCTAGTATAGTTAGTTTTATTTTCTTAGTTTTTCGAAAAAATCTTAAAATCCCTAAAAATTTGAAAACTTTTCACAAAAAATCAAAAAGATTTTCTCTTTTGCGTTTTCATTTTGTGTCTTTGTGTCGTATATTTGTTTGTGTGCGTGTTTTGCCTCCCTTTTTCCTTAAAGGTCGCTTATTCACCGCTAGCTTTGGAGAGATTTCAAGACACCCGGTAACATCTTTTCAACCCTTTTTCCTCTTTGTTTCTTGTGGAGTTTGGAGGAGATATGTGTTGTGGTGTGCTCGGGTGGAGCTTTGTAAAGTTTTTGGATGATTGGTTGCTCATTTGGAAGTTCAGGGTGGTGTGTGTTTTGTATGTGTTCGTTTTGTTTTGTTCTTGTTTTGTTGCTTTTGCTTCTTTTTCTTTCGTTCGTTTTCGTCGTGTCTTTATTTTGTGTTGTGTTGTGTTGTGTGTAAACCGTTTTCGAAAACCCGGTTTAGAGGCTAGTGTGTGAGTGTCTATTTTCCCTTCCTAGTAGTGTAAATCGAGTCTTGGACTTTAATCTAGTAGAATGACCCTAAATCAATGAGTTCGTTGGTCCTTTACCTTGAGTCTACCTAGCTTACTAGGAATTTACTACGGGATTTGCATTTTGACCATTATGACCACCCACGGTGTGAAAAGGCCTTGGTTACCGAGTCTCGTCCCTTAGGTGACCGTGTTTAGGATTGTTTGATTAGTCCAAGTTCTCCACTTTTGTGGGTTTGAAGGGAAGGACGCTCCCCGACTTACCCATTACCCTACCTCCTACACATATCCACACAATAAAATGCAATTTGATGAATTCTCTCTTTCTTGATTACACAATGAAATGCCAAAGAAAGCCAAATCAAGCCAAAAGGGCAAAGAAAAGAAAAAAAAAAGAATGAAAATGAAAGAAAGAAAAGAATGAAGAAAAAGAAAAGGCACAAAAGCCAAAAAGAAAATAGAAAAGAAGAAAAAGAAATGGCATGGCAACAAACAAAGCAAAATGTCAACAAGAAAGATAAATGCCAAAAGAAAACCCGTCTCACAAAAAGAAATCCCCACAAAAATAAGCCTTTTTCCGACTTTTGCCGTGAAGAGCCTACCAAAGGACCGAGTCCCGAGGAAGGATGATAGCGGCATTTGTCGGTCTTCCCTCATTTTGCTTTATTTCCACCTTTTTACTTGGACTAGTTAGGCGGTTTTGGACACGGAACGACCCTCTTGGCTCACGCTAAAGGGGGCGGGGTCTCACTTACCTACAGTGTCAACTAACACCGTGGTTCCTCACTTTTCCACTCCGCCGATCGTCCCGTAGTACGTTTTTAGAAAGTTAGAAGGACCTAGGTAAGTTACCAACGTTTTTGTTGCTTTATCGTCATACTATTAGGGTTTAGTCCACCTTGGTTTGTATTGCTAGCTCGGGAACGTTGTCGCTTACCTCGAGTCCTAAACCGGTGTTTAATTCACCGTTTTTAGAGGGAAGCGGTATTTCTTTTGTTTTGGGTGCAACCGATTATGTGTTTGTTTGTGTGTTTGTTTGTTTATGTGTTTTGTGTCCGGTTGCATCCACAGTTTTGTCACAAGACCCAACTTGCCTTGCGGAGTGCACTTCTCCTCTAAGTGTACTCGCGTGAGTTGAAGGGGCGTAGGGTGCGCTAATACCCACTCGGTTAGTTTAGTATTAGTATGTGCTTACTCGAGGGCGAGTAAGGGTTAAGTGTGGGGGAGTTGATAAGTGTGGTTTGTAGTGCCTATTTTGTTGTGTTTTGGTCCCATTTTCCTTGTAGAATCGCTCCTTGGGAGCGGTTTAGGGGCTTCTTATGCTTCCTTTAGTTCGTTTCAGGTTCCCGAGACCGATTTGGAAGAGTTGGAGCGACTCCGACTCGATACATACACATTTTGGAGCCAACGGAGTAGAGGAACGATGACTCGATGCCTTGGAATCGACCCCGAGACCTCGGGATCCAATCCCGAGCCTCCGAGACCCGATCCCGAGTCCCGAGAATCGACGAGAAGCCCATGAGAGGCAAGGAGGGACCAAAGAGCTCTTAAGGGAGGCCTACAAAGACCCATCCCGTTCGGGATGGCCTCATCTCGTTCGGGATGAAGGGAACATGAAGCACGGCTACTGTGAGCCCATCCCGATCGGGAAGGTCCTTCCCGACCGGGAAGGATGGCCCATCCCGATCGGGACCAAGCCTTCCCGACCGGGAAGGGTCAGTTGCAGCCCCGCCTTGTTTCTTTCAATTCCTTTCATTCTTAAACCCTATATATACCCTTCCCTTGTTATGTAAATCTTATGCACTTCATTAGAGACTAAACCCTAGACTACTTTAGGTTAGATTAGATTAGATTAGTGTAGATTATTCGATAATTAGTAGTTAATCATAGATTAGTCTTCTATTAAGGGAATTCTTCAAGATCTCCATTCAAGCTTGACAAACTTGGATGTTTGTTTTGGGTTTTCTTCATTAATGCAAGTTTTGTTCTTTCTTCTTCCTCTAGTTGGTATACTCCTCTTCCTTTTCCTCTTAATCTTTATTTATGTTATTCAAGTTTCAATCTTTGATTGTAGTCAATAGTTTTCACTAGTTTGTTGATGTTTGTTTTGTTTTTTTGATGATTCCTCTTGTTAGTGTTAATCCTAGATTAGTTATGTTAGAGTAGTGTTCTTGCTAGGGTTAGTAAGGCGATTAGGGTGTTAATTGAATGATTAAGGGTTTGTTAGAGATGTTGGTGGAAGATTTGGGTTTCCTCGTGTTTGATGCACATCACATGTTTGTGGAATTGCTTGAATGACTAAGTATGTACGAATGCTTGTTTTTCTTGCCTTTATTTTGTGGGTGTTAGTTTGTTGTGGGTTCGGTCCCCTCACTAAGTTGCGAGAGCCCGGTGAGGACGATCCCTAGGCCGGTCTAAGTAGCGAGAGCCCGTATTCGACCTAGGACCATAGCGCACTAGAACCCCGTTTGGCGTGTGTGTCGCCGAGATGGGTTCTAGGTGGAACCTCTAGGTGAGTCTAAGTTGTGAGAGCCCGGACCAACCTAGATTACCCTACTACCTCCTTCACTCTAGTTCTCCCTTGACCATTCTGTTACCCCTTTGACCCCGACCTAATCCTAGCCCGTTTTCCTTAGTTGATCTCCTTAGTCTTAGTCTAGCCTTCTCCCCTCCTTGCATTCTATAGTTTAGCTTAGCTCGTTGACTTAGTCTAGTATTTGGGCCGACCTAGTCTAGACGCCTCTTACCGTCCCCGTGGATTCGACCCGACTTACCCTATCTACCCTAGTTAGGTTAGCCGGTTATATTATTGACGGTTGGGACGTGACGAATCCCTACCATCATACGTCTTTTGAGACACGGTCTTATAACATCACACAAGAACCCCAGTAAACATAAACAAGTTCATCTATCATAAACAATCGATGCAAACAATTCAATTGTTTTCTATTGTTCATCGAATGTAAATTTTATTGATAACAACATAAACTATTCATTTATACAAATTCATCTTAAAAACAATATTCACATGTTTTCTACATTATATACAAAAATTCTCCAATTCTACTCCGGTTCAGTACAATCAACTTCAATACCGTCAAGCAGTCCCAGAGATGGCCTAGTAGACTACTTTGGCTTCAACTAACGCAGCGAACTTATGTCAATTACAATATATGACATAGGTAAAATAATGAAAGAACGGATCAGAAATATGCATGCTTAATAAGTACAAATGAGAATTCACCTTAGTTTATGCATAGTCTCTACTAATCGAACTTGGTTAGAAGTACCTGACATAGACGTATTACCTCCAGAACATGAAAATCGTCATAATCAACGTTGACAAACCCTAAAATTAACCGATTAAACCAGCGACGATCAAACACCAGCAGAATTGAAATATGACAGTCACAATTCTTCTAATAATTCATGAATACACCTCCAGACCATGAAAAATTCCGTTGCTAGAAGCGGAATTGACTGGAAAATCGCCATGATCAAAATCAGAAACCTAAAATCAACTGATTATACCAGCAATAAACAAACGCTAACGAAATAATCATACGCAGCAGCAATAGATGAACAACAACAGCAGTAGAAATACAAAACAGGTGAAATAGATGAAATTAAACTAATCATTGATTTAAATCGATTAAGCTAACCCTAAATACAAACAGATTCAACATACAAACAGATTCAACATAAGAAATCGATTTAGGAATTGAAAAAATGGAGTAGCACGAAATTGATTTACCTGATGAATTGGGGGTTTTTCAGTGAGGATGAGAATGTTGAACTTGTGTTAGGAGCGAATTGGGGAAGAACAACCGAATTGGGGATGAAAAACGAGCGAGTAGAGGGGAAGAACGAAGAACGAGCGAGTTGGGGGAAGAACGAAGAACGAGCGAACTGGGGATGAAGATGAATCGAATTGGGGCAGTTGGTTTTGAAATTGCGTGGGTTTAACGTTTTTTTTCTTTCCTATTATATATAGTTCGGACGGTTCGGATCGAACTTATGGTTCGGACCGGATCCTAAATATATATATATATATATATATATATATATATATATATATATATATATATATATATATATATATATAGAAATTGCATCAGGTGAGTCGGTCTTCTTTAAATGAGTCCGTCCCGCAAATCACAGCCACATGATCAAATCAGATGAATGGCTTAGATTCAATCTCAGCGTCAGCTTCATCGTATATAATCTTGTAGGGTTACAACCCTTAAACCCAAGGACCTGTTACGAGTATTAACCGAAAAGATAAAAGTAGAGGGATAACAATTATACCTTATTTGCAGCGGAACAACGTATTAATAAGAACTATAAGAAACCCAGAAATATATATAATCTCCACGGACGGAATAAATAATCTTCACGGACAGAATAAATAATTCCCACGGACAGAATAAAGCACCCCAAATGTGATGCCTCCTTTGGTATCCACACGGGTACAGAACTGCGACGTATATGCTAGTATAAAAGTACGTGAGACCGTCTCACAACTTCTCTCTATATCTCTCTTATAACTATTTATAAGAAGAATACTCCGTATATATATTATGAGTCAATACTCTTAATTCCATATCTTGGTTCATCATATGAACCTCCTTATATAAGAGATGAGAAGGTAGAATTAGGTTATTTCCATAACTCTAATTACCATAATTAGATTATTAGTATAACTCTAATTACCATAACCCGACAACGCAGCTGGGTCCGTATTATTACTGACCCGATATATTTAATATACCGTTATATTAATAATATCCCGTACATATTGTGTGTGACCCAATGGGCCCACTTAAGACTACCAGACACGTAACTCATTTACATGTAAATCCGGCATCGACCTCTAGCAAGGCATATCGGACACATAGACTTAAGCGGGTTAATTCGTAGGACAGTGGACATAACTCCTTCAGTCTCCCACTTGTACATGTCCTCTCAAGAACGGCGTTAAGTCTCTTTGCTACTATTGTCTCCAATTGAGAAAGAGGTAAGAAGAAGTGTCATCCTCACATGTCTCAATCTTTTACTCGAATCTTTGAGTTGACTTGTTAAAAGAGCAGATAGATGACAATCATCCTATCTGAGCGCGGCCACGCATTTGCACAAGTCACACTCTTCGAGTGGCCAAGAAACAATAAATTCCTTTCAATAAAGGAAGAGCAAATACCCTCTTGTCTAACCACATACTATCACATGTTCCATGCATGCCCAATAACCATCCATAGCCCCCTTTCACAGCTGACGAGGAATAGTATCAAAGCATACACATCACATGTATAGAATAGTCAAATACTCAGGTCTAAAGACCGTACAAGTTCATAACTTGCAAAGAACTTTACTGACACTAAGCGAAATCTTAGTAAAATCTTTTTCGACGGGTCTGTCTAATGCATGTTCTTAACATACACCCGTGTGCCTGGTTTAGTATCCCAACCAACTCACACACCAACTCACACACCAGTCATTTAAGGGTGTTCAAATGTCCCAACACAATACCCTGACTAGAGACAAAATAATTACATCATCCAAATAGAGTTCCAAGACTAAGTCACGTACTTAGTGATCTATTTCATCAATGTAAATTATTTAGGGACAAAACTCGGTTACATTAACCAAATGACAATATGTCATAAATATATCAATTATCAAAATAACTCCCACTAAACTAAACACCTCTAAAAGTACTAAGACCACTCGCCCATGCGTCTTATACCGATCATAACCAATATGATCTTCATGTAGAGAAGGTCTCAGGACATACAACATTTGTATCGGTTATTTACAAGCATATGACCAATCTACCTTCTCTCAATTAAGGCAAACTGTTAGTTTCATAAGCAACAAATTGCTTTATAAACTTTAAAGTTGAGTGTGTGCTTGATTGTAATCAAACGACTATTTGCTTCAAAAGCAATAGAACACTAACTTTAGTTATAATATTAGTCATAAAGTTGTCCTTTGGAACCGTTCCAACACACAACTTCTTATCCAAAACAAAATTTACTGAGATTACAATCTCACGTCATCTTTGTCTATTTGGAAATATGAATCGTTGTAACTTGTTTACAATAATTCGCTTATCACATCATGCGCATCTCTTAATTAATTCCCTTTTGCTTCTTAAGCGCAAAGAATTAATTCTTAGATAGCATTCTAGTGGCACTCACCGGATTAGTATCTGCTCGTCATACGAGCACATAATAAACACATTTCTTACAAAGTCTCATAGACTAAAGCAACCAAATGTCGTTTAGTTAGAGAAGTATGTCATTTACATACCAAATCATAAAGATAAATACACTCCCACTAGCCTCTTGTACACACTGTCTTTCTTCGTCTCAAAGGAAAACAAACATCTTTGAATTACCACATTAAGAACGAAGATACTACTCCATAATACTTGCTCCAATCAAATTGGATCATTCACATTTGTTTAGCAATTTTGATAATATGAAATTCATACGATATGTCGCACACACATCATATTGCATCTCTTTCAAGAAATGTATTTTACACATATATGTCCAAAACTCATCAAATGAGTGATGACAATCAAAATGCTAAATCAATCTTAATAGACTTAAGCATAATGTTGTAAAAAGGTTTTTCCATAGTCATTACTATGAGATCAATCCTTAACTACCAATTATGCTACATAGATACTCTTATATCAATCCACATCATCTTTATATTGAAGACTATTCTTCACTATAAGACCCATTTAACCAAAGTCTATACTTGGTAATTATGATATATGAAATCTATTAAATTTTATGTGACTTTTGGAGTCTTTGCCCATTATTGTTTCATCATAGATCAAACCTATGTAGGGTAATATTTTGCAGGTAAGATGATCATGAGTTTTCATGGATGCATTAATATCCTCTTCAACAGTTGTAGAGAATTCCTGTTAATCTTGAACAATTCAAGGTCGATTCTACTCCCACTGTTTCTATTAGAAATCACATATTTTTAAAAGAAACATACCACTCCATGCAACAAAACAATTTTGTTCTTTGGATGATTTGTAGAATTAACATAATATCCCTAATAAAACAAATGTCTTAATTGAGCCTAAGTTCTAGAAAACGATTTTCTCTAAACTTTAAGACTTGATAATTAAGAAAAGACTATTTTAGAACATTTTCAAACCATATCTCATATGGTGTTTATTCTTTGACTTTCATGGACAATCTCATCAACATTGTACAAAGACTTTTATAGTGCATAACTTTCTAAAGCGTCAATAAAATCTGCATGACTCATCATAGACCAAATCATATCAAATATGGTTTGATGTAGTTTGAAACACTTTTCACTACTTCTAAGAAGATCACAATCTTTGAGTTCAATTCCTCCCTGTTTCAATCATATCGAACGACTCGTAACAACTTATCAAGTTGATCTTGTACTTTCATCTGAATTTCCTTGAACAATTCAAAGCATTCAGTTTCAAATTTCATCAAATGAACAAAACAATACGTGTTACCCATTTTTGCAACATCACTAGTTAAACCCACACGTATCTGTATATGTGTGATTTAACAAGTCTAAGTACTCTCCCACTACAATTAATAGAAGTCACTTATAATGTCATTTATCCATCTAAACAAGACCCATTTACCTCAGTTGATCCTTATCAATGAGGTTTATAATTTCATCATTATGAAACTTATTCTTATGTTTCTTGTCTCATGGATTAAGGACAATGCCATAATAGGTAAAACTCGTGTCGAGGGACGAAACCTTTTGATTGTTATGCTACAAATAAAAGCATTCACTACTAACAATGTAGGGCTCAACAATCATGTTAACCTTACTGTACCTCATATTCTTGCAAAGTATAGAGCAACAATTGTTCTACTTTTATCAAAACTTTTCATGCCCATACATGAAACAGAATCAATATTCTTGCTTATGACTAGTACAAGAATAACAATTATTCAATTTCAGTATTCAACTTTATGGTAAAATTAAGTGATTTTCTTTTTGTATATGAAACAACAACGTTTGTCCATTTCAATCACAAAACACTTCACTTATATACCATTATTCTACCCTCTTTGAGCCATCACATCCACAATGTAATAGCTGCATTTGGTATCTTATACCAAAACAATAGAATGAAAGTAACAATTACTCTAGTAACATACACACCAGAAGTCATACTTCAATTGATTTGCAGATTTTCTAGACACTTCTAGAAACTATCTACCAATGTCTTATATTTGTCATTACATTAATGACTAATAAAATCTTACCTAATCTAAATTTGGCAACAAGTTTGGGTATGACAACGATTATTCTTCCCTTACTTTAACCAACGTCTTAGATTCATTAATCATTATCTCAAGCAATTTTCTTCATGAACTCATAGAACATTAGTATTATTTGCCTTCTTGATACAATGTTCAATCGTCTTTTAACATCTCATGCTAAAAGGTGAGAAACTTTATTAAGTCACATGTTTATTCATAATAAAGTGACCTAAACTTAGGAATAATTGAAACGATTTCAGTTCCTAATTCTTTAGAAAGAAGCATCCAAAATTTCCTGATTATCAATATAATCACGTCATCGTATGACATATGGATTAATTAGATCATCTTCAATATTTTCTCACTTAATGGAAACTGTTCCCTTTTATTGAAACAATTGATTTTGGTACTTATAGTCATCTTCATGACTCTAATACAGTCCATACTGTACATTAGCATTGGTAATAATCTATCGGAATTATCCTTCACAAGGACAAAATCTGTATCTCTAATTTTGAGAACAATTCTCAAGATACCAATCGACGAGGTTGAACAATTCAAACTCATCTTTAATAAATGTGATAACGGTAACTAAATTACAACTACATGTATATGCAAAGTAAAACGATAATTAATATAAATAATCATAAACAATTTTAGGATAAAATCATGCAAACTACCCTCAAGTTCGCATAATATTCCAAGATCCTAAACCTTTTGTCGCTCAAGTGAACTTGGGCTCACTGCTCAAGCTCCAAAAGTAAAGGTAGACAACAAACTTGTCAATTACATCAATATGTAATTCTTGATTCGTCGGAATTAGTCATCATATGACACAAACTATTTGCCTCAAAGCCCAAGTCCGACTTGATAGCAATGTTAAGCAAACCAGACTGAACCTGTGGGTAACTGTTACCCACCTACTCAGTACACACACATCGGCAAAGCACCGCTTAGGCAGTCACTTCAACCAATGGTATGAAATTGTTGCAGTGGTCAATTCTGGAAAGGCAATACTTAATATTTGTGCGAGGGATTAAATGCATATGGGTCCTAACCATGCCACTAGGTCAACTTACAAGGCGACCTATCAGTTCTAAGCACACAAGTCACAAGTCTCAAACAATAAAATCATGCATCGTATGACATAATAATTCAATTGTTACTGGTGATTTGTGCATAAAACAAGTGAAAAGATCCCATATTTTGATTCATAATCATATTAACAATTTCACCAATATCTTTCATTTTTCCAACTACGAGAAACAATTTCCCACCTAGAAAAATTGAACGGATATACAAAACTCGATTTACAATCCATCTGCAACTTATAATTGTCATATAGATGAACAATTCATCAAAATCAAACAAGACTCGAGAAACTCTTTTCCGATCTATTTATGATAATATGATAATTAAAATGCATAACATTATTTAGCCGATTTAGAGAACTAATTTTTCATTGATTCGGAAAAATAAAAGTATAATCCATGTTTGATTCATAATCAACACACAAACGCAAGAAAACGACTTTTCTTAAAAGCATCACCCGAGCCAACACCATGTCGTCCGAGTAAATATTGTGTCATCTTGGTCAAATCTGTGCCGCCCGGGTCATCCCGTTCCGAACGGGACATACCCGCGCCGGCCGAGTCACACTCGTGCCCACCGAGTCATACTCGTGCCAACCGGATTGGTCTCTATTCGCTCCGTCTCCACTATAATTAAAACGGGTCTTGTCCTAATCTTATTAGGACTCATCGTCAACATTAAATTCCAGTAATTTTACGTTCCCAATTTCAATCGAATCTTGATTAATCTAATTAGTCACATCGTCAACAAAGAAATTTGGGATTATAATGGATCAGTTTAGGATAATTAAATAAAAATATAATCAATATTAATATTATATCTTAAATTAATTTTAATATCTAATTACATAATTTAACAATTTAAATTATTTAAAAGATAAATCTTAAACTTCGTCAGGTAAAATAGTCACAGGCCAACATCTTGCAAATTATTGTTGTTTGTATGAGTATCGAATAATCACAACAACATTGGACACCATGTGCATTCATGACAAGAGCATGACAATAGCATGACAAGATGATCAGCCACCAAAACATAATAACAACACAGCATTCGGTGAAATCAAAGCGGCAACTCACGGAATGGATGAAAACAAAAAAAACGAGAACAATTCTCGGGCTACGGAATGGAACATATAAATAATCAAAATTAATACGCAGGTGGAATCCCTCATAACAAATTATGAGACATAGATTCACGTCGATCTGATTAATACTACATAACAGAGGCTCTGATACCACTGTAGGGTTACAACCCTTAAACCCAAGGACCTGTTACGAGTATTAACCGAAAATACAAAAGTAGAGGGATAACAATTATACCTTATTTGCAGCGGAACAACGTATTAATAAGAAGTATAAGAAACCCAGAAATATATATAATCTTCACGGACGGAATAAATAATCTTCACGGACAGAATAAATAATTCCCACGGACAGAATAAAGCACCCCAAATGTGATGCCTCCTTTGGTATCCACACGGGTACAGAACTGCGACGTATATGCTAGTATAAAGGTACGTGAGACCATCTCACAACTTCTCTCTATATCTCTCTTATAACTATTTATAAGAAGAATACTCCGTATATATATTATGAGTCAATACTCTTAATTCCATATCTTGGTTCATCATATGAATCTTCTTATATAGGAGATGAGAAGGTAGAATTAGGTTATTTCCATAACTCTAATTACCATAATTAGATTATTAGTATAACTCTAATTACCATAACCCGACAACGCAGCTGGGTCCGTATTATTACTGACCCGATATATTTAATATACCGTTATATTAATAATATCCCGTACATATTGTGTGTGACCCAATGGGCCCACTTAAGACTACCAGACACGTAACTCATTTACATGTCAATCCGACATCGACCTCTAGCAAGGCATATCGGACACATAGACTTAAGCGGGTTAATCCGTAGGACAGTGGACATAACTCCTTCAAATCTTCATCTTCAAATTTTCTCTCTCTACGCTCACTTCCTCTCCCGCTCTGTTTCTTCATCATCTTCTTCACCTTGTCTTTCATCATCATCTTCTTCACCCCGTCTTTCATCATCATCTTCTTCACCTTCTGCATTTACATATTAAAAAAGGTTATTTAACAACAATAATATCAACTATAGGGCGTCTTCCCAAAATAATACCAATTTCAATAAATCCGAGAATAATACGTATTATTGGAGTAGTTAAACAAGAGTAGTATAAGTCACTTTATAATCTGCTACATCAGGTCACCTAATTAATATTTAACCTGCTACTTATCCTTCATTCTCCTCCTCGGACACGGATAACGGGTGAACTGTGTCGGGTCAGCTTCGTGTCAGGTCACTTTCGGGTTATAATAATCGGGTTGACTTCGGGTCGGGTCGAATAATTTCGGGTTCGGGTCATTCTCGGGTTTGCTATTTTCAACCTTTTTAGGGATATCGACTAGTTTTCTATAATAATAGTCGGGTCAGTTTCGGGTTAGCTCGGGTCAAAATCATGCTTCGGTTCGGGTGTCGGGTCGGTTTCAGTTTGGCTTATTCGGGTCGGTAATTTTTCTCAAGTCTACTCCTCCTTACTCTTCTCCTTCATCATCTCTCTCCATTACCCTTGATCCTTCTTCCGTTTTTTTCTATAAGTTTCGTTTAGATTAACGTGTTGATTTTGGTGTAGGATTGTGTTGTTAGTTAGATTTGGTGAGGTTGAAGGAAGAGGAAGAGGAAGACCGAAGATGTTAATGACGTTTAATGCCTCGTATACTGAGTATGTGAAAAAGAGTGAACATTAAACAAATTAAAGGCGAAAAAGCAAGGTGAACGAGTTTTATCGTTAACTGGTCATCTATACTACTCTGATTTTAACTACTCCAAAAATATGTATTATTCTCAGATTTATTAAAATTAAAATTATTTTCGGAAGATGCTCTATAGTTGATATTATTGCTGTTAAATAAAATTAAAGGTGAAAAAGGAAGGTGGTAGGGTTCTACAGGTAACCGGTCACCCATACTACTCTCGTTTAACTACTTCAATAATACGTATTATTCTCAGATTTATTAAAATTGATATTATTTTGGGAAGACGCCCTATAGTTGGTATTATTGTTGTTAAATAACCCTATTAAAAATTACAGTATCAGTTGACAGCTCAAATTCATTTATCAATTGACACTACAAAGTAACATCAACATGAGATTAACAGTAACTGTTACAGTGACAGAGCACTATTACAGTAACACAAATATCTTACTGTGACAGTGTCACAGTAATAAGGAATTACAGTAATAATGTCACAGTAATATGAAATTAAAGAGTTATAAATATCTTACTATGACATTGTCACAGTAATAAGGAATTACAGAAATAATGTCACAATGTCAAATTCATTTATCAATTGACACTACAAAGTAACATCAACATGAGATTAATAGTAGCACTGTTACAGTAACAGAGCATTATTACAGTAACACAAATATCTTACTGTGACAGTGTCACAGTAATAAGGAATTACAGTAATAATGTCACTGTAATAATGTCACAGTAATATGGAATTAAAGAGTTATAAATATCTTACTGTGACATTGTCACAGTAATAAGGAATTACAGTAATATCGAACCTAATTTGTTTGCCTGAAAAATAAAGAATTAAACCTAATTTTTTGGGAGCGAACACAGAAATACGAACGACGCAGAAAATAACAAAATCAATCGCTCAATATCTTCATATCATCCAAAATTAACAATAACAAGAACAACATGACTCAATAGCAAGAACAAAACGTGTTAGTTAAGAAGTAATTGTTACAATAACAACGCCAAAAATCAACAGCAGCAAGAGCAAAAAAAATGCAAATCAACAGCAAGAATTATACATGAATCAAAACGAAACACGAACAATAATTCTTGAAAATAAAGATTGAACAAATTAACAAACGCTAATTACAGTAAACATTAATCAAGGCAAATTAATTTTTTCATAAAAAATCAAATTGTTTATACCTCTTCATTATTTGATAACGTTTTTGAAGTAGAATAATCAAGGTTTGTCCTTGATTTTGCTTTTGATTTTCGCAACACTTCTTGATTTTTTTGCAGAAAATTTTGTTTTTGATTTTGATTTTGTTCAGGGTTTAGGGTTCTTGGCTTGCGTAGAGGGTACCAATGCTTTTTGTTTTTGCTTTTGCTTAAGAATGACGTCCGTAGGAGGAATTAGAAAGTCATTCAATCTCCGCACGTTTTCTTTTCCTTAATGACGTGGTGCAATCTCAGTCATTCAATCTTGTTTGATTGTGTGGTCCAGATTGAAAGGACAGACTCATCTAAAGAGAGAGACTCACCGGATCCTCTCTCTCTCTCTCTCTCTCTCTCTCTCTCTCTCTCTCTCTCTCTCTCTCTCTCTCTCTCTCTCTCTCTCTCTCTCTCTCTATATATATATATATATATATATATATATATAGAAAAGGATCAAGGGAGTTTGGGTAAAAGTGGGAAGTTGGGAAGTTGTGTTTATGGCCCTTGATCTTGGGTTGAATGGATGGCTTAGATGGATGATGGGTAAAAAAAAAAGGGAAAGGAGACAGCAAACTGACAAGCAGTGGAGAGAGGAAGCAACCCTCCCCTCAATCACACTTCGCAACAGTGGAGAGAGGGGAGCATCCTCTCCTCAATCAAACTCTCCCTTCTTCATTACTTCCCTCCTCTCCTTTTCAATTCATTTCCCTAATTCAATTCATCTCTCCCTAACAAAACTCCATCAAATAAGCTCCATTAATAACTCCGACCATACTCCGTCAATAACTCCGATCATACTCCATTTTTAACACAACATGACGGATAATTATACCAAGGTATGTTTATGCATAAGCTTTGATCATCTTCATTTATTTTAGCTTCTTCTTCATCCTCATCTTCATCTTCGATCATCTTCATCTTCTTCAAACTTCTTTTTATTTTTCATATCTTTTTTTTTGGTATTTATAAAATTATTCATCTTCATTATCTAAAAAAAAGAACAACTTCATCTTTAAGACGAAGTTTGAAGATGAAGTTGTTATTTTTTTGTGGGATGAATGGAGCTTGAAGATGAAGATGAAGATGAACAAGTCATTTAGTGCGTAATGTTTTTGCAGAATTGCAAAGTCACACTCATTATGCTGTACAGTTTCACTCATTATGTTGTAGAATCACGCAGATGTACACTCATTGTAGTCACATATTCAGTTGTATAGTCATACTCATTATGCTGTACAGTCACACTCGCTATGTTGTAGAATCACGCAGCTGTAGAATACCTTGGGATTAAGGTATCATTCGTTGAATCATCTTCATGCTTGTTTTATTTTTCATACTTTTTTTTTGTATTTATAAAATTATTCATCTTCATTATCCAAAAAAATGAGTGTTGAATATGGATGAATGGATGTTGAATATTTAATGAATGTTTAGATATTTTCATTTTTTTAAAGTCATAGTCGTTCATTCATCCATATTTTTTTTTTGGATAGTGAAGATGAATAATTTTATAAATACAAAAAAAAGGTATGAAAAATAAAACAAGCATGAAAATGAAGATGGTTAAACGCATGATACCTTAATCCCAAGGTATTCTACAGCTGCGTGATTCTACAACATAATGAATGTGACTGTACAACTTAAAGTGTGTGACTATACAACTTAAATTGTGTGACTTTTTTCAGGTATTTTTTTTAATGAATGAAGGTTGAATATGGATGAAAGAAAGTTGAATATTTAATGAATGTTTAAATAATTTGCTCTTATTCGTATGTATAATCATCTTTCTAATTATGAATGTGACTTTGATAATGATGATTACAAGCTGCCTCCTCAATCAGAAGCTGCCCCCAAAATAATCACACACTTTATTCGGTATAGTCACAAATATTGAGGTGTACAATCGCGTGATATGAGATGCACAGTCACACATGTTGATGTGTACAACCACACGCTATAAGGCGTACAGTCACACACTTTATTCCGTATAGTCACACTCATTATGCTGTACAATCATGCAGTTGTAGAGTCATTGTAGTTATATATTCAGTTGTGTTGTGTGATTTAGATTGATTGTGTGTTTTGTTGCAGCGAAATAGTTGATGGAAAGAGGATTGTTGGTAAAAGGGGCGGTGGGAAGAATAAGGTCGTGGAAGATACAACGACCGACCACGTAATTGGACAATGTATTGTTGCGCACGTAGCAGAGACCATCGTTAAGCTCTTGTGTGTTTATGTGAGATAAAATATTTGCTTTAGGATGAACGTACTATGTGTAAATGATGTTTGGTGGGTTAGAATGTTTTTATGTTTGACGTACTATATGTAAAGGATGGACTTTGTCCAATGTAAATATATTTTCATCGCTATTTTCTAGTTTCATAATTAATCACGCGAGGTCTATAGCAAAATCACTTATCCTTCCACCTGTGTGACTATACAACATAATCTCTGTGACTATACAACTAAATTATACTCGTACTTATTTATACTTCAATCATCATTAGCAAAGATGATTACATACACTAATCACTGCAAGAATTTATGTGATTCTACAATACAATGACACTACAACTGCATGATTGTACAGCATAATGAGTGTGACTGTACAACTTTAACTGTGTGACTATACAACATAAATTGTGTGATCCTACAACATAATGACTGTGATCCTACAACATAATGAGTATGACTATACAACTTCAACTGTGTGACTATACAACATAATCTCTGTGACTATACAACTAAATTATACTCGTACTTATTTATACTTCAATCATCATTAGCAAAGATGGTTACATACACTAATCACTGCAAGAATTTGTGTGATTCTACAATATAATGAGTGTGACTATACAACCTAAAGTGTGTAACTACAAAACTGAAACCGTAAAATGGAAAATAAAAGCCATATAGTCAATTATTCTTCAATCATCATTAGCAAAGTAACATTCATAATTAGAAAGATGATTATACATACGATTCAGAACAAATTATCTAAACATTCATTAAATATTCAACCTTCATTCATTCATATTCAACCTTCATATTCAATCTTCGCAACAATACATTGTCCAATTACGTGGTCGATCGATGTATCTTCCACGACCTTCTTCTTCCCACCACCTCTTTTACCAACATTCCTCTTTCCACCAATCATTTCGCTGCAACAAAACACACAATCAATCTAAATCACACATACAACTGAATATGTGACTACAATGACTGTACAACTGCATGATTATACAGCATAATGAGTGTGACTATACAACTTTAACTGTGTGACTGTACAACATAAACGGTGTGATCCTACAACATAATGACTGTGATCCTACAACATAACGAGTATGACTATACAACTTCAACTGTGTGACTGTAGAACATAATCTCTGTGACTATACAACTAAATTATAACATTCATTAAATATTCAATCTTCATTCATTCATATTCAACCTTCATTTTAATCCATATTTAATCTTCATTTTTTTTGGATAATGAAGATGAATAATTTTATTAAAAAAAAAAAAAGGTATGACAAGTAAACCAAGCATGAAGATGAAGATGATTCAACGAATGATACCTTAATCTCAAGGTATTCTACAGCTGCGTGATTCTACAACATAGCGAGTGTGACTGTACAGCATAATGAGTATGACTATACAACTGAATATGTGACTACAATGAGTGTACATCTGCGTGATTCTACAACATAATGAGTGTGACTGTACAGTATAATGAGTGTGACTTTGCAATTCTGCAAAAATATTACGCACTAAATGACTTGTTCATCTTCATCTTCATCTTCAAGCTCCATTCATCCCACAAAAAAATAACAACTTCATCTTCAAACTTCATCTTAAAGATGAAGTTGTTCTTTTTTTTTAGATAATGAAGATGAATAATTTTATAAATACAAAAAAAAAAGACATGAAAAATAAAAAGAAGCATGAAGATGAAGATGAAGATGAAGCACGAAAATGAAGATGAAGATGAAGCACGAAAATGAAGATGATGAAGATGAACATACCTTCGTATGATGATCGAAGTTACTGACGGAGTATGTTGGGTTAAAAACGCAGTATGATCGGAGTAGTTGACGGAGTATGGTCGGAGTAGTTGACGGAGTATGGTCGGAGTTATTAATGGTGACTATTTGTTGGGGTTTTGTTAGAGAGAAATAAATTGAGTTGAGAAATGAATTGAAAATGAGAGGATTGGGAAGTATACGAGGGAAGTAATGTGGGGATTGATTTGGGTGAGGGGATGTTTCCCTCTCTCCACTGCTACTGTGTCAGTTTATTGTCTTTTTTTTTATAATTGAACCCCATCCATCCACCATCCATCTTAGGATGAATGGATGAAGAGGATTAACACTAAGGGAGAGTTGGAGAGTTAGTAACTCCCTTGATCCCCCTATATATATATATATATATATATATATATATATATATATATATATATATATATATATATATAACCACCTGGTTGTACGTTCCTACTATACAACCAGTTGTATAGTACTTTTTTCCGTAGGGGCTGATGTGGGTGAATGTAAAGCCTCGAAAAGTTTCAGCATCCTTTATTTATTAAAAGAACAGCCACACATGTGTAGGATGACATCAGCGTTTAGAGTAATTTGACATTGAGTGACATCATGATGACTTCACCATCATAAAACTGATTTGCAATACATTTATCTATTTATTTTCCTCAATTTTGTTATTAACAATTTATATAAAGTACATTTAATAATAATAATAATAATAATTACATACACCAAATTTGAACATTAATATTAAATATCAACAAACTAATTAAACTATACATATAGGTCGAGAGTTTAAAAAATTAATGTAACATAATTTCAATTTCAAATACAATAAAATTACAAAGGTAAATAAAAATAAAAATAAAAATATTAAAGAGAACGTAAATGTGATAAATATTGATTCTCTCATCTGGAAAGATACCAATCATCACCGAGAAATTCAAAATTGTTAAATTATAACTCGGCAACAATTATGGCTGCCACGCTTTCGGATATTTTAGGGTGGCAACAATTTTTTTAGCTTCCGAGTTGCCGCCGTTCCGAATTATTAGGGAGGCATAAAGGTAACTCAACTATTATTTAAATGCCGCCAAACCAATAACATCAGGGTGGCAAAACGTAAGTAGAAAGTAATTTTGTGTCATATTGTATAAATTGATATTCATATTCATCATCATCAATCCAAATCCACATCTGCATGAAAAAAAAAACATTTAACATAAACATTATTAATACAAACATAATAAAATAATAATAATAATATTTAAAAAAAAAAAAACTAACTTCAGTGGTTATCAGTAACTATCCACTAAAGCTACCCATGACCCAAGAATATTTTCGGGTTGGGTCATAGGTGCGACGGGTTTTGACCAAGAATATTTGGGTCATTATCGGGTCGAGTCACTTTTGGGGTCGGGTAAATTTCAGATGGGTTTTTTGGGTTTTTCTGCGGTTTTCGGTCGGATTTTCGCGTCAGGTCAGTTTTTGACAGGTCTGGTTGCATTACATTTTTTAACATGAACACGTACTCTTGTGTTAGAGTTTTACCGTTCTACGTAAATTTTTAGGTAACATTGTGTAAAACGAGACGAATATATTAATAATCATCTATGCAAAATTTGCATGGGTTAACACTAGTTAGTACTCTATATAAAAGGTACTCCCTCCTTGATTCTTTATATTTATTTTTACACACTTGTCAATGCACGTTTTTTTCTTGTCTATATTTTTAGTTACATATTTCTAAAAATTATAAAATTTGATATTTATAACGTACTCAATTAGACAATTTAAACCAGATATCATACGACTATATTTTATTTTACTCCTTCCGAGTCTGACTTGTGTTCTCTCTCTTTTGGGCCGAGTCATTCTTTCTTCTCTATTTTTTTTTAAGTCAGGAATATGTGGCTCATATTTACCTATTCATTTCTCTCTCTTGCTTATTCATTTTTTAGCCATTCATTCCTGCACCCTTCTTTTCCCCAAAGCCTCTTGGAAACATAAGGTAGATTCGGAGGGAATATATATTAGAAGTTATATAGACAATTTTACTCACCTATAAAACATGTTTAAAAAGCAAATAAAAATAATCAAATGAAACGGAAGGAGTTATAAATACGGAGTATGCATTAAATTGTTAATTTCATCCAAAAAAGAATAGATCCATATCATTTGCACAGATGGCAGTTATTTGTCCGTACGCAAACGAACTAATGCTATTGTAGTATTGTCACCTTATGGGGAAAAACATTGGAACAAACCTCTAATACCGGGAAGAAAATAGAGACATGAAATAATTTAATTATCTTGATTTTAATGCAATATCATCACTGTTTTTAAACCTAATTTCTCCTAATAAAGATTTCCCAAATCCAGGTGCAATTTTCTACGCCTACAACATACTGAATTATTGCCAATTATCAACAATGATTACGAGGTTAGGGTTTGCGATTTCCCCCAAAAATTCAATCAAATGTCGCTGAATTGTATACCTTTGCGCTATCAATCACCCAGTATTCGTCATACGATTCGTTGAATCTATTGCTGTATCCTATGAAATTGCGATTTCAATGCTCCATCTCAAACTGCTATGTTGGTGTTCATTTCCGCTTTTCGGACCAGATTTTCATCTTCTTTCATCAAATTTAATCATCCGGTTAGTGTGATTTATAATCTTCAAAAGCAGTTATAGAATTATGATGAACCCTAACTTTTTTGTTTGTAGTTTGGGTATAATTGATTGTTGTGTTACTCACAGTATGATTCAATTTGATTTTGCTAAAAGTCACTTCTTTTTCACATTTATAGTTATATCTGCTGAATTGTTGTCGGACACATTTTATATCATCAGATAAATTTGAATTGTTGATGGAATTTCGTTTTTGTTGAATCTGTATTTTTTTTTTTTTTGCAGTTAGCTGGTTCGTATGAGTGATTATATGCTGAATAGTAAATACTGCTAAAAGTACTTTGCCTCATGCTTACCTCTACTTGTTGCATTGCTTTGCCAACACTTGTGAGTGGTACATACTCCCTCCGTCCAAGTCATCCATTTACTTCTTTTTTCCTCTACGAGAAATAGTTTAATTAAATTTAAACAAATTATTAGAATGAAGAGAGAACATTGTAATGCACGTGGCTAATTGATTTTAGGGTCGACCAACATGAAACATCCTTGAAAACTGCTTAGGAAACATACATGTCTACATTCACTTCATGATTTGGGGTTTTATTAAGTGTATATTATTTTCGAGGAAAAAGGTGTACTTTATTACTTACGCATATTCTGACATGAAATAGGTGGAAACTGCTAGCTAAAAAAACTAATGGTACACAAGGAACCATAACATGAGTTGCCTCATCGTCAGATTTTTTATAAAGCTAAAATCGATACCCTCAAAATTAGCATTAAGATCCAACATTTATTCAGACTTCAACGACGTTGCCGAAGTAGCATGGCCGGGGCCTTGCAGGATTTTAGGAGGTTAATGAGGTGCAAAGAATCCAACTCCAAATAGTCGAGATGTTTCCCATTGTCGAACCATGCCTCTAGACTGCTGTTTTCGCCTCGATAATATCTATGCTCCAAAGTTGCCCCACCTGCTGGACAAACGAACTACCAACGGTCCCAAGTTGATCGTGAATAAACACCCCCATTCCGCATCAAATTTGCTCATGATGAGCAAATTACTGACAACTGGCATATCTCAGTAATTTGCTGCAATCAAATTTAATTTTCCACTCTGTCACACTATTACTCTCACATTATTACTCGCTTCACTATAAGTAGTGTTATACCTATCTGCACCTCTACTATAACAGCCAAACACCACATTCTGCTCAATCCGTATAGTTCACAAAAACCATCACACCTTGCTCATTTTGACTCCCGTTGCGAAGTTCTAAAAACCACCTTATCCAGTGGCCCATAAGCTTAAAACAATCCCATCATCTTCAACATCAATGTTTACACATTCCCATATCTATAGGAAAAAGAACACATTATCATAGCGTGAAAATCATTCTCAACCAAACGTTTACACTTATAGCAAGCTAAGTCAAGTTTCATAACTCATTTACATAAATAGGCACCCAGGGGTAAGACATTGCTACAGGTTTACCATAGTGAGGATCACTTTCAAGAACACCTGACTTGCCAAATCGAACTATCTATTGGATCTTTGGTGGAGCTACTATATGACTATTTCGATATTGAACAAAAGTGTATCCTGATCTCACCGAGAATACTCACCCTCCTTTGTATACTGCCAAATATGCTCATCAGTCTTATCATTAAAGGGAATAGGAATTTTACTTAATTAGGTGCTGCTGCATGGAGTTGTCAGCAAAGAATTGGCGTGAAATCTTATGCATATTTCTAAAACTCCGAACACTTTCAATTTTCCTATTTTTTCCAACACCTTAAGCTAGCGAAAGCTTCGGTGCACATAAAAATGCGGTAGGGTGAGAAATGGTCACCCAAGCCCACATCTCGAATAAGTGCAGTGTGTTCAGTATTATCATGCTCTCTACAAGGTCCTGTTTGAATATCTGTAAGAAAGTGTTTGGGAAAGTGTTTGGGAACTTGAAATTATTCTCAATTTCATGAATCTAATTCTAGATATTGAATTATTGGCATTGAGTTCCATTTCCAATCCAAAATGTTGTTTGGGTGCCCTTGGAATTGAAATTGGACTTCGATGGGTGGAGTCGGGTCAAAGTCACCAAAACTAATTATTTGAAAAAATTTCATTAGAAAATTGTAAATGTTCAAATACGGGAAAAATACAAAGACAAAATCTATTCTAACGAGATTACGCGGAAAATAAAAGAACTATGATAAGTAGAGATGACAATGGATTTCGGATCCTGCCCAAATCCTAAGATCAAGTACTTAAATGGTCGGATATGGATCACAATATTTTGGATCATGTGAATAAGGATATGGATCTAATCCATATGTGTAAAAAAGGATCAGGATATGGATCTCATTGTCGAGATCGAGATTCTACTATCGAACATTTATTTTTTATTTTTGCTTGAAGTATAGAAACTTAAGTGAAAAAAATGATAAATTTATATATAACTTTATCATTAATTAAAATATATTTTTTCCTCAATAACTATATCTCGTTGAAATTTATTTTATTTTTAATATTAAAGTTTTATATGACTTAATTTTGATACTTCTAACATTTAACAGCAATACAATATTCAATTTTGTTTGCAAAATAATTTTTTAAACAACGTTAAAAGTTGAAAACTAATATTTTTCATATTACATATAGCGACATTATTATTTATTATTATTATTGTTATTATTATTGTTATTATTGTTGTTATTGTTGTTGTTGTTGTTGTTGTTGTTGTTGGTGGTGGTGGTGGTGGACACGGGGTAGATCCTGTTCCTATCCGGATATGGAATTGAGAATTTTAAACTCTGAGGATATGTGAATTATTAGTGGACATGGGATAGATCCTGATCTAATCCGGATATGAAACTGAGATTTTTAAACTCTGAGGGTATGGATCACGTCATGGATCACGTCTGGATCTACCCCACAAAATAAGGATCTGGATTTGAATCGTATAGTATCATAACCCGATCCTACCCTTTGCCATCCCTAATGATAAGTGACGGAATTGAGATGCCTACGTACTAGGAATTTGACAGAGCCAATTCCAATTCTAAGGTTACCAAATGCTTTAAATGTGTCATTTCCCAAATTCAATTCTAAATTCAAGTTCCCAAACATGCCATAACGTAATTTTTATTTTTTCACTATAAAATGTGCAGATTGCATAAGAAAAGCTAGCTTTCTAGATACAATTACTTGCATTCATGATCCACGGTTGATTTACTACTTTGTCTGAGCCACCACTGACCTTCTTATTACATATTGTGATGTTGTGCGAGTCTTAAATTCGTAGTGGATTCCTTTGGTAAGTTGACACATATCTTGAAGGGTTCGTAGTGCCATGAAGGTGCTTGAAGGTGACATGAGACAATGTATAGGTGAATCAAGCATTTTGACACACGACAGAAAGATTGGCTAGATGGTATTCGTCATGTAGTCTGAGTATTGAGAGGATAAAGACGAGTTGTTACTCTCTGATGAAATTAGCAGATTACAGAGACAATCAATGAATGGGGTTATGTTTTCTGAGTAAAATGGAGCTGGGTTTGTCAGTATGAGAGAATCAATCTCGCTAAAAGATGTGGCACTCCAAGGTTGAGTAGGCCGTTGGAGTTGTAGGGTTGATTACATCTTGTAACTTTTTAATATCTAGACTAGATGCTCATTTTATAGTCGGCAAAAAAACATAGGAGTTAGGAAGTACTAATGTGGTATCTTGTTTGGGTGACAAAAACGCATAATTTTTTTGTTAATATTTCCAATCATCCGAAATGGTGAAAACTGTGTTTATAGTCCCTCTAGCCGACTTGGAATTTTGGTGTAGTTTCATTTCCAGTGTCCATTCTCAATAACTTTGACAATCATGTGAAAATATTAAATCACTGGAAGTATTACTTTGCATATTGTAACCTCCTATGGTATTCGGTGAAATTTCATTTCCGCGTTATAAATGCTATAGGCTACTTGCTATCCTGTTCAAAGTGCATAATGATAACTCTGGGACTGATCACTACTGATATCTTAATAACTAGATGCATAATTTTGGAATCATGGTTTGCCTTGAATGTTTCCAATGTGTAAATTTTAGTGTGTTAGTAAATGTTACTTTTAAGATTCTTGAGATAGGTTCTGTTTTATTATTTTACAGGATAACCAAGGAGGTTGGTTGTCCAAGTTTTCTGCCACAGTGGTGGTTGGTGTTGCAGTTGCAACTTTTATTTGCAGACATGCTTGGATAAGGTATGTGGATCCTTAGAATAGCTTGCATATCCAACTCTTGTGTTTTCATCAAAAACTACAAGGTGTTTCTTTTCGTTTTGTCAGTGATTACTTTGCAATACAACAACATCACCACATTGCCTTAATGACTCCCGAATATGGCGGTGTAATGGATCTGGATGTTCAGTCTAACAATCTCCTTAGTTCTAACTTCTAATCACCTTTTTGTTAAGTTAACGAGAGCTTCTTTCCAATGTCGTGTAATGAAAATTCCTTTATAAAATACATAGTTGTTAAACCTAATAAATTTAACCCGACGCAACCCAAGCCAACCCATTTTTTCCTGGGTCAAGACCCAATTTTTTTAATAAGACCGTCTTTCACTATGAGACTAGAGCTAAAAGCCCAATGCTATTAGTTCAATAACTTCACATTGAAATTGAAACCCCTCTTTTAAGTTGGGCTTCTTCTAATTTTGGCTCGTCCTATAATATAGAACGGTGGTATAGGAGAGCTTCTAGGAATTTAAACATGGTTGACCTAAACACAAAACGACCGTTAATTCTGGTCAACTATAAATTATTACATTATTAAATATTAGTATAATATAGACATATTTTTTGAAATACTCCAATAATTAAAAAAATTAATGATTTTGATATTTTAATTTACCAAATTATTTAATACAACAATTTCAAAAAAGTTAATACTTAGGATTCGTATGGATAAGAAAATAGGAAGGAAGGGGAGGGGAGGGGAGGGGGAAGGGAGGGGAGAAAAGGGAAAATGAGAGGAGGTTGTTTGGATAACAAAAATTGGAAGGAAAGGGAAAGAGAGGAGGGATGATAGGTGTCTATTACTCGTATTAGGAAAAAAGATGTTATTTGTTTGAGTAATGAGTAGTTGCATAAAAAAAATGTTAGACTCGCTTAATAATTTTTGGAACCTACAATTCTGTAATTACGATTATTATTTTTTAACTCATTTAAATATAGCAAATACGTAGTATATTTTCTGACTTAAAAATTGGTAAAAAAAAACAACGCAACGTAATTTTTTTTATTCGCTTTCTTATCCTAACCCGATTCACTCATGATGGGAAAAAAAACAAGACATAAAAGAAATGAAGTGAATGTGTCTGATCTGAATGACTAAACTGCATTAAAAGTGGCGTAATATAAGTACAAAAAACATGTCTTATCTTAACTCGAGTCACCCGTAACCGGAAAAAAAAACGTAATTTTTTTATCCGTTTTCTTATCCTAATTCGACTCACACGTAATAGGAAAAAAAAACTAGGAAATGAAACAAATGTAAGTTTTCTTAGTTATTGTGCCAAAATGAAAGGGGAGGGAGTATCATTTTCCCTCCAAATATTTCATTTTGGTCTAAAATGAAGAAATTTTTTCCCTCAATTTCCTTCCTCTTCAATTTCCCTCCCTCCCTAAGTTGTATCCAAATAATGGAAAATGCATCCTTCCCTTTCCCTCCATATCCCTCCATTTTCCTCTATCCAAAGGGACCGTTACTAAATAAAGTCATATAATTGTTTAAATATAAGTACGCTTACTAATAAGATAATAATAAAATAAATACCAAATACTAGTATTATTTAATATCAAAAATATTTGTTTGACTTCAAATGTAGGAGTAATAGAAAATAAGGTGTCGGGAACTCCATTTTTGACCTGTATTTTTGCTCCTAACCCGGCCCGTGATCCGTATAACTCCAACTTGTACGTCTCGACCAGGGACCCAACCAGCCAACTCGTTTGACAAGTCTAATTGACACTCTACCACTACTTGATACTCCGTACAAGTATTACGGAGGGAGTATAAGTATTACTAAGGGTTAACGAGTCATTTTAATTTTAAAAACATTACTACTCTGTTTGACAAATTTAAAAGGGCAATGGATTCGTTAAACAATCGCTAGATAGGGAATACCTTCTCCCGTATTCTTTGGAATAAGCAAACTGTATAACTTAAATTGTTCTAACATTTATGAACTAAAACATTACTGCTCTATTTTACATCATGAAGGCATCCCTTGATTAACCACTTGCCCTGAGCATCATTTCATTCTAGCCTTGTGATGTCATTTGTTACTTGAAGATCTTACCTATGTAATATTGCAGGATTCAAGATTCCCGTGAGTCTAGTACCCCCGAGGAACCTAGTACCAGCCAAGAGACAGAGCTGCAGTGCTCTTGTGGGCTTCCTGCTAAATTGAGAATATCGAAAACTTTGAGGAACCCATATCGGCTATTTTACAACTGCCCAAAGACGACTTATCATCATGTATGATCCCTATAACTTGCTTGTGTTTATTAGTGTATTATATGATGGTTACGGAGTATGAGACCCCCACTCCCTCCCCAATAAAAAAGGAATAAAGGAAATACCAACATTTGTATACAATCATTAAAAAAAAGGAATAAAGAAAATATCAGCAATTGTATAAAATCCAGATTTATTTCGATGGCTGACATAGTATTCGAGAATTTCTAAATATCAGTCATCATTATAAACATCTCATCCTCAAATCAAACTACTCCGTACACATGCTTGTATTTATTTATACTTTTAATTGAGTTTTAGTATATAAAGAACCGACCATACTCATGGGATTTTCTTAAATTTTGCAATATTCCTAAATATTATCATAAAATGTGTATTTGGTCATCATCTTTTGTCTGAAACCATTGCAGCAATGTGAATATTTCCACTGGTCGGACGAACTATCAGCAAATGTAGAAAGAAGTAAAAAAGAAATTAACTTTCTTCGAAGTGAGTGTATACGGCTACATAAGAAAGTTGCTTATGTTCAGTCTCAAAGAGATCATGACAGAGCTTTGTGGGAACGGCAAAGATCGGAGCTTCGATCAAAGGTACAATCTCTTCAAGCAGAACTAGATGATATCAAGAGGAGAATTCAACACTTGTACGACTTAGATAATATGCCTCCGTTTAATGATTCATATGCCACGAATAACGAGGACCTTGATGGAGCAATAGACATAGAGATTCTATAGGGATTTGGAACTTAAGCTCTTATCATCAATTTCGCTCATCTTTGTAATATTCTGCTCGCAATGCATCAGTGTCTTTGTACCACTTCCTTTGGTAGAGAGTTAAGAGATTTGCAATTTGCTTAAATAAAGCAAACCTGACTCGTTAAATTACCCCAGACGGGTAATATGGGTGAAAGAGCTCCAAGACTTTGAGTAACATCAAAATTTGGCGCCAACTTTTTACGCCACAATGTCCTTCAATTCTTATATGATTGCCCTTAAATTTAGATGCTTATGTCCACGACTAGCCCGTGATTTTTTGTCTTGTGCCCTAATGAACTTCCTTTTATGATCACGAAATTAATAACTACTTGGGGGCCGTTTAGCCTAAGGCATTCAGAAAGGGGAAGGGAATCGAAGTTAATGATCCCCTTTGTGTTTGTTTTGTCCATTCAATCCTTCTCTTTCCCCTTCCATTTTCCTCAAACTTCTCTAGGTTTGTTTGGTTCGCACAAAGATATAGGATTGGAATCAGGGTGGCATGAGGTTGGAACTTGATTCTGATACTCGGTGCTTGTTTCATTTTTTTAGATGATTGAGAATCAAATCCGAAATTCTATTTTTTTATAAAATTATATTTAATAATTATATTTTAAATATATACAAATTTATATAACACTGACTATATAAAATCTACAAAATTTAACATGAAAGAAAAATTAAATAAATTTCAATAAAAACAACCCTTTTTGACGATATAAAACGTTGAGTTACATTAATAAAATTTTAAAATAATTTTTTTAGTATTTTAAATTAGTGTGTTTCACTAAAGTATTTTAGTAATAATATTTTTTTAAAAAAAAAATTGGAACAAATTTTTTCGGAAAATCAAACAAAGTTTGATTCCAAGGGTATGAATCTAATAACCACCTCCTCCGGGTATGAAAAACCATACTATGAGGGTTTGAGTTATGGGTATCGAAATGAAAAAATTGTCAAACAAACCCAAGGTATGGGTTTGCTTCATTCTAAACCCATACCTCATACCTAAATTGAGCGAACCAAACGGCCCCCTAGTTTCTTACCCTTCATAATCCAGGTATTTCCTTTCCCAAGTAATCCATTGGGTCATCACCATACACTTTGTTGGATCCATAACTCATCGTCAACCACCACGACCACCCATGTATTACCCATGATTTCATAAATTAAATTGTCGTCCGTGTTTTGATTTTTATTTACGATTTAACTCGTAATTCTTAAATTATTTCTATGAAAGAATTTATTTATTCCATCGGTTTGAACTTCTAAAATTTATCTGTCTCAAAAAAAGTAATTTCTATATTGTACTTCAGTTGTATTTACTTTTATTTTAAACTATTTTTTTAATTTCTAAATTCATTTTAATCTCAATATTCATTTTCAACTCTAGCTCACTTCGAACCTTCTCCAATATTTTGTCGTAAGCTATTTTTAGTTCGAATCTCATCCCCTATATACTAAAAAAATAACAAACTTTCCAAAAAATTTCCTCCAAAATACATTATTTCTAAGGATGGAAGTCAAACTAAGGGTAATTTAAAATAAATTGGTAATCCATTACATTTCATGGATGATGATAAAATCATCAAAATGGTAAATTTATAGTATAATCATTCTTAACTTCACACTAGAAAAATATATTCGGTTCTTTTTTCTAAATAACGTTTTTGTTTTTCGAGTTAAATTTCTGAACATTAATTTTTATAAAAATGTGGAAATAGTCAAATTTCTATTTCATAAAAAAAAAAGTAATAAGGAGTATATATATATATATATATATATATATATATATATATATATATATATATATATATATATATATATATATATATATATATATATATATATATATATATATATATATATATATATATATATATATATATATAGGAATTGCATCTCGTGAGTCCACCTATCTTAGGTGAGTCCGTCCCGCGTTTTTAGATCGTCAGATTTAACCAAATCAAAGGCTGAGATTGATGCAACTTAATCTACCGCTATCCTTCTATTACTCTACCCCGACACAGCTTCCCAATTAAAATCAATCCAATAATTTCATTATTTTCCTCTCTGCCATCTTTATAAAAAAAATTATCCATTTCATTCCCCCCAATTCTTTATTATAGTAAGTCTTATTCATTGTTATTGTTTCATTTTTTTTGTTCAATAATTTTATTTATCCTCTAAATATTAAACCCTAATTTCGTAACAACGTTATAGCTTCTGAATTTCGTATAGTCGTTTAGTTTTCAAATCTATTGTCATGATTTATCTTATGGCTCTTATGAATTCATCGTGACTAATGATTGCGTGACGTTTGCGATGCTATGATCTATGTTTAGAGATGATATTTAGGTGTGATATTTTTTCAATTCAATTTTGTAAATTTTGTGATTACCTACTGTGCTTTGTTAGTTGCCTGTATATACCTTAATTGTTGTTCTTATATTACAAAGTTTATCTTAATCCATGCTCTAGTTAGGTTCGAATCTATATAGAATTTTCTATTTGATGATATATTTAAGGAATTGATATTAATAGCTCACTAAAAATACCATGTGATGACTTGTTCGAGTTTTATCTTGTTTATTTGATGAGGTGTTTGAGTTTTATCGTTGTTGCTTTAATGATTAGTAATTGTTTGGATGAGATGAGTGGTGTACAACGAGAATTAGAGTTGGGTCTACCTTAATCTCATTTTAATTTATGACATTGGTTTGCGATTAATCATGTTGCAGATTGAATTGATTACTGAATCGTTTCAATTAAGTCACTGCAAAGGTAGGGTTCTAAGTACTCTTATATTTTGAACAATTGAGTGTGATACCTAATATTCTTGCAGAAGAAATATTATGAGGATCGAATTATTATCCTTACAGAAGAAGGAATCATAAAAAGAAGTGTTGTGTATGCTGATTTGAGTACCTCCCCAATATACGTGATTAAGAGTGCATTTTCTGAGATATTGAGCATTCCCGAACCAATGAAGAGATATTGGCGATGAAGATGCTGCAAATCAACTAAAATCAAGAAAGGGTTGGATGTTGTGACTGTGTTATCTTTATTATATAAAAGATGGCCCCAGGATAGTCTACGTGGCACATTGATTTCGCTCCATTTTTCTATCCTCACACTCTCATCGCACCTGCATATAACTCCCTACATTGTATTCATATTGCATTCTTAGTCCCTCCAAATTATAATAAATTACTCCTCAAGTCCTCGAAACAATTATATCTAGATTAAATATAGCAAACAAATATTTTATGTTATATATAATAAAATAAAATACATTTATTTACGTTTACGTGAACACTTACATTTATTATAGTTTACGTGAACATAATATATATAATATTATATAAATTTTGTATGATATATTCTACATAATATTATTAAAGTTATAAAATAAATTAACTTAATTTGCTATTATATTTTATTAAACCATAAAAATGAAAATAGTTTCTAATCTGATTATTTTTTGATTTCGTCAATTAATCCGCTATTACAATTTAAAAGATTTCGTCAATTTTGATATCTTACAATCAAAAATCCGAATCTTATAACTGTGTTCAAATCTCACAATTTGCTCTATAAATTTTAATTTCCATCAATGATAACCCGTGATAAAATTTTACGCATATATAATTTTACTTATTCTTATTAACTTATTGTTATTACTTTTACGCATATATATTAGTCTATATTTATAAATTCATAAATTCATATGACATAATCTACCGTAAGATGATTAAAGTTATAAATAAAAATATGTCTTAAATTGCTATTATATTTTAATAAACCAGAAAAATGAATAAAACTATTGATGTTAATTTAAATTTTATTTGTCTAATTTAACACATCTTGGTATATGATAGATTTATAATTATGGTTATGGTTATTTACAAATTTAGCTGACTAAATTAATAAATCCGGTCCCCTGCATGATATCTTATGGCAAAAGTCATGATATCTTACAAACAAAAATAATCAAATCTTTTAAATTTGTGGAAAATCACATTTTACAGCCACATACGTGATTGTTAGAAAATATTTCTGATTGTAGATTACACTTACATTTACGGTTCTATTTACGTGATCAGTATCTTATGGTAATTTGGGTAAGTATTTTATTTGTAGTTATATTTATATTATTTTTAATTGAAAATATTTTGTTTTTTATATTTATATTATTTTTAATTGAGTAAGATTGATTTTCATATCTTTTGTTTCGATTTAATTTTGGCAAGATTGAATATTTTACGGTTACATTCATATGTTTACACGATTTGCATTTTGTGTGATATAAGTAATAGATGTCACAAATCAAATACTATGAGGTATTAATGAGGTAATATAGGCATATCCGTCCCTTTATAATTAGATAATTAGGAGATGATATTTTCCAAAATTTCGAAATTTGCATATTTTACAGCAAGTATCTTAGGGTAATTTCGGTAAGTAATATTGTATTAACATATATTCTCACAGAATATATTAAAAACACGGTTTAAAGTTTTTTTTTTTTTTGAAGTGAACACGGTTTAAAGTTAATACAATATTCTCACTGAATATTATATTAATACAATATTGATTATACGAGTACAATTTATTGGTTATGGAATCAGTATTTATTCTAATAATTTTTTCCAACATGTGCCCAGTGAGAACACGTTAAGTTGTTAATTATAGAAAGAATCGCATTGATGTTATTTAAGTATGATAATTATTAGTTAGTATTTCAATTTCTCTTGATAAGATCATTGTAATTCTTTTCTAATTAGCTTTTTAACGTATGCCCAGTAAAATCATTCTTTGAACTAAGTTTAGATTCATGACTAAGTTCATTTACACGTTCAACAAATCACAAAGATATCACGTGTAATATATTCTTGCTATCTTATTTTTTTAGTATGGAATGTAACTCACGTGTATATCTTATTCTTGCATGCTTTATAAATCAGTAATTACTCTAATTGTCCCAGCATTCATCGCATAATACCCATTCATTCATCTCAACTTTGTTTCGGGTTATAGATTTTTTTTGCATGGATTGTCGGATTGTATCTCATTCTTCCATGGTTATAGATTTTTTTTTGTTTGCAAGCTAATCCATGTTTATTTTTTTAACTCCCAGTTTGATTGCAGGTTTCGGGTGAGGTTGTACACGATAATCAAAAAGGCTGGTGATCAACATTTGTTGATCTAACATTGATTTTTTCCAGTCAGAGCTGGACCTTCATTGATAAGCAATTTTTCTCATCTACAATTTGGTCAGTTTATTCATCTATAATTTCTCATTTATTATTATAGTCATCTATAATTTTTTCTATCATAAATATATATTTATCACTACGATTTTTCGATGTTAGTGAGTTGAATCTAAAATAGTCAATTTTATTTCAAAGCATTTCAATAGACACGTCAAAGAAGTCGAGCAAGAAAGATTACGGGTTAGGCAGAAATACGGATTGATAAGACGGTATCGTCAAAATATTAATATTATATACTTCGTATATAAGTGGTGATAATGTATTAAAATGAAAAAAAAAAAACTATATTAAAATTGTTAAATAGTATTATTATATTATACTTCGTCTGAAAGTATAAAATATATTTTTTATTTTAAATATCAAAATAATAGAAGTATACAAAAAAAATTGTTCTTTAATTAGTTTGCTAATGTATAAATATTATTCATTTCTAAAATATATAAATTCTTATTGCAAGGAAATTGTTATTACTTTTTTTCTATTAACTTTTATCTCAATAATGTATAAATATTAAATATTCATTTTCTAAAATATATATTGGTACAAAAGTATAGAAATAATTGTGTTTAATTAGTTTTGAAATTTAAGTATTAAAATTGATAATTTTTTTGAAATTATCCTCTCTCTAATATAATATTTTATAAGTATTACTCCGAAATATTTTATTTATTGCAGGAAAAATTGTCCTTCGTCAAGAGTTGCTTCTACGGTGAATTTGCATTGACAAGTGATTTGTAATCGTTAGTTTATTAATTCAGGAATTGGTTAATTTATTTCTTAAACAGTACTACCTTCGTTTTTTTTTTCTTCTCACTTTCCTAATATATGTGAAGCGTATTTTAATGAAATGGAAAGAAAATAGATAAATGGAGGGAGTACTCCGCAGTAATTAGTTGGCCAAATTAATACTATGAAGATACCAAAAATTTGTAAATTGCATGGGGCTCTATAAAGATTAAATTGTAAACAATTACATTACAATCTAATGTTATTCAATTAAACAGCTTTGGAAATTGATTGGACAAGCAATCAAGCAGATAAAAGCCTGCATCAAAGATACCCCTGCTTGGAAATTGCTTTGAATAACATTGGACATATAGTCATTTTAATTTGCTTCATTTATTCAATATATGATTTCATTTATTTTCATTATAAATTGTGTTTTTTTTAATCAATAAACGTGGATGGAGTGCCCAAAATCGAATAATTAATATGTGCTACTTTCTGTTCCAAATACAATAAAAAATTAATGCTATTAGACACGAAATTTAGCAACGTATGTACTCGAACACGTTTTTGAAATTAACAACGGTATATAAGATATACGGAGTATTATCTTTCTTTCAGTGTAGTTTCTTTAATCAATTTTGAAAACCATATACTTCATATGTGCTTTAATGGAGAGGTTCCATATCTAATTGGGAAGAAATTGTGTTTGTTCGGTGTATTTTTTCCAAAGAAATACGTGGACTGAAATAAGCTAGAGTGTCTTGGTATGCACTTAAGAATACGAGCTAAACGTCCACAATTTATTCTTCTCAGTATAAAAATGAACCCAATCATATATATTAATACGCAAGATATAGACGTGGAAAAGATACTCAAAGTACAAGACAAACGTGCTAGGAAATACTATTCTCATTCCGTGTTTTTTTAGCTTTATGCTTTTGGATAGTGCGACCGATACCTAAATTTATTTTCCATAATGCGGTTGTGCTTCCTTTAAAACTACTTTTGTCCTACTTTTTACGAGTATACCTCAAACTAAAAAATATTTTTGTTATTCATAATTATAGAAGAGCTAATTATTGAATAGTAGAACCTAATTCCCTACACGACATTATAATTGTCATTGACGGATACCCGATATCCGCTATTGTCTGTCCATATACTAAAAAACGAAATATTTTGTTATTCATACTAAAAATCACTACGTACGGCAAATGGAAAATACTAAACCGCTAATAGTCCTATCTTTTCAACCCCGTGATTTTATCACGGGTTTAATACTAGTAGTAATATATTACTCCCTCCATCCAACTTTAAACTTCATGGGAGTGACACAAAAATTAAGAGTGGGTTAGATTATGTGGTGGAAAATGAAAGTTGAGAGAAAATGTGGGGTCAGAAATGATATGGACCACAAAAATCAACCAGAAAAGGAAATATTGTAAGTAGGAAGTTTAAAGATGGACAACCTTTTAAGGAAAGTAGGAAGATTAAAATTGGATGAAGGTAGTATAGATTAAATCGATATTGGAAGAATGTAATTAAAAAACAATAGTTGATTAAAAAGGCCAACCAATGTAAAGTAACATCACTGTAACCATACTGATTCAATATAGTAGCATCACTTTTTCTATTTGAATAAACATTACCTAGGACACTAATACCAAGTTATTGTTACACATTATATGATATATTACTGTAACATCATATAGTAACATATTACTGTAACATCATATGATATATAACACAACTACATCATATGTAGTTCATTATATAGTAATATAGTGATACTGTAACATCAATGGACAATGTTACCGTAATACTGTCACTGTAAAACATCACAGTGACAACAATTACTGTGATTAACAAGGTTGCATAAACACATAGTACATTACTGTTAATGTAAAAACTTTACAGTGACAACAACTATTGTATATTAACAAAGTTAAAAAAGTACCGTTATTATGAACTTTTAGAACATTATTTTTATAATTAATAATATTCAGTTACAGTAACATGGTCATAGATTAATATTGAATACCACATCTACAATACAGTAACAGTAATATTAATGTTGTACCAATGCTACAGTAACAACATTACTGTAATATTGTTAGGGTAAAAATGTTTAGCATGTACAAAGTGTACAAAGCATATTTTAACCACGCCAACGGCATGGTATCATCGTTCCTCCAAGAGTACAATTTTGAGGTTTTTGAACTACGACCATGATTAAGGAAAAAGGTTGTTTAGGGATGGATTACAATATTGAATACCACATGTGTAATAGAGGAACAATAACATTGTTGTATCAATGTTACAGACTCCCTTAGCCTCTATAGTTGCGCCGGCGACGAAACCTGATGCTTTGCCAAATCTTGAAGCCGAGGTTATTGAAGGCTATAAAAATTGGAGCGATGATAACAGGCATGACCTGAATTATGACCGTGACATGGTAACATTTGTTCTTCAACATATTTGGTCTTTTGAGTAAGGAAATGTTATATAGGTGATTGTTGAAAAAGCTCATGTGATTGTAGGTATTTATTCCTCTGATTTACGAAGAACACTTCTTTTGTGCTTGCATAAATTTCATTTCGAGGAGGATTGAATATCTTGATAACAAAACTTACTACGCCAAATCGAGAAAAGTGAAGATGACAAAGATAGCTGTGAGTATCTTTGTTCCTGTAACACCGTTACTGTTACACTGTGGCAAAGATAGTTGTTACACTGTGGCAAAGATAGCTGTTAACTGTTACTGTTACATTGTTTCTGTAATAGTTCTCTATTGTTGTGACATTATTACTGTGACACTGTCACAGTAAGATATTTGTGTTACTGTAACAATGCTACTGTTACATTGTTTGTGTTACATTGTTTCTATTACATTGTTACTGTTACATTGTTTGTGTTACATTGTTTTTGTTACACTGTTACACTGTTACTGTAACATTGTTCCTTTAACATTATTTCTCTAACGTTATTATACTTGTTTCTGTAACATTGTTTCTATTATATTATATTGTTACTGTAACAGTGCTATTGTGACATTATTACTGTGACATTGTTTGTGTTACATTGTTTCTATTACACTGTTACTGTTACTGTTACATTGTTTCTATTATACTGTTACTGTTACTGTTACATTGTTTCTATTATATTGTTTCTGTTACACTGTTACTGTAACATTGTTCCTTTAACATTTCTATTACTGTGACAGTGTCGAAGTAAGATATTTGTGTTACTGTAATAGTGTTCTGTTACTGTAACAGTTCTACTGTAACAGTGCTACTGTGACATTGTTTGTGTTACATTGTTTCTATTACACTGTTACTGTTACTGTTACATTGTTTCTATTACACTGTTACTGTTACTGTTACATTGTTTCTATTATATTATTTCTGTTACACTGTTATTGTAACATTATTCCTTTAACATTTCTATTACTGTGACAGTGTCAAAGTAAGATATTTGTGTAACAGTTCTACTGTGACATTATTACTGTGACAGTGTCACAGTAAGATATTTGTGCTACTGTTATTGTTACATTGTTTCTATTATATTGTTTCTGTTACTCTGTTACTGTAACATTGTTCCTTTAACATTATTTCTCTGAAGTAAAGATGTTACATTGTTTTCCAGGCAAAATTGATGGGAAAGTTTATGGTAGAAAAATGCATTAAAAAAGGCAATGAAGTGGAACATTTTCAACTTCATAACGTCAAGTTTGGATGACAAAACAATTCTTCCAATTTAGATTGCGGGTGTTTCTTGATTTTCAACCTCACCTTCTACATGGGTGAGGTGTAATAGAGGAACAATAACATTGTTGTATCAAGCACCAAACTTGCTAGTGAGCTAATAGTCGTTTCAAACAACTTGCGGGTACATTTGCAAACCAACTACATTCAAATGCTTCAAAAAGTATTCATAGTAACTCTCATTAGTGCTAGCACCTGTAATTTTTTTCAAGTTTAGGTGTGATGACCGAATGAATCGAGATAAACTACGAATCAATTCAACCAAAAAAAATAACCCAAAATTCTTCACATTACATGAATTTCCATAAACAAATAGTCAATCTCCTCAATCTGCAATTTCATCATTTCATTTTCTGTAACCAAGTAATAGTAATTAAGTAATGAATTGTACAATTATATTGTCAAAAAAATAATTTTTAAAAACAGAATCCAACCATGTAATTGCAGACTTGTACCTTTTTGTTGCCAAAATTGAGGAAGAGCTTATACTGTAATTAATTTACATTAGCAAATCATTGTTTATATGAGTTTCTTTATACCATCCAAAATCAACGACACCAATAACAGGATAAATCTAAACTACATCAAACCTAATTTTTGGGTGAGAAAAATGAAAACATAACGAAGAACACAAAAATCAATAGAAACCAAAACTAACGGAATAGGAAATTACCTAGACAGTTTCTGTAACACTAATTTCTGAACGATCGACCATAAGAACACGAAAAACAACAAAATAAATAAAGACGAAGACTAATTAATCGAAAATCACCAACTTCAAAATAAAAACGACGAAGACTAATCAATCACACACAAATTTTAAAAAAATATAGCGCAAAGTTGATCGATTGAGAGAGTGAAGGAAAAAAAATCGTGCTTGAAGATCTTTAATTGCCTTTTTAGAATGTTTAGTGAAGATTATCACAGGATTTTGCTTGATTTTTTGATGATTTCGGCAGTCTTAAGGTAGGAAATGAATTTTTTTCTACTCCATAGTTTATTGAATGAGAGTTAAGGTGACAGTAGTGTAAGAGGGGAGAAACACCTTTTTGTTTTGGTCCGTCAAATTTTTTGGGAGGTGGTTGAATGTCAGCCCTTGATCTCTTAGATCGTACGGTCTAAGACAGCGAGACAGACTCATTTAAAGATGAGGACTCATCGGATCTCCACTATATATATATATATATATATATATATATATATATATATAGTTTCAAAATATGAGAATAACATAAATAAAAATATAGGAGTATTTTGTAGATATAATATTTTCATCTAAATATACATTTATTAGTTTTACTCATTACCTTGATTGCTTATCAATTTGAAATTATTTTCTCAAAAATTGAGAAATGTAAACATTAATGTACCTCTAATTTAAAATCTTTAATTAGTATGGTACAAAGTATAATTTTATGTATACCGTGCATAAAAATGCACGGGGTCTATACTAGTTTTTAATTTAAACTAGTTTTGATGCCCGTGAGATGCACGGGTGTAACAATAACGTTACTAAATCAACCTTAATACTTTCTTTTATAATTATTGACTGCGATGGAATGATTGCGATTATTTTAAATAATTGTCATTTTAGAGGATTAACACTCCACGTTTGCATGTATTTTATACAAAAAGTAGCAGATGCGGGTTATGATGCTACACTTAGACGGTTAGACATGTCAAATTCGACTCGATCCATAAATCCGACCCTAATTTAATACATACTAGTTTTTTACTTCAAAAGTCGTAACAAAATTAGGTGTTCGAAACTATTTCTGAGCATGACCCGTATACCCCGACCGGTGACAGGTCTAGTATGTACATTAGCTACATGACTAAAACAAACGATGCTTATCATAATACCTGGTTACCGTCAGCAATTTTAATGTATGTGACAACTCATTTGGAACATTGGGCTTATCTTGTTCTCTAAGCATTTGACTTTCGCATTGAATATATTTAATTTGTATGTATGTCATCATCTCGCTCTAAATTTGACGTGATCCATCTGACACGTTTTTAGAGGCATGAGCCCGTTTAACCCGAATCCTAAGTGACCCAATTTTAGATCATGATCTAGCCCGACCTCTTCAACTCGTTGGAAAGAAGAGACCACAAAACTAAAAGCCAATTTTTAGCAATCTATTTCTATGTCTGGATTTTGCTAAAACTCAAATTTTAACATACGAGTAGTACTCCTCCGTCTGTAGAAGAGTCACTCTTTCTTTTTGAGCTGCCTCTCTAAAAGTCACTTTTTGCTATTCTTATTTTGTTTGATTTTTGTGGTTAACATTGGTTCTAACCTCACTTATTTTCCATCTTTCATTTTTCAGTACACATTTCTCGACACCTTACTACCTTAGGGAGTATTAGTTATGCGACGAAGTGATTATGATTATTTCAAACCATTGTCATTTGACACCGCTTATCAATGTTTATCTTAAAGGGACGACACCGAGAGAAATCAAGAAGTGAGACAGACTAAGAATATTTTGATTTTTTTAAATATAAAAATTATAATTTAAAGAAAATAATACTTGTAGTATTAAAATAATGAAAAAATTGATACTTTACCTGCTATAATTCACTTTTTTAAATTTTATACCTCAGATAATATTTTTTCAAAACTTATACCTGAGTTTCTCATTTATTCGATATTCTATACCCTATCTTATCAATTGATCATTTTACTTCTTTTTACTCATTAACCCTATTAATGCATCTTACCTCACTGATTACCCATTAATTACTTCACTAATTACCCATTAACACTCATCAATCTCCACCATTTTTCCATCCTCCATACAATTACGCCATTGTTGTAATTGTTGTATACAATTTCAACCATCACCGCTCCTCAAACTAACGACCCACCACCGCATCAGTCCACAAACAACTTTATTATTCATCGACGTAGTAAATAGAATTAGTATTGCTTCTTTCCAATCGTCACCATGGCTAAGTGCAACATTAGTACAGATAATATTGTAACTCCAAGTTCAGACGATAATATTTTAACTGCAAATTGACATCAAAATGCTCTTAAGTAACATTTAATTTGGTATATAGGTAAATTCGTAGTCTTTAGTTAGTTTGGATTAGTTCACTGTAATCATAAATCTTGATTATTAGAGCCAATAAAACTGCCTTGATTATGTAATTCCAAGGGAATTTCTTCTGGGTTTTCTGACTTGGGTCAATTTCATTTTTCAGATTTTGGAGGTTTTTGGAAGATGGGTATGAATTGATTCGAGATTTTATGATCAGGGTTGGTGTCGGTTTGTGATTTGGGCGAGGTTTGAGGAGGTGGGTGGTGTTGTTGGATTTAGATAGGAAAGCAAGCCAGTAAAAGAAAAGGACGGAAAGAAATGGAAGGAAGAGAGCAAAGAGGTCCTTAACCAAAAGCAAAGATGAGGAGTTTGAAATTAGCAAGCCAACCAATGAAGAAGACAGTGTTTCCATCAAGATGCATGACGTAAGTTTGAGTGAGAGAGATAAGAAAATAGCAACAATTGGAAGAACAATGGTGGTGTGCAACAACGGTGGTGTGATTTTGTGGAGAGTGTAAGTGGTGGAGATTGATGAGTGTTAAGGGGTAATTAGGGAGGTAAGAATAAATTAATGAGGGTTAATTAGTAAATAATATGGGTGAAATGGTCAATTGATAAAATAAGGTATAGAATATAGAAAAGATGAAAAATTTAGGTATAAGTTTTGAAAAAAATATTATCCGAGGTATAAAATTTTAAAAAGTGAGTTGTAGTAGGTATAAAGTATCAATTTTCCCTGAATAAAAATTTAATATCATTTTTTTTTGCTTAAAAAGCGGTAAAAAATTAGGTGTTCGAAACTATTTATGTCTTGTATTCTGACCATACCCGATACGGGACAAGTATTTGACCCGACCAACTCGACAGTTCTAGTGTCTACATTAGTTACCTGGGTGAAACAAATGGCACTCATCAAAATACCAGGTCTTGCGCATGTGAGCAATATTAATATGTCCGTGAGACGATGACAACTCATCTGCGAACATTGAGTTTATCTATGTCTATTACTCGCTAACCATTTGACTCTACTACATCTAATATACTAGTTTTATCACCCGTGAAGATTCACGGGTCAGTTTATAGTTTGTTATATATAAATTGAAATAAAACTACGAAATTATGAATGAGATATATCATACATGAAATCAAATAAAATATGAATTAAGAAAAAGTATTCATGGTACTATGTACATTATCAGTCTGATTAACTAAAAAAAACTGAAAGAAACAATGTCATACTTCCTCCGTTCCAATAGGTTCTTTACGTTTGCTTTTTTTTACACTATTCACAAGTGAGGAGAATTATCGATATAACTTTTAATATATAAGATAAAATATACTCATGTGAGATCTTGTTTAAATTGTCTAATCGAGTGCGTTATAAATATCAAATTTGTATAATATTTAGAAATATGTAACTAACGATATGGACAAAAGAAAACGTGCATTGGTAAGTGTGAAAAAGCAAACGTAAAGAATCAAATGGAACGGAGGAAGTACTATCTAAAAAATTAGTTAAAAGAAAAAAAAAAAAGAATTTGACACCCCTTTAGGGGCACAAACCCGTTTTTTGGCCCACAACTTGTTTCACTGAACCCAAAATAACTCGTGATTTTATGGTCGATACCCTACCCGACCCGTTCGGTTAGTGGAAATTTATTAAAATTGAATAAAATATTTATATCGAAATATTATATTTGGATTTATAATTAAAAATAAATATTTTTTATCATAAATATTCGATTTGATACAGCTTTTTATATCATTTAATTGTAAAATAATTTTAAAAATTGAATTAATAATTTTTTAAAATATAAACATTCTTAAAGAGTACCATAGTAATATTAAAATAAAAAAAATTAATATTAAAAATATTTTTGTTGGAATATAGGCGTTTGAAACTATTTTTTACCCTAATTCGAACCGTGACCAGTATAACCCGACTTATATTTGATCTGCCCCTTATTTGGACCCGATCCGCTGGACCCATTTGACAGGTATACATATTACACTTCGGCTTTATTTTTGAGGGGTTGAATAACTTTAATTGACGGTGTTAATTTTCAACCCGTAACCGTAAAGTTAAAGATCAGAGTTCAGACCCTTAAACGGAATTAAAAGTATAGTCCGGGTACTAATCTTACCCTTAAATATCTTTCAATCGATTTTGCTCTCATTGTTTTTAAACATATAAATTCTTTTATAGGATCGAGTACGTACCAGATTAGTTATTTAAATCAGTTAAAATATTTAGATTCAGTTTTGGTGTTTGCAATCAACCCCGTTTTAAGGCCGTGAACCTATTTTTTTGACCCGCAACCCGTTTTACCGACCCTAATATAATCCGTTAATTTAGGGTCGAAACCTTACCCATCTCATTCAACCCGTTGGGTCAGTGAGAATTTATTGAAATTAATAAAATGTTTAAATTTAAATATTTTATTTGGATTTATAATTATAAAATAAATACGTATTTTAAATCACAAATATTAACTTTAATACAACGTTTTTTATTATTTAATAAAAAAAAATTAAAAATTGAATTAATATTTTTGAAGTACAAATATTATTATTAAAGATAATAATAATAATATTAAAATAATAATAAAAATTATTAAAATTATTTGTGCTGGACTTAAAAAGTTGGTAAAAAAATATAGCGTTCGAAACTATTTCTAACCCTAAACCCCTTGACATGTATGACCCGACCAATATTTGATCCGACCCGTATGACCCGATCAACGGGACCCGTTTGATATGCTTTCATATTATGCTACCACTTTATTTTTTACGGGGTTGAGTAAGATTAATTGTCGGTATTAATCAGTTTTGATGTTTTTAGACATATAAACTCTAGGACTGAATACGTACATGATGAATTAGACATATAATTTATTATTTTTCATTTATTGTTCGATGACATCAATCTATCTATATTATATTTATATAACGATTATTGCATGACAATAATTTCGGTATTAAAAATTAATACTGCAATATCAACTTTTTGTATTCTAAAAATAAAAAATAAAGAAATTGTTTTAAATATATTTAAGAAAATATTAGATTTTTTTAATATATTTAATATTTATAATAATGTTATACGAATAATAATTTTATGTAAATAATAATATTATGTAAATGTTACATTAATTGAATTGAGTGGATCATTTATGTACGTAGGATAATTATCGAATTTATTTTTAGTAACTCTGATTCCAAAATCTTAGAATGCATATGAGCATGCCATGTCAGCGAAGGAGTGCATCCACGCTGCCATGTCAGCTGTGGATGCACTCAATTAATATATATATATAGATTTGCATGCATGCAACCATCTTGCTTTAAATTCGACCTGACCCGTAAACCCGTCCCACCCAATCTGTTGTTTTTTGGGTCCTGAACCCAATTTTTTTATCCAAATCCTAAATTACCTGTTAATTTAGGGACATGACATGACCCGACCCGTTCAACCCGTTGAAAAGAAGAGACTACAAAGCCTAAAACACAATTCTAGCTAATCTATTTCTATGCCTAGATTTTGTTAAAACTCTAATTTTAATCTATTAGCAATTCAATATATACTCCCTCCATTTTATTGATTTAGCTCCATTTTCTTTTATGGTATGTTTGGAAACTTGAATTTGGATTTAAAATTCGGATTTGAAATATTTCAAGCGTTTGGGAACCTTGAGATTTGGATTTGAAATTTAGACAAAATCCAACCTAGTTCAAATTTCACTCCCTCAAATTCTTTATATATGGGTAGTGTAGACACCCAGATTTGGACCTGGTGGCTGTAGGAGTGCCCAACAAACACCCGATGACGATCGGACTGCAACGCGATGCGAGTTTGCGATGTCTTAGATATTGTTTCTATAGAACGGATCAAATAATTACTCAGAAAGATTAAATTAACATCAAGGCAGCCTTCGTCGCGTCATTATGGTCGCATAGACACTAATTAGAGTTAATTCCGACATCGGGACTTGTGGACATGACATAGGTCCACCCCGACGCGGCCACGCGCGGGTTTGGGTAGGCAAATGAATCTCCATATGAGAATGGATCGAATTAAAATTTAGGTCTATGTGGAGTCGCCACCGAATTTTGTGGTTATTCGGAACCGTTCGAGCCCACTCTATGTCGTAGTGGGCCGTATACAAAATACGGACCATTTCCGATGTCAGAGTTTATTGGGCTCGTCCCTTTGTATTTGATACCAATACCGACGTTATCGGATATTGTGTATTGAATGACTCTCGTTCGCCAACGGTTTCAAGCATCCGGAAACCGAGGTTCTGAGTAAGGGGTGAGGGTACGTGTTGGGAAGCGCACAAAGGACACCCAACCCCGCCCGTACTTTAGCGGCCTCTACTAAGAATTCGAATGACTTACAATACGCGCGCTAGTAAAACGGGAAAATGATATGCAAAGATTTATTTTCCTTAAACATGCGAATGGAATTGAAAGAGTTCCTAAGTCAATTTAATGCAACTAAAATTAACGTCAAAGTTGTATTTTAGCATGCGGGTTCATTTAGTACAATAAACGAATAATAATTAAATTGACAAAAGAAACAAAAAAACGCGTTAGTAAACGATGTAAAGAAACGAATAATAACGGTTTGCAACTATTGAATTGAATTGAAATGATGCAAATATGAGGATGCACGATTTGAAAAGATAGTATACATGTGATTAATTATACGCATGTTGACCTAAGTCGTAAAATACTATCGAGTTTGAAAAATAGAATAATGTACGACTTGCGTTTTAGTCGTTATGAGGCTACTCGATCGAGTGGTCGATGGACTCGATCGAGTAGGCCTGTAAAAAGTGATTCTGTTTTGCATTATGGACCGTACTCGGCCGAGTTATTGACCAACTCGGTCGAGTACATGGCCACTCGACCGAGTCACTGTGAGACTCGATCGAGTGGTGATCGTGATTAGCATTCTGACTTGATTTTGAGGTGCCACTCGACCGAGTGGGCTAGGCACTCGGTCGAGTGCCCTCTGTACGAATTAAGATTCGTTTGTAAAATCGTGTTTTATGTCGAAAATCGTTTTAAATTGATTATTGAGATGTGATTAAATTTTCTCCGCGTTAATAATGTCATAATTCAAAAGAATTGTTTTGACAATTATTTAGCATCAACGAAAATTGCCCTAAATTGATTTAATGCGATTTAGAAAGATTGACTCTTTGATTAAATAATAAAAGAACTTGATTCCCTCGACTTCTCCGACATCGATAAATCCCTAGAGATCGTGATGTCGGATCCGTGTCAACGGGTTTCGACCTTTATTAAAATTGGCTTTAGAAAATTCGATGAATGCAATATTAAAGATGATAACGACGAGAAAAAATGACGAATTCTTGTTTAAGTTGACTCATCTCAATAATCAAATAATCGGGGTACCGGGATAAGCGACCGTCAACGCTGTGTGCAGTACACTTGTATGTTCGTGTTTTCTTATCCCGATATCCTTCTTACTTGACACAAATCAATGAGTATTTTAATATTTTGATGCTAACAATATTACCGATATTATGATGCAATAATGATAACGAGGTAAATAATAATAATAATAATAATCGTAATAATAATAATAATAATAATAAACGTAATAATAATAATAATAATAATAATAATAATAATAATAATAATAATAATAATAATAATAATAATAATAATAAACGAAAAAAAGAATAAAAAAAAACAAAAAAAAAGGAGATGGACGACGAGAGAAAAGAGAAAGGAGAACGAGGTTTGTCACCCTCAAGCTACATGTTCTTGTCTCGGAAAAAGGCTCGTAAACGCGGCTACAACACGAGAGTCTTCGAGGTGTATGGAGGCTAAGTTGTGGTGGCTCGGGTTGAATTCCTAGAAACTAGGTTTAGGATTTGCTATTGTCGGTTTTCCTAGGGTTTGTCTAGGGTTTGTAAAGGATGTAGTGTAGGATTGCTCTTAGGATGTATTAGGGTTGTAAAGGTTGTGTAAAAAGTGTTGAAGATGTGTGCATGGGGGTTGCTTATATAGGAAAAGCTAGGGCATCGATTTAGGGCTACTCGACCGAGTAGGAGGCCAACTCGGTCGAGTGGCCCGTTATGCCAGCCGCCGGGCTCGAAATAGGCCCACTCGATCGAGTGGGTGGGTCACTCGATCGAGTGGCCTAGCTGGGTCGCGCAGGTCTGTTAACTTTGGACCGTGATTTGTGTTTGATGGGTTTTGTGTTTGACTTGGACTTTTTGAGGGTTATATGGCTGTTTTTGTGTGTCTCGGAAATGACTTTGACCGGGGTTGACCCAATCGCAAAAAGTCGGTTTTATTTCCGGTGTCGGTTTTGGCCCAAATTAGTCTTGTTTGACTCGGAATGATCCACTGGGCCTGGATTTGAGGTTGGTTTGGTGAGATTTGTACTCCGTAAGTGTGTTAGCCAGCGATTAATGGATTTGAGCCCGTATCCGAGCGCGTAGAAACACGTTAGCGTCCGATCATCATCGGGTGTTTTTTGGAAACTACCATAGATACCTGACAGTCAAAATGCGGGTGTCTACAGAGCCCCCACTCTGACTGAGGCTTGGACAAGGCGAAAATCAGAGTAGCTACCAAGCCCGCTAAGACCTGGTAGACTTCCGTTCGGGTCGTTTATAGTCCATTAGACTCGCGTGAAGGGCTCGCCAGCCATAGGACAGGGATCATACCTGCGCTCCGTGGGGACTTTGGGCTTGTTGCGTAAGCCCTGGGTGCGCCTGTGTGTCGGCCCATCCCGTGTCATCCCGGGAAATGCTGCTGGGGAGATTTGATGACTTGCATGTCCCTGTTTGAGTCGTACCTGTATAAGTCACATAGAATGCATGCAACACGAAGGTTATAAAATGACTCGTGCTGGGGAAAATGACTTTTGAATTTGAAATCCTGAAAGCAATCACGAGCTAGGTTTTCAAAATGGAAAGGGGTAGAAAAGAAATTCGCAGTTTAAATAGACTGAAATCTGACCTTGTCGAAAAAGATCTTTTTTCAAATGGCTAAATTTTGCAAATTTCAAAGTGGAATCTGAAGAGAGGGACCTACCGACAGACTCGACTCTGGATACGACAGGACGAGTTAACTGACACGGACTGGACTCTCTAGGGATTGGACCGTGATTCGGTAGGGTATTGGGCCGCCTAACAAAACTCTTAAGTCGCACTATCCTGTAGCCTAGGCGAGTGGCAACACGGTCGCACATCGAAATGGGATAGATATTGTGGACATGACATAGGTCCACCCCGACGCGGCCACGCGCGGGTTTGGGTAGGCGAATGAATCTCCATATGAGAAGGATCGAATTTTAGGTCTATGTGGAGTCGCCACTGAATTTTATGGTTATTCGGAACCGTTCGAGCCCACTCTATGTCGTAGTGGGCCGTATACAAAATACGGCCCATTTCCGATGTCAGAGTTTATTGGGCTCGTCCCTTTGCATATCGATATAGATGCCGACTTGAGCGGTTAATCGTATATTGAATGACTCTCGTTCGCCAGCGGTTTCGGGCATCCGGAAACCAAGGTTCTGAGTAAGGGGTGAGGGTACGTGTTAGGAAGCCCACGAAGGACACCCAACCCCGCCCGCACATTAGCGGCCTCTACTAAGAACTCGAATGACTTTCTAATACGCGTGCTAGTAAAACGGGAAAATGATATGCAAAGATTTACTTTCCCTAAACATGCGAATGGAATCAAAAAATGGGTTTCTATGTCAATTTAATGCAACTAAAATTAACGTCAAAGTTGTATTTTAGCATGCGGGTTCATTTAGTATAATAAACGAAAAATGATTAAATTGACAAAAGAAACAAAAAACGCGTTAGTAAACGATGTAAAGAAACGAATAATAACGGTTTGCAACTATTGAATTGAATTGAAAAGATGCAAATATGAGGATGCACGATTTGAAAAGATAGTATACATGTGATTAATTATACGCATGTTGACCTAAGTCGTAAAATACTATCGACTTTGAAAAATAGAATAATGTACGACTTGCGTTTTAGTCGTTATGAGGCTACTCGATCGAGTGGTCGATGGACTCGATCGAGTAGGCCTGTAAAAAGCGATTCTGTTTTGCATTATGGACCGTACTCGGCCGAATTATTGACCAACTCGGTCGAGTACATGGCCACTCGACCGAGTCACTGTGAGACTCGATCGAGTGGTGATCGTGATTAGCATTCTGACTTGATTTTGAGGTGCCACTCGACCGAGTGGGCTAGGCACTCGGTCGAGTGCCCTCTGTACGAATTAAGATTCGTTTGTAAAATCGTGTTTTATGTCGAAAATCGTTTTAAATTGATTATTGAGATGTGATTAAATTTTCTCCGCGTTAATAATGTCATAATTCAAAAGAATTGTTTTGACAATTATTTAGCATCAACGAAAATTGCCCTAAATTGATTTAATGCGATTTAGAAAGATTGACTCTTTGATTAAATAATAAAAGAACTTGATTCCCTCGACTTCTCCGACATCGATAAATCCCTAGAGATCGTGATGTCGGATCCGTGTCAACGGGTTTCGACCCTTGTTAAAGATTGATTTGAAAATTGATGGATGTAAGATGGATGATGATAACGAGAAATAATAATGAATTATTGTTTTAATTAACTCATCTCAATAATCAAATAATCAGGGTATCGGAATAAGCGACCGGCAACGCTGTGTGCAGTACACTTGTATATTCGGGTTTCCTTATTCCGATATCCCTCTCATTCGACACAAATTGATAAGTATTTTAATGTTTTGATGCTAACAATATTATCGATATTATGATGCAATAATGATAACGAGGTAAATAATAAAAATCGTAATAGTAATAATAATAATAATAATAATAATAATAATAATACTAAACGTAGTAATAATAATAATAATAATAATAATAATAATAATAATCGTAATAATAATAATAATAATCGTAATAATAATAATAATAATAATCGTAATAATCCTCTATATACTAAAAGAGAAACCATTAAAAAAGTCAATGCCACATGTCGCAATATAACGAAATTTTTTCCCGCCTAAAAACACTTAGCAATGGACTTGCATTTAGCCCAATAAATAAATATCTTATGCACAGTTACAATTAGCCCAACAAATTTGTACACTGTTTTTTAGATTAGAAGATGACATGACCAACAAAAATCACGATGTAATAAAAAAAAATCACTATTTTTCTAAAGACAAGTCCATATTTAAGTATGTAACACTGTTGCATAGTTGTTACTCCGTAATATAGTATGCGTTGCATAAATTGTTAATTCGAAGTACATCCATATATAATACTAACAACAAAACTTTTTTTAGAACGTAAGTGAAGTTTCATTTTAAAATATGATACGGAGGAATATATTTTGATCAAGTATTAAATTTTTAACACAAATGGATATGTGAGTCTGATATCTATTATTATTCGTGTATTTATTAGCAATTTTACCTTTTATATAAGACGTGCATTTTGCACGGGGACTATACTAGTAATAATAATAATCGTAATAATAATAATAATAATAATAAAACAAAAAAAGGAATAAAAAAAGGAAATGGATGATGAGAAGAAAAGGGAAAGGAGAACGAGGTTTGTCACCCTCAACCTACATGTTCTTGTCTCGGTGCGGACTCGTAACCGTGGCTTTAACACAATAGTCTTCGAGGTGTATGGAGGCTAAGTTGTGGTGGCTCGGGTTTGATTCCTAAAACTAGGTTTAGGGTTTTTGCTAGTGTAAACTAGGTTTAGGGTTTTTGCTAGTGTAGAATTGCTAGGGTTTTGAAGTGTGTATAGATGATTGTCCTAGAGTGTACTAGGGTTTTTGTGTAGATGTGTAAGATGATTGTCCTAGAGTGTACTAGGGTTTTTAGGGTTGTGAGAAGTTGTGTAATTGTGTTGCATGAGGTTGCTTATATAGGCAAAGCTAGGGCACCTTGGTGTCTAGGGTTTTGTGCCTTGACGGACTTGATTTGATGGCCCGTTTGGAGGCGGACCGTGGGTGAGCTACTCGAAAACGGCTTTGACCGGGTTTTAATCCGGTCGCTAAAAGTCGGTTTTATTCCCGGTGTCGGTTTCGACCCAAATTAGTCTTGTTTGACTCGGAATGATCCACTGGGCCTAGATTTGAGGTCTGTTTGGTGAGGTTTGTACTCCGTAAGTGTGTTAGCCAACGATTAATGGATTTGAGCCCGTATCCGAGCGCGTAGAAGCACGTTAGCGTCCGATCATCATCGGATGATTTTTGGAAACTGCCATAGACACCTGGCGGTCAAAATGCGGGTGTCTACAGAGCCCCCACTCTGACTGAGGCTTGGACAAGGCGAAAGTCAGAGTAGCTACCAAGCCTGTTAAGACCTGGTAGACTTCTGGTCGGGTCGTTTATAGTCCATTAGACTCGCGTGAAGGGCTCGCCAGCCATAAGACAGAGATCATACCTGCGCTGGATGATTGTGCTCCGTGGGGAATTCGGGCTTGTCGCGTAAGCCCTGGGTGTGCATGTGTGTTGGCCCATCCCGTGCTATCCCGGAAAATGTTGCTGGGGAGATTTGATGACTTGCATGTCCCTGTTTGAGTCGTACCTGTACGACTCACATAGAATGCATGCAACACGTAGGTGGTAAAATGACTCGTGCTGGGGAAAATGATTTTGAATTTTTTTTTTGAAAACTCGAATTTTGAATTTGAAATCCTGAAAGCAATCGCGAGCTAGGTTTTCAAAATGGAAAGGGATAGAAAAAAAATTCGCAGTATAAATAGACATAAATCTGACCTTGTCGAAAAAGATCTTTTTTCAAATGGCTAAATTTTGCAAATTTCAAAGTGGAATCATAAGAGAGGGACCTACCGACAGACTCGACTCTGGATACGACAGGACGAGTTGACTGACACGGACTGGACTCTCTAAAGGTTGGACCGTGATTCGGTAGGGGTGTGGGCCACCTAGCAAGACTCTTAAGTTGCGTCATCCCGTAGCCTAGGCGAGTGGCAACACCGTCGTACATCGAAATGGGATAGATATGCTATAGGGGGACCGCAGTAGTCCGTAATGAGACTGTTTTAGTCTGGTGCCCTTCTGTATTTCCTATTTTAGGATACATTTCCAAAGTGGGTATTGCCTCGAGTCCTGACAGATTTTTGTCTTCGACTGAGCCGAGTACTAGGACACACTACAGAAAGGAGGCTAGATTTTTTGTTGGATTCATCTGGATTTTGTGAGTGGATGGAGGTCTTCTGTCTAAGAGAAGCCCCCGGGATAACAAAGCTAGCTATTGAGAACACGATGGTGTTGTGACCGGAATAATGACGCTTTTTGAATGTGTGTTAATGTGGGTGGTTGTGCCTCTGTTGAAAGGCTGCCTACGTATTCACGTGTGGTGAAATCAAACCAAGCCGTAGTTCAGTGGCGGAAGATGTATTATGGTGCCTATTCTAATAGGACTTTGTGTGTAACTAGCCATAATGACGGTGTAGGCTAGGTGCATTCCCAGTGATGTCTTGATCAAAGGGCTTGAATGGTTAGGATATTAATCCTGTGACTGTGAGTGTTCTCCGGGGTAGCCCCCAGTGGTGGTGTGAACTATTTGGGCATGTTCTATGCCGACTGCAAGTTGAGTTCCCGTGTTCGGGGTTGGTAACTGGTTTGGATGGAATTTTAACGAGTTTTGTTCTCAGGATTTTAACGAGTTTTGTTCTCGGGATTTGATGTATTTGGGGATGTGGTGCTAGGAAGTAAATGGCCTTGACGACTCGAAATCTGGAGCTCAGTTCTGTGGAGCTAAGGCTTCGAGAGCCGGTTTGATAATGAAGTAAATGGCCTTGATGACTCGAAATCTGGAGCTCGGTTCTGTGGAGCTAAGGCTTCGAGAGCCGGTTTGATAGAGGTAAATGGCCTTGATGACTCGAAATCTGGAGCTCGGTTCTGTGGAGCTAAGGCTTCGAGAGCCGGTTTGATAATGCGGGATCTGCTTTCCATGTCTGGCCCTAGTGGTTAGGGGTATCCTATGGGGCTTGAATCCTCAAAATTCCGGGCTGTCTCTAGCCTGGGTCTCGGGGAGGTCTTGAGGGTTGTAATGTGGGAAGGCTGAGTGTGGTGTTATCTGACCAGCTTGATTGTCACTCCCCTATTGGATGGCATGGATAATTTTGAATTTGACCGTACCCCGGTCAAAGGATTTTCACTTGAGTTGACCGTTGACCACGGTCATGGGTATTTGATTTTTGATTGACCTCTTAGCAGCGGTCATGGATTTTGATAATTTTGACCGTACCCTGGTCGTGGGGCTTTCACTTGAATGGACCGTTGACCACGGTCATGGGTATTCTGAATTTTTTTGATGATGGCTTGCTTTTTTTGTTTTGGCCTTTTGCTTTTTTTTTTCATGGACTTTCGATTTTTTTTTGTGTCCAGTTTTTTTGATGGCCTTTTTTTTGCTTTGGCCCTTTTTTTTTCTTTTTTTTTTTTTGACTTTTGATTGACCTCTTAGCCCCGGTCATGGGTTTTTGGATTTTGGTTGACCTCTCAGCCCCGGTCATGGGTTTTTGGATTTTGGTTGACCTCTCAGCCCCGGTCATGGGTTTTTTGAATGTTGGTTGACCTCTCAGCCCTGGTCATGGGTTTTTTTTTGATTTTGGTTGACCTCTCAGCCCCGGTCATGGGTTTTTTTTGATTTTGGTCAGACTAACACCAAAGGTAGGGATCGGTTGATCTTATCGGATGGGTGTTTGTTGTGGGAAATGGGCTTACCTCCCGTCTTAGACCCAAACTAGAAGACTACCCAGATTTGTCATAGGATTCAATATGCTCCTGCTAAGGGTAGTTATGTGGCTTTTCTATACCAGACATGGAATAGGTAAAAGGAAAACACGGGCTCGATTTCCTGCAGTCATTATAGATGTGCCTATAATAGTCACGTGCATGTGCTCACAGTGTATGATGGTGTTCATCATGTTCTCGGAAACACATAAGGAAAGTGTATATGAGAAAGAATATCGAAAGCTGATTTTATTGAATTTTGAAAAAAAAAAGAGGACAGAATGCAAAATACTCTGACTCTGATTTTGACTTTGACTTTGAAGGGAATAGTACATCCTAGACTCGGACTCAGACTCGGATTCAAATCAGATCCGGACTCTCGGATAATGTTGTCATTAGTCATCGGCTTCTAAGGACTCGAGTTGATGTCCAGTACAGCCTTTAGTAGAAACTTCACCCAGATCTTCATTGTGTCGAAGATCGTCTTCAATCCTAATGCCCATTTCGGTAAGTACGGCAAAGTTTGAAATGCCGTCATACCTAAGATGGACGCGGTAATAAGGTAGGAGGTTGTTGATGAATGCCTCCACTAGTGTCTTCTCGTTGGGCTTGTCTACCAACTTCACACTCTCGGCCCTCCATCTTTGAAGATATTTAGTGAACCCTTCTTTGGGCTCTTGGGCCATGATTTCAAGAGTACGCATTGTAGTCTGGATCTCGATATTATCAGCGTAGTTCCGAGCGAACTCTGTTGCCACGTCATCCCAAGTCGTGTATTTTTTGGAGTCGAGCCTGTAGCTTTGGGGTGCTTTTCGAGGGAGGAAGGGAACATGTGCTTGAACATGGTGGACTTCACCCCTTGGATAGCCATGAATTCTTTGAAAGCCCGGATGTGGTGGACCGGGTCTTCGGTACCCTCAAACATAGGAAGTCCCATTAAGTTGAGGTTAGCAGGTAGCTCGTCATTCAAAGGTGAATAAACACGAGCATTCTCGGTGTGGATTGAGTTGTTCGTCGATAAGTGGACTTGCTTTTCGAGCCTACGAACAACACTAATCAGCTCGGCCAAGGGCCCGGTGGGATCAGATCCTTCAATAGGGGCCGTCTTCTCTATGGCACTAAGGCGGGTGGCTAAGGCTGCTTGGTTAGCCTGGATGGTAGTCAGTTGAGTCTCGATCTTGGTCAGAGCATTTTTCAAATCGTCCATTTTGCGTTGGTATCTGGTTTCGGGTGGCCTGTCTGTAAGAACACCACGTAATCAGAAAAGTTGCTTCGGAACTCCACCTCACCAAGGCATAGGAAATAGCGCAGGAGGAGAGACGACTCTAGTCTGACTCGGGTTAGACTCCCTTAAGACAAATGTGTAGGGTACGATTCTCGGAGTGACTGTGATTAATCACTCGTCGGAGAATGGCCCCCCAGGTGAGACTAAAGACTTTGATAGGACTCAGATGGTATGACATCTAAGTGACTCGAAAGTGGGGTACGTGAGACACGTGTAAGACATGACCCTTAGAGCAACCGTGATTGATCGCTCTGCTAAGGGGTAGCCCCCAAGCGGGGTCGATAATTTTGTTAAGACTCGAGTGTGGGACGAGTGACCCTTAGACGTAAGGACCGTGAACCTTTTGTTATAGGGCTATGCCTTGTAAAAGGTTGACTCGGAAAAGACACCTAGACGGGTGACTTGTGAAAGTTGGGCCTCCGTTAGGATTCGGCTATGTGGTCCGAGTCCTGCTCGAAGGAAGGTCCACGTGAGACGTCCCCAGACTTTTAGACTCGAGTGTGGACGGGCCTTCCTTTGTAGAAGTATGTCCTACGTAGGTGGGCCATGCCTTAGTCTAATAAGGCGGACTGGGATAGGGAAGAAACTGGTGATGTAAGATCGACAGAGTTTCGACGCTAAGGACCTTGACAACTTAATACACGACCCGACACTGCTAAATACGGGAAGTCCTAAAGAGAGGAAGGTTTTGAAAATTGATTGTTTTTTGAAAGAGGTCCGAGAAGACTCGGTTGAGGGCCCAATTTTTCGGAAAAAACGAAAGTGGTATTGGGCCGCGGGTTTTGAAAGTTCGAAATGATTTTCGAGTTTTGAATCGGGCAGCATACCGTCTAGAAAATAGACTATTTTGAGTAAAATCATAAGTCCTAAATTCGGTATGTGTCCCGGGTTTTGAAATTGAATAGTTTGAAAAAAGATGCAATCTTTGAAAAAAGACGGTTTTTGAAAACGACTCGGAAACCAAGTAGCACGTAGTCACACAAGCATTATAACGACGCCATGTATGCTCTATACTAAGTCTCGGTCGGTCTATAGGGGTCTATACCAGTGTACATAGTCTATACGTTGATCGGGACGAACTTCCTAAGTCGAGTTGATCTTAGAACATGCCGCGAAACCCACTCGAATCGACTATGGACACCTTTTGACATATCCATATTGGAGTACATCAACGGTATAGTGGGACGTTGGTCGCGAGTACCGGCCCGGGAAAATATGGGTTATGCATGAACCGTAGAACTAAAACACGTATTGTATTCGTCAAACGATTTCTATTCGAGTCTCACCGTGAGGATGCCGATGGTAAGTCACGCATCAGTTAATCCCCAGCGGAGTCGCCAAATTGTGGACATGACATAGGTCCACCCCGACGCGGCCACGCGCGGGTTTGGGTAGGCGAATGAATCTCCATATGAGAAGGATCGAATTGAAATTTAGGTCTATGTGGAGTCGCCACCGAATTTTATGGTTATTCGGAACCGTTCGAGCCCACTCTATGTCGTAGTGGGCCGTATACAAAATACGGCCCATTTCCGATGTCAGAGTTTATTGGGCTCGTCCCTTTGCATATCGATATAGATGCCGACTTGAGCGGTTAATCGTATATTGAATGACTCTCGTTCGCCAGCGGTTTCGGGCATCCGGAAACCAAGGTTCTGAGTAAGGGGTGAGGGTACGTGTTAGGAAGCCCACGAAGGACACCCAACCCCGCCTGCACATTAGCGGCCTCTACTAAGAACTTGAATGACTTTCTAATACGCGTGCTAGTAAAACGGGAAAATGATATGCAAAGATTTACTTTCCCTAAACATGCGAATGGAATCGAAAAGTGGGTTTCTATGTCAATTTAATGCAACTAAAATTAACGTCAAAGTTGTATTTTAGCATGCGGGTTCATTTAGTATAATAAACGAAAAATGATTAAATTGACAAAAGAAACAAAAAACGCGTTAGTAAACGATGTAAAGAAACGAATAATAACGGTTTGCAACTATTGAATTGAATTGAAAAGATGCAAATATGAGGATGCACGATTTGAAAAGATAGTATACATGTGATTAATTATACGCATGTTGACCTAAGTCGTAAAATACTATCGAGTTTGAAAAATAGAATAATGTACGACTTGCGTTTTAGTCGTTATGAGGCTACTCGATCGAGTGGTCGATGGACTCGATCGAGTAGGCCTGTAAAAAGCGATTCTGTTTTGCATTATGGACCGTACTCGGCCGAATTATTGACCAACTCGGTCGAGTACATGGCCACTCGACCGAGTCACTGTGAGACTCGATCGAGTGGTGATCGTGATTAGCATTCTGACTTGATTTTGAGGTGCCACTCGACCGAGTGGGCTAGGCACTCGGTCGAGTGCCCTCTGTACGAATTAAGATTCGTTTGTAAAATCGTGTTTTATGTCGAAAATCGTTTTAAATTGATTATTGAGATGTGATTAAATTTTCTCCGCGTTAATAATGTCATAATTCTAAAGAATTGTTTTGACAATTATTTAGCATCAACGAAAATTGCCCTAAATTGATTTAATGCGATTTAGAAAGATTGACTCTTTGATTAAATAATAAAAGAACTTGATTCCCTCGACTTCTCCGACATCGATAAATCCCTAGAGATCGTGATGTCGGGTCCGTGTCAACGGGTTCGACCCTTGTTAAAGATTGATTTGAAAATTGATGGATGTAAGATGGATGATGATAACGAGAAATAATAATGAATTATTGTTTAAGTTAACTCATCTCAATAATCAAATAATCGGGGTATCGGAATAAGCGACCGGCAACGCTGTGTGCAGTACACTTGTATATTCGGGTTTCCTTATTCCGATATCCCTCTCATTCGACACAAATTGATAAGTATTTTAATGTTTTGATGCTAACAATATTATCGATATTATGATGCAATAATGATAACGAGGTAAATAATAAAAATCGTAATAGTAATAATAATAATAATAATAATAATAATAATAATAATAATAATAATAATACTAAACGTAGTAATAATAATAATAATAATAATAATAATCGTAATAATAATAATAATAATAATCGTAATAATAATAATAATCGTAATAATAATAATATTAATAATAATCGTAATAATAATAATAATAATAATAATAATAATAAAACAAAAAAAGGAATAAAAAAAGGAAATGGATGATGAGAAGAAAAGGGAAAGGAGAACGAGGTTTGTCACCCTCAACCTACATGTTCTTGTCTCGGTGCGGACTCGTAACCGTGGCTTTAACACAAGAGTCTTCGAGGTGTATGGAGGCTAAGTTGTGGTGGCTCGGGTTTGATTCCTAAAACTAGGTTTAGGGTTTTTGCTAGTGTAAACTAGGTTTAGGGTTTTTGCTAGTGTAGAATTGCTAGGGTTTTGAAGTGTGTATAGATGATTGTCCTAGAGTGTACTAGGGTTTTTGTGTAGATGTGTAAGATGATTGTCCTAGAGTGTACTAGGGTTTTTAGGGTTGTGAGAAGTTGTGTAATTGTGTTGCATGGGGTTGCTTATATAGGCAAAGCTAGGGCACCTTGGTGTCTAGGGTTTTGTGCCTTGACGGACTTGATTTGATGGCCCGTTTGGAGGCGGACCGTGGGTGAGCTACTCGAAAACGGCTTTGACCGGGTTTTAATCCGGTCGCTAGAAGTCGGTTTTATTCCCGGTGTCGGTTTCGACCCAAATTAGTCTTGTTTGACTCGGAATGATCCACTGGGCCTAGATTTGAGGTCTGTTTGGTGAGGTTTGTACTCCGTAAGTGTGTTAGCCAACGATTAATGCATTTGAGCCCGTATCCGAGCGCGTAGAAACACGTTAGCGTCCGATCATCATCGGATGATTTTTGGAAATTGCCATAGACACCTGGCGGTCAAAATGCGGGTGTCTACAGATATGCTATGGGGGGACCGCAGTAGCCTGTAATAAGACTGTTTTAGTCTGATGCCCTTCTGGATTTCCTATTTTAGGATACTTTTCCAAAGTGGGTGATGCCTCGAGTTCTGACAGATTCTTGTCTTTGACTGAGCCGAGTACTAGGACACACTACAGAAAGGAGGCTAGATTTTGAAAGTATTTGGATTATGTGAGTGGATGGAGGTCTTCTGTCTAAGAGAAGCCCCCGGGATAACAAAGCTTGCTGTTGAGAACATGATGGTGTCGTGACCGGAATAATGGCGCTTTTTGAATGTGTGTCAATGTGGGTGGTTGTGCCTCTGTTGAAAGGCTGCCTACGTATTCACGTGCTGTGAAATCAAACCATGCCGTAGTTCAGTGGATTGAGAGTTATATTATGGTGCCTAAGCTAGTAGGATTTTGTGTGTAACTAGCCATAGCGATGGTGTAGGCTAGGTGCATTCCCAGTGATGTCTTGATCAAAGGGCTTGAATGATTAGGATATTAATCCTGTGACTGTGAGCGTTCTCCGGGGTAGCCCCCAGAGGTGGTGTGAACTATTTAGGCATGTTCTATGCCGACTGCAAGTTGAGTTCCCGTGTCCGGGGGTGGTAACTGGTTTGGATGTGAAAAATTGGGATGTGATTTTTACGAGTTTTGCTCTCGGGATTTGATGTTTTTGGGAATGTGGTGCTAGGAATTAAGTGGCCTTGATGACTCGAAATCTGAAGCTCGGTTCTGTGGAGCTGAGGCTTCGAGAGCCGGTTTGATAATGAGGTAAATGGCCTTGATAACTCGAAATCTGGAGCTCGGTTCTGTGGAGCTAAGGCTTCGAGAGCCGGTTTGATAATGAGGTAAATGGCCTTGATGACTCGAAATCTAGAGCTCGGTTCTGTGGAGCTAAGGCTTCGAGAGCCGGTTTGATAATCCGGGATCTGGTTTCCATGTCTGGCCCTAGTGGTTAGGGGTATCCTATGGGGCTTGAATCCTCAAAATTCCGGGCTGTCTCTAGGCTGGGTCTCGGAGAGGTCTTGAGGGTTGTAATGTGGGAAGGCTGAGTGTGGTGTTAGCTGACCAGCTTGATTGTTACTCCCCTATTGGATGACATGGATAATTTTGAATTTGACCGTACCACGGTCAAAGGATTTTCACTTGAGTTGACCGTTGACCACGGTCATGGGTATTTGATTTTTTTGATTGACCTCTCAGCCACGGTCATGGGTTTTGATAATTTTGACCATACCCTGGTCGTGGGGCTTTCACTTGAATTGACCGTTGACCACGGTCATGGGTATTCTGAATTTTTTGATGATGGCCTGCTTTTTTGTTTTGGCCTTTTGCTTTTTTTTCTCATGGACTTTCGATTTTTTTTTGACGGCCTTCTTTTTGCATTGGCCCTTTCTTTTTTTGACTTTTGATTTTTTTTGATGGCCTTCTTTTTGCTTTGGCCCTTTCTTTTTTTTGACTTTTGTTTGACCTCTCAGCCCCGGTCATGGGTTTTTTTTTGAATGTTGGTTGACCTCTCAGCCCCGGTCATGGGTTTTTTTTATTTTTTTATTTTTTCGTCCAGTGTTTTGTTGGTCAGACTAACACCAAAGGTAGGGATCGGTTGATCTTATCGGATGGGTGTTTGTTGTGGGAAATGGGCTTGCCTCCCGTCTTAGACCCAAACTAGAAGACTACCCAGATTTGTCAAAGGATTCGATATACTCCTGCTAAGGGTAGTTATGTGGCTTTCCTATACCAGACATGGAATAGGCAAAAGGGAAACACGGGCTCGGTTTCCTGCAGTCATTATAGATGTGCCTATAATAGTCACGTGCGTGTGCTCACAGTGTATGATGGTGTTCATCATGTTCTCGAAAAAACGTAAGGAAAGTATATATGAGAAAGAATATTGAAAGCTGATTTTATTGAAGTTTGAAAAAAGAGGACAGAATACAATTGACTCTGACTCTGACTTTGACTTTGACTTTGACTTTGGAAGAAATAGCACATCCTAGACTCGGACTCAGACTCGGACTTAAATTGGATCCGGACTCTCGGATGATGTTGTCATTAGTCATCGGCTTCTAAGGACTCGAGTTAATGTCCAGTGTAGCCTTCAGTAGAAGCTTCACCCAGATCTTCGTTATGTCGAAGATCGTCTTCAATTCTAATGCCCATTTCGGTAAGCACGGCAAAGTTTGAAATGCCGGCATACCTAAGATGGACGCGGTAAGAAGGTAGGAGGTTGTTGATGAACGCCTCCACTAGTGTCTTCTCGTTGGGCTTGTTTACCAACTTTACACTCTCGGCCCTCCATCTTCGAAGATATTTAGTGAACCCTTCTTTGGGCTCTTGGGCCATTACCTCCAAAGTATGCATTGTAGTCTGGATTTCAGTGTTATCGGCGTAGTTCCGAGCAAACTCGGTCGCCACATCATCCCAAGTCTTGTATTTCTTGGGGTCGAGCCTGTAGAACCAGGCCTTAGGATGTTTCTCCAAGGAAGAAGGGAATAGGTGCTTGAACATAGTTGACTTTACCCCCTTGACCGCCATGAAGTCCTTGAAAGCCCGGATGTGGTGGACCGGGTCTTCGGTACCCTCAAACATAGGAATTCCCGTTAAGTTGAGGTTGGCAGGTAGCTCGTCATTCAGAGGTGAATAGGTGCGAGCATTTTCAGTGTGGATCGAGTTGTTCGTTGATAGGTGATCTTGTTCCTTGAGCCTGCGAACAACACTGATCAATTCGGCTATGGGCCCAGTGGGCTCAGCTCCTTCAGCTGGGGCCGTTTTCTCTAGGGCACTCAGGCGGGTGGCTAAGGTTGCTTGGTTAGCCTGGATGGTAGTCAGTTGAGTCTCGATCTTGGTCAGAGCATCTTTCAATTCGTCCATCTTGCGTTGGTATCTAGTTACGGGTGGCCTGTCTGTAAGAACACCGCGAAATCAGTAAAGTTGCTTCGGAACTCAAATTCACCAAGGCATAGGAAATAGCGCGGGAGGAGGGACGACTCCGGTTAGACTCGGGTTAGACTCCCCTAAGACAAATGTGTAGGGTACGATTCTCGGAGTGACTGTGATTAATCGCTCCGTCGGAGAATAGCCCCCCAGGTGAGACTAAGGACTTTGATAGGACTCAGATGGTGTAACATCTAAGTGACTCGAAAGTGGGGTACGTGAGACACGTGTAAGACATGACCCTTAGGGCAACCGTGATTGATCGCCCTGCTAAGGGGTAGCCTCCAAGTGGGATTGAAGATTTTGTTAATACTTGAGTGTTGGACGAGTGACCCTTAGACGTAAGGACCGTGAACCTTTTGTTATAGGGCTATGCCTTGTAAAAGGTTGACTCGGAAAAGACACCTAGACGGGTGACTTGTGAAATGTGGGCCTTCCTTAGGATTCGGCGGGTGGGCCTAGTCCTGTTCGAAGGAAGGTCCATGTGATGTTAGACATTGCCAGACTTTTAGACTCGATTGTGTTAACGGGCCCTCTTTTGTAGGTGTTTGTTCTACGTAGGTGGGCCTTGCCTTAGTCTAATAAGGCGGACTGGGATAGGGAAGAAACTCGTGATGTAAGATCGACAGAGTTTCGACGCTACGGACCTTGACAACTTAAGACGTGACCCGACACTGCTAAATATGGGGAGTCTTAATAAGAGGAAGGTTTTGAAAATTGACTGTTTTGAAAATTCCGAGATAACTCGGTGGAGAGGCCCGATTTTTCGAGAAAACCGGAAAGTGCATCGGGCCTCGATTTTGAAAGTTCGAAAGAATTTTCGAGTTTTGAATTGGGCAGCATACCGTCTAGAAAATAGGCTATTTTGAGTAAAATCATAAGTCCTAAATTCGGTAGGTGTCCCGGGTTTTGAAATTGGATAGTTTGAAAAAGATGCAATCTTTGAAAAAGGACGGTCTTTGAAAACGACTCGGAAACCAAGTAGCACGTAGTCACACAAGCTTTATAACGACGCCATGTATGCTCTACACTAAGTCTCGGTCGGTCTATAAAGGGTCTATACCAGTGTACATAGTCTAGACGTTGATCGGGACGGACTTCCTAAGTCGAATTGATCTTAGAACATGCCGCGAAACCCACTCGAATCGACTATGGACACCTTTTGACGTATCCATATTGGAGTACATCAACGGTATAGTGGGACGTCGGTCGCGAGTACCGGCCCGGGAAAATATGGGTTATGCATGAACCGTAGAACTAAAACGCGTATTGTATTTGTCAAACGATTTCTATTCGAGTCTCACCCTGAGGAAGCCGATGGTAAGTCACGCATCAGTTAATCCCCAGCGGAGTCGCCAAATTGTGAACATGACATAGGTCCACCCCGACGCGGCCACGCGCGGGTTTGGGTAGGCGAATGAATCTCCATATGAGAATGGATCGAATTGAAATTTAGGTCTATGTGGAGTCGCCACCGAATTTTGTGGTTATTCGGAACCGTTCGAGCCCACTCTATGTCGTAGTGGGCCGTATACAAAATACGGCCCATTTCCGATGTCAGAGTTTATTGGGCTCGTCCCTTTGCATTTTATACCAATACCGATGTTATCGGATATTGTGTATTGAATGACTCTCGTTCGCCAACGGTTTCGGGCATCCGGAAACCGAGGTTCTGAGTAAGGGGTGAGGGTACGTGTTGGGAAGCCCACAAAGGACACCCAACCCCGCCCGCACTTTAGCGGCCTCTACTAAGAATTCGAATGACTTACAATACGCGCGCTAGTAAAACGGGAAAATGATATGCAAAGATTTATTTTCCCTAAACATGCGAATGGAATTGAAAGGGTTCCTAAGTCAATTTAATGCAACTAAAATTAACGTCAAAGTTGTATTTTAGCATGCGGGTTCATTTAGTACAATAAACGAATAATAATTAAATTGACAAAAGAAACAACAAACGCGTTAGTAAACGATGTAAAGAAACGAATAATAATGGTTTGCAACTATTGAATTGAATTGAAAAGATGCAAATATGAGGATGCACGATCTGAAAAGATAGTATACATGTGATTAATTATACGCATGTTGACCTAAGTCGTAAAATACTATCGAGTTTGAAAAATAGAATAATGTACGACTTGCGTTTTAGTCGTTATGAGGCTACTCGATCGAGTGGTCGATGGACTCGATCGAGTAGGCCTGTAAAAAGTGATTCTGTTTTGCATTATGGACCGTACTCGGCCGAGTTATTGACCAACTCGGTCGAGTACATGGCCACTCGACCGAGTCACTGTGAGACTCGATCGAGTGGTGATCGTGATTAGCATTCTGACTTGATTTTGAGGTGCCACTCGACCGAGTGGGCTAGGCACTCGGTCGAGTGCCCTCTGTACGAATTAAGATTCGTTTGTAAAATCGTGTTTTATGTCGAAAATCGTTTTAAATTGATTATTGAGATGTGATTAAATTTTCTCAGCGTTAATAATGTCATAATTCCAAAGAATCGTTTTGACAATTATTTAGCATCAACGAAAATTGCCCTAAGTTGATTTAATGCGATTTAGAAAAATTGACTCTTTGATTAAATAATAAAAGAACTTGATTCCCTCGACTTCTCCGACATCGATAAATCCCTAGAGATCGTGATGTCGGATCTGTGTCAACGGTTTCGACCTTTATTAAAATTGGCTTTAGAAAATTCGATGAATGCAATATTAAAGATGATAACGACGAGAAATAATGACGAATTGGGGTACCGGGATAAGCGACCGTCAACGCTGTGTGCAGTACACTTGTATGTTCGTGGTTTCTTATCCCGATATCCTTCTTACTTGACACAAATCAATGAGTATTTTAATATTTTGATGCTAACAATATTACCGATATTATGATGCAATAATGATAACGAGGTAAATAATAATAATAATCGTAATAATAATAATAATAATAAACGTAATAATAATAATAATAGTAATAATAATAATAATAATAAACGTAATAATAATAATAATAATAATAATAATAATAATAATAATAATAATAATAATAAACGTAGTAACAACAACAACAATAATAATAATAATAATAATAATAATAAACGTAATAATAATAATAATAATAATAATAATAATAATAATAATAATAAACGTAATAATAATAATAATAATAATAATAATAATAATAATAATAATAATAATAAACGTAGTAATAATAATAATAATAATAATAATAATAATAATAATAATAATAATAATAATAAACGAAAAAAAGAATAAAAAAAAACAAAAAAAAGGAGATGGACGACGAGAGAAAAGAGAAAGGAGAACGAGGTTTGTCACCCTCAACCTACATGTTCTTGTCTCGGAAAAAGGCTCGTAAACGCGGCTACAACACGAGAGTCTTCGAGGTGTATGGAGGTTAAGTTGTGGTGGCTCGGGTTGAATTCCTAGAAACTAGGTTTAGGGTTTGCTATTGTCGGTTTTCCTAGGGTTTGTCTAGGGTTTGTAAAGGATGTAGTGTAGGATTGCTCTTAGGATGTATTAGGGTTGTAAAGGTTGTGTAAAAAGTGTTGAAGATGTGTGCATGGGGGTTGCTTATATAGGAAAAGCTAGGGCATCGATTTAGGGCTACTCGACCGAGTAGGAGGCCAACTCGGTCGAGTGGCCCGTTATGCCAGCCGCCGGGCTCGAAATAGGCCCACTCGATCGAGTGGGTGGGTCACTCGATCGAGTGGCCCAGCTGGGTCGCGCAGGTCCGTTAACTTTGGACCGTGACTTGTGTTTGATGGGTTTTGTGTTTGACTTGGACTTTTTGAGGGTTGTATGGCTGTTTTTGTGTGTCTCGGAAATGACTTTGACCGGGGTTGACCCAATCGCAAAAAGTCGGTTTTATTTCCGGTGTCGGTTTTGGCCCAAATTAGTCTTGTTTGACTCGGAATGATCCACTGGGCCTGGATTTGAGGTCCGTTTGGTGAGATTTGTACTCCGTAAGTGTGTTAGCCAGCGATTAATGGATTTGAGCCCGTATCCGAGCGCGTAGAAACATGTTAGCGTCCGATCATCATCGGGTGTTTTTTGGAAACTACCATAGACACCTGGCAGTCAAAATGCGGGTGTCTACAGGACTCCGAATTGGTCCCAAAATACGCAAAATCAACCCAAGTCAACACACCAAGCCAAGCGAACCTCGGGATGCACACCCGAGGCCCACTCGGTGCAACGACACACTAGGTCTAGGAGATAACTTAACCTGCAAGACAACTATACGTACACTCTCGGTTTTGGAAAGTATCAAAATCGTATCTTCAAATTTCCGAACGCCTTGCACCGAGCGTCCTAGGCCTTACACGCACGAACCCAGGCGCATGAGTTCTGGTGCGCCTGGACCCAGGCGCCCATCCGGGCAACGAGAGCCAACACGACTATAAATATCCCCCTCCACCCCATTCATTCGACACACAACAACATCTTCTCTTCTCTCTTTACTCATTACGAGTTTCTCGCTTGGGCTCGCACTCCGACACCCAAAGAAACGATCCACTCGATTGTAGTCCTGTTAAACAAAATCAACGCTACTCCTCACCTTCGAGCACCCCACTCGATCCCGAGGTGCCTGTGTTCGACTAGCTACCCCAGAAGCTCTGCCAGATTAGCCGCAGAACCAGCCACGGTAACGAAACTCTGCCGAAATCACTGGGCAAGCTAGGAGGATCCGCCTTTTGAAGTTGAATCGTCACTAGGTTGTCATCTAAACAAAACTTTACATTTCTGTAATTTTATGCACTACGATAATGTCAAACGTGGACACTAGGTCCATAACACGTACTAAAACACGTAACTGTGGACGTTCGTCCGCACCGCCCGGCGCCCCGCGCGTGCCCGCGCGAAACCGACCCGGTTTTCAACGTGTGGCGGCGGCCACCCACGCTGCCCCCTCCCTGTCGGGGGCGGTCCGATCTCGCGTACGGGGCGAAGTGTCGGACCTCGATTCGGATGACGATTCGGACTTGTACTAGACGGGTGGGGGCACCCGTGTTTCCGTTTGGAATTGATCGAGTCGTGGTTGTAAATGTTTAAAGACCGATTTGTTTGGTAAGGCGACCTTTTTAGTGAACTGAAGTTGTTGCCGATTTGTGGAGTCGCCACCGAGTCAATTATGGGGACTCGGAAACCGTTCAAGTCAACTTTGATCCCTTGCCGGCTCAAAGTTGAGTGGCATGGGACCTAATGATGAAGACTTGTACCCTTAAGCACTCCATGCCTGGAATGACTCTCATTGCCAATGGTTTCGGACATCTGGAAACCGTCGATTCTGAGTAAGGGGTGAGGGTACGTATTGGGAAGCCAACATCCGATAGATGTCAACACCCAATCCCGCCCGCACTATAGCGGCCTCTACTAATCAATCGGTGGGCTGATATCCTAGTTCTTTTGTTGTGGTGGAAATACTGTAACATCCGTTGTTTTAACTCTATACCTTTTGCCACGTCGGTTGCTTAAAGACAAGTAAGTTCTGTCGTCAAATTAGTTGTGTTTACATTCTTTGCATGCGATTTCACGTGACAAGCAGGCCATGAAAAGATGCACGTAGGAAAGTAGAGAGTACTAGTATTATACGTATTAGCAAATTAGTTTTAACGCGATAATACGGATATTAGTCATTCTCGTGGTGTACCTTACCTTGTATTCTGCTTAAGATGCGCCGACTTGGTATTAGTAGAGATGCGTCGAACCTAATAAGGCGAGCACCGGGACTAATACGGAACCCGACCATCACTTTGTTCAATTTTAGTTGTTTTACGTTTTGAATTCCATGTTAGGTGATTTAGCATACGATTATAAGGTCATAAAAGCAATAAATCATACGTAAAAACTGTAAATGCGAATGTAAGTAAATCACATTGTGAGGAGTTGCACCCTCGGAGTATACACTAAATGGGACACGATGCATAGATAGTTTGAGAACGGATCTCGGAATTACTCGGGTCTATCTAGTGTGTTTTAGTGTTTGCGGTTCAAGTTAGGACGTTACGTATTTTAGTGAATGCTTGAGGACCTAGCGTCCACATCTAGAGTTGTCGTAGTGCATAATAATAGAAATTACGAATATGGAAAGTTTTGTTTAGATGGCAACCTAGTGACGACACGACTTCAACAGGCGGATCCTCCTAGCTTGACCAGTGACTCCGGTAGAGCTCCGTTACCGTTAACCCTTCCTGCGGCTACTCCGGCAGAGCTTTGTTGCTATGGACTGATTCTGCGGCTAATCCGACAAAGCTTCGTTACTAGACTCGAGCTAGTCGAACACAGGCACCTCGATATTGAGTGGGGTGCTCGAAGGTGAGGAGTAGCGTCGATGTCGCTTTTTTATCGGAACTACGATCGAGTGGATCGTTTGCCTCGGGTGTCGGAGTGCGAGCCCTTAGCGAGAGTATAGAGGGGGAAGACAAGAATGAGAATTGTGTCGAATGAATGAGGTGCGCGGGGGGTATTTATAGGTGTTTTCGGCCCTCTTCGCCCATATGGGCGCCTGAGCTGAGGCGCACCGAGACTCAGGCGCCTGGGCTTAGGCGCGGGGAGACTTAGACGCGTGAGGTGGGGCGGCTGGAGTTTTGAGGATACGATTTTGATACTTTCCAAAACCGAGAGGGAGAGTATAATATGAATCTTGGGGGTTAAGTCTTCCCCGGGTTTGACCTAGCGCCGCGTGTTTTAGTGGGCCTCGGGTGTTCATCCCGAGGTTCGCTTGGCGCGGTGTTGACTCAGTTCGAGTTTCGGGACCGACTCGGGGCCCGGTGTCAGAATTGACTCTAATTAGTGTCTATACGACCGTAACGACACGACTAAGGCTGCCATCATGTTAGTTTAATTTGCCCGAGTAATTTATTTGATCCGTTCTATAGAGAAACTACCTAAAACATCGCGAACCCATGTCGTGTTGCAGTCCTATCGTCATCGGGTGTTTGTTGGGCACTTCTGCAGCCACCTGGTCCAAATCTAGGTGTCTAGAGAAGCCCTCACTTTGACTAAGGCTTGGACAAGGCGAAAGTCAAAGTATAGCCGCCCAGGTCAATCGAAGATTACGACCTGGTGGTTCTCCGATCGGATCATTTTAAGTCCATTAGACTGCGTGTTGAGGCTCGCCAGCCAAGGCTTAGAAGTCATACATGACGTCTTCGTTTGCGATTGCTTGCTTGGGCCTGGGCCGTTGCTGGTCATCTCGTTCTTGATTCTTTATTCGCGCGCGCTTTGTCTTCTTCGGTTTATTTAAAGGTTTTGTTCAATTTTAAGTGTTTTCGTGCGCGTCAAGCGTGGGTGTAAGGAATGTTCATATGTGTTGGCTTCCATTTTGAACAAAATTTTTTAGGATGCTTGTGACCCCTTGGGCGAAATAAGACTAAACAGAAATGTTCGAGGGCGTCAGTCTCCACTCGAACACTTGTCTTCGGGATGTCTGTGATCCCTAGGACAAAACAAACAAGATAAACTACTCGAGGGCGTCGGTCTCCACTCGGGTAGCTGTCTTTGGGGATGCTCTAACCCCTAGGACAAAATGAACCGTAATAAACTACTCGAGGGCGTTAGTCTCCACTCGAGCAGCTGTCTTCGGGGATGCTCTGACCCCTAGGACAAAATTGTTGTTGCAAACTACTCGAGGGCGTCAGTCTCCACTCGAGTAGCCGCCTTCGGGGATGCTCTGACCCTAGGACGAAATTGCTGTTGTAAACTACTCGAGGGCGTCAGTCTCCACTCGAGTAGGCCGCCTTCGGGGATGCTCTGACCCCTAGGAGGATATTGTTGTTGTAAATTACTCGAGGGCGTCAGTCTCCACTCCAGTAGCCGCCTTCGGGGATGCTCTGACCCCTAGGACGAAATTGCTATTGTAAACTACTCGAGGGCGTCAGTCTCCACTCGAGTATCTGTCTTCGGGGATGCTCTGACCCCTAGGACAAATTTGCTGTTGCTGTGCCTCCGCGATACTGATGGGAGGGATTTGCCGTGGATCCCACCGATCAAGTAATAACCAACTAATCCTAACACGTAGATAGGGTAAGTCGGGACGGTAAAAAGGGTTTCGACCAAGTTTCACCTAAGAACTTGACTAGGTCTCAAGGCTAAACTAAACTAAAACAATGAAAAGGGGAGGAGACTAAGACTAAGAATAAGCTAAGTGTAACAACTAAGGCTAAAAGATTCAACTAACTAACGGAATAATAGCTAAGAAGAAGAAAACAAAGAGGAAAAGAACTAGGATTAGGTCGGGTTCAAGGGTGATGGGATGATCAATGAAAAGCACAAATGAAAGGGTAGTCGAGTTATCTAGGTATAGTCTGGGCTCTCGCTACTTAAAACGACCTAGAGGTTCCTCGCTCTCACGCAAGAACCCATCTTAGCGACATACAAGACCGCAAGAAGAAGGCAAGAAAAACAAGCATTTGTAACTACAAGTCATTCAAGCATTTCATCAAACATGTTCTATGCATATAACCAAGAAGCAACCCAAACTTCCACCAACAATCTATACAAACCCTTAATCACCCATTAAGTCACCCAATTCCCCTACTAAACCTAGCAAGAGAATTACTCAAACATATCTAATGGAAAGCTAACAAGAACAAGAGAGACTAACACAAGAACAATCACATACATAATGAAGAACAACAATGATGAACAATACAATAAAAAAAAGATAAAGATTGAAACTTGAATGTGTAGACACCCACATTTGGCTGCCAGGTGTCTATAGCAGTTTCTGCCAAACACCCGATAATGATCGGATGCAAACGTGCTTTAAATTGTTCGGAAACGGGCTCAAAATCATTGGTATTTGGCTTGGGCTTTTTACGGAGTACATATCTCACAAAACCAACCTCAAAATCAGGCCCAGTGGGTCGTTTCGAGTCAAATAAGACTAATTTGGGTCGATTCCGACACCAGGGGCAAAACCGTCTTTTAGTGACCGAGTCAAAACCCGGTCAGAGAAATTCTCGAGATACACGGAGCAGCCGTGACACCTCACACGTCCGGTTTGGACTCCAACACTGCAAAAGATCAGCTACGCAAAATATTAAACAAATCCGTTTAAGGATGGAATTCGATCTCAAGTAGGAATTCTATCCGAAAACCGAATCGAACACTCGACCGAGCTAGGATACTCGGCCGAGCAGCCTGTTTTTCAGCCAATTTCGTGGCTTCTTTGCCAAGGAAAGAGAATTCTCGTTCCTCTCAATCTCTTGCGTTTCCTATCCAAACCGGTATTTCTTGTTGTCTAAGCAAGAGTACTGCTCCTAACATTTTCTCCTATAAATAGGACCTTCACACACATCAATTACAATGATCAATTACATATATCAACTCTTCACACATAAACATAAACTCCTTACGCTCAGCATCGAGAAACCGATATACATCCAAAACCCGAAGGAACCGGCCCCGATACCCGTCACCCTTCACGTCCAAATCGAGCCACCGTAACTCACCAACATAAACTCGACGCTCCCGTGCCATAGCCACATTCCGACGAGCCCCGATCCGAGTAAACAAAAGCATGTAGGTTGAGGGTGTAACCAAACCCGACTTCTCTCCTTCCTCTCTTCTCCCTCTCGTTTTCTCCCTTTTCGTCGTCCGTCTTTTTTTTTATCTTACGGGTCGTCGGTCGTCTTTTTTTATTACGGGTCGTTCGTCGTTTTTTTATTATTTCTAATATCGATATTACTAAAATTATTTTCATATAACAAACATTCTTAAAAATACGATATCAACTCTATAGTCGAATCCCCCTTTCCACTAACCAAATAACAAAACTCATATATTTTCCCGCCTAAAGTTATCCACAACAAAAATAAAAAAAATAGACAAAATGAGCTAGGTGCGAATCGAACCCTTAACCTCATGTGTGATTCCTCTTCTTTCCAACTACACTCTAACATCATACTGATTTAAATATCACTACATCACACATAAAGCTATACATCACAGAAAGTATGTAATTAAGGAAATCTGATTGATTACATTGATTACGAAAATTACATGTTTTAAATGGAATATATCACATACAATATTTAATATGGAATGTATGATCAATTTTTTTTAAAAAGTATAAATATATTGTATTCCGTTTTAACCAAATAGTTGCATTATTTTTGTTAATAGGAGATTGCACTATCCCGTACAATATCTTACATAGAATATAAAATAGTTATGATTATTATTGTATATCTTTCTGATCATATTCGAGACATAATATTTGTAGAAAATATAATTGATTGATTGATTAGAATATATCACATACAATATTTAATATAGAATGTATGATTAATTTTTTTTAAAAGTATAAACATATTGAAATAGACTAAGATTAATATAAACATATTGAAAAAGTATCAATATATCACATACTAAGATTAATTTTCATTATTATCATGACTGTAATAAATTACAGATTTCATCTTAAAATAAGACAATATTAAGTCATACTTATTGAAATTAAGATATAAAATTAGTATATAGGATTGTAATTAGAGTCTATGTTACGGATATATACGAGATTGTAGTATATATATCCCTAACATAATTTGAGATGGTAACAATAATATTGATAGAAAGTAATATTTAAATAATCGAATCCAATGGAATATCCCTAAGAGCATGTTCATCCTTGAATGAATTTTTCATTCTTGGGTGGGACCTATTCATTCCATTTCATCATTTTTTTCTCAATTTTTTCATCTTAAAAAAGCTCTTTCATCCAAGAATGAATTTATTATTCTCTAATTAGTTCCAAAACTCATACCCAATCCACATGACATTTAATCATTGGTAGAAAAAAATTAAAAGAAAAAAAAAATTGTGTACAAATAATAACTTGGCCCACAATTCTCATTCTCTCTTCCATTTGAGTGAAAGGATGATTTTGGCTTCTCCTTCACCAAGAAATGAATGATTTTGGCTTCTCCTCCACCAAGAATATTTCATTCTTTGATGGAGGACCAAAATTTCTCTATTTCCCATCAAGAATAAAGAAAAAACCATGGATGAGGATGTTTACATTACTGAGATTTCGGTGCCACAAGGGGTCGTCCTCAGAATGTAATAAACAATATAATATTGAAAATATATCCCTAATATACGAGATTGTAGGGGATTGAAAATAATATTTCGTATTAATCCTCTTGATTCTGTATTTCTGTGCAAATGTGCAATATAACAAATTCAGTGCAATTCTCTTAATTACCACGGAGTAATAGATTAACTACCCTATAATTTTCCCTTCTATTCATATTGGACTCATATGTGAGCCTTTGATGCTTTGGTTATGTACTACTGAAATTTAGTTAACTTGACATGACCAGATCCACTACTTATTAACCAAAATAATCCCACTATTAATCATTCATACAAATTAGAATATTTTATTATAAATGAAAGACAACCATAATTTAGGAATGATTTACTAAATTAACGTGCAAATTGAAATATTTAATTATAAATGATAGACAATCATAATGTAGGAATGATATATGCACGAAAATGACTAAATTAACGTCTAAATGTATGATTTGTGTCAAATATATGGCAAATATATTTTACGATCTCATGACTAAATTAACGCCTCATGAGTGATATGGCAAATATATTTTACGATCTCTATGATTTGTGTCAGTGTATATTAAATGTCGAGAGTGTATATATATACCAGCGGAAATACATTTTTATATTTTTAATAATCATGACTGATATAAGATTGTAATTAAATATTATAATTGTAATCCCCTATTAGCTAAAAGAATAAAAATTCTCAAAACTTCTCTTGCCTAAATTTTAATCTCTCAATTTGGACAATATAAATATAACAAATAAGAAAAGAATCACACTCAATTATCAATCCTATCAAATAAATATTTAAAAACTAATAATGGGTGTATCGATTAAAATAAATTGTAGAAATATACTCCCTCCGTCCCTAAAAGATTGTCCCATTTTCTTATTATATGTGAGGAGTATTTTAATGAAACAAGACAATCTGAGTGAGTAGTAGTTGCTTAAATTTCTAACAATAATTATGAACTATTTTTATGAACAAGTGATATATACTGAAATTTTAGAGAATAAGTACATCTAAACATCAAGAGTATAAAATTATACACTATTTGAAAATAAATTTAAAGTGAATATACATTTCACAATTTACAAAAATTATTCTTACATTAAAAAAATATTTAAAAGAGAAATGATCGTCTCGAGAAATATGAATGACAAATAAAACACAGAGGTAGTAATTTGTTGGACTACGTAATTCAGTATATTAGTTGAGGTCGTTATCTTGATTAATTATTTAATTTCAAATTATTTTATTATATCTAAATACATTGATAAAAATCATGAAAAATTATTAGGTTTCTAATTAAAATATATTTTGTATAAATAATTAACTAAAATAAATAAATTTTTATAAATAACGTGCATACATGCACGGGGTCTATACTAGTTTATTTAAAGGAAATAATATACTCATGTATAAGGGATAAAAAAAGAAAGTAATCTTTTAATAAAAGTATTAATTACATTGACATATATGTAATTTGAGTTTCAATCCCTATGTTTTTACTAAATATGAAAACTTTTAATTGATTAAATACTCCATATAACCCTATTGTATTTAACATTACCTTTTATTTGATTACATTTCTAAGATAGAAGGTAAGTACTTAGGGGCCGTTTGGTTGGAGGGTTTCAGGAAAGGGTAAGGGAAACAAAGTTATCGATTCCCTTTGTACATGTTTGTTTCGCCAAATGAATGAAACCCTTTCCCCATTTCACTTATTAACTAAACCCCATATCCCTCTAAGTTGAAAACCCCACCCCCCAAGGGTTTAAAATTCCCTTTCCCTCACATTACCCCATTCCTATAACACTGCTCTCATAATCGTTACGTCTCCAACCTCGCACCTCCCACCTCCGATCTCCCACCACCAACGTCCACATCTCACTGTGTGTACGGGTCACTAGACTTGTCAAACAACCCGACCCGGAAATCCGATCTGCATGACCCATTTTTTTAGATTGTGAACCCATTTTTTCGACCTGTAACCCGTTTGACCCGAACCCAATATGACCCGTTAATTTAGGGTTGAAACCCGACTCGCCTAGGTTGACCCGTTGGATCAACGAGAATTTATCAAAATTAAAAAAATATTAATATTTAAGTATTATATTTGTATTTATAATTAAAAAAAAAATTAACTTTTAATATTTTAAATTACAAAGATGAAAAATATTCAACTTAATAATTTTTTTTAATCATTTAATAACAAAATAATAATTAAAATAATTTAAAAAATGATTTTAATGTTTTTTAATCATATAATAATAAAATAATTTTAAACAATGATTTGAATTTTTTTTAAATATAAACATTATAATTAAAGATTATAATAATAATAATAATACTATTAAAAAAACTTAATATTAAATTTTATTTTAAATATGTAATTGTCATAATCAATTTTATTGTTATTCGATATTACAAGAATATATGTTGTTTTAAAAATGTTTAAAAGAAAATAAGTAGGAAAAAGTTGGTGAAAAATAATATGGAGTATTGAAAAAATAAGGTAAATCGATATAATAAAGAAAACATGTTAAAAAAAATTGATTTCTAATTGTAACCAAACGACCACAAAGGAACAAGAGGTAATGTCATTCATTTCCAAGACTGAACCAAACAACAAGTTAAATTGAGAGTAATCTCTTTCCTTTCCCCTTATTTCCTTTTCCTAATCTCATTCCCTTTCCCCGCTGCGAACCAAACGCCCCCTTAACTACTTATAGATACATATCGTAATTGAAATCATATACACCCTCCAACCTACTCTGATTTACCCTTAAAATAGTAAATGGGTAAATCATAGTTGGTTGGAGGAGTAACAGATACATTACCCTAATCAACGTTAAAAATAATTCACTATGACATGCGGAGTATTATGGTAAATAATTACTCATTAATAAGGATTTCAAATCTCCTGATTTGATGATTTTTTTCTAGGAAATCATCAAATTATGAGATTTGAATCAGTCACGTGATTGCCAATTTTAATGTCAATTGTCATGAAATTAGTCAGATGTTTGAAATCATATCATCTAATATTTCAGTTGCCATTTTTACTGTAAATCCTCTATCTAAATATGTCAGTTGCAGTTTTAATAAAAAATTTCTAATCATACTTATAATTGATTTTATATTAATTTTATATTTTGATTTCAAGTCATTTTTAAATCGATTTGCCAAAAAATTGTCAATTAACTTTGAATCGAATACCTTCAATCAGTTATCTGCCATTTTTAATATCAATTCATCTAATGATTTTGTTTTTGATTTTATATTTATTTTATACTTTTATTTTCAGTTTTCAATATCATTAATTCGTTTTTCATACCCCGACAACGCAGGATTCTTCCTTCTAATTATGATACCAAATCAGCTCATTATTGACTTTTGCTGAGAAGTATATGATGACTGTCCTTATTTGGACAATATATACTCCCTCCATTCCAATCATTTATGCACTTTTAATATATGAGAAGAATTATTGATATAACTTTTAATATATACGATAAAATATAGTCATGTGAGATCTTGTTTAAATTGTCTAATCGAATGCATCATGAATATCAATTTTTTTATAATTTTTAGAAATATGTATCTAAAGATACAGACAAAAGAAAACGTGCATCGGCAAATATGAAAAAGCAAACGTATGAAATTGATTGGAACGAAGGGAGTATAAGGAATCTTATAATGAAATTCGGACAATCATTTAAAAATGGAGGGAGTAAATGATTTAGACGAAAAGAGTGAGATGCTAATGATAGTCACATCTCCCTGATGGTTTCATGTATGTGGGAGATTTATTTATGTAAAAAGATAATTTTATTTATCCTCTATATATAATAGCAACAACCTTTATTGAATTGTCATTACGCCACGTGGCGGTCTTAAAATCGTTTTAAAAAAAATACATTATTTGTATATAAAGATAAAATAAGGTCACTAACAAGGATCGATCATTAGATTTCTAAAATAAAATGCAAACTCCTCAACCAATGAACCACAACTCTTGGTAGGTAAAAGTCTTATAAGTTATATAGTACGGAGTATAACCTAATTAGTTTATTCAATACAATTGAATTTATTTAAAATGCAACATATTTTAGAAAAAATTTATATTAAAATAAAGGGTCATTTTTTTGTGATATGTTTATTTGATTTTTTTTTAATTATCGTGTTTTAAAAAAATAATAAAAGCTATTTAAAAAATTGCAGTCTCGAATAGTAAAATCATAGGTTTGTCATAGTCCACGAGGGACAACTATATATGTAAACGGTTCATAGTCAATTAAATTTAGTATAACATGGTAAAAAAAGTGTCTATCAAACAATTTTTTTTTTTTGAATATCATGTCACCAGGGTCGGGCAAGTTGCTTCATGGATTGATCAGTTATATTGGACGGGTTAAAATAGAAGTCAAGTCAATTACGAGTCAAGTTAGACATTTATACGGTTCAGGTTAAAGGTCAAAATACGGGTCAAAATAGATTTTGGCACTCCATTTTGTTAATTTATAAGTGGTGAAAACATTTTTTTAATATCAAATGGTATTCGATATTACACTATAATATTATCTTTAGCTTAAATTAGCAATTACTCCATTTTAAAATACATTTTTCTAAAACTACTCTTTTGATTTTTTTTTAAAATTACACATAACTTCTGCTACGAACTACAGTCTACAGAGTACGGAGTTTGTTTTCAGGAGGAAAAATATAAATAACCTTTTTCTTCGCTCATCACCACAACTCTAACTTTAGAAATCATTTGAAATATGAACTACTTCGTATTAACTAGTTATAGTTGTTTTATAAATTTTGTATATAAGGATATTAAAATAAATTTTATGTTCAAATATATATTTTTCTTTCCATTTCACATATACCCAAAATACGTGAGAAGAACGTTTTTTCCCTTAAAGAGAATAACACAATTTTTTTAAGGAACCTCCGCGCAATTTGTGCGGGGTTAAAACTAGTATCGTATTAAAAGAATTAAATTAAATCTCGTCGATGCTAATCGTTACATTTACAAAATACAACGAATTTTAACGCGGAGAGAATTAACATCTTTTTTTATTTTTTTCGTTCAAATTCTTTTCAAAACAATTTTACAAAAATTTTTCAAAAACTATTCCGAATATTTGATATCGATTTCATAATCGAATATCGAATATAATGAATATAGAAAATATTAAATCGAGTACGAATTGTGCAATATTCGTACGCGATTTAATAATAAAATCATCAAACTTTCAAAAATCAATTTCGAAAACAGGCCGGGACGCGAGTCGCGCTCGTCCCGGGCGAGTCGCGCCAGACTCGGGCGAGTCGCGCGGCTGGCTGGAACGCGACCCTTTCCTCGGTTTTTATTATTTTATTTTTTCGAGCATCGTTTTTTTAGACAAAACAGCGTCTTTTTAGCAATATTTTCAGATTTCGACAAATATTTTTCGGCCTCGGTCAACACGTGTTTAATCCATCACGTGTCATAAAATCCTTTTTCATAATCATGCATATTATCATATTTACGTCTTTTATTCACAAATCGATACTAACTCGTTTGTTCATCCTTTGTAGCAAATTCATCTTTTTTTATCATTTGTGTTATTATACTAAAACGAATCTCACATGCTAAATTCAACTCTGACGTTAATTTTCATGCATTAAACCGACTTAGCAACCCATTCAATTCCTCGCATGCTTAGGAAAACAATGTTTGCATATCACTCATCGTATTACTAACGCGCGTATTCAAAAATCAAACGATATCTTAGTAGAGGCCGCTAATGTGCGGGCGGGGTTGGGTGTTCTTTGTGAACTTCCCAACACGTACCCTCACCCCTTACTCAGAACCTCGGTTTCCGGATGTCCGAAACCATTGACAACGAGAGTCATTCAATACACGATATCCGATCAAGTCGGTATCGGTATCAAATGCAAAGGGACGAACCCAATAAACTCTGCCATCGGAAACGGGCCGTATTTTGTACACGGCCCACTACGATATAGAGTGGGTTCGAATGGGCCCGAACTCCCACAAAGTTCGGTGGCGACTCCAACTTCGATTTAAATTTCAATTTGACCATCTCATATGGAGATTCATTCGCCTCCCCAAACCCGCGCGTGGCCGCGTCGAGGTGGACCTATCATGTCCCCAATTTGGCGACTCCGCTGGGGATTAACCGATGCGTGACTTACCATCGGCATCCTCAGGGTGAGACTCGAATAGAAATCGTTTGTCTAGTCCAATACGCGTTTTAGTTTTACGGTTCATGCATAACCCCATATTTTCCCGGACCGGTACTGGTGACCGACGTCCCACTATACTATCGATGTAGTCCAAATTGGATATGTCGAAGGTGTCCATTAGCCGATTCGTATGGGTTTTACGGCATGTTCTAAGCTCAACTCTACTTAGGAAGTCCGCCCCGATTCTCGATAGGTTATGTACACTGGTATAGACCCTTACAGACTGACCGAGACTTAGAATTAGAGCATACATGGTGTCGTTATACTGCTTCCGAGACTACGTGCTATCTGATTTACAAGTCGTTTTTCAAAAACCGTCTTTTCAAAATTGCATCCTTTTCAAAATATCCAATTTTCAAAACCCGGGACATATACCGAATTTAGGATCCACGATTTTACTCAAAATAGCCTATTTTTAGTCGGTATTATGCCTATTTCAAAACTCGAAAATATTTGCGAAATTTCAAAACCGTCCCCCCGGTCCGCCTTTCCGTTTTCTTTCTCGAAAAAGGGCCGGTTCTCCCCGATTCTTTCGGGCTATTCAAAAAATCAATTTTGCAAACTTCTTTTTTTTCTTAGGACTTCCCGTATTTAGCAGTGTCGGGTCGTGTCTTAAGTCGTCAAGTCTTCTAGCGTCGAAACTCCGTCGATCTTATATCACGGATTTCCTCCCTATCCCAGTCCGCCTTATTTGACTAAGGCAAGGCCCACCTACGTAGGACATACTCCTACAAGGATTGGCCCGTCTACACAATCGATTCTAAAAGTCTGGGGAATGTCTCACATGAACCTCCTTTCGAACAGGGCCCAGCCCACACAGCTGGATCCTAAAGGAGGCCCACTACTCACAAGTCATCCGTCTAGATGTCTTTTTCGAGTCGTTTCCTTCCTAGTTTCCCGTTCCCTTGCTCGGGATGTACTTTTGTTCTAGGATTTGGGTTAGTTGCTGATTACGTGGTGTTCTTACAGACAGGCCGCCCTTCACCCAAACCATGTCGAAAGAAGCCATTGACGAGTTGACCGCTTCGTTGGCTAAGCTTCAAGACCAACTGACGAAAATGAGGGAGGACCAGATCGCCATCCTCACCCGGGTAAGCGCCATGGAACAGGGAACTCCTAACAGTGGAGTTGATGATGATGGGCCGTTAGCTGAACTGGCCAGCGCGGTCCACAAGCTGCAAAAACAGGTCCACACGTCCACCAGCAACACCATCACACGGAAAACGCTCGGACTTATTCGCCCCTAACTGATGAATTGCCCGCTAATCTCAACTTGACGAGCCTACCCATGTTCGATGGGACTGAAGACCCGGTACTCCATATCCGGGCTTTTAAGGAGTTCATGGCTGTTAAGGGGATCAAATCGACCATGTTCAAGCATCTCTTTGCTTCATCGTTGGACAAGCACCGGAGAGCCTGGTACTACAGGCTTGATTCCAAGAAGTACAAAACTTGGGACGATGTCGCAACGGAGTTCGCCCAAAACTATGCGGACAATACTGAGATCCAGACAACCATGCGTACTCTGGAGGTCATGGCCCAAGAGCCTAAGGAGGGTTTCACCAAATACCTCCAAAGGTGGAGGGCAGAAAGCGTCAAGCTTGTGGACAAGCCCAGCGAAAAGGTATTAGTGGAGGCCTTTGTGAAAAATCTCCTCCCATCTTACCGGATCCACCTTCGGTACGCCATCATACCCAATTTCGCCACCTTAACCGAAATGGGTACCAGAATCGAAGACGATTTGAGGTTAGAGAGCCTTACTAAGGCCTCTACTAAGGGGTATCAAGGAGCCAGTTCGTCTTCTGGCAAGCCCGCAATCACAAGTGCGGCCCGAAGCGTCTTCGACGAGGTCAATTTACTAGACACCTCGACCAAAAAGAATACTCCGGCTCGAGTATTCACCGACATAGGGACTACTTATGCTAACGCCTTACAAAGGCTATCTTCTAAGGGCTTGATCCAGCCGATAGGCCCGATGCCGGAAGTTCCTGTCGAAAAACGGTCCAAAAGCTACAACGCCCAGGCCTATTGCCACTATCACCGAGGCAACGGGCACGATACTGAAAAATGCTGGAAGTTGAAGCATCTCATTAAAAGATCTGATCGAGAGTGGGAAGATACCGCTACCCAGTGATATGCCGACTAACAAAAATAATCCTCTTGCTACTCACACCATTTTTACTGGAGAGGTGATCGACTGTACTCATCTCATTTCCCCTTTTATCCCCCAAATCAACGGGATATGGAATGACGATGAAGACGACGTTTACTTGGCAAAGGGGGAAACCGTCTCCATCACTGTCGAAGAAATCCGGAAGGCCAGAACTAAGGCCCTGGCCGGCACACATGTCATCGCGGCCAGACCTTCGGCCCCGGGATCCGTCACTGAACCTGCTAGGACAGAATCTGCACCTGAAGAATCAAATGCCGACACGGCCCTAGTCAAGCAACTGAAGAGGGTCCGAACCGATCTCACTATATGGCAGCTTCTGGTTAGTTCTCAAGAGCATCGGGCAGCACTTACTAAGGCTCTCGATGAGATCAAAGTAGACTCGCTGGTTAGCCCCACTGAAATGGTAGCCACTATTTTACCGCATCTTAAGGGCAAGCCAAGGGAGAAGGCCCACTCATCACCTTCTCCGAATCCGATCTTCCACCATTTGGGGCCACCCACAACTTGGCCCTATATATCACGGTGATCTGCCGGGACAAGTATCTACCCATGACCCTAATTGATGACGGGTCAGCTGTGAATGTCCTTCCTTTAAGGACTGCAAAGGCTCTCGGCATTACCGAGGCTGACTACCTTCCTACTGCACAAACTATCCAGGCTTTCGATGGGAGCCCAAAATCAGTTGCTGGGGCAGTTAAACTAACCATCATAACGGGCTCGATCGAGAAGGAGCTCGAATTCCAAGTGATCGATGTCACCTCATCATTCAATCTGCTACTTGGAAGGCCCTGGATCCACGCGGTCAAGGCCGTGTCCTCCATTCTCCACAGGAAGGTCAAGTTACCTTTACAAGATGGGGTCATCATCCTCGAAGCTACTCCCATAGCCGTGTCAAGCTGCAACACGGCAGGCTCAATCGACCCACGGGGTTTCAATTTCGTGGGAATGATCGATGAACAATTCCTTTTTCAGCCCTACTTCACTACTAGCATCGACATGATGCTGCAAAACTTGGGCTACCTACCGGGAGCTACCTCAAGGCCCAATCTCCCAGCTGGCAAGATCATCGAGGTCCTGAACGACGGAGAGTCTCGATTCGGCTTAGGCTACACCATGGCCCAGGGAGATATGGACCGGACAAACGCAACCAAGTTTGTCACTCCCGTATTCGGAGCTATTCAAGTGGGCCTCTATCAGGCCACCATCTCATATCCCGAGGCCAAATTGGCTCGGGAATGCAACTTGATCCCGGATGATATCTTTGCTCTCATCCAGGCCGAATCAAAGAAGGATTCGAACCATGCCGAGCCCATGCTGGGACTCTTATTCGGGGAAAGCAAGATCATCCCGACTCCTAAGGAGGAATTGGTGAACCTGATCCTCCACAGCAGCAAGTTCGATCCGACCAAGCTGATCTCCGAAGTCGGCGCTAGCACCGGAAAGAGGGCTTGGAGGAGGACGATCAAGTGGACCGACAACGAGGGTCGAGTCTACAAGCTCACTACTGGCGAAGGGGACATGCAGGGCGCCGAGTCCGAATCCGAGTTAGAGTCTGAGTCAGAGTCGGAGTCTGGGTCTAAGCCTAGAGGGTCCAGTACTAGGGTCGAGTCTGTAACCCCTTTTCCTTTAGTCACACCTATGGGAGTCTCGGAGTCTGTCCCGAGAGCACTCCCCATCCCGCCTCTGACCAACGATCAGATGACTGCTCTCTTTGAGCTATTTTCAAAATTCTCTATCAATAATAACGATAACCGTTCTGCTTACGACTTGTCTTATTTTCAAAACGTTTTCAAAAAATTTATTTGCAATGACATTGAGAAACCCGACGAACAGGTATCACTACCTCCGCATCTAGTCGAGCAACTCGAACAAAGGGAATCCCGAGATCCGGTTATTGAGGAAACTGACTCCATCAATGTAAGAACCCCTTTAGAGCCTCAGATCCTTAAGTTAGGTTTATCCTTAGATCCCGAGGAGAAACAACAATTCACAGATCTCCTCCACGAATTCAAAGACGTCTTCGCATGGTCCTACAAGGACATGCCGGGAATAGACCGGCAGATAGCCGAACACCGTATACCCATTAAGGACGGGTGTAAGCCGGTAAAGCAAAAACTCCGAAGGATGAGGCCCGAATGGTCTCTCAAAGTCAAAGAAGAAGTCGACAAGCAATTCAAAGCGGGCTTTATTCAAGTGTCTGAATATCCAGACTGGGTTGCGAACATCGTACCAGTACCCAAAAAAGACGGAAAGGTACGAGTTTGTGTAGATTTCCGGGTGATAAGTGTAGTTTGTAGTGCCTATTTTGTAGTGTTTTGGTCCCATTTTCCTTGTGGAATCACTCCTTGGGAGCGGTTTATGGGCTACTTATGCTTCCTGTAGTTCGTTTCAGGTTCCCGAGACCGCTCATGAAGAGTTGGAGCGAATCCGACTAGATACATACACTCTTTGGAGCCAACGAAGTGAAGGAACGATCACTCGATGCCTTGGAATCGACCCCGAGACCTTGGGACCCAATCCCGAGCCTCTTAGACTCGATCCCGAGACCCGAGATTCGGTGAGAAGCCCATGAGAAGCAAGGAGGGACCATAGAGAGCATATTGGAGGCCTACAGAGCCTTCCCGACCGAGACCAAGTGCCATCTCGGTCGGGAAGAGGTGCACGTTTAAGGAGGCTGCTGTGAAGAGCCGTCTCGGCCGAGACCAACCTTGTCTCGGTCGGGACCAGCCCTTCCCGGCCGAGATGGGGCCGTCTCGGTCGGGACGGAGGTGCTGCAGCCCGTGTCCTCTTGTTTTCTTCTCCCTTGTTATTGTAACCCTATAAATACTCATCCTCTTGTAATCTTATGTTATATTCTTCACTTCTCCTAAAACCCTAGACTACTTTAGGTTAGATTAGATTAGATTAGTGTAGATTAGTCGGTAATTAGTTGTTAATCCTAGATTAGCCCTTGTATTAAGGAATTCTTGAAGATCTTCACCAAGATTGACAACCTTGGATGATTATTTTGGGTTTTCTCTTCTATAGAAGTTTTCATTCTTCCTTTCTTCCTCTAGTATGGTATAATCCTTTTTCCTTTCTCTTATTTTTGTTTATGTTATTCAAGTTTCAATCTTTAGCTCTTGATTGTTGTTTTGTTCTTCATATTTGTTAGTTTCATTATGTATGTTTTGTTTCTTATGTTGATTCATCTTGTTCTTGTTAGTGTTGGTTTGATTATGTTAGAGTAGTGTTCTTGCTAGGGTTAGTAAGGTGATTAGGGTGTTAATTGAATGATTAAGGGATTGTTAGAGATGTTGGTGGAAGATTTGCGTTTCCTCTTGGTTTGGTGCACATCACATGTTTGTTAAAATGCTTGATTGACTAGTAGATACATATACTTGTTTTTCTTGCCTTTCTCTTGTGGGTGATGGTTTGTTTGTGGGTTCGGTTCCCTCACTAAGTTGCGAGAGCCCGGTGAGGACGACCCCTAGGTCGGTCTAAGTAGCGAGAGCCCGGATTTGACCTAGGCCCCGATATCACGCTAGTAACCCCGTTTGTCATGTGCGTCGCCGAGATGGGTTTTAGGTGGAACCTCTAGGTCGGTCTACGTAGCGAAAGCCCGGACCTCACCTAGATTACCCTACTACTCCCTTCACTCTAGTTCTTCCTTGACCATTCCGTTACCCCTTTGACCCTGACCTAATCCTAGCCCGTTTTCCTTGTTTGTTCTCCTTAGTCATAGCCTTAGTCTTCCCCCCTTCTCATCATAGTAGTTTAGCTTAGTCCGTTGACTTAGTCTAGTAATCGGGTGACCTTAGTCTAGACGCCTCATTACCGTCCCCGTGGATTCGACCCGACTTACCCTATCTACCCTAGTTAGGATTAGCCGGTTTATTTATTGATCGGTTGGGACGTGACGAATCCCTACCATCAATTTGGCGCCGTTGCCGGGGACGGTGCTAGTTTGGACTTTGTTTTCCTAGTTACTTGACTTTGTCTTTGTGTTTGTGTTTTTCTTTTTTCTTTTTGTTCCTTTTGCTTCTTTTGTGTGTGAGGTTTATTTCTCTCTTGTCTAGTGCCCAAAAAGCACTAGGCTTCTCTTGTTTTTTCTTAGTCTACAGTTTGTACTTAGAGGTGGTGACTATCTTCTTCTTGCAACTCAGAGCCGCTTTAACGGACGGTTGCTAGGGTGAGAGGTTTCCAACCGGGTATGGACCACGATTTTCGAGCAAGCATGGGGTTTGATCTAAACTCCCCACACATGGAAGCCGATATGAGCTACTCCTCTTCTTCCATGAACCAAAGCTATGACATGATGACTCCTAATCACTATCAAGCTTCTTGGGGGGATCAAGACGGGTATGAACTTCAATCATGGTGGTTATTACTCGAGTTATGATTGTGAACCCACCATGTTCAATCAAGATTCACCATATGGAAGCCAATATTCCCAAAACCCACCATATTACCCTCCACCCCAACCACAATATGAACCCCATGACCCACAATATTACCAATCACCCCAACCTTGCTACCAACAATATGATGCCCCACCCTTTGGGCATCATCAAGATTTTCAAGGAGCTTTAAAAGACCCCAATGATCACCAATTGCCCGACATGGAGGTGTTTCAATCTATGCTTCAAATGCAAAGGAGCCTCCAAGAAACGGCCATTCAATTGCAAAAAGAACAAGAGGAATTAATGGCCCAAATTCGAAGGGGAAACGAGGCGAGGAATGCTCAATTAAATGCGTTATCGGTTCAAACCGTAATGTTTTTATCCCGAGCATCACAATTAGATGAAGGGTGCCCATTTGAGAAAGATGAGCATCCTAACCATGAAGCCGCCAATGTAGTTCCCTTTGATAGAGAAGTTTGCTTTGAAGAACCTCAATCGTCTACCCAAAAAGAGACGGATGAGGATATGACCCTTGGTGAAGGCAACATTGGTGAGGAGTTGGGGGAGGATAGTGAGTTGGATGGTTTGGTAGAATTCGTGAGGTTGTTAGGTGAGATTGATAGCCTCGAGTTGCCCTTGTGCGATAATGTGACTACGCATCAAGAGCCCCTTGCTAGTACACCGAGAGATGGTTTGGAAGAGATTGAAACCGCCGGTAGAAAATTCGATCCTCTCCTCCAAGATGATGTGGGGCCGAGTGATGAAGATGAGGAACCACAACTTGAGGAAAGTGTGGGGGTGTGCAATAAGGAAATGGGGCCAAAGCCGCTTTTTGTGCCTTGTTTCTTGGAGATGAAGCTTGCTTGTGATTGGAGACGATGCTTAGGGAGGAAGAGGTCGGTTAAGCTCGTAGGATGGATAGACCCCGGAGATGACATGAATGATGACGATGGGTCTTGGGATTCCTACTTCTTGCCTCCTCCTTGGAGGCCGTGGAGGTTGGCTAGGCTCGAGCGCTTCTTGGGCCTTCATTATGATGTCGGTAGCGCGTTCGACTTGCTCCTCCATGCCCTTGAGGGCTATGGTTGAAGACGAGTCCACCATCCTAGATTTGACGGAGTTCCTAAAGAACCGTCATGTTGTATATTCCCCCTTCCTCTTCTTTAGAGTACCTGTGCTTGTATTTGTGTGCATTGTTTCTAGGACTCTTTTGTTTTGTGATATTCTTGTAATATTGGATTTTTGATGAGCAATGTGAGGGAGGGAATTTGATGTTGTATTTTGAGTTTATTGTGATAGGTGAAGTGAAGATGACTCCTTGAGAGGATTGGTTATCGATAGAACTTGGCTTGTGAGCAAGGAAGTCGGTTTTTGAAACTTAGGATAAGCTTTTGGGTTTCTTGGAAGGCAAGATGGTCGATCCCGACCGGGAAGAAGGCTTCCCGACCGGGAAGGATGAGCCATCCCGACCGGGAAGGAGCCGTCCCGATCGGGATGAGGGTGTTTATTTTCGAGCTTACTGGAGTGTCATCCCGACCGGGACAGGGGCTTCCCGACCGGGACGGGTGCGTCATCCCGATCGGGACCATCCATCCCGACCGGGATGGTCCTCTCCTCCCCTTTGAGCCTCTTCATCGGCACTTGACTCCACCCATCCATTGTATACCCCCTCCCAACCTCCCTACTCCTCCTTGTTCCTATCGTATGACCCGTACACCTCACTTTACACCGGTATTCACATCAAATCCCACCCCCTACCATTACTACCCCTACCATGCGTTTTATCAAGCATGAAGAGGAATAGCAATGATGAAGACAAGCTTTATGCCTATAATGATCATTGAGACGATGGAGCGAGTGAGTTACTAGCCGATTGGTTTGGGTAACTATCCTTACTTTTCCGTGTTTTATTGCTTGTTTTCCTTTGTTTATTCCCTTCCCCTTGAGTCATGGTATCTTAGTGGCCTTCAAGGCCTTAGTAGTTGTTGCTCCCGACTCTCGATGACGTGACTACATCGAGAGTCATTTCAAAATCCAATTTTTACAAGATTTTCACTTTCTTTTTGTTGGATTTAGTCGGATTTAGGCGGTATCCGGGCTAGGTGACTTGATTACACCTAGCCCTCCCCTCCCATTTCCTTTTATTTCCTTCTTTTTATTTCTTCCCCCATCCATATCTTTTCTTGTCTCGGCCCATGGTGACTTGACTACACCCCGGCCGGACGCCTTCTACCCTTTTCTTCACCTTATTTTTGATTTTTAGCTTTATTTTCGTAGTTTCTTTTCTTTTTCTTTTGTCTCTCCGCACACTACGATCGAGCATGAGGACATGGCTCGGTTTAAGTGTGGGGGAGCAATATTCTAGGGTAGTTAGCTTTATTTTTGTAGTTTTTCGAAAAAAATCTTTAAAAACCCTAAAAATTTGAAATTTTTTCACAAAAATCAAAAAGATTTTCTTTTGTGTGTTTTCCTTTTTTGTCTTTGTGTCGTATTTTTGTTTTGTATTGTGTGTGTTTTGCCTCCCTTTTCCTTATAGGTTGCTTAATCACCGTTGTTTGGAAAGCTTTGAAGACATCCGGTAACATCTTCTAACCCTCTTTCCCTCTTTATTCCTTGTAATGTTTGGAGAAGGTTGTGTTGAGGTGTGCTCGGGTGGAGCTTGTACATATTGGTGGATGATTTGGTGACTTGTATGGAATATCGGGGTGGTGTTTATGTTGTGTATGTGTTTATTTTATTTTGTTTCGTTTTGTTGTCTCTTGTCTCTTTCTCTTTCATTTTCGTCGCGTCTTTGTTTTATGTGTGTAAGTGTGTCGTGTGTGTAAACGGTTTTCGAAAACCCGGTTTAGAGGCTAGTGTGCGAGTGTTTACTTTCCCTTCCTAGTAGTGTAAATCGAGTCTTGGACTTTAGTCTAGTAGAATGACCCCAAATCAATGATTTCGTTGGTCCTTTACCTTGAGTCCACCTAGCTTACTAGGTATTTACTACGGGATTTGCATTTTGACCATTATGACCACCCACGGTGTGAAAAGGCCTTGGTTACCGAGTCCCGTCCCCTAGGTGACCGTGTTTAGGATTGTTTGATTAGTCCAAGTTTTTCACTTTTTGTGAGTTTGAAGGGAAGAACGCCCCCCGACTTACCCATTCCCCTACCTCCTACACATATCCATACAATAAATTGCAAATTGTTGAGTTCTCTCTTTCTTAATTGCCAAGAAATGCCAAAAATGCCAAATCATGCCAAAAGGGCAAAGAAAAGAAAAAGAAAGAAAAATGAAAGAAAGAAAAGAAATGAAGAAAAAGAAAAGGCACAAAAGCCAAAAAGAAAATAGAAAAGAAGAAAAAGAAATGGCATGGCAAAGCAAAGAAAAAAAAAATGCAAAGAAAAGAAAAGAATGCCAAAAGAAATTCGTCTCACAAAAATAAATCCCCACAAAAATAAGCCTTTTACCGACTATTACCGTGAAGAGCCTACCAAAGGACCGAGTCCCTAGGAAGGATGATAGCGGTAGTGGTCGGTCTTCCCTCATTTTGCAATATTTCCACCTTTTTACTTGGACTAGTTAGGTGGTTTTAGACACGGGACGATCCTCTTGGCTCACGCTAAAGTGGGCGGGTCTTCACTTACCTACAGTGTCGACTAACACCGTGGTTCATCACTTTCCATCTCCGCCGATCGTCCCGTAGTACGTTCTTAGAAAGTTAGGAGGACTTAGGTAAGTTACCAACGTTTTTGTTTCTTTATCGTCATACTATTAGGGTTTAGTCCACCTTGGTTTGTATGTCTAGCTTGGGAACGTTGTCACTTGCCTCGAGTCCTAAATCGGTGCTTCTTTCACCGCTTGTTTGAGGGAAGCGGTATTTGTTTTTCTTTGGGTGCAACCTTGTGTTTGTTTGTTTGTGTGTTTATTGTTTATGTGTTGTTGTGTCCGGTTGCATCCACAGTTTTGTCGCTAGACCCCACTTGCCTTGCGGAGTACACTTGTCCTCTAAGTGTACTCGCGTGAGTTGAAAGGGCGTAGGGTGCGCTAATACCCACTCGGCTAGTTTAGTAGATAGTATGTGCTTACTCGAGGGCGAGTAAGGGTTAAGTGTGGGGGAGTTGATAAGTGTAGTTTGTAGTGCCTATTTTGTAGTGTTTTGGTCCCATTTTCCTTGTGGAATCGCTCCTTGGGAGCGGTTTATGGGCTACTTATGCTTCCTGTAGTTCGTTTCAGGTTCCCGAGACCGCTCATGAAGAGTTGGAGCGAATCCGACTCGATACATACACTCTTTGGAGCCAACGAAGTGAAGGAACGATCACTCGATGCCTTGGAATCGACCCCGAGACCTTGGGACCCAATCCCGAGCCTCTTATACTCGATCCCGAGACCCGAGATTCGGTGAGAAGCCCATGAGAAGCAAGGAGGGACCATAGAGAGCATATTGGAGGCCTACAGAGCCTTCCCGACCGAGACCAAGTGCCATCTCGGTCGGGAAGAGGTGCACGTTTAAGGAGGCTGCTGTGAAGAGCCGTCTCGGCCGAGACCAACATTGTCTCGGTCGGGACCAGCCCTTCCCGGCCGAGATGGGGCCGTCTCGGTCGGGACGGAGGTGCTGCAGCCCGTGTCCTCTTGTTTTCTTCTCCCTTGTTATTGTAACCCTATAAATACTCATCCTCTTGTAATCTTATGTTATATTCTTCACTTCTCCTAAAACCCTAGACTACTTTAGGTTAGATTAGATTAGATTAGTGTAGATTAGTCGGTAATTAGTTGTTAATCCTAGATTAGCCCTTGTATTAAGGAATTCTTGAAGATCTTCACCAAGATTGACAACCTTGGATGATTATTTTGGGTTTTCTCTTCTATAGAAGTTTTCATTCTTCCTTTCTTCCTCTAGTATGGTATAATCCTTTTTCCTTTCTCTTAATTTTGTTTATGTTATTCAAGTTTCAATCTTTAGCTCTTGATTGTTGTTTTGTTCTTCATATTTGTTAGTTTCATTATGTATGTTTTGTTTCTTATGTTGATTCATCTTGTTCTTGTTAGTGTTGGTTTGATTATGTTAGAGTAGTGTTCTTGCTAGGGTTAGTAAGGTGATTAGGGTGTTAATTGAATGATCAAGGGATTGTTAGAGATGTTGGTGGAAGATTTGGGTTTCCTCTTGGTTTGGTGCACATCACATGTTTGTTGAAATGCTTGATTGACTAGTAGATACATATACTTGTTTTTCTTGCCTTTCTCTTGTGGGTGATGGTTTGTTTGTGGGTTCGGTTCCCTCACTAAGTTGCGAGAGCCCGGTGAGGACGACCCCTAGGTCGGTCTAAGTAGCGAGAGCCCAGATTTGACCTAGGCCCCGATATCACGCTAGTAACCCCGTTTGTCATGTGCGTCGCCGAGATGGGTTTTAGGTGGAACCTCTAGGTCGGTCTACGTAGCGAGAGCCCGGACCTCACCTAGATTACCCTACTACTCCCTTCACTCTAGTTCTTCCTTGACCATTCCGTTACCCCTTTGACCCCGACCTAATCCTAGCCCGTTTTCCTTGTTTGTTCTCTTTAGTCATAGCCTTAGTCTTCCCCCCTTCTCATCATAGTAGTTTAGCTTAGTCCGTTGACTTAGTCTAGTAATCGGGTGACCTTAGTCTAGACGCCTCATTACCGTCCCCGTGGATTTGACCCGACTTACCCTATCTACCCTAGTTAGGATTAGCCGGTTTATTTATTGATCGGTTGGGACGTGACGAATCCCTACCATCACCGGGACCTTAACAAGGCCAGCCTGAAAGACGATTTCCCGTTGCCACACATCGACATACTGGTGGACAACACGGCCGATCATGCCCTTCTATCATTTATGGACGGGTATGCCGGATACAATCAAATCAAAATGGCAGAAGAAGACATGAGTAAGACCACCTTTATTACACCTTGGGGTACTTACTGCTACACCGTTATTCCATTTGGGCTTATCAACGCCGGTGCCACTTTTCAACGGACCGCCACCACTTTGTTGCATGACATGATGCACAAGGAAGTGGAGGTCTATGTGGACGACATGATCGTCAAGTCCAAAGACCGAAGCGGGCACATTTCAGCCCTCAGAAAGTTTTTCACCCGATTACGCAAGTACAATATGAGGTTAAACCCTCAAAAATGCAGTTTCGGGGTAACATCGGGCAAGTTACTGGGCCATATCATTAGCCAGCACAACATCGAGGTTGACCCAGCCAAAATCAAGGCCATTACTGAGATGCAGCCGCCTAAAACCGAAAAGGAGATCAGGGGGTTTCTCGGGAAAGTCCAGTATATCAGCCGATTTATTTCAAAGCTAACCATGGTGTGTGAGCCCATTTTTAAGAAGCTGAAGATAGGGGAACGAGTACTATGAGGCGACAAATGTCAAGCAGTTTTCGATAAAATCAAAGAGATTCTGTCTGCACCACCGGTACTAATGCCACCTCAACACGGTCTACCTTTGTCGTTATACCTAACAACGACCGAGACAGCCATGGGGGCTATGCTGGCCCAGACAGTTGATTTGGAAGAACGGGCTATTTACTACAACAGTAAAAAGTTCCTAGAATACGAGTGCAAATATACGATGCTCGAAAAGACGTGTCTAGCTCTAGTTTGGGCCACTAAAAAGCTCTGACACTATATGCTTAGCCACTTAGTACACGTACTATCTAGATGGATCCAATCAAGTATCTGTTCGAGAAGCCCATCCTCAATGGCAGGATATCTAGATGAACTTTAATGCTAGCTGAGTTTGACCTCAAGTTCGTGCCATTAAAAGCCATCAAAGGCCGGGTAGTAGCCAAGTTCCTTGCCGATAGTCCGGTATCTAAAGAGGGACATACCGATACTTGGGCCTTCCCAGATGAAGATATATTCCATACTGACATGGAGACATGAGATCTATATTTTGACGGGGCATCCAACTTTCGAGGATTTGGGGTCGGAATTTTGCTAATCTCACCACAAGGGGAACACACCCCGTTATCCATTAAGCTAGATTTCGACGTGACTAACAACGCAGCCGAATATGAAGCATGTATTTACGATTTGCAAGCCGCCGCTGATTTAGGAGTAACGAACCTCCGGGTCCACGGTGACTCATCTTTAGTCATTAATCAAGCACTCCAGAAATGGAAAACTCGGAACGCCAATCTCGTAGCTTACCAAGCGCGAGTAAGGGTTCTCGAAAAGCAGTTTCAAAAGGTAGAATACATTTATCTACCCCGGGAAAAAAACCAGTTTGCAGATGCGCTATCCAAATTAGCATCTTTACTGAATATCCCGGAACACCTGACCAGTATTTGCGTCGAAAGACGGTCTGAGCCGGCATATATCAACGCTATTCAAGATATTGAAATAGCTGATCCAGAACCTTGGTATCAGGCTGTTCTAACCTACTTAACGTCGGGAAAATATCCTCCGGGATTCGAAAACCGGGCCAAGAAAGCCCTACGAAGGTGGGCCACTTAGTTCATCCGCACGGACGATGGGCAGTTATATAAAAAGACGGCGTAGGGGACTTTACTCCTATGCATCGATAAAATGCAGGCCGAAAAGGTCATGGCCGAGGTACACGATGGCGAGAACGGTCCGCATATGAACGCCCATATGCTAGCCCGGAAAATCGCGAGACTCGGTTACTATTGGAATAGCATGGAGACCGACTGCCAGTTATATGTCAAACACTGTCATAACTGTCAGATTTTCGCCAACATCCAGCATATGCCGTCATCCCTATTATATACCATGACATCACCATGGCCATTCTCGACATGGGGAATTGATATAATTGGGAAGGTGAACCCTTCCGGGACAGGGGGTCACTGTTTCATTCTAGTGGCTATTGACTATTTTACTAAATGGGTCGAAGCCGAGTCGTATCGTGTCTTGAACGCCAAGCACGTGGCAAAATTTATCCAAGATAAAATTATATGCCGATACGGGATCCCGCACGAGTTCATTAGTGATCACGGGACCCATTTCCAAGCTGAAACCGCTAATTTGCTGGAAAAATACAAAATTCAAAGGCATACGTCTTCGCCTTACCGTCCCCAAACAAATGGAGCGGTAGAGGCAGCAAATAAAACAATTGTCACCATACTTAAAAAGATGGCTGATAATTACCGGGATTGGCCCGAAAAAATCCCTTTTGCCTTATGGGGGTACCGGACATCAATCCGCACCGCAACCGGAGCAACTCCATACTATCTGACATATGGGATGGAGGCGGTCCAGCCGGTCGAGCTCGAGGTACCGTCCCTGAGGATTTTACTCGAAAGTCAGGTGCCTGATGCAGATTGGGTCCAAGCCCGATACGATTCGTTGATTCTCTTGGACGAACGACGATCCCGAGCCCTTAACAATATTCAGATATACCAGAAAAGGATACAACGGGCTTTTAACAAAAGGGTTAGACCCAGAAATATCAAAGAGGGCGATCTAGTCCTAAAATCTGTCCGGGCCTTGCTACCAGTCGACCCAAGAGGAAAGTTCAAACCCAATTGGGCCGGACCGTATCTAGTGAAGAAGGTTTTATCAGGAGGAGCAGTAATGCTGACTGACTTGGACGGGAATGAATTCGTCAACCCAACCAACTTGGACCAGCTAAAGCGATACTACCCCTAAACCTCATCTCAATGTCATTTGCTAAAAATTTATAAAAATTTGTCTTTTTATAAATTTTCAAAAATTAAGCAAGTCAATAAGTTAGGATTACTTATCCTACTGTCGCACATCTCGAACTAATAGTCTTGATGTATTTCGAAAAATTGCAAAAAAAAAAAAGTCTGAACTACGGTTGGTTTGATTCCACTAATCGTGGATACATAGGCAACCCCTCAAAAGGGTACAACCACTGCAATGACGAAAAGACAGGAACGGTTTTCACTAATATGTCTTTTATTATTTCAAAAATGCCTCACGCAAAAAAAAAAAAACAACAAAACAAAAACAAGCAACAAAAATCACACCACAAAAATAATAGTAGTACTTAAATAATAAAATCTAGGAGACTACTGCTCATACATCTTCCGCTTCCCTTTATCTTTTGGATCACACGGAGCCCGGGGTCGACGAGGCGAGGGCAAACGTTCCCGGATCACTAAGGAAACTTCTTTAGCCTGAACCCGTTTCCTCGACAACGGATCTTCTGCTATTGTCACTGGCCCAAGCCGAGCCCGTACATGTTCGGAAAGTCTGTCGCGTGGACCAAGTCGGTCCTTAACCGCCAGTCTTGGGCCGAGTCTCCTTCCTAGGTCCGTCTGGGGGCTCACTTTCCCCCGTGCATCTTTAGTACTGGACCCTTCAGTCGGAGTCCTAGTCTTCCCTTTCCGGCCTGACATCAGGCGAACCATGGTAGTCGGGGTATCACCGTCATCGAAGAAGCCTCGATTGTCTTTAGCTTGTTCTCGGCGCAACAAGTCAAAGGCTTCGTCAGTCTTCAAGGCAGCACGGGCTTTAGTAGAATCTACTTTCCTCCACTTCACATAAGAATTCGATACCCATGATGGTAGGGATTTGCCGTGGATCCCCACCGTCAAATAATAACCGGCTAATCCTAACTGGATAGATAGGGCAAGTTGGGTCGAATCCACGGGGACGGTAAGAGGCGTCTAGACTAAGGTCACCTAAATACTAGACTAGGTCAACGAACTAAGCTAAACTAGAATGATAAGGAGGGGAGAAGGCTAAGACTACGACTAAGGTAACGAAGAAAACAAATAAGGAAAAGGGCTAGGATTAGGTCGGGTTCAAGGGGTAATGGAATGATCGAGGAAGAGCCAAGGTGAAGGGGTAGTTGGGTAATCTAGGTGTAGTTCGGGCTCTCGCTACGTAGACCGACCTAGAGGTTCTTGATAGAACCCACCTTAGCGACACATATGACAAACGGGGTTCCTAGCGTGCTATCGTAGCCTAGGTCACGTCCGGGCTCTCGCTACGTAGACCGACCTAGGGGTCGTCCTCACCGGGCTCTCGCTACGTAGTGAGGGAACCAAACCCACGAGCAAACCATTACCCACAAGAGAAAAGGCAAGAAAAAAACAAGCATATGCATCTACATGTCATTCAAGCATTTCATCAAACATGTACCATGCATCTAACCAAGAGGAAACCCAAAACTTCCACCAACATCTCCAACAAACCCTTAATCACCCATTAAACACCCAAATCACCCTACTAACCCTAGCAAGAGTACTACTCAAACATATCTAAACAAACATCAACATAAAAAAGAGGAATCAACACAAGCATCTAAACATACATTATGAAACTAACAAGAACAAGAACAAACAATAACAAAGATGAAAACTTGATTAACTATGAAAGATTAAGAGTGAAAGGAGAAGAAAGATTATACCAACTAGAAAGGAATGGAAAAGATGAACACTTGCATAAAAGAATACCCAAACATCCACCAATGTTGTCAAGATTGGTAGATTCTTCAAGAATCCCAATAATACAAGAGTAACTAACTAGATTAAGGAGTAATTAAGGAGTAATCTACACTAATCTAAGCTAATCTAACCTAAAATAGTCTAAGGTTTTGTGGGAAGTGTCTATTCCTCCCATTAGAATACAAGAGGGAAGTATATATAGGGTTACAAGAATGAAGGAGGAAGAAAGAAAGTGACGCGGGTAGCAGCACCACGGTCCCGACCGGGACGAACCGGTCCCGAACGGGACGGGCAATAACACAGCCTGGTGTTATTGATAACACAGCGCGGTGTTATGCTTGATCCCGACCGGGACGGACCCAAGTCAGTAGCTTCGCTAAATGCACACCTCATCCTCGACGGGTTGAGGCCATCCCGACCGGTATGGGCATTGTAGGCTTCAAATAAGCTCTTTTTGGTCCCTCCTTGCTTCTCATGGGTTTCTCATCCATTCTCGGGACTCGGGATCGGGTCTAAGAGGCTCGGGATTGAGTTCCGAGGTCTCGGGGTCGAATCCAAGGCATCGAGTGATCGTTCCTTCACTTCGTTGGCTCCAAAAAGTGTATGTATCGAGTCAGATTTGCTCCAATTCTTCACAATTGGTCTCGGAAACCTGAAACGAACTAAAGGAAGCATAAGTAGCCCATAAACCGCTCCCAAGGAGTGATTCCACAAGGAAAATGGGACCAAACACAGTAAAATAGGCGCTACAATCTACACAGTAGAAGACGGGTACTCCCAGTCAGCCGGATCGACTGATCCCTTTTACGATTATCCAAACTCTGGATAATCTCCCCTGTAATCAGCCAAGCTAGGCTGTGCTCTGTCTCCATCAGGTAGGCCACAGTGAGAAGTCGGACATGGCCCATGCAAGATAACAAATCCATATGACCTTCGAAGGCGTAAACATGGAGCATGCAAAAAGTAAAGGCCCTGCGGCTATATACCGGCCTGACCCGGACGTCATCTGGGTTCATAAATTTTTCAGCCAGGTCGATCAAGGAAACGGTATCGTCTTCTGTCATGCGAGATACCTCCATGTGAGAAAGCCCTAAAAATTCTCGTAGTTTTCTCCTCGTGTCATGAACTGAGAACGGGATGGCAGGGCGAAGCATGGGATTCCATCCTTCTACAGCAGCAATTTCCTCAGGAATAGGAAAGATTTCGCCCCGAGGAAAACTAAAAACATGATAAGTATCGTCCCAGTAAGACAGACAAGCATTCAAAAAGTGACGGTCCACTTGCATTTGACGGATAGTGAATAACTGGGTGACGCCGTTCTGGTTCAGGATAACTTTATCTGCGTCTCTGAAAAGTCGGGACCAATCTTGCAGCATTCCAACTAGTCGACCGATCCCCATAATTGGATTTCTAAAAAGGAAGAATAAGTTTTTCAGGGCTTGTTTTTCTTTGAAGGAAGAAGGGAATTGTGGGAATTATGAATAAATTGTGAACAAGGAGAGGGTATTTATAGCATGAAATCGGACTCTCCTCCTCATCTAAGGATTCCTAATCCCAGAAGATTTAGCATACAGGCCTTATCCTAGGATCTAGCTAAGTCATCCCGAGCATTCCTATTCCTTTTCGGAGTCAAAATACTTTTGATTTTTCAAAGCTCTTTCAAATTCAAAATCCTCTTCAAAAATTTTTATTCCCCAGCGCGAGTCATTTCTCCTAAAAATGTGTTACATGCAAACTTTGCATAAATCATGTACAGGACGACTCGAGCAAAACCGTGCAACCAACTCCCCAGCGGCATTTAACGGGATGAGCCCGTGTATGGGCACACCCAAGACTTATACGACAAGTCAAATTCCCCACGGAGTTATCATCATCAGCTCAGGTATGATTTCCAACTTATGGACTTTAAACGACCCGACCGGAAGCTGCCAGGTTTTAATGTTTGATTGACCTGGTAGCTACTCAGACTTTCGCCTTGTCCAAGCCTCAGTCAGAGTGGGGGCTCTGTAGACTCCCACATTTGGCTGCCAGGTATCTATAGCAGTTTCCGACAAACACCCGATGATGATCGGACGCAAACGTGCTTTAAATTGTTCGGAAACGGGCTCCAAATCATTGGTATTTGGCTTGGGCTTTTTAAGAAGTACATATCTCACATAACCAACCTCAAAATCAGGCCCAGTGGGTCGTTTCGAGTCAAATAAGACTAATTTGGGTCGATTCCGACACCAGGGGCAAAACCGTCTTTTAGCGACCGAGTCAAAACCCGGTCAGAGACATTCTCGAGACACACGGACCAGCCGTGACACCTCACACGTCCGGTTTGGACTCCAACACTACAAAAGATCAGCTACGCAAAATATTAAACAAATCCGTTTAAGGATGGAATTCGATCTCAAGTAGAAATTCTATCCGAAAAACGAATCGAACACTCGACCGAGCTAGGATACTCGGCCGAGCAGCTTTTTTTTCAGCCAATTTCGTGGCTTCTTTGCCAAGGAAAGAGAATTCTCGTTCCTCTCAATCTCTTGCGTTTCCTATCCAAACCGGTATTTCTTGTTGTCTAAGCAAGAGTACTGCTCTTAACCTTTTCTCCTATAAATAGGACCTTCACACACATCAATTACAACGATCAATTACATATATCAACTCTTCACACATAAACATAAACTCCTTATGCTCAGCATCGAGAAACCGATAGTACATCCAAAACCCGAAGGAACCGGCCCCGATACCCGTCACCCTTCACATCCAAACCGAGCCACCGTAACTCACCAACATAAACTCGACGCTCCCGTGCCATAGCCACATTCCGACGAGCCCCGATCCGAGTAAACAAAAGCATGTAGGTTGAGGGTGTAACCAAACCCAACTTCTCTCCTTTCTCCCTTCACCCTCTCGTTTTCTCCTTTTTCGTCGTCCGTCTTTTTTTTTTCTCTTACGGGTCGTCGGTCGCCTTTTTTTATTACGGGTCGTTCGTCGTTTTTTAATTATTTCTAATATCGATATTACTAAAATTATTTTCATATAACAAACATTCTTAAAAATACGATATCAACTCTATAGTCGAATATCGTATTAAAAGAATTAAATTAAATCTCGTCGATGTTAAAAAATCGTTACAGTTACAAAATACAACGATTTTTAACGTGGAGAGAATTAACATCTTTTTTTTATTTTTTTCGTTCAAATTCTTTTCAAAACAATTTTACAAAACTTTTTCTAAAACTATTCCGAATATTTGATATCGATTTCATAATCGAATATCGAATATAACGAATATCGAAAATATTAAATCGAGTACGAATTGTGCAATATTTGTACGCGATTTAATAAAATCATCGAACTTTCAAAAATCAATTTCGAAAACAGGCCGGGACGCGAGTCGCGCTCGTCCCGGGCGAGTCGCGCCAGACTCGAGCGAGTCGCGCGGCTGGCTGGAACGCGACCCTTTCCTCGGTTTTTATTATTTTATTTTTTCGAGCATCGTTTTTTTAGACAAAACAGCGTCTTTTTAGCAATATTTTCAGATTTCGACAAATATTTTTCGGCCTCGGTCAACACGTGTTTAATCCATCACGTGTCATAAAATCCTTTTTCATAATCATGCATATTATCATATTTACGTCTTTTATTCACAAATCGATACTAACTCGTTTGTTCATCCTTTGTAGCAAATTCAACTTTTTTTATCATTTGTGTTATTATACTAAAACGAATCTCACATGCTAAATTCAACTCTGACGTTAATTTTCATGCATTAAACCGACTTAGCAACCCATTCAATTCCTCGCATGCTTAGGAAAACAATGTTTGCATATCATTCATCGTATTACTAACGCGCGTATTCAAAAATCAAACGATATCATAGTAGAGGCCGCTAATGTGCGGGCGGGGTTGGGTATTCTTTGTGAACTTCCCAACACGTACCCTCACCCCTTACTCAGAACCTCGGTTTCCGGATGTCCGAAACCATTGGCAACGAGAGTCATTCAATACACGATATCCGATCAAGTCGGTATCGGTATCAAATGCAAAGGGATGAACCCAATAAACTCTGACATCGGAAACGGGCCGTATTTTGTACACGGCCCACTACGATATAGAGTGGGTTCGAATGGGCCCGAACTCCCACAAAGTTCGGTGGCGACTCCAACTTCGATTTAAATTTCAATTTGACCATCTCATATGGAGATTCATTCGCCTCCCCAAACCCGCGCGTGGCCACGTCGGGGTGGACCTATGTCATGTCCACAGAATAATAAAACAAAGATTAAAGGAAAGGAGAAGAGGAATTATACCAACTAGAAGATGAATGGAAGAATGAAAACTAGCATAAAAGATAAAACCCAAATACATCTACCAAGGTTGTCAATCTTGGTAGAGATCTTCAAGAATTCCAATAATACGAGGATTAAACTAGGATTAAGGATTAACTAAAGACTAATCTTCACTAATCTAAGTTAATCTAGGCTAAAGTATGTCTAGGGTTTAGTAAGATAGAGTATGGTAGTGTATGATGCTTAAACAATACAAAGGGAGGGTATTTATAGGGTTACAAGAGCAAAGGAGAAGAAAAGAACAAACACGGAGCTGCAGGTGGGCCATCCCGGCCGAGAAGAGATGGTCTCGATCGGGAAGGGACCCATCCCGGCTGGGAAGGCCCTCTTCTCGGTTGGGAAGGATGGTCAGTGGCCGTGCTTCGCTTGTACTCTTCATTTCGATCGAGATGGCCATCATCTCGACCGGGATGGGTCTTGTAGGCCTCAAATATGATCTCAAGGGTCCCTACTTGCTTCTCATAGACTTCTCATCGATTCTCGGTGCTCGGGATCGAGTATAAGGGGCTCGGGAATGGGTCCCAAGGTCTCGGGATCTAGTCTAAGCCACCGAGTGATCATCGCTTCTCCTCGTTGGCTCCAAATGTGTAGGAAACGAGTCGGAATCGTTCCAAATCTCCATGATTGGTCTTGGGAGCCTAAAACAAGCTAGAATAAGCGTAAGTAGCCTCGAAACCGCTCCAAAGAGCGATTTCACAAGAGAAATCGGGACCAAACACGAGGAAAATAGCACCATAAAACACACTTATCAGATACTAACGTCCCTTGGGCAAAATTGCTGTTGCTGTGCCTCCGGGATACTAACGTCTCTAAGGCAAAAGTGCTGTTGTTGTGCCTCCGGGATACTAACGTCCCTCGGGCAAAATTGCTGTTGCTGTGCCTCCGGGATACTAACGTCCCTCGGGCAAAATTGTTGTTGCTGTGCCTCCAGGATACTAACGTCCCTTAGGCAAAATTGTTGTTGCTGTGCCTCCGGGAACTAACGTCCCTCGGGCAAGAATGCTGTTTGTTTATTCGTTTTGGTTAAATTTTGTTTTGCAGGTTTGTCTTATTGTGTTCGGGTTTGTTCTTGCTTTTGTCTCGGTTTGTTTATGCATTTGAGTCCTGCTCAGAGTTCATTTAGATTAGTTCGAATTGCTTTATTATGCGTTTGTGTGCAGCGTTTAGGCTAAGTGCGGTTCTTATGCTTATTTCATTATCGAGAGTGCGTTATCGATGTTGATAAGTAATTGCTCCGTTATTGTTGTTTTGCTTGTCTTAAAGGTGCGTGCTTTAGGTTTATCGAACCTTGAGTCTTGTTTGTTTTGCTTCGGTCTATACTGGGCCGTTTAGACGCGCATTCTTCAGCGCTCTAAAACTCAAGCGCTTAGCCCCCAGCGCATTAGGATCCAGGCGCGTCAGCTGAAGTGGTCGGGTTTTCGTGGACCGAGTTTGTTTAAGTAATACGAAAGTTGGGGCGATCGTTCATTCACCACAAAACTTGAACGCGTCGTCCCTTTCGCCCAAAATCGACTTCTCTACTTTTCTCGCCAAATTTCGTCCCAATTTCCGCTATATACGACTTCGACTCCGGGTAAGTGTTCTTTGCTTGTTTATTGTCGGTTTTGCTTGATTTGATTGTTTATGAGTTGGTTTTGTTGAAAACCCTAGAAAATCGATTTGGGTGTTTTTGATTCACTAAGTTTCGATGCTTGTGCTTAATCTCATTGCTAAATTAAGGTTGATTAGAGCTCTTTGAAGTAGTTATAAGCTTGATAAGGGTTTTCGAGGTGCGACAATCGCTCACTATGGAAATGTGTTTCGAATGCTAGGGTTAAGGACCGTTTCTCGATTATTCCCGTATTTATTTTGCGTAATTTTGCTCGAATAGTGTTTGTGAGGACGTGGGTAGCTCTTTTGTCGATTCTTATGGGCTAGGATTACTCTTAGGGCTCTCCGTGAGGTTTTATGTGTCTTAAGACGGACTAAAAGGGGTCGTAATGATGTGAGATTTTCCAGAAACCACTTCCATTGTGATCGGGATCGAAAATGGGTGCTAGCGGCCTTTTCGGAATTTTGATATCCTTATCCGAAATTTTGACCCTATCTTGACCTGTTTAAGCTGTTTCAGCCTGACCTGAGGTGTATATATTTTGTTTTTTGTTCGTCTTCACAGCTAGAGATGATACCGAGCATCCCGAGGGAACTCCCTCGGCTAGTGCTAGTGAGGAGGTTGTTGGGTCGAGTTTACAGAATCCTCGAGGGATTCGCAGAAGGCGACGGAGCACCTCGTCTCAGCGCCGCGACCCCGAGACCATCAATGAGTCGGATTTCGACAGAGTGAAGAAGCGTAAGCTTCCAGAGACAGTGGCAAGGAGAGCTCATGTTCCGGCTCCTGTACCGGAGAATAAGGAGATTGGTTATGAAGATCCCGAGTGTTCTCGGGATTGGGATGGCCACCAGCTGTTGTTTCATCTTGACCTTCACGTTTCCCACCGTATCATGCGTGGTCTAGTGAGTATCCTAATCGTGTTTATCAGTTATGTCTTAGGTTTCTTGCTCGGGTTAGGTTAGGTTTGTTATTGTTTATACTTGTGTTGTTTTGATTTGCAGTCCCCAGGTCTGATGAGGACTTTCTCGGGCTTTACTACATATCTCGATATCTATTTTCAGAAGTTGGCCCCTGCGGCAAAGGAGATGATTGCGAGGACTGCTCTAGGTCCCGTGGTTGAGCAGTGGGTCCGGCTAGTGGGTTGTAAGACTAAGTGCAACCTTATGGTGATTAGAGCGATGATAGATCGCTTCCATGATACTAGCTCGACCTTCCACATGGCTTTTGGGGAGGTCGGGATGACCCTAGAGAATTTTTGGATGATTACTGGTCTGCCCTGGGGTCCGGATAGGATTAGGTGGGCCGCCGAAGGCCCTAGTCTAGATAGTGATGAGGTGCGGGGCCTCATCGGAGATTGTTTAGAGCGTGAGGCATACAGTGCGCCTCATGCTCTGGTGAACTCGTATATCACCGATCACTTCGAGCGAGTGGCGGTGTTAGAGGGTCGAGAACCCAACACGCCAGAACAGGATGCCCGGTTGTGGTCGTGGTATTTCCTAGGGTCGACCCACCTTTCGGATAAAGGTGAGAGGTTTAATACTAGGATTTTGCCTTTCCTAGCTGTCCTGACTCAGCTAGGACGTTATGACTGGGTGATCGCGGCTTTTGCGGAGATGACTCGCTGCCTGCAAGTCATGGTGAGGCCGTTGGAGATAGAGTCGGCTTTAGCTGTGCCTATTATGGGTCCGAGTCTTATACTGGAGGTTAGCTGCTATTCTCGCTCCTGAATTTCGAGTTAACTTAGTTTTGGTTTGGTGTTGCTAAAGTTGTTTTGGGATTTTACAGGCTTGGATTTACTCCTATTTCCCGTGCTTGGCACCTAACACGGTGCGGGTGCACCCGAAGAGATTCTCGGCGGGGATCGAGTGGAGGCTGGCTCAGCCTAAAAGTACAATCTGCCACTACCCGACAGAGAATGCACTGGTTAACTAGCTACGCCTCGAGGATGTAAGTTTTCTTTTATATCCTATTTTGTTCAATAGCCCCCAAGATTTGGGATTCATTGGGATGTTGGTTCTATTTGTGTAGTTTGTGGCCCGCCCTTGGGCCGATTATGAGGGCGTGCTCGGGTATGTGACTGCGGAGCTGAGGCCTCGGAGTTATAGGAGAATGCTCCTTCCTGTGTTGTTTCGCCCGGTTTGGTATTTGGGCGAGCGGTTGGTGCGTCAGTGTCTATATGACGATTTCAGGGTGCCGGTTGATCCTCCCCGGACCATGTTCAGACCACCGACCGCCGCAGAGGTCCTCGAGGATAGGGACGGAGAAGGAGGCGATACACTCTTGGTGCCTGGTGCCTCCTTTCTATCTCACGTCACCCGACGGTTGGCTTGGTATCGCCTCGTGGTAATGTTCTAATTTTGGTTCTAAGGTTTGTATTGCGGTTTATAGTTTCTTTGCCCTCTGACCGACCAATCTGTTGTCTTTCTCAGCTGGCCGATCCGGCTGATGAAATCCAGCCCCCAAATTTTCCCCTGACGCGGCTGGGATATCTTTTACCGAGACTCCCCCCCCTGTGTTCTGTTTGGGATTTGGGATCTAAGGTTTAGGATTGGTTTACCTAACTTTTATGGTTTCAATTCTCAGGTTTCGTCAGCTTGTCATCAGCGGTTGTGGCAGGCCGCCAACTGCTTCCGGGCCTACGCCTCGAGGGTTTCCGGTGACACGATCGGTGAGTTTGCATGGCTAAGGTGGTTTTCTAGGCTGCTTGCGTGTTTTCCTAATGTTTGAGTGTATTTGCAGGATGTCTCGGATATGGTGGGACAACTGGAGACTAGTGACCGACCTCGGGGCGAGAGAGGTTGAGGCGCAACGGCTCATGCAGTCTCGGGCTGACGAGATTGCTTTCCTTAAGGAGCAGCTGGCTCGGTCTCGGGGGGAAACCTCTGCGCAGGGTGAGGCTTGGCGTCGGCTTGAGAGGGAGGCTGAGGCTATGAGTGCTACCGAGGAGACTGGAGGGGTCCCCGAGACAGCTACCCTAGATATGCTGTCGGGGATGGATGGTAGTGCGTCTCCTCTTATAAACTTGGAGGATCTAGGTTTAGATGACAACATTTGTGAGGTCGTGATGGCCATTGGCGCGGCTTCAAAGGGTCCTCCCTAGCCTCGATTCGTGTATGGATTTGTATATGTTGTATATTTGTTTTAAATTTTAGTATTAGTTGGATTAGTCTTGTGTTTTTATTTGGCTAATTGTTTAGCTAGATTGACAAGTAATCACTTTTTGCGTTCATTTGTTTGCGATTTGACATAGTTTAGGGCGTGTTAGTGTTGCACGAGAGTATGAAAACAGTTCCTTTCGGATGTTTTGAAATGCGTTAGTTTGAGCCGGTAATCGGATCGGATAGTGCGTTGATTAAAATGTTTTGACTCGAGATGTAAAATATTAAAGTGCTTTGACCAAGTGTGTTAAGAGATGAGCGTGGTTGTTCAGAACGAGACCGAAGTTAAAATTCGGGCGACTTTTGAAAAAAAGTTAGACCACTTTTATACATTCATAAAATTGCCTTGTTATGATACAGACGCGATTTGACGATACCCGTTAAAAGGCTACAACACGCCTAGGTGGGGTAGCTTATCCCCCTAAAAAAATAAAAAAACGTCTACGTCTCGTGCGCCGACGAGTGAATTCGCATTCCTGTGGCCCCCCCTGCACGGGTACTTCAGTTTTCGGGGCGAGCTTTGGCGGCTTCAGAAGGTCGTTCCCGATATCCGAGGTGTCATGTGGTGGCCATGGTTATGATGCGGGATCGGTGCTTCTATCTTTGGGGTTGTTTTAGATTCTGCCCGCCTAGATATAGGCGCCTGGGCTGATGCTTTCGGGTTTCGGGAATATCCTAACCGAGTGGGCGGGTTCTTTTAAGAAATGTGACCCCGGGGTTTGTTCGAATGATGGTTTGTCAACGGTTGTCGCGCTTAGTCGAGTCAAGATACAGGATGACTTCTTACTGGCATGTTCTATGTTTTGGGACCCGAAATTCCATGTCTTTGCCTTTCTTGGGGGGTAAAATTTGTCTTTTGCCCGAAGAGATAGATGCTATAGGTGGGTGGAGCTCGGTTCGCCCTTGTGTTCCTCATGGGGATGATGCTTATGTGGAGCGGTTTTACCACTTTTTGGACCTTTCTTCATTAGAGGAGGCTAAAGGTTACTTTGGTATGGATGGTCTTAACTTAGAGTTGCTTTCTAGGACATTCTCACGGGTTGGGTCTCATCATGTTTCGGTCTTAGCATGTAGGCGTGCTTTTAACATTGCTATTGCTTGCTATTATCTTTTTGAGGATGCGAGGTCACGTGAAGGTTGGGGTAATCCTCGGGTTTTGGATGTGGTAGCGGCAATGAAACATGAAAGATCACCCTCTTTGCTTATTTTGGGTGAGCTTATTCTTGGTCTTGATGCTAGCATCCGGTTACAGGGGACACCTTCTCAGGGCTCTAGGATCATCTTACATGTGTTTTTTTTGGTGTCATGTTTCTTCGTAACCCATTTTTTTTGTTTTGTTTCCCCCCCTTTTTTTGGTTTTGTTTTTTGTGGTTGTTTTGGTCTGGAGGCGCGATGTTTTATAGTGATTGGTACAGGTTTGGTTGCAGGAGCAGCTTGGTTTGGTCGTCCCTCCCCGATGTTTTAAAGATTATAGTTACAGGGGTTTCACGAGCCGGAAGACAGTGCAGGTGTGGAGTAAAGGCCACAAGGAAAAGGATTGGCTTTCCTATTTGGTCAAAGGAGGTGTTGTCATCAGGTGGTCTATCCCATGGTGGAATATTAGTGGGCGTACCGGTTTTTCATTTTCGTCTTCGACGTGGGCTTTGTTAGTATTATCCATGAGGGATCAGGTTTATATTTATCCGGGTTTGTTGTCAAATGAAATGGGTGTCCAACCTTCTTTTCCAAAGGACGCTAAAGTTGTTTCTAGTTCTGAACCATGGACGAAGGATTCGCTCAGGGAGTTTAGGGTGTCTTGGGAGCAGAGGTTCTTGCGTCCCGCTGCTCGACTGACCGACAATGCTCCCGTCCGGCAGAGGTTTGTGAACACCCGTCAGGACAGAGCAACTTAAAAGCTAGGAAGACAGCGCCGCCAAGAGGCGAGGAGGAGACTCGAGAGACCGTTACTAAGTGTCTATCCAAAGACAGTGAGACCGATCCTAGTTCCGTCAGTTCATCTAAACGGGCCAAGACTAACGAGACCCATATAGAAAATGTGGAAGAGGAAGGAGAATGGGATTGTCTAGGCTCGTCTTTTGCTGGGGCGTTAGAAGCTTGCCTTCAGCAAATCGAGGACGAGAAACGCAAGCAGGCACACCCGAAGGGCAAGGGAAAGGAAAAGTTGGACCGGTAGAGGCCAGCCGTTTAGTACTATGTTGTATTAATTGATATTATGTGGCGTATTAGTACTAGTTTTTTGTAGGGTTTTGCTTGACACGTCATCATTTTCTGGGGTAGCCGGATTTCGGATGCTCGATGTAAAGGGCCTCGACAAAGGCTTGATTTAACTGATTTTTTTTAATTAATGAGAAGCACATTTTTTTTGGTGACTCGCAACTCGATTCTTCATTTTGCCTGGAGCGCCCTTTCGGGTTTTCACCCCGTCCTCGGCTCACCTTTTTTTTTTGTTTTTTTCTTCTTTGACGGCTCGCAACTCGATTCTTCATTTTGCCCGGGGCGCCCTTTCGGGTTTTCACCCCGTCCTCGGTTCGTCGTTTGTGTTTCGTCATTTTAACTCACTCACTGGTCGGGTCGTGGAAGGAGTCCCGGTTTGTACATGAATCGATTAATCGATTTTGTTTGTTTGGTTGTTTGGTTGTACCCAGTGAAGGGTTGCCTACGTATCCACTTTTAGACGGAATCAAACCATGTTCGTAGTTCTTGTATAGATGTGAGTGATTTTGCTTTAGACTCGTTATGCCAATTATCGATGTGAGATGTTTAGAGTGTATTCTCCCTAGTTAAATAGTTGAGGCGGAGTGATTGGGTGTGACCTCTTGAAAGTGACAATTACCGAGATATCGTGTTTGGGTCAGGGTGACTGACTTGGATGATTTTAGAATGTAGAGCTTGGTAGTAAGTGGTTTTGATAGATCAAAATATGGAGGTTGATTTTTGTGGAGTTAGGGCTATGGGCTAAGGTTTCGTAATGTGGTAGGAAAGGGGAAGCTGAGTAAAAATGACTCAGACTTCAATCGGGCGGGATGTAAATTACGTGGGATCTGATTTCCATGTCTGGCCCTAACGGTTGGGGTTATCCTATTGAGCTTGAATCCTCAAAATTCCGGACTGTCTCCTAACAAGTGTCTTGGGAAGGTCTTAAGGGTTGTAATGCAAGGAGGCTAGCATTTGGGTGCTAGTTGACTGGTCTGTTCATTTTTCTTTTCCTCTATTTTTTTGCTTTTCGTTCGGACTTTGTACTTAAAGTCGAGTTGGATGATTGGGGGTTTCATTTTGACCGTTGAGTTTGGTCTTGATCGTTGAATTGGGCCTGTTTAGTTTAGCCTTGGTTTCAATTTTTCTTTAGCTCCTTTTGGCCATTTCAAACTCTTTTTTTCTTTTTGTCAGACTAGCACCTATGGTGGGAATTGGTCGGTCTTTATTTGAGGGATGTTTATTGTGGAAAATGAGTTTGCCTTCCGTCTTTGATTGCAAGCTAAGAGACTGTCTAGATTTATCATAGGATTCAGTAATGCTCGTTCTAATGGATAGTTTATGGCTTTCTATACCAGACATGGAATAGGTAAAAGAAAAGAACACGGGATCTCAGTTCTTGTACTTCCTCGTTGTTTCGAGGTATGTTTGATTGTTATCGATAAATGGCATTGTATCGAGTCGTAAGCGAGAAATATATGTTTCAAATCAAGCGATTGTCGAGGTGCATTGTAAAGGAAGAAAAGTTTATTTCTTTTTATTGATAGTAATGAGCGGGCTATGCGCCCAAGGTATTATTTTCGGGGAGGTGGAGGACAGATCCCCCCGTACCTCTTGACTCGAAATAAAAAAAACACATTTGTTATACTATTAGGTCTAGGCCCTAAGACAAACTAGATTTTGACTCGGACATGGATTCACTTGTCTTGGACGGGTTCCCGCGGGTAGCCGGGGTTTTCCTCGATATTCAGAACATTCTCCTCTATAGGGTCGAGGTGGGAACAATCGATGGTGTCATCAAAGATGGCATGGACACTAAAAAGGTTTGTGGTATTGACATCGTTGCGGATGCTTTCGATGGCGCTTGAATCTACCGACATGTTGGGAAGTGGTTATAGTGGGAAAGGATTAAAAGGTCAGATCGGATCCACCGGATGACCTAGAGACTCGAGGAATGCTCCTAGTAGAGCGACACGGGAATAAGACCCTTTATTTGCGCGCGTGTGTGGTCATTGGCATAGGGACTCAGGTACTTTAGACTCTCGGTGTATTCGGCGGAACGCCTAATGGAGACCTGTCTCTAGAGCGACTTGAATCTAATCCCGGGGTTGAGATTTAAAAGAGGACTTCTCGGAATGAGACGACCCAAAATGTAAGACCTCGAGTAGAGGTGATCCTAGTAACTAACATAGACAGTTAATCACATGGTTGTACGACGTAAGAAGTTGATCGCGATCCCGGCTCAGGATCAAAGAATTTTTAGTTTTTTTGAAAACGACTAATATTTGCAGAGGAAAGTTTTTGAAAAAGGATGATTTTGTAAAATTAGGGTGACGATGGTGTGGCGATATCGTTTGTGACGTGAAAGTGTTGCTATGTGTGCGGGAATCCGACGATAGCGAAAGTCTAAATGTTTTTTCTTTTGAAAGGAGCACAATTCTTAGCGGAACCGGTTTTGAAAATGATGGCGTGATGCTTTTATCGAGACTACTATTAATTAGCTATTTCGATACTTGTGGTGTACGTGGTGCTCGTGGTAGAGCGTGAAGTCTAATGATGGTGTTTTGAAGGTGCAACTAAATCCTTGTTAAGGGACTTAGGTAGTGAATGATGTTTTTATAATAACTTTCTTTTTTAGAAAAAACTTTTAAAACTAGCGATCCATGTTCGTCGGTTGCGTTAACTAGCTTTTAACGGTGGGGAATGTAAAGTATTTCGAGAGTGTAACCGTTTTGGATTCCTTGACTTCATTAATTGAAGCTTCGGTTATGTTGACGGTATGTGTGTAAAAACATTTTTTTTTGAAAATAAAATGTAACCGTTTGGTGTACCCTGATCCCATTGATTGGGAGTCTCGGTGGTATTAACAGTATTTGCTGTTGAGGGGTTTTACTTTGGCCAAGGCGATGGCGTTAAAAGAAATATTTTCCTTTTTCAAAAGTGATGAATGTGAAATTTTTCATGATAACGACGACTAAAAAAATGCTTTTCTCTTTTTAGAAATCATTATTTGACCGGAGTATCGGCGTTTTAAAAGGTCGTTTTGAAAAGATGAGGTATTTTCGAAAACGGAATTGGGTGTGGTTGAATATGTTGGCGTGGTTGAATCCAGATTTTTAGTGTTTTATTTGGGTTGGTTTGTTCAAATACGCTACATATAACTAGGAATGCATACACTCATGCAGGATGCAGACACGGGTAGGTTAGGGTAGGCTACCGCCCACGAATAGTCTTTACTTAGGCATTGACAATTATATGGGGAGACGAGTGTCATACCGTCCGTTAGGAACTATCTGCTTATTATTTCCGCGGGATACTCCTTAGGCGGCCGGAGCGTCAATCGAGGATCTCTCCGCATTTCCCTAAAGATCTTACTGCGAAGAGGTCGATTGGTCTTGGTATCGGTTAGGGTGGGCTTTTTAGGGCCAAAACTTATAGTGACCACAACTAGGAACTAAGAAATGAGCTTCACCGACCTCTTTCAAGTTACACCACCACTGAAAACTTGTTCCAAATCCCTAGCGGAGTCGCCAAACTGTGGACGTCCGTCCGCACCGCCCGACGCCCCGCGCGAGATCGACCTGGTTTTCAACGTGTGGCGACGGCCACCCACGCGACTCCCTCTCTGCCGGGGGCCGGTCCGATCTCGCGTACACTGCGAAGTGTCGGACCTTGATTCGGATGACGATCCGGACTTGTACTAGACGGGTGGGGGCACCCGTGTTTCCGTTTGGAATCGATCGAGTCGTGGTTGTAAATGTTTAAAGGCCGATTTGTTTGGTAAGGCGACCTTTTTAGTGAACAGAAGTTGTTGTCGATTTGTGGAGTCGCCACCGTGTCAATTATGGGGACTCGGAAACCGTTCAAGTCAACTTTGATCCCTTGCCGGCTCAAAGTTGAGTGGCACGGGACCTAAAGATAAAGACTTGTACCCTTAAGCACTCCATGCCTGGAATGACTCTTATTGCCAATGGTTTCGGACATCCGGAAACCGTCGATTCTGAGTAAGGGGTGAGGGTACGTATTGGGAAGCCAAAATCCGATAGATGTCAACACCCAATCCCGCCCGCACTATAGCGGCCTCTACTAATCAATCGATGGGCTGATATCCTAGTTCTTTTGTTGTGGTGGAAATACTGTAACATCCGTTGTTTTAACCCTATACCTTTTGCTACGTCGGTTGTTTAAAGACAAGTAAGTTTTGTCGTTAAAGTAGTTGTGTTTACATTCTTTGCATGCGATTTCACGTGACAAGCAGGCCATGAAAAGATGCACGTAGGAGAGTAGAGAGTACTAGTATTATACGTATTAGCAAATAAGTTTTAACGCGATAATACGGATATTAGTCATTCTCGTGGTATACCTTACCTGGTATTCTGCTTAAGATGCGCCGACTTGGTATTAGTAGAGATGCGTCGAACCTAATAAGGCGAGCACTGGGACTAATACAGAACCCGACCATCACTTTGTTCAATTTTAGTTGTTTTACGTTTTGAATTCCATGTTAGGTAGTGATTTAGCATGCGATCATAAGGTCATAAAAGCAATAAATCATACGAAAAAATTGTAAATGCGAATGTAAGTAAATCACATTATGAAGAGTTGCACCCTCGGAATATACACTAAACGGGACACGATGCATAGATAGTTTAAGAACGGATCTCGGAATTACTCGGGTCTATTTAGTGTGTTTTAGTGTTTGCGGTTGAAGTTAGGACATTACGTATTTTAGTGAATGCTTGTGGACCTAGCGTCCACATCTAGTGTTGTCGTAGTGCATAATAATAGAAAGTACGAATATGAAAAGTTTTGTTTAGATGGCAACCTAGTGATAACACGACTTCAATAGGCGGATCCTCCTAGCTTGACCAGTGACTCCGGCAGAGCTCCGTTACCGTTGACTCTTCCCGCGGTTACTCCGGCAGAGCTTCGTTGCTATGGTTTGATTCTGCGGCTAATCCGGTAGAGCTTCATTACTAGACTCGAGCTAGTCGAGCACAGGCACCTCGGTATCGAGTGGGGTGCTCGAAGGTGAGGAGTAGCGTCGATGTCGCTTTTTTTATCGGAACTACGATCGAGTGGATCGTTTGCCTCGTGTGTCTGAGTGCGAGCCCTTAGCGAGAGTATAGAGGGAGAAGAGAAGAATGAGAATTGTGTCGAATGAATGAGGTGGGGGGGGGGGTATTTATAGGTGTTTTCGGCCCTCGTCGCCCATATGGGCGCCTGCGCTGAGGCGCACCGAGACTCAGGCGCCTGGGCTTAGGCGCGGGGAGACTAAGACGCGTGAGGTGGGGCGACTGGAGTTCTGAGAATACGATTTTAATACTTTCCAAAACCGAGAGGGAGAGTATAATATGAATCTTTGGGGGTTAAGTCTTCCCGGGGTTTGACTTAGCGCCGCGTGTTTTAGTGGGCCTTGGGTGTTCATCCCGAGGTTCGCTTGGCGCGGTGTTGACTCGGTTCGAATTTTGGGACCGACTCGGGGTCCCGGTGTCAGAATTGACTCTAATAAGTGTCTATGCGACCGTAACGACACGACTAATGCTGCCATCATGTTAGTTTAATTTGCCCGAGTAATTTATTTGATCCGTTATATAGAAAAACTACCTAAAATATCGCGAACCCGTGTCGCGTTGCAGTCCTATCGTCATCGGGTGTTTGTTGGGCACTTCTGCAGCCACCAGGTCCAAATCTAGGTGTCTACAGTAACGTCCCAACTTCAACCATAAACACTAAAATACTCTAAATAGATCCGAGTAGTTCCGAGATCCGTTCTCAACTATCCATGCATCGCGTCCCGTTTAGCGTATACTCCGATGGAGTAACTCCTCACTATGTGATTTACTTACATTTCGCATTTACCGCTTTCGTATGATTTATTGCTTTTATGACCTTATAATCGCATGCTAAATCACCTAATACGAAATTCAAAACGTAAATAAGCTAAAACTGAACAAAGCGATGGCCGGGTTCCATATTAGTCTCGGTGTTCACTTTACATGGTTCGGCGCATCCCTATTAATACCGAATCGACGTATCTTAAGCAGAATACCAGGTAAGGTATACTACGAGAACGACTAATATCCGTTTTACCATGTTAAAACTGATTTGCTAATACGTATAATATTAGTATCCTCTACTCCCCTATGTGCATCTTTTCATGGCCTGCTTATCACGTGAAATCACATGCACAGAATGTAAACATAACTACTTCGACGACAAAGCTAACTTGTCCTTAAACAATCGACATAACAAAGACATAGGGTTAAAACAACGGATGTTACAGTACTTCCGCCACAATAAGGGAACAAAGTTATCAGCCCACCGATTGATTAGTAGAGGTCGCTACGAGTGGACGGGATTGAGTGTTATTGTCTAACGGGCATTGGCTTCCCAATACGTACCCTCACCCCTTACTCAGAATCGAAGGTTTCCGGATGTCCGAAACCATTGGCAATGAGAGTCATTCCAGGCATGGAGTGCTTAAGGGTACAAGTCTTTATCTTTAGGTCCCGTGCCACTCAACTTTGAGTCGGTTAGGGATCAAAGTTGACTTGAACGGTTTTCGAGTCCCCATAATTGACTCGGTGGCGACTCCACAAATCGGCAATAAATTCGGTTCACTAAAAAGGTCGCCTTACCAAGCATATCGACCTTTAAACATTTACAACCACGACTCGATCGATCCCAACGGAAACACGGGTGTCCGCACCTGTCAAGTACAAGTCCGGATCGTCATCCGAATCGAGGTGCGACACTCCGCCACGAACGCGGGATCGGACCGGCCCTGACCGGGAGGGAACCGCGTGGATGGCCGCCGCGATGAAACCGGGTCAATCCTGCGCGGGCGCGCGCGGGGCGCTGGGCGGTGCGGAGGGACGTCCATAGTTTGGCGACTCCACTGGGGATTTGGAAACAAGTTTCCAGCGGTGGTGTAACTCGAACGAGGTCGGTGAAGCTCATTTCCTAGTTCCCTGTTTTGGTCACTACAAGTTTTGGCCCTAAAAAGCCTACCCTAACCGATATTAGGACCAATTAACCTCCTCGCGGTAAGATCCTTATGGACACGCGGATAGATCATCGGTTGATGCTCCGCCCGTTTAACGCACATCCCGCGGATATACCAAACGAATGGCTCTAAGCTGCCGGTACGACATTCTTCTCCCAGGTGACCTGTCGTCACCTAAGCAAAGGCTATTTGTGGGCGGTAGCCTACCCTAACCTACCCGTGTCTACATCCTGCATTAGTGTACGCATTTCTAGTTATGTGTAGCGTGTTTGAACAACACAAATAAAACATTAAAATCCGTATTCAACCACGACAACATATTCAACCGCACCCAACTCCGTTATCGAAAAAAGAACATCTTCTTTTCAAAACTGTAATCCCCTAGAAATTCTAACGCAATACAGTGGCGGAAACACTGTAGAGTCGGGATTAAAACACACTGACAAACTATATCTTATTAAAAGAAATGGTAAGTCAATACAAAGGCCTCTTTTTACAAAAGGGCTAAAAGAAAATTCTCCAAAACAGGTTTATACAAATCCATAAATCGTGAATGAAGAAAGAGTAGGATCCACGCTACTCGCTAGCTCACACACAAAACCCAGCAGCAAATACCTGTCATGTTATAAACATAACAGCCACGTCAGTGGGGAGTAACTCGGACGTTCTCCCAGCCATATTATATCATATGGAAAAATAATAGTATTATTATTCAAAATACTTAAAATGAAAAGCATTAAAACGATATAATAAAAATAAGTTTTCAACGAAACTTAAAGCACTTGCCAACCTGCAAGTCAAAATCAATCGATAATATAAATATTCAAAAATGGCGTTATGGAAATTCGATCAATGTGCACAAGGCTAGACTTTCACTAGGATAATACTGGAAGCTAGCTTCGAGAACTGTAGACTTAACTCATAACAGAATTCAGTCTCTAACTAGGCAACTCAACTATAATAGGACTGCGTGCAGCGAGGTCCTGGTTTAAGTAGTATACACCCCTCCTGGATACAAACCATATCTAGTTCAACTCGACGCGACTTACACGATGCGATATCTAAGTTTAAGGGCACAATGCACACTCTCCTGAACACAAACCATGCTCAGTTCAACAACCAATGTGCCCCATAAAAACACACTAGCCTTACAGTTGATGGCAAAAACGTATATCCCAGACTATATTACTCTAACCCCACACTTATCCTTATTCCATAACTCCAAAACAAGCCATTATCAATATTCAAAAGATATAATCATTATAAGTAATATGAAGACAAAAAGGAATAAACATCTCTTATATATTAAAGCCAAAGAAAATGGAGGCACCACAATGAACCACATCAGCATCCTAGGCGGAGTACAAGTGGAATCTGACGTGGCAATTTAAAATAAAAAAATAAATCTAACTTCTATTCTTAACTCCCCACTAGATGCAGTTATGCAGTTATTATCAATAATAATAGTGGGCAGTTTGCATGCAGTTATGTCTACTTTATTATTCATTTTTTAATTTTTAACAAAATAGTTCCACTCTATAAATTCACATTCATTGAAATATTTGTTTCATTTAATTCCCTGATTCAAGAATTCTTTTGTTGATAAGTATGGTGTGCCTGCATATCCATTCACCGAATTTAATTCCCTGATTCACATTCACCGAATTTTTTTAGTAATTTATTTCAATTGTTTTTGTTGATTCATTATTTCAATTTGTAATTTTGGTTTATGTTTATTATTGATTCATGTAGTATACAACCCAATGTTTGACATACGACATAAACAAAATAACGTAAACAAAGATAAAAACGGACCCATATGTAAACTAGACCGCGAAATTATGTAGATGGACTACCCCGCTTAAATACGTATTATGTCACGTATTAAGCGAAGGACGGAAATATGAGATTATGGCGTATTGCTAGCCTAGTCTCACATTCCGTAGTCTTGTCCCGACTTATCACGTAAAAGTGGTCAAAGTCGTTCTACGTGTCGTGACATGTGTAGCGTTTTGAAAAATGATGAAGGGTCGGTCGATGGTCTAAAGTTGATGAGAACGGGGCTCGGAATATGTGTCCAAGCCCTCGGGTTTCTGAGTTGCCAGACCCACTCGACCGAGTCATTGATTGACTCGACCGAGTGCGCCATTAACGTGGCTACTGCCCATATTTTGGGGGGTTACTCGATCGAGTGCCTTATGGCACTCGGTCGAGTGCATCATTAACGGGGCTACTGCCCAGTTTTTGGGGTGCAACTCGATCGAGTGGCCTATGGCACTCGGTCGAGTGCCCCCTGTACGAGTAGCGATTTGCTCGATTTTATGACTTGAAATCGATGGTCGGCCGAGTCAAATACAAATATCGCACGATTTGTATTCGACTCGGCCTCCGGTACTATAATCGTGTATGAACGATTATAATACCGTCACCGGAGTTTTTATGAAAACGTTTGTGTTAGATTATTAAACTTTGAATTAGTAACGAGATGCATCCCTCTACGTCACGACATCGAAACTAACCCTTTCGGGTTACGTGATGCCGGTATTCGTGTCAACGGGTCTCGTACCAATTATGGAAATGGAATGAAATTCGTTCGACTACGACCGTTTGCGATCGCGTTACGCCCTTGAGTACATTGGGGCGGGGCTCCTCGAAAGGGCTCCACCTCCGTCGTTGCTCGTAAAGGGATTAAACGGATCTTAGGCAAATATCGTAGTCAAACGGATTTTAAACCGAAATTTGATACTACTTGTATATATACACGGTATTAATAATATAATGACGATAAAACGATATAAAACGAAAATGTAAAAAGATGCAAAAAAAAAAAAATTGTTAGTGTTAACGTTGTGACAATTACGATTATAACACGAAAAAATATGATGAATAAACGTAAATAAAGCGAGATAAAAGAGATTAGAACGAGGTTTAAGACACCCTCAACATACATGCTAGTATAGGACTCGGAAATAGGCTCGTGAACAGCGACAATGCTAAGGAGTATCGAGTACGTATGTGAGTTATGGTGTTTATGGATGTGTATGCGTGTGTGTGTGTCGTTCTCCGAGGTATAGAGGCTCGGGAATGGTGTTTTGTGCTTAGTGTTTGTAGTATAGGTATGTAGGGTTGTAGTAGGGCAAAGATGGCTGAAAAGTGTAGGGTTGAAGGTGCAAAAAAGAAGTGAAATGCATGGGGGTGTCGTGGGGTATTTATAGGCATTACCCCACGACATAAGGGCACTCGATCGAGTGGCCCTAGTGCACTCGATCGAGTGCCTTCACAAATGGGCCTTATCCGGGTAAAAAGGCTCCACTCGATCGAGTGGGGTCAATCCACTCGATCGAGTGGGTCAAGGCGGGTGAGATAAATAAGGAAGGGTTGACTTTGTTGATTTTGTATACTTTTTGAATTTGATTCTTTGCGCCAAATGAACTTGGCTGGTTTTATGAGACGGTTTCGTCTTTGACCGGGTTTTGACCCGGTCGCCAAAAGACGGGAAATATTTTTGGTGTCGGTTTTGGCCCAAATTAGTCTCATTTGACTCGGAACGACCCACTGGGCCTGAAATCGAGGTCTGTTTTGTGAGATTTTACTCCGCTAAAAAGTCCATGTCGGATATTATGAATTCCGAGCCCAAATCCGAGTATACTAAGTCACGTTGACGTCCAATCATCATCGGGTGTTTTTCGGAGACTACCATAGACACGTGGCAGTCAAAATGCGGGTGTCTACAGAGCCCCCACTCTGACTGAGGCTTGGACAAGGCGAAAGTCAGAGTAGCTACCAGGCCAATCGTAGATTACGACCTGGCAGCCTTCCGGTCGGGTCGTTTATAGTCCAGTAGACTCGCGTGAAAGGGCTCGCCAGCCATAAGATAGAAATCATACCTGTGCCAGACACATGTCCTGGGGCGTGCTTGCATGTGGAAAATGCCGCCTCGGGCGTTCCGCTGGGGAAGTATGTGAGCTTGTACGAGCTTGCTTTCGAAGCCTTGAACCGTACTTGAGCTGAAAAATGCTCCGTGGGGAGTGAAGGTTGCTTCTTTCGGGGAGTTGGTGTACCCGTATGCCGACACATCATATTTTGGATGTAGCATACTGGGCAAAAGCTAACTCCGTTAGGGAATTTTGGATAGTTCCGCGGGGACTTGCCTCTGAAGTCTGGAGTGTACCTGTATGCTGACACATGACAATTTGTATGTAACACATAGGCAAAATGCTGACTCGCTGGGGAGGAAAAGATTGAATTTTGGAGGAACGAAAATTTTTGAAAAAGAATTTTTTTCGCGAAAAATTTTTATCACAGAAAATTTTTAGAGACTCTTAGGAAAGCTCAGGACAGCTTGATCCCTATTCTGGGTTCTAGTTTTGAAATCAGGCCTGCGCGCGCATAGGGCCCAGTTGGATGAGGAGGCAGGAGCAGTTAGGTTTTCAGTTAGGTTTCTCTATTATAAATATGAGAGTCCTGCTTCAGCTTTCTGCATCACAACTCAAACTCTTCTATTCCTTTCTCAAAATTTCGTAGACTTTCAAGAAAACTTTTAGAAATTTTTGTCATGGGCATCAACCATTTGACCGCCATGCTGCTCGCCTGGTCCCACTACTTCCGGGACGAGGATAAGGTTCGGCTGACCCAGATGGGGATAGTTAATTTATTACCTTTCCAGCGTCTGGCAGTCGACTCGCACTTCCTGGACGCCTGCCTGTCGCTCTGGGACACTACCCATCACGTATTTGTGTTCCCGCGGGGAGAGATATGCCCTTTGCCCGAGGAGATTACTGCTATTGGTGGTTGGAGCCTTACTGCCCAGCCAGCTATCCCTCCGTTCTACCCGGATCCAAGGAGGCGGTTGAGGGAATTTTTGGGTCTGTCTCATGCTGAGACAAACCGAATGGTGCAGGGAGATAGCGTCTCCCTATTCGACCTAGCCGATAAGTTCATGAACCCTCGAGATGTAAGGGCTACCCCTGCTCATAGGCGTAGGGCATTTGCCTTTTGCATGCTGCATTGTTACGTATTCGAAGGGCTGATGGATCTTGACTCATGCATGGGTCAAATCAGGCTGATCGGAGTGGTTGACCAGATGGAGACTGGTCATAGCCCTGCTTGGCTGGCCAGGGGGGAAATTATTATGGGGCTGGATGCTCGACGGCTTGACCCAACTCGGCGGCTGACGGGAAGCACCCGTATTCTTCAAGTATGTACCTCGAATTTTTTTTTTTTGTTTTTTTTTTTTTTTTTTTTTTTTTTGTATCGCGTTCCACGCGAATTTTCTGATCTTCGTAAGTCACTCGATCGAGTGGACCTGTCACTCGATCGAGTGACACTTATGTCGTGCTACTGCCTGTTTTTTTACAGGCTTACTCGATCGAGTCAGATGTTGCACTCGATCGAGTGGCACTCGATCCCGGCTACTGCTTGTTTTTGACAAGCTTACTCGATTGAGTCAGATTTTGTACTCGATCGAGTGGGCTGTAGCGAATTGCTCCGTTGCTTATGAAGTTTGTATATGCCTTTCAGATATGGTTGTCGGAACGAGTGTCAATCATAGAGACTCCTCCGAGCATTTCCAGTTATCGGAGTAGTCAGATCAGCTCTAGGAGGCGGAAGATAAGCTCGAGTCACCAGATAAACCGAGCTTACTGGGATGAAGAACTGGCATTCCACGGGGGTCCTTTGATCAGGTGGACCGTTGCTTGGTGGTTTCTTTCGAAGCTAACTGGATTGGCCAAGAGGGATCAAGCTCGGTATCAGTCAATTTTGTCTCTCGACTGGACGGTTCATATCTATCCGGACCGTATCCTGAGGCAGTTCGGTTTATCTCAGCGCATTCCTGAGACTGAAGCCATCATTAGCGTCTCGCTCCAATTGACGGACGCTATGTGCGACACTTGGTTGCAACGATGGTTTACTCGTCCTACATGGACTGTACCTAGCCCTTGCCAATCCGCTTGGGTGTCACGGGCTTTTCAGAAGTGGACTTCTGAAGAGTCCGAGGAAGCTCGAAAGGCCTTAAAGGTTGATGAGGCCATTGAATTGGTTCAGCGTGAATCAACGAAAGATAACAGAGAGCTTTTCGCCGGGGAAGACATTCCTGGAGCTAAAGTCCGGGAAGAATCGGGTCATAAGTCACATACTAAGACTCGATCTAAAGAAGTCGGTTCTAGCAGCACACGGGGGCAGACTGACTTAGAGCGACGACTTGGGCCAAGGCTGGCGGCCCGGGACCGACTAGGCCCGCGCGACCGGCTCCCCGAGCCCGTTATGGCCCGACTTGGGCCTATCGAGGTGATGGAGGATTCGGGCTCACATAATCGAGCCCGAGCTAGAGAAGTTCCCGTAGTGATTAGGGAGCGCTCTCCTCCGCGTCGTCGTCAGTGGACGGCTAGGGATGCTAAAGACAAGGGGAAGGGCAAGATGCCCTGAAGGCCGAGTCTTTTAGCTTTATTATTATTTAAATATTATTATTATTTTTGTGTGATTTTTTGTATTTATATTTTTTTTTGAATTCCTGCACTTTGTAATTTCCGAGTTCATCGGGATTTTTTTTAATTAATAAATAAGTTTATTATTAAACCGCTCCTGTCTTTTCTCGATTGCATTGGTTGTACCCTTTTGAGGGGTTGCCTACGTATCCGCGATTAGCAGAATCAAACCAAACGTAGTTCAGGCTTAGGAAATTTGCAATCTCGAATTACACCAAGACTATTGGTTCAAGATGTTTTTGACAGTAGAATAAATAATTCTAGCTCATTGACTTGCTTTTGTAAAAAAACGATAAAAAATTTGCTAATGACATTGAGAAATGGGCTAAGGGTAGTAACGCTTCAGCTGGTCCAGGTTGGTTGGGTTGACAAACTCGTTCCGGTCCAGGTCCGTTAGCATCACTGCTCCCCCTGATAGGATTTTCTTCACCAGGTATGGCCCAGCCCAATTGGGTTTGAATTTTCCCCTTGGGTCAACTGGTAGCAGAGCTCGAATTGACTTAAGGACTAGATCACCTTCCTTAATATTTCTGGGTCTTACCCTTTTGTTGAAAGCCCGTTGGATCCTCTTCTGGTAGATTTGGATATTATTGAGGGCGCGATTTCGTCGTTCGTCTAGTAGAACCAACGAGTCATATCGTGCTCGAACCCAGTCAGCTTCGGGTACTTGGCTTTCTAGTAGAATTCTGAGGGATGGTACCTCCAGTTCAACTGGTTGGACTGCCTCCATCCCGTAGGTTAGGTAGTACGGCGTTGCCCCGGTTGCGGTGCGAATTGACGTTCGATATCCCCATAGGGCAAAAGGTATTTTGTCGGGCCAGTCCCGGTAATTATCAGCCATCTTTTTTAGTATGGTGACAATTGTTTTGTTAGCCGCCTCCACTGCTCCATTTGTTTGGGGACGGTAAGGCGAGGAAGTATGCCTTTGGATTTTATATTTGGTCAGTAGGGCCGCAGTCTCGGCTTGAAAATGAGTCCCGTGATCACTGATAAATTCAGCGGGAATCCCATATCGACATATTATCTTGTTTTGGATAAACTTGGCGACATGCTTGGCAGTGAGGATGCGATATGATTCAGCTTCGACCCATTTGGTGAAATAGTCGATAGCTACCAAAATAAAGCAGTGCCCACCGGTACCCGAGGGATTTATTTTCCCGATTATGTCGATACCCCACGTTGAGAATGGCCAGGGTGACGTCATGGTATAGAGTAGTGATGACGGCATATGTTGCACATTGCCAAAAATTTGACAGTTATGACAATGTTTGACATACGACCGACAATCGGCTTCCATGGTATTCCAGTAATAACCGAGCCTCATGATTTTCCGGACCAGCATGTGGGCATTCATGTGTGGGCCGTTCTCACCATCATGTACTTCGGCCATAACCTTTTCAGCCTTGTATTTGTCAACACAAAGGAGAAGAGCCCCCTGTGTCGTCTTTTTATACAGTTGACCATCGTCGGTGCAGATGAACTGGGTGGCTAGCCTTCGTAAGGCTTTCTTGGCTCGACCTTCCGTCCCGGGAGGGTATTCCCCGTTTGTCAGGTATTTGAACACAGCTTGGTACCATGGTTCGGGATCAGTTAACTCAATGTCTTCGATATCGCAAATGTATGCCGGCTCAGACCGTCTTTCGACGCAAATTGGCATACTGGTCACGTGGTCGGGAATATTCAGTAAAGACGCCAATTTTGAGAGTGCATCTGCGAACTGATTTTCTTCCCGGGGTAGGTATATATATTCTACCTTTTAGAATTGTTTCTCGAGATCCCGTACTCGTGCCTGGTAGGCCACGAGATTAGCATTTCGAGTTTTCCATTTTTGAAGTGCTTGGTTAATGACCAAGGATGAGTCACCATGTACCCGGAGATTTGTAATCCCCAGATTGGTGGCGGCTTGTAGCCCGTAAATGCATGCTTCGTACTCTGCTGCATTATTAGTAACATCAAAGTCCAGTTTGATGGAGACGGGAGTATGTTCCCCTTTTGGTGAAATTAGGAGGATCCCGACTCCGGACCCTCGAAAATTAGATGCACCATCGAAGTATAAATCCCAAGTTTCAGTATCAGTATGGAAAATATCTTCGTCTGGGAAGGACCAAGTGTCGGTGTGTCCTTCTTCGGTTATCGGGCTATCGGCGAGAAATTCAGCTACTACTCGACCTTTGATAGCCTTTAACGGTACAAACTTTAAGTCGAACTCTGCCAACATTAGAGTCCATCTAGAGATTCGGCCGTTGAGAACGGGTTTTTCGAAGATGTATTTGATGGGGTCCATCTTGGATAGCACATGGACCTCGTAACTGAGCATATAATGTCGGAGTTTCTTGGTGGCCCAGACTAGAGCCAAACACGTCTTTTCGAGCATGGTGTATTTGCACTCATACTCTAAAAACTTTTTGCTGATGTAGTAAATGGCTCTTTCTTCGGAGTCAACTGTCTGAGCCAGCATAGCCCCCATGGCTGTCTCGGTCGTCGTTAGGTATAACGACAGAGGCAAACCGGGTTGAGGTGGCATTAAGACTGGCGGTGCAGACAGAATTTCCTTGATCTTGTCGAAAGCAGTTTGGCACTTGTCATCCCATAGTACCCGTTCTCCCACTTTCAGTTTCTTGAAAATTGGTTCACACACCATGGTTAATTTGGAAATGAACCGACTGATGTACTGGACTTTCCCGAGGAATCCCCTTATTTCTTTTTCGGTTTTAGGAGGTTGCATCTCGGTAATGGCTTTGATTTTAGCTGGATCGACTTCGATACCTCGTTGGCTAACGATATGACCCAGTAATTTGCCTGATGTTACCCCGAAACTGCACTTTTGAGGGTTTAACCTCATGTTGTATCTGCGCAATCGGGTGAAGAATTTTCTTAGGGCGGTGATGTGACCGTCCCGTTCTTTGGATTTGACGATCATGTCGTCTACGTAAACTTCTACCTCTTTATGCATCATGTCGTGTAGTAAAGTGGTAGCAGTCCTTTGATATGTGGCCCCGGCATTAATGAGACCGAAATGCATGACGGTATAGCAGTAAGTACCCCAAGGTGTGGTGAAGGTTGTCTTACTCATGTCTTCTTTCGCCATCTTGATTTGATTATACCCGGTATACCCGTCCATGAAGGATAGAAGGGCATGATCGGCCGTGTTATCCACCAGTATGTCGACGTGTGGTAACGGAAAATCATCTTTTGGGCTCGCCTTGTTAAGATCCCGAAAGTCTACGCATACCCGCACCTTACCATCCTTTTTAGGAACCGGCACGATGTTTGCCACCCAGTCCGGATACTCGGACACTTGTATGAAGCCGGCTTTGAATTGTTTGTCAACTTCTTCTTTTACTTTGAGTGACCACTCGGGCCTCATCCGACGAAGCTTTTGTTTGACCGGCTTGCACCCGTCTTTGATTGGTATGTGGTGCTCGGCTATTTCCCGGTCTATCCCCGGCATGTCCTTGTAGGACCATGCGAAGACGTCCTTAAACTCTTGGAGGAGGTTTACGAACTGTTGTTTCTCCTCGGGATCTAAGGATAACCCTATCTTAAGTGTCTATGGCTCTAAGGTTGTTCCCACATTTATGGACTCGGTTTCTTCGATTACCGGGTTCCGGGACTCCCTTTGCTCTAGTTGCTCGATCAAATGCGGAGGTAAAGGTACCTGTTCGTCTGATTTCTCAATGTCATAGCATAAAACATTTTTAAAAGCAGAATTTGAAAGAGACAAGTCGTAAGCAGAACGGTTGTTATTATTGATTGAAAACTTGGAGAACAGCTCAAAGAGAGCAGCCATCTGATCATTGGTCAGTGGCGGGATAGGTAGGGCACTCGGGACAGACCCCGAAGTGCCAGCAGCAGGAATAATAAAAGGGAGAGGGGTTACAGGAGTGACTCTAGCACCGACTTCCCTAGACTAGACCTCAGACTCTGACTCATACTCCGACTCAGACTCGGACTCAGACTCAGGCATGTCTCCCTCTCCGGTGACCAGCTTGTAGATCCTTCCCTGGCTGTCAGTCCACTTGACAGTCTTCCTCCAGGCCCTGTTTCCCGTCTCGGAACCAACATCCGAGATCAGCTTGGTCGGGTCAAACCTGTTGCTGCGGAGAATCAGGTTGACCAGGTCATCCTTTGGAGTTGGGACTAAGGTGTCTTCCCCAAATAGTAGCCCTAGGGCGGGCTCAGCATCTTCAGCTCCATTGGACTGGATGAGGGCGAACACATCATCCGGAATGTAGTTGCAGTCCCGGGCCAAGTGGGTCCCGAGTTGCATAGTATTGGGTTGGTATAGACCAACCTGGACAGCCCCAAACACCGGTGTGACGAAGTAGTCAGCCAACCGTGGGCTATAAGGGCTCAAGTGGATACCCTTAAGGATGTTGCAGGCCTTTTCGATCCCTGCTCGGACAACATTGTCGGGGTTGATGTCATAACCGAGACCAAAGTGAGATTCTTCGTCTTTGAGAACCTCGATGATCTTCCCAGCTGGAAGATCGGGTCGAGAAGTAGCCCCCGGAAAGTACCCCAGGTTTTGGAGCATCATGTCGATACTCGTAGTGAAGTAAGGCCTAAAGAGGTACTCTTCCTCGATCATCCCCACAAAATCGAACCCCCAGAGGTCCGTGCGACCCGTGGCGTTACAGCTAGCCACAGTCATTGGTGTTGCCTCTAAAGTGATGACATCGTTAAGCAGAGGCATCTTAATCTTTCGGTGGAGGGTGGAGGATACCGCCTTGACCGCGTGGATCCAAGGCCTACCTAGGAGCAGGTTGAATGATGAGGTGACATCAATTACCTGAAACTCGAGCTCCTTCTCTATCGGGCCAGTGATGATGGTTAGTTTCACGGCCCCAGCTACCGACTTCGGGCTCCCATCGAAGGCTTGGATGGTCTGAGCAGTCGGAACATAGTCAGCCTCGGTAATGCCGAGGGCTTTTGCGGTCCTTAGAGGAAGGACGTTCACAGCAGACCCGTCATCAACTAGGGTCATGGGAAGGTATTTTCCTCGGCAGACCACCGTGATGTAGAGGGCCAGGTTATGGGCGGCCCCGAATGGTGGTAGGTCGGCCTCGGAGAAAGTGATTACCGGTCCTTCTTCCTTAGCTTTGCCCTTCAGGTGGGGCAAAATCGTGGCTACCATCTCAGCGGGGGTAACCAGAGAGTCAACCTTGATTTGATCGAGAGCCTTTGTAAGTGCTTCTCGATGTTCTTGAGAACTAACCAGGAGTTGCCATATAGTGAGGTCAACTCGGGTTTTCTTCAACTGTTTCACAAGAGCCGTTTCAGCAGTTGGCTCTTCAGAGGCGACTTCCGTAATGACGGTTGTCGGGATAGGGGTGTCCCTAGAGCTAGTGGCTTGAAAGGGACGACCAAGGTGGTTACTGGTCAAGACTCGAGATTTAGTCTTTCGAATCTCCTCGGCGGTGATGGGGACAGCTTCCCCTTTGGTGAGGTAGACGTCTTCCTCGTCGTCGAACCAGATCCCGTTCACTTGCGGGATAAATGGGGAGATAAGGTGAGAGCAATCGATCACCTCCCCGATAAAGATGGCGTGGGAGCTGAAAGGATTCTCCTTGTTACTGGGCTTATCTCCGGGCAGCGGGATTTTACCGCTTTCAATCAGGTCCTGAATCAAGTGCTTCAGCTTCCAGCACTTCTCGGTATCATGCCCATTACCTCGGTGGTATTGGCAATAGGCTTGGGCATTGTAGTTTTTGGAGCGTCGCTCGACTGGAACTTCAGGAGTTGGGCCTATCGGTTGGATTAGGCCCTTAGAGGATAGCCTTTGTAAGGCATAAGTATAGGTCGTACCTATATCGGTGAAAACCCGAGGTGGGGTGTTCCTTTTGGACGGGGCATCTAGTAGATTGACCACGTCGAAAATGCTGCGGGTTGCAGCTTGAGGCTTGGTTGTGGAGGAAGAAGCCCCTTGGTAACCTTTAGCAGCGGCCTTAGTGAGGCCTTCCAGTCTCAGATCGTCTTCAATCCTCATACCCATTTCAGTAAGGGTAGTGAAATTGGGTATGACGGCATATCGGAGGTGAACCCGGTAGGATGGGAGGAGGTTCTTAACAAAGGCCTCCACTAAAGTCTTCTCACTGGGCTTATCGACCAGTTTCACGCTCTCAGCCCTCCAGTGTTGAAGGTATTTGGTAAAACCTTCTTTCGGCTCCTGGGCCATAACTTCCAGAGATCTCATTGTGGTTTGGATCTCGGTGTTGTCAGCATAGTTCCGAGCGAACTCGGTGGCCACATCATCCCATGTAGGGTATTTCTTCGGGTCTAGCCTGTAGTACCAGGCCCGAGGGTGCTTTTCAAGAGACGCAGCAAAGAGGTTCTTGAACATGGTAGAGTCCACCCCTTTGATGGCCATGAACTCCTTGAAGGCCCGTACATGTAGTAACGGGTCTTCAGTCCCTTCGAACATAGGCAAACCGGTGAGGTTCAGGTTTGCAGGCAGCTTGTCACTTAGCGGGTTATACTCCCGACTGTTTTCCCGGTGAATGTTGTTATTCCCAGTTAAATGAACTTGTTCTTCCAGTCGGCGGACCGAGCTAACCAGTTCAGCTAAAGGTCCGGTAGTCCCGGTAGTAGGAGTCCTGTGCTCCACTGAAGCCAATCGAGTGACGATAGCAACTTGCCCAGCCCTCATTTCATTCAGTTGGGCATCGATGTCGGCCTGCTTCTCGATCATGGAATCAACAGAGGCTTTCAGTTCAGCTAAGGCAGTTTCCATCCTGCGAGTGTGTCTGGTTGATGGTGGCCTGTCTGTAAGAACACCACGTAATCAGAAACCGAACCCAGTCTTGGAATCAAAGGAAACAGCACATCCCGAGCGACCCAAAAAGAAAGGACTGAGTGGAAAAGACTCGAGAAAGACATCTAGACGGATGACTCGTGGGTGGTATGACTTCCTTAGGATTTTGGCTTCGTGGGCCTAGTCCCGTTCGAAGGAAGGTCCACGTGAGATTACTCCCCAGACTTTTGACTCGAGTGTATGGACGGACCTTCCTTTGTAGGGGTATGCCCTACGCGGGTTGGTCGTGCCTTGACAGATAAGGCGGACTTGGGAAAGGGGGGAAACCCGTGATATAAGATCGACGGAGTTTCGACGCAATAAACCCTCTACGTATTATGCAAAGACCCGACACACGGATAGACGGTAGGTCCTATAATAAGGAAGGTTTATTTTAGGAAAGTTGAAAGTTGAGGTTTGAATGCAAAATGAACGAATTTCCGAAAGTGTTGAAAACTGAAAACGGAATTTCGAAAACCGAGATTAAAATTTTGAAAAGGAAAATTCCGAAAATCAAGGTGGGGGTGAAAATTCGAGAATTAAAACGGACAGCATGCCGACTACAGAAAAGGATATTTTGAGTCAAATCGTTGATCCTAAATTTCGGCGGCATTCCGAGTTTTGAAAATTGGGTATTTTGAAAAGGTGAGTCCCGAAATGGGCAGCATTTCGGGTTTTTTTCAAAATTGGGTATTTTAGAATGACGGGTCCCGAAATGGACAGTATTTCGGGTTTTTCGAAAAGGTGGGTATTTTTGGAAAGATGCAATTTTGAAATGACGGTTTTTGAAAAATGACACGGAAACCAAGTAGCACGTAGTCAAACAAGCATTATAACGACGCTTATGTATGCTTTACACTAAGTCTCGGTCGGTCAAAATAGGGTCTATACCAACAACGATGGCTTTCTCATGTGATGGACGGACTCCCTAAGCCGAGTTGGTCTTAGGACATGCCGCAAAACCGAGACGAGTTCCACCATCGATGTTTTTAGCGCACCCATGTAGGAATGCACCGCGGTATAGTGGGACGTCGGTCACAAGTAACCGGCCCGGGCAAAAATGGGTTATGCATGAATCATTAGACTAACGCGCGCACACTAATCTACGAACGATTTCTCTTCGAGTCTCACCCTAGGAACCCCGATGACATGTGGTACATCAGGTATCCCCAGCGGAGTCGCCAAATTGTGGACATGACGTAGGTCCACCCCGACGCGGCGAAGCGCGGGTTTGGGTAGGCGAATGAATCTCGTGGTAAGATTGTTCTCGGGTTCGAAATTTAAGTCAAAATGGAGTCGCCACCGAATTTTGTGGTTATTCGGAACCATACGAGCCCACTCTATGTCGTCATGGGCTATACACAAAGTAAGCCCACTTCGATTTCAGAGTTCATGGGGCTCGTCCCTTTGCATTGTTATACCGATACCGTTTACACCGGCTTTCGTATATAAAATGACTCTCGTGCGCCAAGGGTTTCGGACATCCGGAAACCAAAGGTTCTGAGTAAGGGGTGAGGGTACGTGTTGGGAAGCCCACTAAGGACACCCAACCCCGCCCGCACATGGCGGCCTCTACTAAGACATCGTTCGTGTTCGTGATATGCGCGCTAGTAAAATAATGAAATGATATGCAAACAGCGTTTTGTCTAAGCATGCGAATTTTGCGTTAACTACGTCATTTAATGCATCTAATTATGGTCGAGTTGAGTTAGCATGCGAGGTTCATTTATAAAGCGTAAAAGCAAATAATAAACAAAGCTCGAAAGAAAGAAATAAAAGCGTACAAGCTACACGGGCGGAAATACAACCCGGATTTCACAATACGACATAAACAAAATAACGTAAACAAAGATAAAAACGGACCCATATGTAAACTAGACCGCGAAATTATGTAGATGGACTACCCCGCTTAAATACGTATTATGTCACGTATTAAGCGAAGGACGGAAATATGAGATTATGGCGTATTGCTAGCCTAGTCTCACATTCCGTAGTCTTGTCCCGACTTATCACGTAAAAGTGGTCAAAGTCGTTCTACGTGTCGTGACATGTGTAGCGTTTTGAAAAATGATGAAGGGTCGGTCGATGGTCTAAAGTTGATGAGAACGGGGCTCGGAATATGTGTCCAAGCCCTCGGGTTTCTGAGTTGCCAGACCCACTCGACCGAGTCATTGATTGACTCGACCGAGTGCGCCATTAACGTGGCTACTGCCCATATTTTGGGGGGTTACTCGATCGAGTGCCTTATGGCACTCGGTCGAGTGCATCATTAACGGGGCTACTGCCCTGTTTTTGGGGTGCAACTCGATCGAGTGGCCTATGGCACTCGGTCGAGTGCCCCCTGTACGAGTAGTGATTTGCTCGATTTTATGACTTGAAATCGATGGTCGGCCGAGTCAAATACAAATATCGCACGATTTGTATTCGACTCGGCCTCCGGTACTATAATCGTGTATGAACGATTATAATACCGTCACCGGAGTTTTTATGAAAACGTTTGTGTTAGATTATTAAACTTTGAATTAGTAACGAGATGCATCCCTCTACGTCACGACATCGAAACTAACCCTTTCGGGTTACGTGATGTCGGTATTCGTGTCAACGGGTCTCGTACCAATTATGGAAATGGAATGAAATTCGTTCGACTACGACCGTTTGCGATCGCGTTACGCCCTTGAGTACATTGGGGCGGGGCTCCTCGAAAGGGCTCCACCTCCGTCGTTGCTCGTAAAGGGATTAAACGGATCTTAGGCAAATATCGTAGTCAAACGGATTTTAAACCGAAATTTGATACTAGTTGTATATATACACGGTATTAATAATATAATGACGATAAAACGATATAAAACGAAAATGTAAAAAGATGCAAAAAAAAAAAAGTGTTAGTGTTAACGTTGTGACAATTACGATTATAACACGAAAAAATATGATGAATAAACGGAAATAAAGCGAGATAAAAGAGATTAGAACGAGGTTTAAGACACCCTCAACATACATGCTAGTATAGGACTCGGAAATAGGCTCGTGAACAGCGACAATGCTAAGGAGTATCGAGTACGTATGTGAGTTATGGTGTTTATGGATGTGTATGCGTGTGTGTGTGTCGATTTCCGAGGTATAGAGGCTTGGGAATGGTGTTTTGTGCTTAGGGTTTGTAGTATAGGTATGTAGGGTTGTAGTAGGGCAAAGATGGCTGAAAAGTGTAGGGTTGAAGGTGCAAAAAAGAAGTGAAATGCATGGGGGTGTCGTGGGGTATTTATAGGCATTACCCCACGACATAAGGGCACTCGATCGAGTGGCCCTAGTGCACTCGATCGAGTGCCTTCACAAATGGGCCTTATCCGGGTAAAAAGGCTCCACTCGATCGAGTGGGGTCAATCCACTCGATCGAGTGGGTCAAGGCGGGTGAGATAAATAAGGAAGGGTTGACTTTGTTGATTTTGTATACTTTTTGAATTTGATTCTTTGCGCCAAATGAACTTGGCTGGTTTTATGAGACGGTTTCGTCTTTGACCGGGTTTTGACCCGGTCGCCAAAAGACGGGAAATATTTTTGGTGTCGGTTTTGGCCCAAATTAGTCTCATTTGACTCGGAACGACCCACTGGGCCTGATATCGAGGTCTGTTTTGTGAGATTTTACTCCGCTAAAAAGTCCATGTCGGATATTATGAATTCCGAGCCCAAATCCGAGTATACTAAGTCACGTTGACGTCCAATCATCATCGGGTGTTTTTCGGAGACTACCATAGACACGTGGCAGTCAAAATGCGGGTGTCTACACGTGTACAGCTTAAGTTCCTAAGTTGACCAATGAGGAGACGAGATACAGTTCTTGAACCCAAAATTTCTGAACCAAAAGTAACCCAATCCGAAGCTGATCCGACCCAAATCTGATTTAATTGACCGATTTGTTGGGTCTAGTCGCAAGTGAGAATAGAACCCGGTAATCTTTTGAATTTGGTAGAAAACTGGACAATTCCTGAACAACTCCCGATTTTCAGATAAGAGACTGACAGAGTTTACAGTTCCGTACACTACTGAACCTCTACCATACGAACCCATACCACAACAATGGCGGCCATACTCAAACTCTACAATCAAATCAATTAAAATCATCTCTTCCATTCTTAATCCAATTCAACTATTAGAACTTCCAATTCAATTGATTTGTGCATTTGGGTACATTAGGAGTTCAAGAATTCATGATATAAAATTCAATTTTATTGATACAAAAATCTCAAATCAAGTGGACGTATTTAATGGTTTTAACGAAAATATGAACCCTAATTTAAGAAATCCCTAATTGTATATAAATCCCCAATTTTATGAACACCGGAACCCTAATTTATTAAGATTAGACAACAAAACCTTTGGAATTAGCATTGATGAACAAAACTTCATTTGCTTTTTCTTGATTTTTGGTGAATTTTGTTGAATTTTTTTCCTTCAATTTCAGCCATTGTTGATGAGGGAACGGAGAAGGAAGAAGGAAGCAAGAGAGAGAGAAACAGATTTGATTTTGATGAGGGAAGGGAGAAGGAAGCAAGAGAGAGAAAGAAACAGATTTGGTTTTTTTTGTTAAAGGAAGAGAGGATGTTTTTAAGAATAATGTCAGCCATTAGATCTTATTTATAACTAATAATTTTAAAAAGTTCTCGCAGAATTTTAACTAATATATATATATATATATATATATATATATATATATATATATATATATATATATATATATATATATATATTGTTTTTCGTATGACATCCGTATTTTTTTTTGTTAAGTCAATAATAAGTTACGTTTTGGGTCATATGAATATCAAGTTTCACATAATAAATCTAGTATTATTATTATGTCGGTTTTGAGCTGTCTATATACTTAAGTTAAAATATATAGATTAATATAGTAATGTTGAGTGATTTGTAAATTTTATTGATTAGGTAGTAGCCACATCATCTATAATTGTTTGAAATTTCGTTTTGGGAATCACATGTAGTAACTAAACATTAATTGTAATCAATCGTACGTAATATAATAAAATATACCCACAGGAATTTTTGTTATATTTGTATGATTAATTAGGATGAATATTAAACTATATTTCTTGATCTACTCACAGGAATTAAGAAATAAAAATTTGATAGTCTCATCATTAAGTTAATTAAAATTTAATTTATTATGAGTCTAATTTTAGTAGGACTTTAGCCCACAGGCAAGTTTTATGTCACTAGATTCATATTAACATGATTTTACATTGGTAAAGCATGATTATAGTTATGTCTCAAATTATTAATAAACATGTTATTTATTTATTTGCAGTTATTTTATCTGGTAGTTCTTCTGATGTCAAATTTGACATTCCTGAATTGAATGGTGAAAATTATAAGGTCTGGAAAGAGAGAGTACTACTGCAGTTAGGATGGATGGATATTGATTATGCTATAAGGAAAGACGAACCGCCTAGTATAACGGATGCTAGTGAACCTGATGAGGTAGATCTTTATGAAAAGTGGGAGAGATCTAACCGTCTCTCCATTATGTTCATAAAGACCAGGTTATGTGCTAGTATTCGTGGTTTAGTTGATAAGTATGATAAGGTTAAAGACCTGATTAAGGCCATCGATGAGCAGTATGTGACTTCAGACAAATCTCTTGCCAGTACCGTAATTATGCAATTTTCATCCTTAAAGCTCACTCAAACTAAAGGCGTGCGTGAATATATCATGCGCATGAGGGATATTGCGGCTCAACTTAAAGGCTTGGAGGTTACTATGTCCGACTCCTTTCTGGTGCACTTCATTTTATGCACTCTACCTTCACAATATGCCCCTTTTAAGATATCCTACAACACACATAAGGATAAATGGTCTATTAATGAGCTTATGACCATGTGTGTTAGGAGGAGGGTAGATTGCTATTGGAAGAAGGTGAAAAGGTGAACTTTACCACTTCTAAGAAGAAGGGTGATGATCACAGTAAAGACAATGGAAAGGGGAAGGTTTCAGCTCAGTCAGTCATAAAGAAGGAATCTTCGTGTTTCTTCTGTAAAAAGAAGGGACACATGAAGAAAGATTGCCCTAAATTCAAAGCCTGGCTGAAAAGAAAAGGTAATTTTCTAGCACATGTATGTTATGAATCTAATATGGTTTTGAATCATAATACATGGTGGATTGACTCTGGCACTACAATCCATGTTTCGAATACCTTGCAGGCTATGACAAACCTAAGGAAACCGGTGGGCAGTGAAGCCTCTATTTATTCAGGAAATCGGATGGGATCACATGTGGAAGCCATCGGGACATACACTTTAATTCTTAGTAGTGGTTTTAATTTGGTTTTGCAAGAGACATTTTATGTTCCTAAATTTCCTAGGAATTTGATTTCAATTTCCAGACTTGTACGCTTTGGATTTTCTTTTAAATTTTCGGACTCCGGTTTTAATATTTTTAAGAATTCTGAAATAATTGGTTGCGGTATTTTGTCTGAAAATCTATATCGTCTCAGTTTGCAAAATGATACCACTGAAAGTACTATGCATGTCAATACTGGTTTAAAAAGATGTATTATGGATGAGAATTCTTCTATGTTGCGGCACCGGAGATTGGGACACATCTCCATTCAGAGGGTTAAGAGGTTGGTGAAAGAAGGGGTACTTAGTGCCTTAGACTTCACCGATTTCGAAAATTGTATTAGTTGCATTAAGGGAAAGCAAACTAATACTCATAAAACTGGTGCTAAGAGGAGTTCTGAGTTATTAGAAATCATACACACGGATATTTGTTGTCCGGACATGAACGCTAATGATCCAAAATACTTTATCACCTTCATTGATGATTATTCGCGATATATGAATCTCTACTTACTTCATTCCAAAGACGAAGCTTTAGATGCCTTTAAATTGTTTAAGGTTGAAGTAGAGAACCAATGTGATAAGCGCATTAAAATCGTAAGATCAGATCGAGGTGGTGAGTACTATGGTAGATACACCGAGAAAGGACAAGCACATGGTCCATTTGCTAAATTTCTTTAAGAACATGGGATTGTTGCCCAATACACCATTCCTGGTTCTCCATACCAGAATGGTGTAGCAGAAAGAAGAAATCGGACATTAATTAACATGGTGCGGAGTATGCGAAGTAATGTTAATCTTCCATCATTTTTGTGGGTTGATGCTCTCAAAAAGACAGCGTATATATTAAACCGGGTTCCTACCAAGGCCGTCTCTAAGACACCTTTTGAGTTATTCAAAGGTTGGAAACCGAGTTTGCAACATATACGCATTTGGGGATGTCCGTCTGAAGTGAGAATTTATAACCCACAAGAAAAGAAACTTAATCCAAGGACTATTAGTGGGTATTTCATTGGATATGCCGAGAAGTCTAAGGGTTATAGATTCTATTGTCCATCTCACAGCACTAGAATTGTGGAATCAAGAAATGCTAAATTTCTTGACTTGATCAGTAGGAGTGATCAATTTCGGGAAATTATTCCTGAAAATGATCACAATGAGGTTCCACCATCTAACTCAAGTGTTCGGTTGGTCGTCATTCACACTCCTCAAGTCCAACCGAGTGTTAGATGACCAAAAAACGAAACTCCACATACTGCTGAACGAATTGTGGTAGAGACTGAGGAGGTTCAGCCCGAGAGTGAACAAGGTCAACCCGAGGGTGAACAAGCTCCATTAAGAAGATCTACCCGAGAAAGAAAAACAGCAATTTCTGGTGATTTTATGGTGTATTTACAAGAATTGGATTATTGTGTTGAAGCCGGTAATGATCCTTTGTCATTTTCACAAGCCGTAAGTTCTACAGATTCGAACTTATGGATGAATGCTATGAAAGATGAGATGAATTCTATGGCATCTAATGGAGTCTGGGATCTCGTCGAGTTGCCTGATGGTGCAAAAACCATTGGATGTAAGTGGGTCTTTAAGACAAACAAGACTCGCTCGGCAACATCGAGAGGCATAAGGCAAGACTCATTGCTAAAGGATTTAATCAAAGGGAAGGGATCGATTACACAGAGACTGTCTCTCCTGTATCCAAGAAAGATTCTCTCCGAGTTGTCATGGCATTAGTAGCTCATTTTGATTTCGAGTTACATCAGATGGATGTGAAAACGGCATTTCTCAATGGAGATCTAGAAGAAGAGGTTTATATGAAACAACCTGAAGGATTCTTCTCTAGTGATGGTCTGCATTTGGTTTGCAAGCTAAATAAGTCTATATACAGTTTGAAACAAGCTTCCCGACAATGGTATAAGAAGTTCCACGAAGTTATTTCTTTATTCGGTTTCGAAGAAAACTTCATGGATCAGTGTATATACCTCAAGGTCAGTGGGAGTAAGATTTGTTTCCTTGTGTTGTATGTAGATGATATTTTGCTAGCAACCAATGATAAGGGGTTTCTATATTAGGTGAAACAATTTCTTTCAAGTAACTTTGATATGAAAGATATGGGCGAGGCATCTTATGTCATTGGCATTAAGATCCATAGAGATAGATCCCGAGGCATTTTAGGCTTGTCTCAGGAGGCCTATATCAACAAAGTACTCGAAAGGTTCAGAATGAAAGATTGTTCACCAAATGTAGCACCCATTGTGAAAGGTGACCGGTTCAGTTTGGACCAGTGTCTTGGGAATGACATTTGAGAGGGAACAAATGAAAAACATTCCCTATGCTTCAGCAGTTGGTAGCAATATGTATGGTCAGGTCTGTACCAGACCCGACATTGCATATGTTGTTGGAGTATTAGGCAGATATCAGAGTAACCCATGAATCGATCACTGGACAGCTGCAAAGAAAGTGTTGAGATACCTTCAGGGTACTAAGGCTTACATGCTTATGTATAGACGAACTGAGAGTCTTGAAGTGGTAGGGTATTCCGATTCAGACCACGGTGGCTGCATTGATTTACGAAAATCCACCTCAGGATATGTGTTTATGCTAGCTGACGGGGCTATTTCTGGGAGGAGTACCAAACAGACAGTGGTAGCCACTTCTTCTACGGAGGCCGAGTTCATTTCTTGTTTTGAGGCTACCTCACATGGTGTATGGCTGAAAGGTTTCATATCTGGTCTTAGACTTGTTGACTCTATTAGTCGGCCAATACAAATGTATTGGGATAATACAGGTGCTGTCTCTATGGCTAAGAATAATATGAGTGGAGGTGCAAGTAAGCACATCGACATTATGTATCGGGTCCTTAGAGAACGTGTTCAAGAGAAGAAAGTGACTGTTGACCACATTACACTGATCTTATGATTGCCGATCCCTTGACTAAAGGCATGCAAATTAAGAATTTCAAGGGTCATGTAGTAAGTATGGGACTTGGTCCCGAAATGTGATGGTAGGGATTTTCCGTGGATCCCCACCGTCAATAAATAACCAACTACACCTAACACGTAGATAGGGTAAGTCGGGTCGAATCCACGGGGACGGTAAGAGGTGTCTAGACTAGGTCTACCTAAACACGAGACTAGGTCAACGAACTGAACTAGACTAAGGCGATAAGAAGGGAATGAATCTATGACTATGACTAAGGTAACGAAGAAATCAAATAAGGAAAGGGTAGGGTTAGGTCGGGTTCATAAGTGTAATAGGATAGTTGGGAGATCGAGGGTGTAGGTTTCACCTAGTTACTAAGGTCGGTCCGGGCTCTCGCTACGTAGACCAATGTCCGTACTCTCGTGTCAAAGACAAAACCCGAATACTTATGCAAGTTGTCACCCAATACACAAGGATTCAACCACAAATCAATCACACAATGAGAAGAGGAAGACAAGCAAGAGGAGCATTTGCAACTACTACTCTAACAAGCAATTCAACAAACATATGGGGCTCTTAATATGTGACTAGTAACAAAGAATTCACCTTTACCCACAATCAAACCCTAATCATCCATAATCAACACTTAATCCCCTTACTAACCCGACAACAAGTCTACTCACACATAATGAAGCTAATCCTAACCATAACAAAAGAAATCAACACAAACATCAAAACATACATAATGAAACTAACAAGAACAATAAACAATAATCAAAGATTAAAACTTGAATGAGTAAACAAGATTAAGAGAAGGGAAAAGAAGATTATACCTACTAACAAGAGGAAGAAAGATTCAAACTTGTAATAATAAGAAAACCCAAATACATCAACCAAGGTTGTCAATCTTGGATGGATTCTTCAAGAATTCCCTTAATACAAGATTAGCTAACTAGATTAATGACTAATTACCGACTAATCTACAATAATCTAAGCTAATCTAACCTAAAATAGTCTAGGGTTTAATGGGTAATGAAGAACATTCATAAGATTACAAGAGGGGGTATATATAGGGTTACAATGAATAAGGAGAAGGAAAGAAGCAATTGCGGGCTACAACACTTCTTCCCGGTCGGGAAGGAATGGTCCCGGTCGGGATGGGCCATCCTTCCCGGTCGGGAAGCTATCTTCCCGGTCGGGATCAAGCATAACACCGGGCTGTGTTATCAATAACACCAGGCTGTGTTATTGCTCTTCCCGGTCGGGACGGCCAGGTCAGTAGCCTACGCAATTGTGCACCTCATCCCGGATGGGATGAGGCCCTTCCCGTCGAGGATGAGTCTTGTAGGCCTCCAATATGATCTTTTTGGTCCCTCCTTGGTTCTCATGGGCTTCTCACCGATTCTCGGGGCTCGGGATCAAGTCTAAGAGGCTCGGGATCGGGTCCCAAGGTCTCGGGGTCGAATCCAAGGCATCTAGTGATCGTTCCTTCACTTCGTTGGCTCCAAAAAGTGTATGTATCGAGTCGGATTCGCTCCAATTCTTCACAAATGGTCTCGGGAACCTAAAACAAACTAAAGGAAGCATAAGTAACCCATAAACCGCTCCCAAGGAGTGATTCCACAAGGAAAACGGGATCAAAACACAGCAAATTAGGCACTACAAACTACACTTATCAAAATGTGATACATTTATTATGTTGTTTTGAACCTTTCATTCAGTTGGATATTATCTCACATTAATTTATACACGTACGTATTTTGTTACCATTATTTATTGAGAAATATCATGTTGTTTTGACCTAGAGTAAACATATGGTTTATTCATTAACTTGAGAGTGGTGAAAGACCGATTATATTGTGATACATGGAAGGTTAATTCTCGTTTTAAATAAGAGGATTAGTCGCTATGATTCGTATATGCGGTTTCTCGTTTAAATGGACCAAGTGGGAGAATGTTAGCATTTATGATAGACTTAATAACCGATTAAGTAATTTGATCAGTTTAGAGTTACTAAATTGTGGTCCATTTGGTGATCAACATAAACTCTATTAAATATCTATCTCTTATCTCCTACCATCCTATATTCCATTAACCACTATACAGAAAGTTTATCTAGTTGTAACTTTATCTTTGATGGAAAGATTAGTATGAATACAACGCTATTCAGGGTCACTAGATTCATCTTCTCTATTCATATATACACCATCTAAATCTGAGAGGAAAGAGTTTAGAACCGACAATATAGTTAAGACGGTCGACGGTATTCGGGAACAATATTTTCGGGTTGTAGATAAAGCTGTTCAGGAATCCAATAAGCAATGGCTGGAGGTTATTTCTAGATCTTATAATTTAGCTTCCGCTTTTGAGTTTATCGTTATGTTCATTTATTAATTAAGAACATGATAAATTCATATAAAGAACTTACACGAGAATGCACAAAGACAAAAGCAGGAGAGTCGGAATTAAACAAGATTGGAAAAAAGACGGAAGATACATGGAGGACGATGCAAGGCAAAAACCGAGGAGAGGAAGAGAGAATCATTATCGACCAAGTAGGATAAGATACCAAAACGAGACACGGGAAAAGGAAGGAGAGAAACAAGAAGCAGTAAACAAGAGGAAGTAAACAAAAGGAACCGTAAAGACATAAAACCAAAACACGTAACACCGCGACAAAAGGAGATGTAGCAGCAGCGGTAACAGAACAAACAGCAGCAAACGAATGAAATCAAGACGAGATGAAGGGGAAGAAGGAGAATAAGATGGGAAATACGAACAGACATTGATAATACATAACAGCAGCAACACGCAGACAACAGTAGCAGAACAAAACAAGGGTACGAATTAAGAATGTACAGCAGCAGAGGGAGAAAGAATCGACAAAATGCAGCATAAGAAGAACAAGAAAAAGAAGAGAAGAGCAGAGGAACGATAAAAGGAAACGATAGAAGATCAGCGGCATGATAGGGGTAGTCGTATCCCTAATAAAAGATACCCTAAGGTCCACTAACTAATGTAGATAGTGAAGTAGGGGTCGAACCACCAGGAGACGGGACTCAATTACTTGCTCTAAGGTCTAGACTAAAGATTGCGGGTCACTATTTTCGGTTTGTTTGAGTGGACTAACAACTAATTGCTATAAGGTAAATCAATAATAAAAAGGTCTAGGGTCTCAGGTTCACAATGAATGTCAATCGGGTCAGGGAGTCAATTAACAGGTCAATAATCGAACTGTCTAAGGTGTAGGTCCGGTCGGTACTACTACAAACTTTAGAACTAAACTTAACCTGCGGTCGCTAGAATTAAGCTAGTCTACCCAAAATATCGTGACCTAATTAGTCCTTAACCCGGTCGGCGAAAAGTCCTAATTGTGATACTAACTAATTAATCCTGGCCAGTAATTAATCAATCAGAATTAAAAACAATATTCAGGCGACAGTTCATATAATCAGAGACAGGTCAATTTTCTATAACCCAATTAACACCCATCGATCCCCTTAAACCCTAGATAAAAATTAGCTACTCATGAGGATTATAATTAAACTAACGAAATATGAATTGCAATTAATCATGGTGAATGCGGATTAATTAAACTACGAGACTGAAATCAGATAACTACGAAAACTAAGAACGAATTCAGACAGAAATTAAACTAGAGATTAAGACAAGAATTAAAAACTAGAGAATTGAAATTGAAATTAAAATTAAAATTAAAGTAGCGATACCAAACAAATTCAGATCTGAAAAAGGAAGAACGGAGTACGATGAATCTTGCGAAGAAAGACGGAATGAACGTAGTCTTCTCTCTAAACTAATGTAACGTAAAGTGTGTAAAATAATAGAATGAAAAAGTAGTCTGACAATCCTCTTCCAACTGATTTAAAAGAAATCAGTTGGACTTACAAACAGGCCCATAATTCTAATTAAAAGAAAATTCCAATCCGCGGACTGAATGCAAGGCACTCGATCGAGTACATGCGTGCACTCGATCGAGTGGATGCGTGAATGCTTCAGGTTGACTCTGGATATATGGCACTTGATCGAGTGCTCTACGCCACTCGATCGAGTGGATGCTGCTGAGCTCTTGATCGAGTTATTCCTTCACTTCTCGGCTTTTCGTATTCTTCCTCGTCTTCCGTCCTCGTCTCGGCTATCCGGGTTATTATTCCAAAATATGCTCAAAATTGCACTTAACCTACAAAATAGCACGAGGACCGACAGTATCGACTTTCTAATAGAAATCGACATTAATCAATTAAATATGGAAGAAGAAAAGCTCAAAAACGGTTATCGGGGGACAATAAAATACGGTATAAAATGCGTTGATCACGGCATCAACAACACGCAACTAACAGACGAGAGTAGAAATCAGTAGTACACAGAAAAGAAGAAGAAGAAGGAGAAAAGGAAAAGATCGGGCAGCAATAAACAACCACAGACAGGACAGCCGTAGCGCAGCAGCACGACAAAATGAAAAGAACAAAACTGAATTTGAACGAAAAGAAGACAGTAGCAGCACGACAAAAAGATAGAAATCAACAACGTAAAACAGGGCCGAAATCGAGGAAGAAGAAGGAAAAGAAAGAAGACAAAAGGCAGTAGCATAAACGGACAGCAACAACGACAAGAGCAGCAGCAACGACACTTAAATACGACATCGATGCAGAGGAGAAAAAGAAAGAAGAAGAAAACAGAGGAGAGGGCAACCTCACGCTGAAACAGGTATAGAATAGAGGGAAGAACGGATTGACGACGACGGCCAGCAGCAGCCGCAGAGCAATAGCACCGAAACAGAGGAGAAGGAAAAGAAAGGCATGAAGAGGAATCGATGAAGATGAAGATGGGTGAGTGGAGGAAAAATCGAAGAGGAAGTAAAGGGAAGATGAATCATGTTAAGAAGTGGGAATAAAAGAAAGGGGGATGAACGTACAAGTAGAGGAATGAAAGAGGGGAGGGGGGGAAGCAGTGGTCAAAACAGTAGGCATGGGGATTAACGTACTAATAGGTGAGATTAAATGAATTTCCGAAACAATAAGTTAAGAGGCCCATGAAACGAACTAAAACGGGATATAAAAAAATTTGGACCGAAAATAATGAAATGAGTAGAATAAAATTAATTTGTCCGACGAGAATTAAAAAGGGTTAATTAATATGGGTTAATTAAAATTATTAAATAATCAGATCGAAAAATAATAAAATGAGTAGAATAAACGTCTCTCGAGATATAAATAATTATTCGAGACGAAAATGAAGTTTATAGAAATAAATAAGTAGACGGTGAAATAATATTTCCCGATAAATAATAAATTTTCGATAAAGTGAACTAAATTGATTTCTCGAGGAAAGGAAATAAATGTTTTTACAAAATTTAAAATAAATGAACTTCGAGCCGAAAATAGAAATTTGTTCTTAACTATAAATAAATAAAAGAATATAGAATTTAAATCGTCGAAATAGACTTTCGGTAAGAATTAAATTAAATGTATAAAATGAATCGAAACAAATATAAAACATGTTTTAAATATAAGAAGAGTTTCCGAGTCAAATAGAATTTTAGGAGTTTGAAACGATTAAACAATAAATTAGTTTTATAATAGATTTTAAGAATTACGAGTTAAATCGTAAACAAAATAAAAACGAATATAATTTTAAATTAATTTAGATTTATAAAATCAGGGGTGTTGCAATCTTCCCCACTAAAAAGAAGTTTCGTCCTCGAAACTATCAAAAATATAATAATAAAATGGAAAACAAGGTTATATCATTTGAACAAAAAGAGAATGCTTACTCGCATCACAATATCGGTTTAAAAGAAAAACTACAACTTCAAACGGAATATGAAATCGAAATCGAAGACAAAAGTTGTTTCAAAATGAGTTGGGCTCAGCTACCCAAAGTTTAAAATCATTTAAATTAACAAAATAGTAAGTTAAAAATTATTCGATAAAATAATGACGATAAATAATATTTGTAAACGAACACGCGGGGAGAGTACCCAAATATTTTCAAAGCAACAGTAAAACGTTTTGATTAAGAAACTCGACCATATTTTGTTTTAAAACCAAACAAAAATTTGAGAAATCAAATTTTGTAGTTAGTAAATAAAAATCGAATCAGTCGTCAAACTTTTTCAATAACAGATTTAAAATCTATCGAAAAATAAAACAAAAATTTAGACATACGATGTTTTTCGAAAAGGTTAAATCGTTTTACATAATAATTTTATAGAAATCCAAAATATTTGCAATTATGAATGTTTTCATAAAATCTCGATCACGTGAAAATCAAAATTAAAAATTTAAATAATTTCGAAATACTTTAAAATAAATTATTAAGACCCTTTTGAAACGGGATCGAAAATTAAAACAAAAACGAAATTTAAAGTTTTGAAATTTATAACTCAAATGTTAATATTTAACGATAGCCCTTTTTTTTAATCCACTTTTCATAAAATATGTTCGAGAAAAAGGTAAATGGATAAATAGAGTCAAGATCAACAACAAATCGAGACCAAAGTTTTCAAACCCGATAAAGAAGTCGAAAGGGAATGGTCGAAAAAGTAGTAGCAGGATTCAAGAAGAGCTAATGGGAGGACGAAATTGAGAGTCAAATATAGCTCTCAAAGATCGAAGAATAAATTAACCATCTCGAGATTCCCGGTACAGCTCCCACAACACGGGTTCCTAATATCCATCAAATAATACAAGTCCACATTTAGGCACTAGGTAGTACTGCTCGGTCACAATCTCCAAAAATATCTTACGTGACTATCCAATCATCAAGCGACACGATACTAATCCACAAATGCTTTAGAATCAAATACTTATAGGTAATGGCGCAAAAACTCACATCTTCAAACACGTCATCATTCGACTAAGGTTTCTGAGAGTTCCACCAAATTTCATATCGTAACAGCGAAACCACCAAAATATTAACTCAACGAAACCACAATCTCGTTGGTCTAAGGGTTGAACTATAAATCCATCAAGATGATTCGCATTAAGTATTCCTCAAAACAACGCGATAAATCCAACCTCTAATTGTAACATGTTTCTCCTTTTCAAGGTTAACAACAATTTATCCAAGTTTAGATAACTCAACTCCAAAGTTCGTAAGTTACAACCTTACACAATGATCGACGAACTAATCCTTAAGAACACGGTAATATATGTCAACCAAAATTTCTAACAACATCAACGAAAACCTTCAACGGTACCACAACACCTCGACTAACACTTTAAACAATACTCTATGATCCCGAATATTCGCGATGCATCCATCCAATAAGCATCAAGTAAGAATCCCAAAGTATTATTATCAGTTACACTTAGTTCGGTTCTAGGTTAGGTATTAGGTATCCATAAAAAAGACATATCCTTACTACTCCAACATGTATTCAACTCTTAAGTACGCCAAAATAGTCAAAGTAACCTATAACCCAAGGTTCAGTGCCTAAGGTATCATCATAATTCCATCAAGCAACAATTTACCATTCAAATCAATCCTCAAGAATTTCTTACATGCTAAAAAGGTAGGGTAGACTCACAATCCTCAAACTAGGTAACAAGGTTTCACTAAATCTCAAACATCTATAACGCAGGGTTCAGTAAGACAGAAACCGGTCTAACCAAAGAATCTCAAGAGAAAGATGGTAGAATAGAAGGATAGAATAAGAATTCACCAAACGAAAGAGGATGAGAATATATAAAAGAAGAATTGGAAGAAGTAGAGGAAGGAAGAAAAGAATCGATGATCCTAAAATACTAAGTTCTAGAATAAGAGGAGAATCTTCGGACCTCCAGAGTTCACGAGGGAACAAAAATGGACAACTTCATCTCCTTGTAGAGGAACGAGCACGCAAGTCTTGGGTCGCTCCATCTGGATCTACTACAACATCTTGGAACAAGAATCTACTCTTGATCATCTAATAACATGTAGCTTAAGCAAACTGAACCGGAGCTGAAAAGTCATCATCGACATCTTTTTTGGAGCACCAAGTTGTCCGCTCGAGCCAACAGTCGTTGAGAGTTCTAAGTAGGTCTTGTCCCAATCTGGAGCAGCATCATATCAACATCTTGTCCATCCATCTTCTCCAGACAAAAGCAACAAATATTCAATGCTAATCATTGAGTTACAAGAACATATAAACCTAACAGTTAAGTCCTTACTTTGTTTCTACCCATCTCTCACTAATATTTTATTAATATTCAAATCATTTACGGGTATTTTTCCTAAAATCAGGTGTAAGTGTCGGGAGCAACAATGCTCTGATACCAACTGTAATCCCCTAGAAATTCTAACGCACTACAGTGGCGGAATCACTGTAGAGTCGGGATTAAAACACACTGACAAACTATATCTTATTAAAAGAAATGATAAGTCAACACAAAGGCCTCTTTTTACAAAAGGGCTAAAAGAAAATTCTCCAAAACAGGTTTATACAAATCCATAAATCGTGAATGAAGAAAGAGTAGGATCCACGTTACTCGCTAGCTCACACCCAAAACTCAGCAGCAAATACCTGTCATGTTATAAACATAATAGCCACGTCAATGGGAGTAACTCAGACGTTCTCCCAGCCATATTATATCATATGGAAAAATAATAGTATTATTATATCAAAATACTTAAAATGAAAAACATTAAAATGATATAATAAAAATATGTTTTCAACGAAACTTAAAGCACTTGCCAACCTGCAAGTCAAAATCAATCGATAATATAAATATTCAAAAATGGCGTTATGGAAATTCGATCAGTGTGCACAAGGCTAGACTTCCACTAGGATAATACTGGAAACTAGCTTCGAGAACTGTAGACTTAACTCATAACAGAATTCAGTCTCTAACTAGGCAAATCAACTATAACAGGACTGCGTGCAGCGAGATCCTGGTTTAAGTAGTATATACCCCTCCTGGATACAAACCATATCCAGTTCAACCCGACGCGACTTACACGATGCGATATCTATGTTTAAGGGCACAATGCACACTCTCCTGAACACAAACCATGCTCAGTTCAACAACCAATGTGCCCCATAAAAACACACTAGCTTTACAGGTGATGGCAAAAACTTACATCCCAGACTATATTACTCTAACCCCACACTTGTCTTTATTCCATAACTCCAAAACAAGCCATTATCAATATTCAAAAGATATAATCATTATAAGTAATATGAAGACAGAAAGGAATAAACATTTTATATTTAAAAGGGAAACTTTCTATAAATAGAAACTTACTAATTTTGGAAACTTACTTAAAATAGAAGTAGTTTTTATAGAAAATACGTAAATTATTAGAGTAAGTGAAATGTATAAAAATAGTATTTCCAACGAAATTAACATTTTATTATTATCGTCGTTATAGTAACTTTATTATATTTCTAAATTCGTTACTCAAAATATAAATAAAATATAATAAGTCAATATATAGTATTTTATAAATAAGAGTAAATTAAAAATTACTTCCTTTTAAAATACCAATTTTAAAATTTACTCTCTTTTGAAATTTTTGTTAAAAAAAACTCCCATATTCTATCAAAAGTTCAAAATTTGCTCCCAAATTTATTTTTAGGACGAAAATGTCCTTGGTTAGAAGGCGAGGTGAAGTATTATGGCATAAAAAAATTGCGGGCATTTTCGTCCAAAAATTATATTTTGGAGTAATTTTTGAACTTTCGATAGATTTTGGGAGTTATTTTTAACAAAAATTTCAAAAGGGAGTAAATTTTAAAATTGGTATTTTAAAAGGGAGTAATTTTTAATTTACTCTATAAATAATTAGGAAATTGAGTTAAAACTATAAATTTTTGAAAAGAGATGTTTTAAGAAAAACGATATCAAAATTAATTAATTCGACGAATTTCATAAATTAAACGAGATTTTATAAAGCTTTCAAATTAGTTTTAGCAAATAGATTTTATCAATAAGTAATACAGATTTTACTAAAAATAATCAATCGTAGACAAATGAGAAATTATTAAGTGAAAATAGTCTCGACTAAACATACATTTAAACAAAATCGACTATTTTCTCTTTTATTAGTATAAATCGTGAAACAAAAAAAATTAATTTATTGAACAAGTATACAAATCTCGATTATAATATAAAAATACGATTTTGAGTTAAAAATTAGAAATTAACAAAATATGACGAAAACATGAAATCGATATTATTTAGTTACTAGTGTCACGATAACCAACAAAATATTATAACGATCGTAAATAATAAAATTACTAACGATTTATAAAACGATATCGAAAGTCGTAAAATATTTATAAGGCATACGATTTAAAATTAATATAATTAGCAATAATAAATAGCTAAAAATAGAAAACCGAAGTTAAAATACTTACTACATACTACTACTCGAACATACGATATAAAATCGAGTAACGTCCTAAAGTTACCTTCGGTCGGCATCCGAAACGATCACGTACTCAACCTTGATTAGTCCAAGCTCACAAACTCCAATAGTCCAAAAATCGACTCGGAAACTTGTTCTTCACTAAACTCCGATGCACCAACGAGAACGAGAATGCACAAAGACAAAATAAAGCAGGAGAGTCGGAATTAAACAAGATTGGAAAAAAGACGGAAGAAACATGGAGGACGATGCAAGGCAAAAACCGAGGAGAGGAAGAGAGAATCATTATCGACCAAGTAGTATAAGATACCAAAACGAGACACGGGAAAAGGAAGGAGAGAAACAAGAAGCAGTAAATAAGAGGAAGTAAACAAGAGGAACCGTAGCGACATAAAACCGAAACACGTAACACCGCGACAAAAGGAGATGTAGCAGCAGCGGTAACAGAACAAACAGCAGCAAAGGAATGAAATCAAGACGAGATGAAGGGGAAGAAGGAGAATAAGATGGGAAACACGAACAGACATTGATAATACATAACAGCAGCAACACGCAGACAGCAGTAGCAGAACAAAACAGGGGTACGAATTAAGAATGTACAGCAGCAGAGGGAGAAAGAATCGACAAAAACGCAGCATAAGAAAAATAAGAAAAAGAAGAGAAGAGCAGAGGATTGATAAAATGAAACGACAGAAGATCAGCGGCATCAACAACACGCAACTAACAGACGAGAGTAGAAATCAGTAGTACACAGAAAAGAAGAAGAAGGAGAAAAGGAAAAGATCGGGCAGCAATAAACAACCACAGACAGGACAGCCGTAGCGCAGCAGCACGACAAAATGAAAAGAACAAAACTGAATTTGAACGAAAAGAAGACAGTAGCAGCACGACAAAAAAGATAGAAATCAGCAACGTAAAACAGGGCCGAAATCGAGGAAGAAGAAGGAAAAGAAAGAAGACAAAAGGCAGCAGCATAAACGGACAACAACAACGACAAGAGCAGTAGCAACGACACTTAAAAAAGACATCTATGCAGAGGAGAAAAAGAAAGAAGAAGAAAACAGAGGAGAGGGCAGCCTCACGCTGAAACAGGTATAGAACGGAGGGAAGAACGGGTTGACGACAACGGCCAGCAGCAGCCGCAGAGCAACAGCAGCGAAACAGAGGAGTAGGAAAAGAAAGGCGTGAAGAGGAATCGATGAAGATGAAGATGAAGATGAAAATGAAGATGGGTGACCGGGAGAAAAAACGAAGAGGAAGTAAAGGGAAGATGAATTATGTTAAGAAGTGGGAATAAAAGAAAGGGGGATGAACGTACAAGTAGAGGAATGAAAGGGAAGGGGGGGGGGGGGGGGTGGGGGGAAACGGTGGTCAAAACAGTAGTCAAGGGGATTAACGTACTAATAGGTGAGATTAAATGAATTTCCGAAACAATAAGTTGACGGGCCCATGAAACGAACTAAAACAAAATTTAAATATTCGAACCGAAAATAATAAAATGAGTAGAATAAAATTAATTTGTCCGACGAGAATTAAAAAGGGTTTAATTAATACGGGTTAATTAAAATTATTAAATAATCAGATCGAAAAATAATAAAATGAGTAGAATAAACATCTCTCGAGATATAAATAATTATTCGAGACGAAAATGAAGTCTATAGAAATAAATAAGTAGACGGTGAAATAATATTTCCCGATAAATAATGAATTTTCGATAAAGTGAATTAAATTGATTTCTCGAGGAAAGGAAATAAATGTTTTTACAAAATTTAAAATAAATGAACTTCGAGCCGAAAATAGAAATTCGTGCTTAAATATAAATAAATAAAAGAATATAGAATTTAAATCGTTGAAATAGACTTTCGATAAGAATTAAATTAAATGTATAAAATGAATCGAAACAAATATAAAACATGTTTTAAATATAAGAAGAGTTTCCGAGTCAAATAGAATTTTAAGAGTTTGAAACGATTAAACAATAAATTAGTTTTATAATAGATTTTAAGAATTACGAGTTAAATCGTAAACAAAATAAAAACGAATATAATTTTAAATTAATTTAGATTTATAAAATCAGGGGTGTTACAATCTCATCCCGAGAAGTCCTCTTTAAATCTCACCTCCGAGTTTTGTATCAAATCGTCTCATTCAAGAGGCATAAAAATTCATTAGGCGCTTCGCCGAATACGTCGAGAGTCTAAAGCACCTGGGTCACTGATTCGATGACCGCAAACATGTGCGAATCAAGGATCTCGTTCCCGTGTCGCTCGACCAAGAGCATTCCTCGAGTCTATAGGTCATCCGATAAATCCGCCCTCATCAATACCGCCTTTTCCGCAATTATGTCGGGAGATTCAAGCGTGGATGCAAGTAACCATAGTGGGGATAACGCCGGACAATCCGCAGATAATACCATAAGAACCCTAACTAACCTAATCCGAGACCTCCAGGCCACTATCATCACCGTAAATGCATCGGTAAACAGCTAGACTCTCGTTTAGGCCACTTGGAAGATAAGGCTTCCGATGAATACCACAACCGGATCCTCAACGAGGTCCTTTTAAACTCCACCCCGCTAAGCGGTGCACCTACCGGTGTCATCCCTAATGACCCCATTACCCCACCTCAAGACGATATCCTACAGTCCGCCATGACTCGCATAGATTTCCTCAAGAGCCAAATGCGCTTAAACGAGGGCAACAATGTCCACCTTGAAAACCATAGAAAGTTCGAAATAGTAAATGACCAATTACCGGAAATTTTTTCCCTAGCCGACATACCCAAGTTCAAAGGAACTGAAGATCCCCTCAATCGCATCCGGGCCTTTAAGGATTACATGACCATCAAGGGGGTCAAACCCAGCCTCTTCACTAGGATATTCCCTTCCTCTCTAAGGGACACGTCGCGATCTTGGTTTTACTTGCTCGACCCCAAAAAGATTTCCACTTGAGACGATATCTCCATAGAATTTGCGAAACAATATGCGGATAATTCCGAAACACAAGTCACCATTAGAAGCCTCAAAGTCCTTTCCCAAAATGAGAAAGAGGGTTTCTCCGAATTCTTGACTAGATGGAGGAAAGTCAGTACCCAATTAATAAACCGACCAGTCGAAGCCACTTTGGTAGAGAAATTCGTCAATAACCTCAGACCCGCTTACGCCTCCCACCTTAGGTACCAGAACATCCATACCTTCAAGGAACTATCTACCTTAGGAATACGCCTAGAGGATGATATGAAAAAGGGAGTATTCTCCATGATAATGGGGAAAGGCTATCAGGGTCCAACCACATCCACGGGAACTCAATCTTATGGATCATCCGGAAATATAAAAACCGAGGAAGTACACCTGGTTGAACCTATCCCTAGAGGGAGGACAAACTTCACCTCTAGAACCTTCTCCAAGTTAGGCATTACGTATACCGAAGCCTTAAAAAGGCCAACTGAGCAAGGAAAGCTCGAGCCCATAGGTCCTACCACGGACCCACCCGCAGATAAGAGAGCGAAGTCGTGGGATGCTAATATGTATTGCCATTTCCATCGTGGCAATGACCATGATACCAAATCTTGTTTTCGGCTTAAACATGTCATACAAGATATTATCGAAAACGGGACAATCCCACTCCCTGCACCCGAAAAGCCAAACAACACAACAAATCCCTTTAGCGTCCATGCCATCTTTGACGACACCATCGACTGTTCCCACCTTGACCCTCTAGAAGAGGACATCTTGAATATCGAGGATGAAACAGATAATCATACAGAGTCCACACCCGTCAACCTCGCAGTTCAAACAGCAGCAATCGAAAGCCTAACTCGCCTAGTCTCACAAATACAGTACACCCCCTACTATTAAGAATCGAGGCTAGGATAACTCAAATTGAGGAAAAGCTCGAGGCCCCCCCCCCCCCCCCCCCGAACCTCCTATCTTAGAGTGCAATGGCTCAATTAAGGGAGATAGCATAAGTTCACCCGAGACTATGGAACCAAAGAAAAAGCACACCCAAATCGGGGTCAGATATGCGTCTGCGCTCCAAAGGTTAGCATCCCTTCGCCTCCTACGACCCATAGTACCAATGGCCAACCTCCCGTTACACCATAGACCCCGCAACTGGTCCAAAGGAAAGTACTGCCGTTACCATAGGGGAAACGGCCACGATACGGAGTCTTGCGCATTGTTAAAAGATAAAATCGAAGGATTAAAAAAGCGGGGGTCATGAAAACCGCATTGCTAACGATAATACCTACCCGCTTCCTAACAGACACCTCCGAGGAGGGAGGTCTCCGATTCCTCAAACAGTTCGGGCTATCCCATGACCAAGCCCTAACAATGTTAATATCTGACGGACTCCTTTACCCTCTAACTCCAACCCCCGATCCACCCGCCGATAAGAGGTCGGTACATTGGAACGATAGCAAGTAGTGTCGATATCACCATGGTCGAGGTCATGACATCAGTGAATGTCGTGAATTTGGACAGCAAGTCCGTTACCTCATCCGAGAGGAAAAGTTCGGGGCATACCCAGAATACGAGAACGCGCAAGCACCTGCTGAGGCTAGCAAAATCGTACCTGAGTCGGAGTCTAGTTCGTCTTAGGGCCTAGACTTAATAATAATAATAATAATAAATGCTTATTTTATCAAGTCTGGAAGGTGCGAGGGGTCCTGTCCTCCACCTTCCCCATCAAACATCATCTCGGGCACCTAGCCCGTTTACCATATCAATAAAACACATGCCTCGACAATCGCTCGATTTCTTTCAATAACATACTTTATTGCTTGAAACTCGATACTATGCCGTTTATCGATAACAATTAACTAAAGCATAAGGGCTAAAACAAACGGCCCACTTAACTTCACCCTAAAAAGAGATCGGGAATAACTACCCTAAGTTCAATCCACAACTGACCCCCTAACCAAACAACAACACACCAATAACCACTAGGTGACCATACACTCATATCAGTCAAACTAGACTTCCCAGTTACCAACAACGCAGCCGAGTACGAAGCCTGTCTAATTGGGTTAAAAACGTTAGAGTACACGGAGATTCATCCATAGTACTCAACTAAGCCACAGGCACGTGGAAAGTCTACAACGAAAGACTATCCCCGTACCAAACCGAAATAGAAACAATATCCCGAGAACTCATCGAAATCGACTTCATACACATACCCTGCGAAGAAAACCAATTCGCCGATGCCTTATCGATATCGACTTCATACACATATCCAAGCTAGCCTCAGTAATAAACATGCCCGATAACCTCTTCTCGAAACTGACGACATCCCCGAAGTACCCTGGTGTGGACATGACATAGGTCCAACCCGACGCGGCCACGCGTGGATTTGGGGAGGCGAATGAATCTCCATATGAGAATAGATCGAATTGAAATTTAAATCGAAGTTGGAGTCGCCACCGAACATTGTGGGAGTTCGGGCCCGTTCGAACCCACTCTATGTCGTAGTGGGCCATGCACAAAGTATGGCCCATTTCCGATGTCAGAGTTTATCGAGTTCGTCCCTTTGCATTTGATACCGATACCGACATGATCGGATACCGTGTATTGAATGACTCTCGTTGCCAATGGTTTCGGACATCCGGAAACCGAGGTTCTGAGTAAGGGGTGTAGGTACGTGTTGGGAAGTTCACAAAGAACACCCAACCCCGCCCGCACATTAGCGGCCTCTACTAGGATATCGAATGATTTTGAAATACGCGCGTTAGTGGAACGGTGAAAATGATATGCAAACATTATTTTCCATAAACATGTGAAAAAGAATGAATGGGTTTCTAGTCGATTTAATGCATCTAAAAGTTAACGTCAATGTTTTATTTTAGCATGTGAGGTTCGTTTTAGTATAATAACACAAAAGATGAGAAGAGATCGCTACAAACATGAACAAACAAGTTAGTAACGGTTTGTAAATCGAATAAACAATATAAATATGATGATATGCATGATTTCGAAAAAGATTATGACATGTGATGGATTAACAGTACACATGTTGACCGAGGTCAAGGAAAAAATATATCGAAACCTGAAATATGCCAAGGAAAACCGTCGTTTTAATAAAGCAAAGATGTTAGAAGAAATAAGACGGAATTGCGTTTCGATGCTGTGGATTTCAGGAGGCCGCGCGACCCGCAAGAACATGGTGCAACTCGTGCTGCCATGCAACTCGCACAGGTCACGTGCGACTCGCATGGCGGCCTATTTTCGAGGTCGTTTTTCCGAAAATTGATAATTTTATTAATTCGCGTATAAATATAGATTAATTCATACTCGACTTAAATTTTCGACATTCGTTATACTCGACGTTCGATTATGAAATTGATATCGAATATTTGGAATGAAATTTTAGAAAAGATGAAAAAAAGTGTTTAACAAATCGTTTCGAAAATTGAACTAAAAAAACAATGTCGATTCTCTCCGCGTTAAAATCGTCGTATTTTGTTTTTAAAACGATGTAACGATTTTTTAGCATCAACAAGATTAATTTAGTTCTTTTTAGATACGATATTCGACTATAGAGTCGATATCGTATTTTGAGAACGTTTGTTTTATATGAAAATAGTTTGTAGTATCGATATTAGAAATAAAAAAAATGCGACGACGACCCATAATAAAAAACGGACCGACGACGAAGCTAAAAAAAACGAGAGAAGGGAAGAGAGAAAGGAAAATGGGGTTTGATTTTACACCCTCAACCTACACGCTTTGTTTACTCGGAACGGGGCTCGTCGGAATGTGCCTTAGGCACGGGAGCGTCGAGTTAATGTCGGTGAGTTATGGTGGTTTTTGGTCGTGTAGGGTGTCGGATCTAGGTGGCCGATTCTAAGGCTAAAGCGGCGTGATCTCGGGTGATACTATCGGTTTTTCGATGCTAAGTGTATGAGTCTCGAGGTTTAATAAGTGTATGTATTTTATGGATCGTAGATGTGTGATTATTTCTGAATGAATTTAATGTGTTGTGAGGGTCCTATTTATAGGAGAGGTCCTCGATTGAAGCTAGAATAGGTACTCTTGCTTAGGCGATAAAAAAATACCGATTAGGATAGGAAATGTAAGAAGTTGAAGGGAATGAGAATTCCGTTACTTGGTGAAGAAGAAACGAAATCTCGGCTGGGAAGGAGGAGCTCAGCCGAGTATGTTGTGCTCGGTCGAGTATTTGATTCGGTATTCGGATAGAATTCCTACTTGAGATCGAATTCTATCCTTAAATGGAATTGTTTAATATTTTGTGTGGCTGATTTTTTTGGTAGCGTTTGAGCTCGAATTAGACACGTGAGGTGACACGGCTGACTTGCATGTCTCGAAAATATCTTTGACCGGGTTTTGACTCGGTCGCTAAAAGACGCTTTTTCCCTTGGTGTCGGATTCGACCCAATTTAATCTTATTTGACTCGAAACGACCCACTGGGCCTGAATTTGAAGTTGGTTTAGTGAGTTATGTACTCCGTAAAAAAGCCCAAGCCAAATGCCAATGATTTTAAGCCCATATTCGAGTATGGTAAAGCACGTTTGCGTCCGATCATCATCGGGTGTTTGCCAGAAACTGCTATAGACACCTAGCAGCAAAATGTGGGTGTCTACAGAGCCCCCACTCTGGCTGAGGCTTGGACAGGGCGTAAGTCAGAGTAGCTACTAGGTTAATCAAAGATTAAAACCTAGCAGCTTTCCGGTCGGTTCGTTTATAGTCCAGTAGACTTGCGTGAAAGGGCTCGCCAGCCATAAGTTTGAAATCATACCTGAGCTGATGATGCTAACTCCGTGGGAAATCGGACTTGTCGTATAATTCTTGGGTGCGCCTATATGTGGGCCCATCCCGTTAAATGCCGCTGGGGGGTTAGTTGTAAGATTTTGCTCGAATCGTTCCTGTACATGATTTCTGCAAGGTTTTGCACGTAACATTTTTAGGAGAAATGACTCGCGCTGGGGATTTTTTTTTTGAAGAAGACCTTGAATTTGAAAAAGTTTTGAAAACTAGAGTATTTTTGACTCTGAAAGGGAATAGGAATGCTCGGGATGACATAGCTAAATCCTAGGATAAGGCCTGTATGGTAAATCCTCTGGAATTAGGAATCCTAAAGTGAGGAGGAAAGTCCGGTTTTATGCTATAAATACCCTCTCCTTGCTTATAATTTCTTCATAATTCTCACAATTCCCTTCTTCTTAAAGAGAAACAAGCCTTGAGAAATTCATTCTCCCTATTTAGAAATCCAATTATGGGAATCGACCGATTAATTGGAATGCTGCAAGACTGGTCCCAATACTTCAGAGACGCAGATAAAGTTATTCTGAACCAGAATGGTGTTACTCAATTGTTCACGATCCGCCAGATGCAAGTAGACCGTCACTTTTTGGATGCTTGCTTGTCCTATTGGGACGACACTTATCATGTTTTTGGCTTTCCCCGAGGCAAAATTTGTCCTATTCCCGAGGAAATTGCTGCTGTAGAAGGATGGAATCCCATACTTCGCCCTGCTATCCCGTTCTCGGTTCATAACCCGAGGAGAAAATTACGGGAATTTTTAGGGCTTTCTCATATGGAGGTATCTCGTATGCTGGAAGGAGATACCATTTCTCTGATTGATTTGGCTGAAAAATTTATGAACCCAGATGACGTTCGGGTTAGGCCGGTCCATAGCCGTAGGGCCTTTGCTTTTTGTATGTGGTGGGTGGGATTTGTCGTCTATCTCGCCACCAAATAATAACCAACTAACCTAACTAGGGTAGCTAGGGCAAGTCGGGTCGAATCCACAGGGACGGAAATGCGTTCGGACTAATGGGTGCTACGGTCTTGGACTAGGTTCGAGACGAGCTAATCTAGGGGGTTGGCTAGGTACTAGTCTAAGGTCTAAAACAAGAAAAAGGAAGACAAAACAAGTAACTAACGACTAAAGGAAGCAAAGAATGAAAACTAGGGTTAGGTCGGGTTCATGGATGCGAAGCAAACAAAAAGGGGGAAACGGGGTCACTATTATGCCTTCGAGGCCTAAGTAACACCGCCTTCGAGGCCTAAGTAACACCGATCGGGCTCTCGCTACGTAATCGGTCTAGGGGTCGTCCTCACCGGGCTCTCGCTACGTAGTGACGCGACCAAACGAACCAACCAAACACATACATACAAGAGAAGATGCAAGAAAAACAAGGATTGATCGTCTCTAGTCTCACAAGCATTTCATCGAACATGTGGAGTGCAAGGTTGATGAGAAACAACAAAAACAACATCTAGTACTACCAATCTCACCCTAATCATCCACAATCACAACCAATCTCCCTAATAACCCTAGCAAGAATCTACTCTAACATATCTAAGCTAAAACTAACACTAACAAGATGAACTAAAACAAGAACAAGAGCATACATATGTAAACTAACAAAAAGGATGAACAAAACAATAAACAAGATCTAAAGATTGAAACTTGAATAATAAAACAAAGATTAAGAGAAAGGAAAAGAGATTATACCATACTAGAGAGGATGAAAAGAAGAAATCTTGCATAAATGGAAGAAAACCCGAATACATCAACCAAGGTTGTCAATCTTGGTTGGATTCTTCAAGAATTCCCAAATTACAAGAGTTGATCTAAGATTAACGATTAATTAAAGACTAATCTACACTAATTTATGCTAATCTATGCTAAACTAGGCTAGGGTTTAATGTCTAATCCAGTATATCCCCTAAACAAAACAAGGGAAGAATATATATAGGGTTCCAAGTGGAAAGGAGAAGAATAGATAACAATGCGGGCTGCCACTGGGCCTTCCCGGCCGGGAAGAGGTGGTCCCGGTCGGGAAGGGGTGGGTCCCGGTCGGGAAGACCTGCTCCCGGTCGGGAAGGACTCCAGACAGCACCATATGCTTTTGTGCACCTCAACCGGGACGGGTTGAGGCCATCCCGACCGGGATGAGCCTTGTAGGCCTTCTTTAAGCTCTTTTTGGTCCCTCCTTGCCTCTCATGGGTTTCTCATCGATTCTCAGAACTCGGGATCGGGTCTCGGAGCCTCGGGATCGGGTCCCAAGGTCTCGGGGTCGAATCCAAGGCATCGAGTGATCGTTTCTTCGCTTCGTTGGCTCCAAAAAGTGTATGTATTTGGTCGGAATCGCTCCAACTCTTCATGAATGGTCTCGAGAACCTGAAACGAGCTAGAGGAAGCATAAGTAGCCCATAAACCGCTCCCAAGGAGCGATTCTACAAGGAAAATGGGACCAAAATGCAGCAATTTAGGCACTACAAACTACACTTATCAACTCCCCCACACTTAACCCTTACTCGCCCTCGAGTAAGCACAGGCTAACTACTAAACTAGGCGAGTGGGTATTAGCGCACCCTACGCCCTTTCAACTCACGCGAGTACACTTAGAGGAAAAGTGCACTCCGCAAAGCAAGTAAGGTCTTGGGACAAAACTGTGGATGCAACCGGACACAAGATACAAAAAACAAACAAGCACACAAACAAACAAACAAACAAACAAACAAACAAACACAAGGTTGCACCCAAAGAAAAACAAATACCGCTTCCCTCAAACAAGCGGTGAAAGAAGCACCGGTTTAGGACTCGAGGCAAGTGACAACGTTCCCAAGCTAATCATACAAATCGAGATGAACTAAACCCTAATAGTATGACAACAAAGCAATAAAAACGTTGGTAACTTACCTAGGTCCTCCTAGCCTCCTAAGAACGTACTATAGGACAATCGGCGGGATGGAAAAGGGATGAACCACGGTGTTAGTCGACACTGTAGGTAAGTGAGACCCCGCCCCCTTTAGCGATGAGCCAAGAGGGTCGTCCCATGTCCAAAACCGCCTAACTAGTCCAAGTGAAAAGGTGGATATGAATGCAAAATGAGTGAAGACCGACCATTACCGCTATCATCCTTCCTAGGGACTCGGTCCTTTGGTAGGCTCTTCACGGTAATAGTTGGTAAAAGGCTTATTTTTGTGAGGTTAGGATCTTTTTGTGAGGCGATTTTCTTTGGCATCTTTCTTTTGCATTTGGCTTTTGAGTTTCTATGCCATTTCTTTTTCTTCTTTGTATTTTGTTTTTTTTCTTGGCTTTTTGTGCCTTTTCTTTTTCTTCAATCTTTTCTTTCTTTCTTTTTCTTTGTTTTTCTTTTCTTTGCCTTTTTGGCTTGATTTGAGTGTAGGCATTTCTTTTTGCAACAAGAAAGAGAGATTTCAACAAATTGCAACTTTATTTTGTGGATGTGTGTAGGAGGTAGGGGAATGGGTATGTCGGGACGACGTCTTCCCTTCATACTCACAAAAAGGGGAGAACTTGGACTAGTCAAACAATCCCAAACATGGTCACCTAAGGGACGGGACTCGGCAACCAAGGCCTTTTCACACCGTAGGTGGTCATAATGGTCAAAATGCAAATCCCGTAGTAAATCCCTAGTAAGCTAGGTGGACTCGAGGTAAAGGACCAACGAAATTATTGATTTAGGGTCATTCTACTAGGCTAAAGTCCAAGACTCGATTCATACTACTAGAAAGGGAAAGTAAACACTTCCACCCTAGCCTCTAAACCGGGTTTTCGAAAACCTTTTACACACATGATACAACTACACAACGCAAAACAAAGACGCGACCAAAATGAAAGAAAAAGAGACAAAAGGCAACAAAACAAAACAAGATAAAACAAACACATAAACAAACAAACACCACCCCAAATTTCCAAATGAGCAACCAATCATCCACAAATCTTCACAAAGCTCCACCCGAGCACACAACATCACAAATCTCTTCCACACTCCACAAGAGATAAAGAGGAAGAAGGGATAAAAAGGCGTTACCGGATGTCTTGCAAGCTTTCCAAAGCTTGCGGTGATTAAGCGACCTATAAGGAAAAAGGGAGGCAAAACACGCACAACAAAACAAAAATACGACACAATGACACAAAAGAAAAACACACAAAAAGAAAATCTTTTTGATTTTTGTGAAATTTTTTCAAATTTTTAGGGTTTTTAAAGTTTTTTCGAAAAAACTACGAAAATAAACTAAGCTATACTAGAATATCGCTCCCCCAAACTTAAACCGAGCAATGTCCTCATGCTCGATCGTAGTGTGCGGAGAGACAAAAGGAAAGAAAAGAAACGACGAAAATAAAACTAAAAATCAAAAATGAAGATGAAGAAAAGGGTAGAATGCGTCCGGCCGGGGTGTAATCAAGTCACCATGGGCCGAGACAAGAAAAGATATGGATGGGGGAAGAAATAAAAAGAAAGAAATAAAAGTAAATGGGAGGGGAGGACTAGGTGTAATCAAGTCACCTAGCCCGGATTCCGCCTAAACCCGACTAAATCCTACAAAAAGGGTGAAAAATCTTGTAAATTTGGATTTTGAAATGACTCTCGACGTAATCACGTCATTGAGAGTCGGGAGCAATAACTACCAAGGCCTCGAAGGCCACCATGACACCATGACACCAAAGTGTACAAGGGGAAGGGAACAAACACAAAGGAAAACAAACGATAAAAGACGGAAAAGAAAGGATAGTTACCGTACCAATAGGTTAGCAACTCACTCTCTCCATCGTCTCATTGATCAATATAGGTACTTTGCTTGTCTTCGTCATTGTCATCCCGTTTCAAACTTGATAAAACCGCATGGTAGAGGTAGTAATGGTGTCAGGGGGGTGGGATTTGATGGGAAAGTCGGTGTAAAGTGAAGAGAAGGTGAGGTGAGGGTATGTATATGAAGTGCAAGGTCATATGATAGGTGCAAGGGTAGGTAGAGAGGTTGGGAGGGGGTATAAAGTGGTAGGGTGGGCTCACATGATGAAGAAGAGGCCAAAAGAGGAGAAGGGGACCATCCCGGTCGGGATGGATGGTCTCGGTCGGGATGACACACCCGTCCCGGTCGGGACGCCCTCATCCCGGTCGGGATGGCTCCACAGAAAGCTCCAATTTTTGCACCCTCATCCCGATCGGGATGGCTCCTTCCCGGTCGGGATGGCACATCCTTCCCGGTCGGGAAGCCTCCTTCTCGGCCGGGAAGGGTCTTCATGACTCCCATGACCCCAAAAGCTTATTCAAAGCTTCAAAAACCGACTTCCTAACTCAAAGTCCAAGCTCTATCCACAACCATTCTCCTCGAGACGTCATCTTCACTTCACATCTAGCAAACAAGCTCAAATCATTCATCACTATCCCTCCCTCACATCGCTCATCAAAATACCAAAGTACAAGGATTTCACAAAAACTAACAATCCTAAAAACCAAAATATCCAACAAACATAAACACAAATACAAGTACAAAAGAAAGGGAAAATATATTTACACTAAGCTACTCTCACCAACTACACCTCCATAGCCATCAAGAGCTCGAAGGAGTAAGTCAAATGCCCTAGCAACATCTTCGTTTAAGCTCACATGGCCGAGCCTAGCCACTTTCAAGAGCTTCCAAGTCGGAGGCAAGAAGCGATCATCTTCATTATGCTCGGTGTTCTAGTGATCTTCCGGGTCTTCCGAACCATGATAGCAACAACTCTTATTACCATCCGGTAGGTATAGTGGTCTAGAGTCATGCTCGGTGTTATGATGTGGGAGATCACACCCTAGGGGTGTCGCTTCTTCTACGGGGTCGAGAGTAGGATTCTCTTCCACCGCCCGACAAGGATACTCTTCATCAACCATCTCACAAGACAAGGGACTAGAAATCGAGTGCGATAGAGGAGGAGTCATCAAGCTTTCTTCATTGGCGGCTCTAGGATCCTCCAACTTTCCATTCAAGGCGAGTTCCAAGGCATCTACCTCTTTTTCCCAAGTATTACGCTCCTTTTCACTCACCTTGTCAATATGGCCTAGAGGAGGTATGCCTTCACTTGGCTTTGGATTGTCTAGATCCGATTCATCACGAAGAAAATCATACAAATTCAATTTGATAGCCAATATATTGGCTCCCCAAGAGTTACCTTGAGAATCATGTTCACTTCCCCCCTCATTGTTAACCCTTGAAGCTTCAACTTCCTCTATTCTCCCCATATCTTCACCATCCAAGCAACACTCAACAATGATCCCTTGATTGACCCTCTCTTCTTCATTTGTAGCTTCACGATCGGGTTGACTTTCTTGTGGAGACACCCGACCTTCATGCCCAAATGAACCTTCCTCAACAAGTCGTGGAGCTCGAGTGGCCGACATCGTGATACGAGCCATGAGTGCATTGATGCGAGCATCTTGCACCTCTATTTGGGCCTTGAGCTCCTTTTCAACCACTTGTATGTGAGTCATCATCACTTGTTGACTCTTTTGCAATAAAATCATCATCTCATGTTGACCCTCTTGCAATAGCATTATCGCCTCTTGTTGACTCTTTTGCATTTGGACCAACATTTGACCAGTCTCAAAGTCAGGGATTTTTGGTTGTGGGTTATGTGAGGGTGTTTGGTAGTTGATAGGATGTTGGAATGATCCTTGACAACTTTCATGGTAACCATACGGAGGGCGTTCGTAAGATTGTTGATGAGGTTGATATGGTTGGTGAAATTTTGGGACTTGGCCATTTCCCCATAGTTGTCCCGTGACGATTGATGGAAGCTAGGACGTGCCATTTCCGTAACGTTGCTTTGATACCTAGGATGAAATAGAAGCACTTGAGCAAACGTTAGTAGCCTAGTGCTTTTGAGGCACTAGGAAGAGAGAATAGCAGACAAGAAGAAAAAACGGAGATACACAAGGAGAAGAAAACACAAAAATCAAGAACGAAGTCGAAAACTAAGCAAACAAAAGTCTAAACTACGCCGTCCCCGGCAACGGCGCCAATTTGGTGGGTGGGATTTGTCGTCTATCCCGCCACCAAATAATAACCAACTAACCTAACTAGGGTAGCTAGGGCATGTCGGGTCGAATCCACAGGGACGGAAATGCGTTCGGACTAATGGGTGCTACGGTCTTGGACTTGGTTCGAGACGAGCTAATCTAGGGGGTTGGCTAGGTACTAGTCTAAGGTCTAAACCAAGAAAAAGGAAGACAAAACAAGTAACTAACGACTAAAGGAAGCAAAGAATGAAAGCTAGGGTTAGGTCGGGTTCATGGATGCGAAGCAAACAAAAAGGGGGAAACGGGGCCACTATTATGCCTTCGAGGCCTAAGTAACACCGATCGGGCTCTCGCTACGTAATCGGTCTAGGGGTCGTCCTCACCGGGCTCTCGCTACGTAGTGACGCGACCAAACGAACCAACCAAACACATACATACAAGAGAAGATGCAAGAAAAACAAGGATTGATCGTCTCTAGTCTCACAAGCATTTCATCGAACATGTGGAGTGCAAGGTTGATGAGAAACAACAAAAACAACATCTAGTACTGCCAATCTCACCCTAATCATCCACAATCACAACCAATCTCCCTAATAACCCTAGCAAGAATCTACTCTAACATATCTAAGCTAAAACTAACACTAACAAGATGAACTAAAACAAGAACAAGAGCATACATATGTAAACTAACAAAAAGGATGAACAAAACAATAAACAAGATCTAAAGATTGAAACTTGAATAATAAAACAAAGATTAAGAGAAAGGAAAAGAGATTATACCATACTAGAGAGGATGAAAAGAAGAAATCTTGCATAAATGGAAGAAAACCCAAATACATCAACCAAGGTTGTCAATCTTGGTTGGATTCTTCAAGAATTCCCAAATTACAAGAGTTAATCTAAGATTAACGATTATTTAAAGACTAATCTACACTAATCTATACTAATCTATGCTAAACTAGGCTAGGGTTTAATGTCTAATCCAGTATATCCCCTAAACAAAACAAGGGAAGAGTATATATAGGGTTCCAAGTGGAAAGGAGAAGAGTATATAGGGTGCCACTGTGCCTTCCCGGCCGGAAAGAGGTGGTCCCGGTCGGGAAAGGGTCGGTCCCGGTCGGGAAGACCTGCTCCCGGTCGGGAAGGACTGCAGACAGCACCATATGCTTTTGTGCACCTCAATCGGGACGGGTTGAGGCCATCCCGACCGGGATGAGCCTTGTAGGCCTCCTTTAAGCTCCTTTTGGTCGCTCCAACTCCTCATGAATGGTCTCGGGAACCTGAAACGAGCTAGAGGAAGCATAAGTAGCCCATAAACCGCTCCCAAGGAGCGATTCTACAAGGAAAATGGGACCAAAATGCATCAATTTAGGCACTACAAACTACACTTATCAGTATGCTTTACGTTTATGCCTTCGAAGGTCATATGGATCTGTTATCTTGTATGAGCCATGTCCGACTTTTCACAGTGGTTAACCTGATGGAAACAGAGCACAACCCGGGTTAGCTGATCACAGGAGAATTTATCCATGGTTTGGATAATCGTAAGAGGGATCCGTCGATCCGGCTGACTGGGAGTACCCGTCTTTTATAGGTGCATTTGATTTCTTCAATTTTTTCAATTTTTCCGATTTTTCACAATTTCCGATTTCTTGGTTTTTCTCGATTTTTGCGGTTTTTTTGCGATTTTTTTTGATAATCGTATTCTCGTTTTTCCCATCTTTGGTTATTCGAGAGACTGTCGATCGTGGATCCTCCCCTTGACGTAAGCCGATATCGTCCCAATCAAGTGATGATGAGGACACGGACCGTTGACTTTTCTCGCCTCAATACTCAAAAATACTGGGATGAGGTATTGTCTTTTCACGGAGGCCCGTTGATCCGCTGGACCGTACCATGGTGGCCCATTTATGTTCGTACTGGTTTGGAATTGAGAGATAGGGCACGATACCAGGTGATCCTATCTTTTAGGCAGACAATTCACCTTTACCCCGATCGGATACTTAGGCAATATGGTCGGGCCCAAAGAATTCCGGAGATTGAGGCGGTTGTGATTGAATCTACTCAGCTGACAGACGTGATGTGCGACTCCTGGATGCAGCGATGGTACACCCGGGCTACTTGGTCTGTTTCAAAGACGCTTCACTCCATATGGGTATCGGATTCTTATGTGAAGTGGACGAAGGCGGATTCTGCTAAAGCCCGAGCCGCTTTGAAAACTGATGAAGCTTTTGACCTATTGCGATGAGAACAGGCTAAAGATAAAAGAGGTTTCTTTGACGAGGGTGACACCCCGGCTACTATGGTTCGACTCTTGTCAGGTCAGAAGGCAAAGACTAGGACTCAAGCTGAAGGGTCCAGTACTAAAGGTGCACGGGGAAAAGTGAGTTCCCAGACCGACCTGGAAAGGAGACTCGGCCCAAGACTGGCGGTTCAGGACCGACTTGGCCCTCGAGACAGACTGCCCGAGCAGGCTTGGACCAGTGACAATGGCAGAAAATCCGCTGTCGAAGAAACGGGTTCGAGCTAAGGAAGCTCCACTTGTGATTAGGGAACGTTCGCCCCCGCCCCGTCGACCTCGGGCTCCGCGTGACCCAAAGGACAAAGGGAAACGCAAAATGCATGAGCAGTAGTCTCCTAATATTTTATTATTTAAGTACTACTACTATTATTGTGGTGTGATTTTTTTTGTGTGATGCATTTTTTTTGAATAATAATAAAAGATATATTAGTGAAAAATCGTTCCTGTCTTTTCGTTATTGCAGTGGTTGTACCCTTTTGAGGGGTTGCCTACGTATCCACGATTAGTGGAATCAAACCAAATGTAGTTCAAGCATAAAATTTTGCAACTTTTCGAAATACATCAAGACTATTAGTTCAAGATGTGCGATAGTAGGATAAGTAATCCTAACTTATTGATTTGCTTATAATTTTTGAGAATTTATAAAAAGACTAATTTTTTATAAACTTTTAGCAAATGACATTGAGATAAGGTTTAGGGGTAGTATCGTTTCAGCTTGTCCAAGTTGGTTGGGTTGACGAATTCGTTCCCGTCCAAGTCCGTCAACATTACCGCTCCTCCTGATAAAACCTTCTTTACTAAATACGGTCCAGCCCAATTGGGTTTGAACTTCCCTCTTGGGTCGACTGGTAGCAAGGCCCGGATAGATTTTAGGACTAGATCGCCCTCTTTGATATTTCTGGGCCTAACTCTTTTGTTGAAAGCCCATTGTATCCTTTTCTGGTATATCTGGATATTGTTAAGGGCCCGGGATCGCCGTTCGTTCAAAAGGACTAGCGAGTCATATCGGGCTTGGACCCAATCTGCTTCAGGCACCAGGCTTTCAAGTAAAATTCTGAGGGATGGTACTTCTAACTCGACTGGTTGGACCGCTTCCATTCCATATGTTAGATAATATGGAGTTGCTCCAGTTGCCGTGCGAATTGATGTTCGATATCCCCATAAGGCAAAAGGAATTTTGTCGGGCCAGTCCCGGTAATTCTCAGCCATCTTTTTAAGTATGGTGACAATCATTTTATTAGCCGCTTCTACCACTCCATTTGTTTGAAGACGGAAAGACGAAGATGTATGCTTTTGAATTTTATATTTTGCCAGCAAAGTAGCAGTTTCGGCTTGAAAATGGGTCCCGTGATCACTAATAAACTCGTGCGGGATTCCGTATCGGCGTATGCTTTTATCTTGGATGAATTTTGCCACATGTTTGGCATTCAAAATCCGGTATGACTCGGCTTCGACCCATTTGGTAAAATAGTCAATAGCCACTAGAATGAAACAGTGACCCCCCGTCTCGGAAGGGTTCACCTTCCCGATTATATCAATTCCCCATGTCGAGAATGGCCATGGTGATGTCATTGTATATAATAGGGATGACGACATAAGCTGGACATTGGCGAAAATCTGACAGTTATGACAGTGTTTGACATATAACTGGCAGTCGGTTTCCATGCTATTCCAATAGTACCCGAGTCTCGCGATTTTTCGAACTAGCATATGGGCGTTCATATGCGGACCATTTTCACCATCGTGTACCTCGGCCATAACCTTTTCGGCCTGTGTTTTGTCGATGCACAGGAGCAAAGCCCCCTGTGCCGTCTTTTTGTATAATTGTCCATCGTCCATGCGGATGAACTGGGTGGCCCACCTTCGCAGGGCTTTCATGGCCCGGTTCTCAGATCCCGGAGGATATTATCCCGATGTCAAGTAGGTCAGAACAGCCTGGTACCAAGGTTCTGGATCAGTTATTTCAATATCTTGGATAACGTTGATATATGCCGGCTCGGACCGTCTTTCGACGCAAATTGGCATGCTGGTAAAGATGCTAATTTGGAAAGCGCATCTGCAAACTGGTTTTCTTCCCGAGGTAGATAGATGTGTTCTACCTTTTGAAACTGCTTTTCAAGGACCCTCACTCGCGCTTGGTAAGCCACGAGATTGGCGTTTCGAGTTTTCCATTTTTGGAGAGCTTGATTCATGACTAAAGATGAGTCACCGTGGACCCGGAGGTTGGTCACTCCTAAATCAGCGGCGGCTTGCAACCTGTGAATGCATGCTTCATATTCGGCTGCGTTGTTAGTCACGTCAAAGTCTAGCTTAATGGATAACGGGGTGTGCTCTCCTTGTGGTGAGATCAGTAAAATCCCGACACCAAACCCTCGGAAGTTGGATGCCCCATAAAAATATAAATCCCATGTTTCGGTATCAGTATGGAATATATCTTCATCTGGGAAGGCCCAAGTATCGGTATGTCCCTCTTCAGATACCGTACTATCGGCCAGGAACTCGGCTACTACCCGACCTTTGATGGCTTTTAATGGCACGAATTTGAGGTCGAACTCAGCTAGCATTAAAGTCCATCTAGATATCCTACCATTGAGGATTGACTTCTCAAACAGACACTTGATTGGATCCATCCTAGATAACACGTGCACTTCGTGGCTAAGCATATAGTGTCGGAGCTTTTTAGTGGCCCAAACTAGAGCTAGGCACGTCTTTTCGAGCATTGTATATTTACGCTCGTATTCTAAGAACTTTTTATTGATGTAGTAAATAGCTCGTTCTTCCGAATCGACTGTCTGAGCCAGCATAGCCCCAATGGCTGTTTCGGTCGTTGTTAGGTATAACGACAAAGGTAGACCGTGTTGAGGTGGCACTAGTACCGGCAGAGAGGATAGAATTTCCTTGATCTTATCGAAAGCCATTTGACATTTATCGTCCCTTAGTGTTCGTTCTTCTATCTTCAGCTTTTTGAAAATGGGTTCACATACCATGGTTAGCTTTGAAATGAAACGGCTGATATACTGGACTTTCCCGAGAACCCCCCTTATCTCCTTTTCAGTTTTGGGCGGCTGCATCTCAGTAATGGCCTTGATTTTGGCTGGGTCGACCTCGATGCCGCGTTGGCTAACGATATGGCCCAGTAACTTGCCCGATGTTACCCAGAAACTGCATTTTTGAGGGTTTAGCCTCATGTTGTACTTGCTTAATCGGGTGAAACATTTTCTTAGGGCTTAGATGTGCCCGCTTCGATCTTTTGACTTGACGATCATGTCATCCACGTAGACCTCCACTTCTTTGTGCATCATGTCATGTAATAAGGTAGTGGCGGTTCGTTGATAAGTGGCACCGGCATTGATAAGCCCAAATGGGATGACGGTGTAACAATAAGTCCCCCAAGGTGTAATGAAGGTGGTCTTACTCATGTCTTCCTCCGCCATTTTGATTTGATTGTACCCGGCATACCCGTCCATAAAAGATAGAAGGGCATGATCGGCCGTGTTATCCACCAGTATGTCGATGTGTGGTAACGGAAAATCGTCTTTTGGGCTGGCCTTATTAAGGTCCCGGAAATCTACACATACCCGTATCTTGCCGTCTTTCTTGGGTACTGGCACGATATTTGCAACCCAGTCTGGATACTCAGACACTTGAATAAAGCCCGCTTTGAATTGCTTGTCGACTTCTTCTTTGACTTTGAGAGACCATTCGGGCCTCATTCTTCGGAGTTTTTGTTTTACCGACTTACATCCGTCTTTGATGAGTATATGGTGTTCGGCTATCTCCCGGTCTATTCCCGGCATGTCCTTGTACGACCATGCGAAGACGTCTTTGAATTCATGGAGGAGATCCGTGAATTGTTGCTTTTCTTCGGGATCTAGAGATAAACACAACTTAAGCATCTGAGGCTCTAAAGGGGTTCCTACATTGATGGAATCGGTTTCCTCAATTACCGGATCTCGGGAATCCCTTTGTTCGAGTTGCTCGATTATATGCGGAGGTAGTGGTACCTGTTCGTCGGGTTTCTCAATGTCATTGCAAGTAAAATTTTTGAAAATGTTTTGAAAATAAGACAAGTCGTAAGCAGAACGGTTATCCTTATTATTGATAGTGAACTTTGAAAATAGCTCAAAGAGAGCGGCCATCTGATCGTTGGTCAGAGGTGGGATGAGGAGTGCTCTCGGGACAGACTCCGAGACTCCCATAGGTGTGACTAAAGGAAAAGGGGTTACAGACTCGATCCTAGTACTGGACCCTTTAGACTCGGACTCGGACTCGGACTCTGACGCGCGCGACAATTCAAGCAAATGGCATCGGTGCAATGGCATCATTTCTGATTTGAATCGATGCCAACTGTAAAGGAAAGTGTTATTGGCATCGGTTGTGACTTCAGAACCGATGCTATTTGTGATTGGCATCGGGTGTTGACATAGAGTCGATGCCAATTTTTCGTCTTTGGCATCGGTTGTTAAACTAGAACCACTGCCAGTGATCACTTTCGGTTGTTCTTTGAAACTAATACCATTTTTATTTTTTTGCCATCGATTGCTATATCGAACCAGTGTCAATTTTGTGTAATATGTTGGTATAAGTTGTTAGATTAAAATCGATGCAATTTTAATTATTTTTGCATCGACTGTAAATTAAAATGATGCCAATTTTATGTAATGGTGGGATCGATTGTTACTTTAAACTGACGCTAATTTTTCTTCATTTAATTAGTCGTTAAATTAAAACTGGAGCCATTTACTACTTACCGTATTGATTTAACCAATGCAAAAAATATTTATCGTCGTCAAGTGGTCAATTCACTAGTAGAAAAAAGCTATATTGTAACTAAAATATTCAAACAAGTCGGTCACCTAACCGCCAATTCTATATATTATATTAAAAGGAAAACAAAGCATTCTCCATCCTCCATTTCCCCAAATCTCAAAACTAAAGCAAGCCACGTGTCGCGATACTATTGGATGGAAGATGAAAAGGTATGAAGCTAAAGCAAGTCACGTGTCGCGATACTATTGGATGGAAGATGAAAATGTATGAAGTGGAAGATGAAAATGAGGAAGGAGTTATGGAGGAAGTTATGAAGTGGAAGATGAAAAGGTAGGAGTTATTAAGTGGAATATTAAAAGGAGGGAGTTATGAAGAAGATGAAAAGGTATAAAGTGGAAGATGAAAAGGAGGAAGGAGTTATGGTTGAAAGCTTAACACTTATAATTCACCACCTATATTAATGGATGCTTCCCTTCCCATTACATCATCCAAGTGTTTCCTGCAACGAGCATGATCAATTCCCACCCTATTATCGTTGAGAAATTAAATCGCATGATCCGATGTGTAGTCGTCGAGACAAGAATCCAAAAAAACCTCCACCCACCTACGTTCTATTTGATACGTCTTCCACATCAACGATACTCGGGTGTAGTAGTGAACGTGACCTTATGGGGTGATGCGTCAGACTACATTACAGAGGAAATTAGCCGACAAAATGGACATAACATGGTCGTAGTCATCACATCTGTAAGGGTCATAAATTATGAAGGTAAGAAACTTTTCTTTATCAACTTTTATCGTTCATCTCTTTGAATATATGTAAATTTAAATGCTCAAGTTTGTCACATATGATTTCTCCGCATTCCGTCTTAACACTGAATAGTACTTCTCCATTAGTCTCGATGGTTTATAACCCCGTGGTTTAGTACAACTGTACAGAGTCGAAGGGACATAGGTAGGCTCCTCCTGTTAAGTTACAAACCTTTGCACGTGGAATTTTTCTCAAGTGGGACTACCAAATACCTACGTTAATCCGACACGGCGGCCGGCGGCCGTGTCCCGTGTCGACACGACACGGCTGTCGACACGACATGGGACACGTGTCAGACACGCCCTTGACAGACACGACACAGACACGCCGCTGCAGGTTGAGAAGAAGAAGGGTGAAGAGAGAGACAAGGGAAGATAAAGTGTAAAAAACTCATCAGGGAACGACGGTTGGGTGGCTGATGGTGGCAACGGCGGCTGACGTATGATGGTTGTGGTGGCGACGGCGGATGGTGTGTGATGGTTGGGGTGGCGACGGCGGCTGGTTAGAAGAAGTGTACATAACACCATCTTTGGATAGGTTTGGTGGAGTTAATGGGGTAGCCGGGTAGGTGGGGTTTTAATGGGTAGGTGGATGGGTTTTAACTTTTAAGTTTTTAACATTTTTTTATTGTCTCTTACTCACCGATCACCACACTAATTTCTAGTATTTCACTCATTTTTCCAACCCATTGCAAGTTGCAATCTTTTGGAATTCCAAGGATCAGTTTAAATTTTTCATTATAATCATACGGAGTATATAGTATTAGGTTTATATTGATAAATAAAATTAAATTATTTTAGTAGTGCCGTGTCCGTGTCGTGTCTACCATCTTGGTCAAGACACGCCGTTGACCGTGTCTACGTGTCTTCAAATTCTAGAAATTATGTGTCCGACACGTCGACACGTGTCCGTGTCCGACACGTGTCCACGAGTCTGAGTAACATAGCCAAATACTTACTCCCTAACAAAAAAAATAGAGTAATTGAAGGAACCGTACCATTATTACATTGGCTCAATTAAGATTATTCTTCCTGATACACAAGGTTAGGCAATTAGTTAGGCCTGATTGTCTTGCTAATTATTAGCAAATCTTTAGTTGAGTTGAGTTATATTCATTCAATTTCAATTACTCGCTTAAAGTTGGAATTTGGCTTACTTCAGTAGTATCTATTGTATCTCACTTCTCACCTCACCAGTATGGCGGTATGAATGATGAATCTCTTGATTTTGACTAAAGATAGTTAAGCATTTATAACTGCAAGTTTGGAGCTTAATTGAAACATCAGATGGCTATATACGCTAACGACTTTTCTAACATGTTTCTACTGGACACACGTTAATATACTAATCTATATCTATATATTATATTAAATAGAAAACAAAGCATTCTCCATGCTCTATACAACCAATAATCAATTCTAAGGTAACACACTTGGCATGATGTGATTGGGTAGAAATTGAAAAGGAGAAAGTTGAATACATAATCAATGCCAAAGTCGGTTATTATTAGTTAGAACCCTTCAACTTCTTCCTCATTGATTATGTAGAATCCAAAGTGAAGAACCCATCAACTTTTTCCTCATTAGAATCCTTCAACTTCTTCGTCATTGATTAGGTAGAATCCAAAGTGAAGAACCCATCAACTTCTTCCTCATTGATTATGTAGAATCCAAAGTAAACCAATAAATTTCAACCACCTCCCATCCTCTTCATCTTCCTACCTTATAATCCACCACCTATAACAATGGGTGCTTACCTTTCCTATTACACCATCCAAGTGTACAACGAAATCGAGCTGATTCCCGCCGCCAAACATCGTCTTACTGTTGTCGCTGGATGCAGATGACCCTGATTTTTTCCACCGCCCAGACTAACTCGGTATGTGCGTGGCTATCAATTCGTTCCTGCTTCATTGGGTTCATGCTTGCATTAGACTCATCTTAATGCTACTCATTATTAGTAGGAGTCAATCGATACAACCCCATTCTCACATAATTGACATAGTATTGTTATTGTAATAATAAGTTGATCGATGAGTTGATGTAGTATCATATCAACACGTCAATCATAGATTTAGAGGCATCTCTACAACAATCATAATCTAATACACAACTAATAATGGAAAATAATAGAAGAACACTAACACAGACAACAACAAATGTGAAACATCAAAATTAGAAACAAGCACAACAAAGGGTAAGAGCAATAATAGATTGTTATGTGTGTTGGACTTTGTTTCCAGCTTACTATATAGTGGTACTATATATCAAAGCGCTAAAACTGTTATCCCATGTATATGTCACCTTTTGTCTATGATATAATAATACCTCACATTTTACCAAAAAAAAGGGCAAGAACAACAAACTCAACAATGTAGACGAGAGAAAACAAAGGAGAAACTAGCACAAGATCGAACAATAAAATATGATATCGAACCATGTCTGAAACTTTCTATTTCACCGATCAATGGTAAAAGTTTCATATATTTATTGTGGATCCCCTTTTTTCTCTCAATTTACATGTATGAAATCGATTCCTTACTTTAGAAACCGATTTCATATAAGGAACTTTATTCTCTAACTCAATGACATGAAACTCCTTATATGTTATCATTGCTATTGCCCTAATACTATCTTATACTCCCTCTGTTCATAATCTTTTGGCCCATTTCATCATTATTTGTAAGAGTATTTTAATGAAACGGGGCAAAAGATAGTAAAAGAAGGGAGTAATAAAGTCATGTGTTCTGCTCTGTTTAGACCAAGCAACTAAACCAACCGACAAATAAAATTAAGAAACGAGGGAGTCGGTTAAAAAACAAAGACAATCAATTAACAAAATTTTTAATTAAAAAAAACCCAATCAATTAAGAAAGAAGAGAGAAAAGAGGAAAAACTTATCAACTCCACCTTGCTTCATCATCCTCTTCCATTCATCTTTCCCTTCCATAGTTCATAATTGTATTATCACCTACAACAATTGATACAAAAGTTATTATAGAGCATGAACCTCAATATGTCACCCAAGTGTACAACCAAAACGACCCGATTAGACCTACAACCAAACCTCAATATGAACCCCAGTGTACCACCCAAATAGAATTAGAGTTTCGCGGTAAACACACCAATTAAAAAGGAGAAGAGAATGCTAGATCACAAGAGGTAAGCGAACAATTATTATGTACATCAACTACGAGCACTTCATAATACATTGCTTATATTTTAAGAACAAAACTAACACACCCAATGTGTTATAAGTCTGAAGTGCTAGTAAAAGAAGCATCCGTAACAATAGAAACCATAGAAGAAAAGAGGCCAATATTAGATTTGAAAATCTCAACTAAAGACGCGAGGAAAAACTAAGAAAGATCAAAGTCATAATTCAAGAGGATTACATTCTCCAATAAAAGTTAAAAAATGAATTATTAGTTATGCATTACATCTTATAGCGTTATATCTCATTTTCGCCAATAATCACTTGCTTAAGTTTTTACAAACACACTTTCAGTCTAATTCACCTTGCTACACTTGTGGTGACATGTTTGATGTATGTTTCGACACTTTTACTCCCCCTTTTTTTTCCCACCATTCATTTAACATACATGTCATATATATTTCTGTAACTTGAATCGTTCAATCTTTCTAACCTCCGTCTTATTCAGAATTTAGGAATGTCTGTGGAAGTAACTAAAATTACAAAGACATGAAATCAAAACAAACAATGCAAAAATTAATAATAAAATAAATATTGGACAATGAAGCAAAAAGACAGAATTGCGATTTACAAAGGCCATAAAACAATATATTCCCGTGCGGTGCACGGGTATGGCGACTAGTTGTCACATTAAATTAAGAGTATATTTATAATTCTATACTCCATATTTTATATGAAGACAATTGATTGACTAAATAACATATTCTCCGTACTAGATATTTCCAAAATACATAATAATATGTTATTGTGGAAATAATCATAGTTTATACGAGTATATGGAAAATAAAATAGGTAATATAAAGGATTAATGGATACCATATTTAACTTTTTTGATATTTGAGAGTCCGTCTTACATTATTTAGTACTGACCTTCGACAATTTTCTCCACAAGTATATAGAATACCTTCCATTTACGATGATTAAATATACTTTCAAGTTTCCACTATAAACGAAAAATCTTATTTAAATATCGAATATCACAGATTACTACTCCCTCCGTCCTAGTAAATAGTTCACACTTTGCTCTTTTGGATGTATCAATCAATAGTTAACACTTTTTTGGGTAAATTTTATCGTCTACTTTTGATTTTTAATAAACAAACATTAATTCTTTTCTCACTCGCTTAAATTTTGTCTGTAAAGAAAACATGATCTATCTATTGAGACGAAGGGAGTATTATAAAGAGGATTCATTTTCAAGAAAGTTACGACAACAATTAGGCTATAACGAAACACAAATTCTTTTATGGTCTCAATAATTTCATTGGGGACATCTCATATAAATGATGGTGACATTATACTACGTAGTTAGACCTATCAAAAACCGATCCGACCCGAAATTGCCTGAAAACAAAACCTGAAAAAATTCACCCAAAAATGACGAAAACCCGAAAGTGACCTGAACCGATAATATCCAAATATTTTGGATCATAACCCATTACCCGCCCAAAAATAGGTAAATTAAAAATATTGCTATTATACACTAAAATTTCTCAAAAACAGTAAGAAATACGAGTAATATATATATATATATATATATATATATATATATATATATATATATATACTTTCAATCGAAATATTATATCATTGTGTATTATAAAATATACTATTAAATAAAAAAAAAGTTTATTCTTACTAATACTCACTAGGTCTCGTTCATTTGTTTGCCTTTTATATATTCATTGTGAGTAATATTTTAATCAAAGTCAAACAGATGAACGAGATGAAGAGATTATCACATACTCCGTATATATAAAATTAGATGATTAAATATTTTACCCGAAACCCGTAAAAACTTGACCCGTATTTTTCAAACCCGAAATACACTTGACCCGTATTGTAACCAACCCGAAATAATCGATCCCAAAACCCGACCGTCTGACCCGATCGACAGGTCTATACGTAGTGAATTAGCGGTTAATCTAGTGCTAGGTATAACCGTCTGAGTACCATTCATAACAAAATTAAAAAGCCAAACCTAAAGAAAACTCCAAACAAAATTTATCAGCCTTCATCTCTTTGTGTGATTCCCCACATCAGGTCATCTGCTCTATTTTCGCCAGATATTTCAAACAAGGTTCAACTTTAGGTTGGTTCGTAATTGTTTGATGTCAATTTCGTCTTCTATTGTTGTGGTTGTGCGATTTTTTTTACTGTTTTCGTTTGAATTTATGAGTTTTCAGCCTTTAATTAGTTTTCTAGGTACATAATTAATGTTAAGTTATGAATTTTATTTCATTAATTTGTCAAGTTATGAATTTTGATGTGAATTTTTTACAAATTTTGATACGATGAATTTGGTGCTACTGTAGCTTCTGTGTTCAACGCAGAATATCTAATAGGATCAAACAAAATACGAGCAAGTGTGAAAATAGAGGAGGAGAGGCAGAATACTGGGAATGCAATGCAATTACTTGGTGGATATTCAAAAGGCAACATGTTGCATTATTGAATTCTGGATAATTTTCTTTTGTTGTGCGATTTTTGTCGATTTGATTTGTTTGGAATTTGGTTTACTATGTCAATCTTTGATACCACGCTATACTTTCAATTTAACTACTTATTTAGCATGAATACTCATAAAAGATTATCTCTATTCAGTAGCTTGTTTCCTTGCGAGCTTTAAATTTTTAACATTTTTACGACATATTTATATTCCGTCAAGTTAATTAATCGAGTCCTTTAAAGAATCGGGTTGTTACAAAGTTGAACCTTACGATTTCCCTAAATTGAGTTAATCCTTGACTCTTTTGTTTATCACTATTTAGAATTTTTAGCATCGTTACTTAATTGTTTAGTTTATGTGTCAATCAGCCCCTTTTTTTTTATCGATTTAGCTAAACATTAGAATAGAAACGTCTAGGAATCGCTTTGCTCTTGTGGATCGACCCTCAATTATGGTATGACATTTGTGAGCTTGCGAGATAATTTATAACTCCAAGAAAAAGAGAGAGCAAATATCTACTACTTGCATGTTCAAGATCGATCTCTCAAGAATATGACTTTTTGGATCAAATGCTAACTCCATCCCCTTCTCCAAAAGTTTATTATGATCTGCGTTATAGTTGCTTCCTTCTAATTGAATCATGCACAATGATATTGCTCTAGTTTTTTTGTATTAGTAAAAGTTGGTGTTGGAAGAAAAATCAATTTGTTATTCCACAACTATATAATCGTGTATAATAAGGACTTGTATTATTTTTCTGCCTTGGGAGGTTGAAAAGTGTTTTCCTCTTCATCCTTGAAAGTTCGAGTGAGATACACGAGTTATTTATTTTGATTATCCTGCAAAATGGTGGCGTAATTTCAACTTGTAATATTTCATCCTAGTTGTTGAAAATATGATCTCCAAAAGAGTGACAGGTGAAATCATTGCTAAGCTTTTACTACATCAGTAGGCAGGGAAACTTATAGCTCATTGATCTTACATGGTGACTATCAATATAATTGATTACGCTTGTAAATAATATTACACAAAATAATGTCCCCAATTGTGGTTGAAATGCGACCAATAAAATAATGCAAAAATCAGCATCATGAGAACTGAAATTAATCACACAAACGTAGTTATTATATGTTACATTTGTGGCCTACTAAAATAAATTCGGCATTTGAAATTCATATTCTTTCTCACAAATGTTGCTGAAAATGCATTTGTGGATGTATAAATTATAACCTATAAATCTATATATAGCCCTACATTGGAGTATATAGAGAAGATGTTTCTTTTTTTTGCGGGTGCCAATATAGACACCAATTACACTCAGCACAATCCTCCATCACACTTGAAAAGGAATACTAAGTATATACTCCTTCCTTCCATATCTAGATATGTCGTCTTCTTTGTCTAATAATGTGAGAGTATTTTATTCAAAAAAAAGGACGAACATATAGATACGGAAAGAGTATTTTGACAAAATTAAGTAGTTGGTTGGTTGGGTGAGTTTAATTAGAATTGAGCACCCGCAAAGGTTTGACCAAATTGCCAATTAGTCGGTGCAACATTGTTGACAGTAACTGTTCTTCCATCACTTGAAGTAAGTTGGAATGTGAGGCACGCAAGGAAGATGAAACAAAGGCACGCAAGCTAATTGTGAGATTATTTATCCATTTTTAAGATGAAAATAAGTTTTTACGATCTATATGTTGTTCATACTTCACACCACAGTCAAGTTCCTTGATGCTTGTTTGAATATTGATTTTGGTCATCCACTCACATAAATAACCCATATTTTAATAGCCGCAAAATGTTTTTTAATTTTAGCTTATTGTTAGTATCATACCTTGAAATCATCAAACATGAAGCCGGGGACGTTTGCTTCTTCTTCCCCACTTCTCCCCTAATTTTATGAATTTTATGATTCTCTGTTTACTCTTTTTTTATACAAGCTGTGTATCACTGTACGGAGTATCAAAATGTTGCTTTTTTTATCCATTTTATTGATTTTGGTTTGAAAGCTCTAATGTTATCTTGCTATCTTTGCTTTTGGTGTTTTTCATTGATCTTGTAATATCATGTTTTCCAAGGTTGGAATAATAGTAGTTGAATCTGCATTGCATCAAGATGTTTGTCTCCGGTACGTATGATCATCCTTCTAATTTAATAAATGTGGTTTTATTCTAATGACTTTACCAGTTAAGTGTGATTCTTAAAATTGGAGTTTTACTATATGATGAAGGGTTTAGAGAACCGTCTCTAGAGGCTAAGGCAGCAAGCAACTTATACATTTCTTTACCCAACCCGAGGTAACTCTTCATCTCGAATTGGTTGGCTTTGTTTGAAAAGATAGCAGGGGTTATGATAACATTGGATTTGCAGAGAAGAGCTATAGTCTAGAAGAACACAAAGAGTTAGTTGATGGAATTCCTAGGGAGAAATTTTCTAAGTGATGGAGTCAAATTTGGTGCAGATATAATGAGATAATCCTCCAACCATATGAACATAGGTATGTTTTCCTGACTTTTTTTTTTGGGAAATGAATGTTCATATGTTGTTCAATTCATGTGCTGTAACTGTAAAGTTGGCCTACTAAACCATCTAAATTCATATGATTTTACTGAACATGGCGACATTGATTTCTGGACAGCTCTTCGAATTCTCGAGGCCAGTCACTGAAATGCTTCTCTAATTATCTATCGTTGTCGAAATGCGGTTCTTCCTGTAACATGAATGTAGCTCTCTCTAACTATTGGCTTAACTAAAAGGATTTTATTGAATACTCGTCTATTTTTACATTCACTCATATTATAACACCTTTTTTTCATATATTCTAGTGTCCTTAGCTTTGAGTATGGATACTATGTCGTGAAATGGATGTACGACATAACTGTATTCTACTCTACGAGTCAAGAGAGCTTATATTATAATTTTTTTTCCGTTTACAGGAATAACTTTGTTTGCTTATTTGGTTCTTGAAGCATCTTCTGAATGTGAGAAGATAGTGAACGCTCAATGACTTTGATGATTGGAGAACACCTTTTATGTAGTGAATAATATAGTGCTCCGTAAAAGATTTTGATGGATGTAGTTGTGAATTGAGGGATGTTATTTTGGTGGATAGTTGTATTGGATAGGCTTATTATCTAGCCATCTTGTTAATAAATAGATTTTGCCGCTTGTGTTTTTCGCATTTTAGATATGGTGGCACTAAAATTTTTGTAGCTTTTATTTAAAAAATCATATGGAGTATCTGGTAGCATGTGGAAGTGTATCAAAGAGAAGAAATAAAAAAAATTGGTACGGGTTGCGGAAATATAGCCAATGTCTGTTCGGCCAAAATGGCATCGGTTCTGAGACCAATGCTGATGTAGGAACATTTACACCGGTTACTATGATATAATCGATGCCAATTTTGTAAGTTCGCATCGGTTTCAGTCGATGCCATTTTCAAAATTGGTGTCAGTTGCAATTGATGCCATTTTTAAAAATTGGCATCGGTTGTGATCGATGCCAATTCCGCAACATTAACATCGGTTTAAAAACGATACCATTTTTCTTGGTCATTAGCATCGCCTTGATTGGCATCGCTCTAAAATCGATGCCAATGACCATTTACAACCGATGCTATTCACTTAAATTATACTAGTACTCTGACTCAGACTCGGACTCAGCGTCCGGCATATCCCCTTCACCAGTAGTGAGCTTGTAGACTCGACCCTCGCTGTCGGTCCACTTGATCGTCTTCCTCCAAGCCCTCTTTCCGGTGTTAGCACCAACTTCAGAGATCAGCTTGGTCGGATCGAACTTGCTGCTGCGGAGGATAAGGTTCACTAGTTCCTCTTTAGGAGTCAGGATGATCTTATCTTCCCCGAACAGGAACCCCAGCGCGGGCTCAGTGTTATCTGCACCTTCCTTTGACTTGGCCTGGATGAGGGCAAAGATGTCATCCGAGATGAAATTGTATTCCCGAGCCAATTTGGTCTCGGGATACGAGATGGTGGGCCGATAGAGGCCCATTTGAATGGCTCCGAACACTGGCGTGACAAACTTGACTGTGTTTGTCGGATCCATATCTCCTTGGGTCATGGTGTAGCCCAAACCGAACCGAGACTCTCCGTCATTTAGGACCTCGACGAACTTGCCAGCCGGGAGATTGGGCCTCGATGTAGCCCCCGGCAGGTAGCCCAAGTTTTGCAGCATCGTGTCGATGCTAGTAGTGAAATAGGGCTGAAAAAGATATTCTTCCTCGATCATTCCCACGAAATTACAACCTCATGGGTCGGTTAGGCCTGCCGTGTTGCAGCTTGTCACGGCTATGGGGGTAGCTTCGAGAGTAATGACCCCGTCTCGTAAAGGTAACTTGACCTTCCTATGGAGGGTGGAGGATACGGCTTTGACCCCGTTGATCCATGGCCTTCCAAGTAGCAGATTGAAAGATGAGGTGACATCGATCACCTGAAATTCTAGGTCTTTCTCGATCGGGCCCGTTATGATTGTTAGTTTAACAGCCCCAGCCACTGATTTTGGGCTTCCATCAAAAGCCTGAATAGTTTGTGCAGTGGGAAGGTAGTCAGCCTCGGTAATGCCGAGGGCCTTAGCAGTCCTTAAGGGAAGGACATTTACAGCGGACCCGTCATCAATTAGGGTCATGGGGAGATATTTGTCCCGGCAGATTACCGTGATATATAGGGCCAGGTTATGGGTGGTCCCAAATGGTGGAAGGTCGGACTCGGAGAAGGTGATGAGTGGGCCTTCTCCCTTGGACTTGCCTTTAAGGTGAGGCAAAATGGTGGCTACCATTTCGATGGGGGTAACCAATGAGTCAACCTTGATTTCATCGAGAGTCTTAGTAAGTGCTGCCCGATGCTCTTGAGAACTAACCAAAAGCTGCCATAAAGTAAGATCGGTTCGGACCCTCTTTAGTTGTTTGACTAGGGCCGTGTCAGCGTTTGGTTCTTCGAGTGTAGGTTCCGTCCTGGCAGGTTCAGTGGCGGTTCCCGGAGTAGATAGACCGGTTGTGATGACGTGTGTGCCGGCCAGGGTCTTGGTTCTAGCTTTCCGGATTTCTTCGACGGTAATGGGGACAGTTTCCCCCTTAGCCAGGTAGACGTCATCTTCATCGTCATTCCATATCCCGTTGATTTGGGGAATTAAAGGGGAAATGAGACAAGAACAGCCGACTACTTCTCCAGTAAAAATGGCGTGAGTACCAAGGGGGTTATTTTTGTTACTCGGCTTATCACTGGGTAGCGGTATCTTCCCGCTTTCAATTAGATCCTGAATGAGATGCTTCAATTTCCAGCATTTCTCAGTGTCGTGCCCGTTGCCTTGGTGATAGTGGCAATAAGCCTGGACGTTGTAGTTCTTGGACCGTTTTTGGACGGGAACTTCCAGAATCGGGCCTATCAGCTGGATCAGGCCCTTAGAAGATAGCCTTTGTAAGGCGTGAGCATAGGTAGTCCCTATGTCAGTGAATACTCGAGTTGGAGTATTCTTTTTGGTCGAGGTATCTAGCAGATTGACCTTGTCAAAGATGCTACGGGCCGCAGTTGTAGTTGCGGGCTTGCCGGAGGACGAACTGGCTCCTTGATATCCCTTAGTAGAGGCCTTGGTAAGGCTCTCTAACCTTAAGTCGTCTTCGATTCTCGTACCCATCTCGGTTAAGGTGACGAAATTGGGTATGATGGCGTACCGGAGATGGATCCGGTAAGAAGGAAGGAGGTTTTTGACGAAGGCCTCCACCAAGACTTTTTCGCTGGGCTTGTCCACCAGCTTCACACTTTCAGCCCTCGACCTCTGAAGGTATTTAGTGAAACCCTCCTTAGGCTCTTGGGCCATGACCTCTAGAGTACGCATGGTAGTCTGGATCTCGGTGTTATCTGCATAGTATCGGGCAAACTCTGTTCCGACATCATCCCAAGTTTTGTATTTCTTGGAATCAAGCCTGTAGTACCAGGCTCTCGGGTGCTTGTCCAGGTAGGAAGCAAAGAGATGCTTGAACATGGTCGATTTGACCCCCTTAACTGCCATAAATTCCTTGAAAGCCCGGATATGGAGTACCGGGTCTTCAGTCCCATCGAACATGGGTAGGCCCGTCAAATTGAGGTTAGCAGGCAACTCATCACTCAGGGGCGAATAAGCCCGAGCATTCTCCGTATGGATGGTGTTGTTGGTCGTCGTGTGGACCTGTTCTTGCAGTTTATGGACCGCGCTGGTCAGTTCAACTAACGGCCCGTCATCCTCAACTCCACCGTTAGGAGTTCCTTGCTCTACTGCGCTTACCCGGGTGAGGATGGCGATCTGGTCCTGCCTCATCTGTGTCAATTGGTCTTGTAGCTTGGCCAACGAAGCTGTCAACACGTCAATGGCTTATTTCGACATGGTTTGGGTGAAGGGCGGCCTGTCTGTAAGAACACCGCGTAATCAACAACTAACCCAAATCCTAGAACAAAAGTACATCCCGAGCAAAGGAAAAGAAGACTAGGAAAGAAACGACTCGGAAAAGACACTTAGACGGGCGACTCGTGAAAGGTGGGCCTCCTTTAGGATCCAGCTGTGTGGGCTGGGCCCTGTTTGAAAGGAGGTTCACGTGAGACATTCCCCAGACTTTGGACTCGATTGTGTAGACGGGCCAACCCTTGTAGGAGTATTTCCTACGTAGGTGGGCCTTGCCTTAGTCAAATAAGGCGGACTGAGATAGGGAGAAAACCCGTGATATAAGATGGACGGAGTTTCGACGCTAAAGACCTTGACGACTTACGACATGACCCGACACTGCTAAATACGGGAAGTCCTAAGGAAAGGAAGTTTTTTGAAATAGATTTTTTTTGAAAACCCGAGAAAATTCGGGGGGAGGTCCGGCCTTTTTCGAAAAAAAAACGGAAAAGGTGAGCCGGGTGACGGTTTTGAAAGTTTCAATAATATTTTCGAGTTTTGAAATGGGCATAATACCGGCTAAAAAAAGGCTATTTTGAGTAAAATCGTGAATCCTAAGTTCGGTATATGTCCTGGGTTTTGAAATTTGATACTTTGAAAAGGATGCAATTTTTGAAAATGACTATTTTTGAAAAACGACTTGTAAATCAGGTATCACGTAGTCATGGAAGCAGTATAACGACGCCATGTATGCTCTAATTCTAAGTCTCGGTCAGTCTAAAAGGGTCTATACCAGTGTACATAGCCTATCCGAGAATCGGGGCGGACTTCCTAAGTCGAGTTGAGCTTAGAACATGCCGTAGAACATGCCGTAAAACCCATACGAATCGACTATGGACACCTTTGACATATCCAATTTGGACTACATCAATAGTATAGTGGGACGTCGGTGACCAGTACCGGCCCGAGAAAATATGGGGTTATGCATGAACCGTAAAACTAAAACGCGTATTGTACTAGTCAAACGATTTCTATTCGAGTCTCACCCTGAGGATGCCGATGGTAAGTCACGCATCAGTTAATCCCCAGCGGAGTCGCCAAATTGTGGACATGACATAGGTCCACCCCGACGCGGCCACGCGCGGGTTTGGGGAGGCGAATGAATCTCCATATGAGAATGGATCGAATTGAAATTTAAATCGAAGTTGGAGTCGCCACCGAACTTTGTGGGAGTTCGGGCCCGTTCCAACCCACTCTATGTCGTAGTGGGCCATGCACAAAGTATGGCCCATTTCCGATGTCAGAGTTTATCGGGTTCGTCCCTTTGCATTTGATACCGATACCGACATGATCGGATACCGTGTATTGAATGACTCTCGTTGCCAATGGTTTCGGACATCCGGAAACTGAGGTTCTGAGTAAGGAGTGAGGGTACGTGTTGGGAAGTTCACAAAGAACACCCAACCCCGCCCGCACATTAGCGGCCTCTACTTGGATATCGAATGATTTTGAAATACGCGCGTTAGTGGAACGGTGAAAATGATATGCAAACATTATTTTCCCTAAACATGTGAAAAGAATGAATGGGTTGCTAGTCGATGTAATGCATCTAAAAGTTAACGTCAAAGTTGTATTTTAGCATGTGAGGTTCGTTTTAGTATAACAAAACAAAAGATGAGAAGAGATCGCTACAAACATGAACAAACAAGTTAGTAACGGTTTGTAAATCGAATAAACAATATAAATATGATGATATGCATGATTTCGAAAAAGTTTATGACACGTGATGGATTAACACGTGTTGACCGAGGTCAAGGAAAAAATATATCGAAACCTGAAATATGCCAAGGAAGACCGTCGTTTTAATAAAGCAAATATGTTACAAGAAATAAGACGGAATTGCGTTTCGATGCTGCGGATTTCAGGAGGCCGCGCGTCCCGCGCGGACATGGCGCGACTCGCACAGGTCACGTGCGACTCGCTTGGCGGCCTGTTTTCGAGGTCGTTTTTCCGAAAATTGATAATTTATTAATTCGCGTACAAATATAGATTAATTCATACTCGACTTAAATTTTCGACATTTGTTATACTCGACGTTCGATTATGAAATTGATATCGAATATTTGGAATACAAATTTTAGAAAAGATGATTTTTTTTTTTAATAAATCGTTTCGAAAATTGAACTAAAAAAACAATGTCGATTCTCTCCGCGTTAAAATCGTCGTATTTTGTTTTTAAAACGATGTAACGATTTTTTAGCATCAACGAGATTAATTTAGTTCTTTTTAGATACGATATTCGACTATAGAGTCGATATCGTATTTTGAGAAAGTTTGTTTTATATGAAAATAGTTTGTAGTATCGATATTGGAAATAAAAAAAATGCAACGACGACCCATAATAAAAAACGGACAGACGACGAAGCTAAAAAAACGAGAGAAGGGAAGAGAGAAAGGAGAAGTGGGGTTTGATTTTACACCCTCAACCTACACGCTTTGTTTACTCGGAACGGGGCTCGTCGGAATGTGGCTTAGGCACGGGAGCGTCGAGTTAATGTCGGTGAGTTATGGTGGTTTTTGGTCGTGTAGGGTGTCAGATCTAGGTGGCCGATTCTAAGGCTAAAGCGGCGTGTTCTCGGGTGATACTATCGGTTTTTCGATGCTAAGTGTATGAGTCTCGAGGTTTAATAAGTGTAAGTATTTTATGGATCGTAGATGTGTGATTATTTCTAAATGAATTTAATGTGTTGTGAGGGTCCTACTTATAGGAGAGGTCCTCGATTGAATCTAGAATAGGTACTCTTGCTTAGGCGATAAAAAATACCGATTAGGATAGGAAATGTAAGAAGTTGAAGGGAACGAGAATGCCGTTACTTGGTGAAGAAGAAACGAAATCTCGGCTGGGAAGGAGGAGCTCGGCCGAGTATGTTGTGCTCGGTCGAGTATTTGATTCGGTATTCGGATAGAATTCCTACTTGAGATCGAATTCTATCCTTAGATGGAATTGTTTAATATTTTGTGTGGCTGATTTTTTTGGTAGCGTTTGAGCTCGAATCAGACATGTGAGGTGACACGGCTGACTTGCATGTCTCGAAAATATCTTTGACCGGGTTTTGACTCGGTCGCTAAAATACGGTTTTGCCCCTGGTGTCGGATTCGACCCAAATTAGTCTTATTTGACTCGAAACGACCCACTGGGCCTGAATTTGAAGTTGGTTTTGTGAGATATGTACTTCGTAAAAAGCCCAAGCCAAATGCCAATGATTTTGAGCCCATATTCGAGTATGTTAAAGCACGTTTGCGTCCGATCATCATCGGGTGTTTGTCGGAAACTGCTATAAACACCTAGCAGCAAAATGTGGGTGTCTACACCTGGTACAAAGCAATCCTAGACTTCAAAACCGATGGGTCATACCCACCCAACACAAACGCCAAAAACAAAAGAGACTTACGAATACAAGCTGCCCATTACGTTCTAAATCAAGGACTACTGTACAAACGAACCCCACAAGAAATACTCCTTAGATGCATAAACAAAACCCAATCCGAGAGAATCATGGAAGAGGTACATGACGGGGACTGCGTACCCCATATGAGCGCACACCTATTAGCCCGAAAAATAATGAGACTAGCTTATTATTGGGTTATCCTAGAGGCAGATTGTCGGCGTCATGTCCGCCACTGTCACAACTGCCAAATATTCGCCAACATCCAACACCTACCGCCATACCCACTCCACACCATAACAACACCCTGGCCTTTCTCTACCTGGGGAATTGACATCTTAGGGAAGGTACACCCAGTCGGGATCGGCGGACACTGTTTTATACTAGTGGTCGTCGATTACTTTACCAAATGGGTAGAAGCCGCCTCTTACACCGTACTAACCTCCAAACAAGTAGTCAAATTCCTACAAAACAACATCATTTGCCGATACGACATACCTCACGAGGTCATAAGTGATCAGGGGGATCATTTCAGGGCCGACACCTAACAACTCCTAGACAAATACAAAATCCAAAGACACAAATACTCACCTATAGACCTCTGACAAACGGCGCCGTGGAGGCAGCAAACAAGACCATTACCACGATCCTTAAGAAAATGATAGACAACTACCGAGATTGGCCAAACAAAATCCCCTTCGCATTATTGGGATACCGAACCTCCTACCGAACACCCACCGGAGCAACGCCTTACTATCTAACCTACGGCTCCAAAGCCGTGCAACCCATAGAGTTAGAGATACCCTCACTAAGGATACTAGCCGAAAACGGCATTGCCGAAGAAGAATGGAACCAAAAACGTTACGATGAGCTAGTACTCCTAGATGAACGTAAAATACATGCATTGTCCAACGTGCAAGCCTACAAACAACGTATGCAACGATCCTTTAACAAACGAGCCGAATTTAAAAACATACATGAGGGAGACTTAGTAGTCAAATCAATTAGAGCACCCCTTCCCGTCGACCCCAGGGGGAAGTTCAAACCAAATTGGGCGGAACCCTACCTCGTCAAGAAAATACTCTTGGGGGCGCCGTAATCCTTACCGACCTAGACGGTCAAGAGTTCTCAACCCCAACTAACATGGACCAACTCAAGCGATACTACCCCTAAACACCCCAACAACCCCATCCTGATCTCCGACCTAGGGTGAAAACCCGCGCAAAATGCTTAAAGAACAAATTCGCATCGATAATTGGCATAACGAGTCTAAAGCAAAATCAGCCACATCTAAAAGAACTACGAACATGGTTTGATTCTGTGTAAACATGGATACGTAGGCAACCCTTCCCTGGGTACAATCAACAAAAATGACAAAATCGATTACTCGATTCGCATACAAATCGGAACCTTTTCACCACGTTCCGGTTAACGAGTGATTCCAATGACGAAGCACAAATGACGAGCCGAGGACGGGGTGAAAACCCGAAGGGCGCCTCGGAAAAAATGAAAAAACAAGTTGCGAGCCGTCGTAAAAAAAATGACGAGCCGAGGACAAAGTGAAAATCCGAAAGGGCACTCCGGGCAAAATGAAGAAACGAGTTGCGAGCCGTCGAAAAAAAAAGAAGAAAAAAAAGCAAAGCAAAACCGAAGGTGAGCTGAGGACGGAGTGAAAACCCGAAAGGGCGCTCCAGGTAGAATGAAGAATCGAGTTGTGAGCCACCACAAAACAAAAAGAAATAATAACAATAATTAATACAAAAATAAAAGTGCTTCTCATTAAAAAAAAATCAGTTAAATCGAGCCTTTGTCGAGGCCTTTACATCAAGCATCCGAAATCCGGTTATCCCGGAAAATGACAACGTGTCAAAACACTACAAAAACTAGTACTAACAAGGTCACATTTTCGAACTATGATGGGTTTAAAAAAAACACAAAACAACAAAAAGGAAAAAGAAACAAAAATAACATCCACACACCTGCAAAATGATCCTAGAACCCCGAAAAGGAACCCGATCCATCCGGGCACGAGAGTCGAGACCTAGAACAAGCTCACCCAAAATGAGTAAAGAAGGCGATCGTCCGTGTTCCATCCCCATTACATCATCCAAAACCAAAGGATTACCCCAACCATCATGCACTAGCGCATCCTCGAAAAGATAGTAACAAGCCACCGCGATATTGAAAGCCCGTCTACAAGCTAAGGGTGAGATATCACGGTAACCCATCTGTGAGAACGTCCTAAATAGCAACTCTAGGTTAATACCATCTCTCTCGAAGAAAACATTACCCTCTGACGAGGAAAGGTCCAAAAAGTGACGAAACCGATGCACGAAAGCATCATCTCCCAAAGGCACGCACGGTCGAACTGAGGACCACCCGCCTATAGCATCTAGCTCCTCGGGAAAAGGGCAAATCCGACCCCCAGGAAATGCAAAGACATGCCTTTTTACGTCCCAAAACTCAGTACATGCTAACAAGAAGTCATCTTGCACCTTAACCTGCCTTAACGCAATAACCACATGATACGGGTTAGTCGCGTCACCGATATCAAAATAATCCTAGATTACTACTAACAGGTAGTCAGTGGTAAGTAGGGTCGATTCCACAGGGAGGCAGGTTGAAAATTATATGCTAGTCAATTAACTTAACGGGTCACGATTTTAATGATTTGAGATGAACTGACAGTAACACAGAAGTAATAAAAGTACAAATTAAGAAAATCACCAGAGTCGTCGGATCACTACGATTAAAACAAGTAAACATGCGGTTTCCAAATAATCAGTTAAAATGAGTTAAAGAACATCGACACGGTCCTCTCGGATCACTAGTCATCCTAGAAGTCACCTAACGGGCTCTCGCTACGTATTAGGGAATTCTATCGATTACAACGAGTCTTATCCTTTCACGGGCTTTCGCTACGTAGGTCGGGATTACAAGATACAAACAATCAATTATGGCCTATAATTAATTATTCGTCGTTATAATGTTGCAAGAGCGATTTAACTCATAAAGGTCGATTATTTAGTCATCACATATAAACCTGATTCAATTTGTAGTTCACCTAAACTCTAGTGAAGAAAATTAGCTAAGAATAATAATTACAGTAATGAAAATAATAATATGATTAATCATGATAAGATTGAAGGAGTTAAGAAGCAGTAATACAAAAGAAGAAAATAAATAATTACAGGAAACAGAATTATAAATAAAAGAAGAATCAGTAATTAGAGAGGAGGTAGGGAAGAAGAGAAAATTACCAAAATCGAAATAGAGTAGAATGAGATGTTAGTAATAACAATAACCCAAAAATATGAACACTGTAAACTTCTGAGAACTAATTAAATAAATTATACCTAAAAACTAAATGTTTACAGGAATCTAAACTAAACTAAACTAAACTAAAAGATGATGTGATGATGAGAAGATTATTGAGGGAGAAGATAAGATGATCTAGATCATAAAATTACAGCCCTATTTATACTGCTCAAGCCTTACTAATTGCTGCTTAATTCCCTGCTTCCACCACCCCATTAACTTAGGAAGAACTGAAGTAGTGGAAAGAACTGAAGATGCGTAAGAGGGGGAATCATGGGTAACGTCAAAATAGCTGAATTAGTCTTTGGAGTAGCATCCAATTCTGCAGACTTGGATTTTATGTTGGAGACTTGAGATCCAAGTCTGCAGACTGAGTTATTCAGTCTAGACCTTCAACGGGCTTCTCCTTAGTATACGGACTGTCTGCTGCACTTTCTCCGTCTATAGACTTTTGTTTCCCAGTCTATAGACTTGTGTTTTAGTCTACAACTTTCTTACTTCATTCTTCTCAGTATATAGACTTAGAGTCTAGTCTATAGACTTGCTTCCTTCTTCTTGGTCTACAACGAATCGGTTTTAGAGCTTTAAGATTTTCGATGCAATTTTTAGCTCTTTTAACTACTCGGTCTCGATTATCTGCAAAACAACAGAAGAATACCCGAGTAGCACATATGGGAGAAAATAGCGTAATCCGACTCCTAAAAATAATAAAACGACACGAAAATGCGTGCCAAAATAGGTTAAAAATCGAATAGGAACGGCACGCATCAAATCTCCCCAAACCGAACCATTGCTTGTCCTCAAGCAATCAAACACAAAATCTATGGAAACGGTATACAACTCAAAGCTATTTACCCCAACTAGACTCGCTACAAAAACTAACTCAACCTAGCGACACTTAGAAAACATGAACTGACTCAAGCTATGGCATAATCAAAAGAATAACAGTGAACCGTCAACCTTGCTAGCCTTATCATTGTCGGACTCTCGCGGTTACACTCTACTCTCGTGAAGGGGATGTGGAATATAAATGCGAGATAGAGAGAAAGAAAGACGCTCGCCTAATCTGCGACCTATAAACACATGCATGTAATCTAATGTGATGACAATCTCTACCTATCATTTGCACATTCAAACTAATCGAGACCAAAACACATATCGAGGCATAAAATGGTGAAATAGGATATGAGTTTAAGTGACGGGTAAGAAAGGATTATAAATATGGGAATGTGGAGGTAATAGTCAAGCTAGTCAATTCCAAACTTCCAAATTATACTGCCAAAAAAAACCCAAACCACAAAACAGATAAAATCAAGCTGATTAACGACGACATTCTCCATATCTCGCTTATTTCACCAAAATCAACTCTACAATAAAATTATGATCACGAATCGGAGTCCACATCTCAATTCTTTTTCCACTCTTCTTTTATCCTTTTTTTTTACTTCTCTTTCTTTTCTTTTCTTTTTTTTCTTTTTTTGTTCTTTTTGGAAACATATATAAACCAAACCAACTTATCTCAACAACACATCAATATCACCATGACTAGCTTCAACTAGGGTAGGCAACTTAGGCTTGTGGTTAATTTTGTGGTGAAGGGATAATTCGATTTTTGAGTGAAAACGAAAACGGGAAAGGGAAATAAAAAGGGAAAAAGGAAAGCCTCAATACATGCTATAGTTACGACCCGAATGCACAAAGATTTAAGAGACTGACTTCACACTTATGCAAATTGATGTTACATGTGAAATAGGGAGAAGTACTCTCATTTCTATATAGACTGATCATGGATGTCATCGGTCTCAAAAGGCTCTACAACTCAGAATCTTTGTAGTTTGCCAACAATTTAAGCCAAGTTTATTCGTTCACTGAAATTACAATCGAAATATGCCATACCCTAAGACTCAATCAAGTAAACTAAGACATCACTAAAATGAGATAGTAATGAAACAAGTAAAGAAGAGGCAAAAGCGATTTCATCATTGTCGTTTAACACGTTTCGACACCTAATATGACTCAAAAAATGGAAAGAAAATGTATGCTGAAATGCAGAAAATATGCAACTAATGCAAATTAGTTACCAATCTCCCCAAACCAAACAATACAATGTCCTCATTGTATCAAACACAAATCGGGACAAAAAGAAGAGGAGAAAAAAGTAACTAAAAAGCATTCCTAAGTGAGTGAGGGGGAGAGATACCCTGTATGTCGGAGGTTCCCCAAACCGAACTCTAGACACGGTCCAATTCCGACTTCGATGCTGACTCCGTGCCCACCTCGATTTTCGTGCTTGTTTGTTTGGACTCCAGTTGCTGCCTGTTCTTGGCCTCGATTTGAGATGGCTTATGTTGTGGTTCCTCGTGCACCATTATACCTGTAAAATTCAACAAACAAACACGGAAACACATAAAATCACAAAGATATATATAATCCCATGAATATGTAAAATCCAAACCCGAAACTTGACACTCGGAACCTAGCACAGACGCTGGGCACCAGAATCTAACCCCAATGAACCCACGAATCAGCAACCCAACTGGAAGACGGAGGGACAGGAGGGGAGGACTGATAGGGAGGCTAGCAGGGGTGAGACGGAGTGGTGGCGGCAGATGACCGGCGTGAGGATGAAGTTAAATCAGGCGAAGGCCGGTGGAGGGCGTTAGTGAATGAAGGGTGGATGGAAGGCAGAAGACGGAAGAGTGGCGGCAGAGGAGCGGCGAACGAAGTGGACAGGCGGCAGAGTGGTGTTGAGAAGCACACTACTACAAAACATCAAATAGACAACTGTTTTTTTTTTGCCATAGACAACTGATTTACAACAGTTGAGTAGTTTGGAGTTGTATATTAGTCTAAGCATAGACATCTGTTTTACAACAGTTGTCTATTGGTTAATAAACAACTGTTTTTGAAAAACAACAGTTGTCTATTACGTATATAGACAACTGTTTTTCTAAAACAACAGTTGTCTATATACATAATAGACAACTGTTTTCTAAAATACTTATATATAGATATGTGTTTATATATGTATTCATATTTTATGTTTTTTTAATAATTCTGAAATACGTACATATTAACAAACCATAAAAAAGGAATACCGTAGCGAATAATTGAACAAAAGAAGTTACATTTTTATAAAATCCAACATCCAAAAGATACATAAAATCATTATCCAACATCCAAAATCCAAAAGGTACACATAAAATCTTTATCCATGTCCAAAAGTACCTAAAACCATAATCCAACTAACACCTTGTCCGCATAAGGTAATCCGATGCATCATATACGACTAATTATTAAGAAAATAATCCGCCCATAATCCACGAACCTCGTCAATATCTTCTTAAGAATATGGCATCATATTGTTGAAATGCTACAAAATCAATAATATAAATGAACTAATTATTTTGTTTCAATAATGTGCATAAAACAAATGATTGAAATAAGAGAAAGTGTGAAAACCCAAGTCTTACCTCATTGACGGCTCTCTTCAAATCAGAACGAGTGATAATTTTGATCATATATCTCGTCACAAATAACCGCACTCTGTTTTCCGAGCATGAGGAGCCGACTACATTGCAACAAGTATAACAAAGTGTAAGAGTTGTACAAATGACAAAATACAAGATACAACAACATAATCAACTGGACAATTATAAAAAATAATCCTCTCGGGCTGCCGGGTTGGAAACTCTTGTTTCAAAGAGTTACTGTCATCACCAAATGGATTATCATCCAATTGTACCTTTCCCATTTCTGTTGATTATCATCCAACAAATTTCTCGAGTAATTCAACTTATTAACTTGCATTTACACAATCAGGATATCATGGATATCAAATCACATCGAAATCAAAAGTGTGAATGTCTCAAGCATTCGAGTTCATGATAATCCAACAAATTGCAAATACCTCAGCTAAAGTACTGAAATCGCCAAAAAAAACAGAGAAGAATCGAATGATTGCATATCGGAATTCATTCAAGCATCACCACAACTATTAATCGGACAAACCGACTATGATCATCATGAAGTTCAATTTCGGAAAAACCAAAGCTAAACTTCGATTTCAAACTTCGACGCTTCATTTTTTCATCATAGAATCAGACGATTCATATAATATACGAGGTTTAAATAAGTACATACATTAACTTTCACCCACTGCGGAATTTGAGAACTCTTCCTTGTACCCCTCTATAGCTGTACACTTTTATAGACCTAGCACGGGAAAAAGAAAAGTTAAGTCACTGCTAAAGAAGAAACATAAGTAAAAACGAAAAAATTATCTATAGTAATAAATTGAGATAACTCACGTATTAAGTAAAGTTTTAAATCCACTAGGCTCGGACTTTCCAAGTGGGTCAAACCAATATACTTGGTTATGCTCAACAATATCTATCAAAGCAAGCATCCAATGTTCCCTATTAACATTAAAATCAACTTCCCTTAATCAAGTATATATATATATATATATATATATATATATATATATATATATATATATATATATATATATATATATCATTTATATAACAAATAGTTTAAATTTTATTACTTGAAAAGGATATACTCACTCTTTTCTGCATGATCAATAGCATATGTAACAAACTCGTCTACCCCCTTCCTATATCTAGCATCCAAACGATCAATAACCATCCATTCCTGATCCATTCCAAATCTTTGTCAATCACCTACTAGTAATATATCACTAGCTTATTAGAAATAAAATAAAAACATTAATATCAACATTAATAGTCCATCTTCCCTAACATTAATATCAACATTTTTTTATATGTTTATACTCACTATTTTATCTTTGGTAATATTAAAACAATTTCTTGCTCTTCCTGCTCTAATGTTTGTCCATAAAACATATCATACTTTTTTCCTTTCCGTCATTGATTTATCTTTTCATAGGGCTCAAGCTTTGTTAAAGAGTTAAGCTAATTAATTAGTGCACTTTTATGAATGTCGTTTTTTGCAATCCACATGACTAGGAGTTTGGTATCCGATTAGATAGATTAGTGAATGATTTATTTGCAAAGTGTAAAAAGTAGTCTGACCATAAAATCATGCAGTAATATTTTTGAAACAGTAGGCAAATTGTTACGAGTTTATCGTAAAGAACAAAAGTTACTTGCGGTTGAGATTCGATTCTTACTAATTATATAATCTGTTCATACTCAATACATTCTATCAAAGACATTTCACACTTCAACTAATATTTTGAGGAACATTAGAAATCATTTATGTACTCCATGGGAAATGTACACTAATTTGTGGACCATTTACATATTACTCCTCCGTACAAGCAAATCTAGACAATTTATTATGGAGTAATTGTTTAGACTTTGAAATTATTTGAAATATTTGAACATACTCATGGTTCTACCTTTTGTTACAGCGAAAGATTTACAACTTTTAACATGTTAGGAATATTTACTTTACCACTACTATCTAGTGTCTACTGCCACCAAAAATATCTAAAGAGAAGTTAATAAAAAATGAAGGTAGGAAATGGGAAGGACGTGCGATAAGGTAAAAGCTAAGATCCTGGAAGCGTGACTCACTCCGCTTTGACCATATATATATATGGTATATAGGATCAACTACCAGCTTAGCATCTTCTTTGTCGTTGATTTTTTTTTTTAAATTCCACTTCTACGTCACTTACTCACTTACACCTCTATTTTATCATTATTTAATATTTCCTCCCATTCTTACAAAATCCTACTTCATCCCGCTAGTTTACCTTCTCAAGCTATCCTCCCATTATGTAATTTACACTCTTGAAGCAACATACTGCATTAGAAGAATAATGTGCATATAAATCAGTCGTCAAGGCGTTACCACATCCTTCTAATCAGAGACTCACAATCCTATAGCTTGGACAATTCACTTTTTTGAAAGCACTTTAGATAACCTAGTGCACAAAACTAAGGGGCATAATCCATTTGATCCAGGGAAAAGAAAATGTGAGGAAAGGGCCTTCTAAGTTTATATCAAATATTGACTAAAGTTCCTCAAAGTAGCGAGCATCGTGGAAACAAGAAGTCGAGAGCCCAACCGAGAAAGCACGAAAAAGCAATATATGAGTCATGAACGGACATAATGCAATAACTAAAGCTTAATTAGGAGAACATATCATCATAAGTCATTAACGTAGGTGTTATTCATGCCGTTGCAGTCATTTACATCAGCAATGAACAGAGAAATGAACTGCAAAACATACTAACTAATCAGCCTATTTGGTTCTAACAATTCAAACTTGAACCCAATCTGACCTGACGCAACCCGATCCGACCCACATTTTTTAATACTCAGCAGTGGGTATTTATAATGGGGTTCCCTCTTTTCATCTTTTTCGCCCCCATTCTCATTGTCTATTATGTATTCTCATTGTCTATATTTTATATGCACAAGTTGAGCCATTACAATAATTACATACAATGAACTTCAAATCAACATATATATGAACACAAACACAAAGTCATCAAACACCGACACCAACATCATCATCATCTCTTGATGATAAAGATGAACACAAAGTCACAAACAACACCAACCATGGAATAAAAGAGTCCGACCTTAGTAACCTGACTACCTCAAGCATACTTTATTGAGCAGAACACGGTCCAAGAAAACCCGACTCAACAACGGACTAAAAGAATTTGACAAATAAATGGTTAATAATATCCTATTAACCATTTATTTGTACCGAGTCTATGCAATCCATCCAGTTTTCAACCATACAGACTCCAATCGAGGCATATGTACCGAGTCTATGCACATATATATATAACAACCATACAGGCTTCATTTTTCAATCTAATGAACCACTCGTGCTAGAGCAAACGACATAACGCCATATGAACATAAATAATAGCTATTCAGTTTCCAAACTAACAAAACACTCAGCAAACGAAACAACGACGAAATATGATGGAGTAAGAGTGATTACCAGAGACGAAACTCGGAAGGGATGAAGGACAGCGGAAACAACGACAAATAGAGAAGAAGAAGGACGAATAGGCTTCGAAATTAGGGTTAGAGCGACGAAGAGCTTCATGATTGAGTGATGAACATCTTCAAAATTAGGGTTAGAGGAATAATTGGGGATCTGGAATGATTTAGGGTTAGAGGAAAAATTGAGAAATAGGTTGAGCGGGAGTTAGGTTGAACCGATAGGTTGAGCGGGAGATAGGAAAATTTTGATGGGGATGGGAAGCTTACAATGGAGCCGAGTTTGACAGAAATGGCGTAGTGGGCGGGCGTCAGGTTTGATTGATTTGTCGAAATGGCGTTCGTAGAAGTATTATCAATTTTATGAGTCTCGGTTCGTAGGCCGGATCACAAAAATAAACACGTATATCACAAATCGTTACATAAGACAGTCTCACCGTAAGTCGAAATCCCGTTGCTAAAAAAAATCATACTATAACAAAGATCAAAGTTTGTATCATGTAAAAATATGAGTGAGTTTGGGGTTACCTCTAACGTCGATGTATGGGGAGCCGTGAGTGGATACGTCGGTCCTCGACGGTTCCGTCTCAAGAAATCGTACCCTAAATTTATTACCTAAAAATCGTCTCAACTCGATCCTTGCTTCGCCCGTACATGAGAATGTCCCATTATGTATGCGGTTCCCGCCTCTCGTTCCATTAGATCCTGAAAAAATTAGGGATCTGAAAAAATTGGGATAATTGAAGTTGAGTTAGATAGGTTGAGAAAGTGATATGGGTCGGGTAAATAAGTTACGTTGAGAAAGTGATATGGGTTAAGAAAGTGATATGGGTTGAATTACATTTATTATTAGATTACTTAAAAAAATTGAGAAAGTGATATGGGTTAGGTAGTAGTAACAATCAATATTTAGTGGTCCTGAAATTAGAATAGACAACTGAGGTTAATTAAAACAGTTGTATAATATATAGACAACTGTTTTTATAAAACTCAGTTGTCTATTATCAAATAAAGACAACTGTTTCTCAAACAAAGCAGTTGTCTATATATTATACATCAGTTGTTAAGAATATCTGATGTCTATTAGGAGTTGTCTATTTGATGTTTTGTAGTAGTGGCAGCGAATGAAGATGAGAAAGAGGACGGAGAAAAGGGCGAAGAGAGGAGGCGACGTGGTGACGGGGATACAGACGGAGGGTGGTCGTGGTTAGCGAAGGTGGGGTGGAACGAAGCAGAAATGGGCGGTGGCAGAAGTGGGAGTGTGGTGGAGGAGTTGGCGAAGTTCGGCAATGGATGAAGATGAAGGTTGAAGTGATGGTGAGGAGCGGCGAAAGGACGGAGAAAGTGAACGGAGGCAGGAGGTGCGAGGATGGAGGGCTACGGGGCAGCGGCAGAAGAGGGTGGGGTGCAGAGATGAAGGTTAGGGTTGGGGTTTGGACTGGGATGAAGGAGGGAGAGTCCGGGCAGGGAGAGTCAGGTAGACTAACAGGGAGTTGGACAGACTGGGGTCAGACTAAGCTGGAGTCAGGTGGGGTGAGTCTAGGGGGTGAGTCTATAGACTGGGGTAGATAGGTTGGGAGATTGGGTAAGGGTGAGTCTATAGACTAAGTCTGTAGATTAAGAATGAAATCACTAAGTCTGTAGACTGGAGTAGACGAGTCTGGAGACAGGGATGAGTCTGTAGACTTGGGTGTTCAGTCTGGCATACTTCACTAGACTCAGTCTCAGTAATCCTGCACACCAACTTATATATATATATATATGTATATATATATATATATATATAGATTCACATAAGGCCAACAACTCTTATAAGTTCATAAGTTCCAGTGTTAAAGTTACACAAAAGGTGCTTAAAGTTACACGAGATGAGTGTTAAAGTTGCACTTTATCACTTGAAGTGATAAAAGAGCTGAATGTTATAGTTACATATCAATTCTGAAAAAATGCAACTTTAACGTATGTCATCTGTAACTTTAATATAGACTTAATTACATATGGTGAACTTATTTGATCCCTTCTCTCTCTCTCTCTCTCTCTCTCTCTCTCTCTCTCTCTCTCTCTCTCTCTCTCTCTCTCTCTCTCTCTCTCTCTCTCTCTCTATATATATATATATATATAAAAGTATCCTCATCCTCACTCGATAAATGCAAACTATGTTATTTATTTACAAAAAAATGCAAAAAAAAAAAATGAAAATACCCGGGTTGCCTCCCGGCCAGCGCTGATTTTTACGGTCCCGCACGACCGTGATTCGGCTCACTTTGCAAATTTATTTAAAAAAACTAATCAACGCTCTCAGCAGCATGTCATATTCTCGAGCGTAAGAAATATGAAAGCAAATATAAGTGCATGATAAGACGTTAGTAGCAAATATAAGAAATATGGAACGAGACATCTTATCAAGGGTTGTAAGACCAATTTTCACCTGAAACACTGAACTCATCCTCTTGTCAGCAAAACATAAGGAATCAATGTTAAAATCAAAAAACAAAGTGTCGGTGTTCATTGAAATATGGTCAGAAATTAATGGAAGTGGGGCCGATAAACACGGAGGAGGAAAAAGAAGTGGAACGGAAGGAACGAAGGACAAAACCGTAGAAGGAGAGGAGACAAAGGGCAAAGAAACCAATGATTCCTCTACAATGTCGTCCTCATACTCGTCCCATCGAACCTCATTATTGTCCTCGAACATGTCGTTCTCATATCGGTCCCACTTGACCTCTTGTTCCAAATCACAAGATTCTTCACGAACCTCATCAAATATATTCTCACAAAATGGAGCCATGAGACTCGTGTCATAGCTTTCGTCACAACCTGTCTCACAGTCAAAACAAGGGTTCTCAAAAATATTCACATCAGATCATTATTCTCACCGACGAGTTCATCATTAGTTAAAGAAAGTGAAAAACCGGGTTTCACACTTTCTTCAGCTAGCCAGTCGAAGTAATCTACTACCTCTTTGTAGGACTTGCTTTCGAAATCCTTACACGTAGAATATACATAGGCCTTAGTAGACTCCGTCATGCCCTTCAAAACGGTAATAAGAACAAGTGTTTCATTAGTGAAATATTTGCTTTTCAGAGAACCAAGCCAACTGCAAAACCGTTGTATGTAAGCTCCAAAAGTCGCATCGGACTCCTGCGGAAAATCTACAACAATTCTCATAGAAACAGTGAGATCTGTCTCAAGGAATAAAAATTCCCCGAGACGAGAGATAAATTAATTAACTAACAAATAAATTTGCGTCGCCTCCCCGGCAACGGCGCCAAAATTGATACGGGTTAGTCGCGTCACCGATATCAAAATAATCCTAGATTACTACTAACAGGTAGTCAGCGGTAAGTAGGGTCGATTCCACAGGGAGGCAGGTTGAAAATTATATGCTAGTCAATTAACTTAACGGGTCACGATTTTAATGATTTGAGATGAACTGACAGTAACACAGAAGTAATAAAAGTATAAATTAAGAAAATCACCAGAGTCATCGGATCACTACGATTAAAACAAGTAAACATGCGGTTTCCAAATAATCAGTTAAAATGAGATAAAGAACATCGACACGGTCCTCTCGGATCACTAGTCATCCTAGAAGTCACCTAACGGGCTCTCGCTACGTATTAGGGAATTCTATCGATTACAACGAGTCTTATCCTTTCCCGGGCTTTCGCTACGTAGGTCGGGATTACGAGATACAAACAATCAATTATGGCCTATAATTAATTATTCGTCGTTATAATGTTGCAAGAGCGATTTAACTCATAAAGGTCGATTATTTAGTCATCACATATAAACCTGATTCAATTTGTAGTTCACCTAAACTCTAGTGAAGAAAATTATCTAAGCATAATAATTACAGTAATGAAAATAATAATATGATTAATCATGATAAGATTGAAGGAGTTAAGAAGCAGTAATAAAAAAGAAGAAAATAAATAATTACAGGAAACAGAATTATAAATAAAAGAAGAATCAGTAATTAGAGAGGAGGTAGGGAAGAAGAGAAAATTACCAAAATCAAAATAGACTAGAATGAGATAGAAGTAATAACAATAACCCAAAAATATGAACACTGTAAACTTCTGAGAAATAATTAAGTAAATTATAAAAGAAAACCTAAAAACTAAAAGTTTACAGGAATCTAAACTAAACTAAACTAAACTAAAAGATGATGTGATGATGAGAAGATTATTGAGGAAGAAAATAAGATGATCTAGATCATAAAATTAAAGCCCTATTTATACTGCTCAAGCCTTACTAACTGCTGCTTAATTCCCTACTTCCACCACCCCATTAACTTAGGAAGAACTGAAGTAGTGGGAAGAACTGATGATGCGTAAGAGGGGGAATCATGGGTAACGTCAAAATAGCTGAATTAGTCTTTGGAGTAGCATCCCATTCTGCAGACTTGGATTTTATGTTGGTAGACTTGAGATCCAAGTCTGCAGACTGAGTTATTCAGTCTAGGCCTTCAACGGGCTTCTCCTTAGTATACGGACTGTCTGCTGCACATTCTCAGTCTATAGACTTTTGTTTCCCAGTCTATAAACTTGTGTTTTAGTCTACAACTTTCTTACTTCATTCTTCTCAGTCTATAGACTTAGAGTCTAGTCTATAGACTTGCTTCCTTCTTCTTGGTCTACAACGAATCGGTTTTAGAGCTTTAAGATTTTTGATGCAATTTTTAGCTCTTTTAACTACTCGATCTCGATTATCTGCAAAACAACAGAAGAATACCCGAGTAGCACATATGGGAGAAAATAGCGTAATCCGACTCCTAAAAATAATAAAACGACACGGAAATGCGTGCCAAAATAGGTGAAAAATCAAATAGGAACGGCACGCATCACCACAGACAAACCATCACTTGGAAGAACCTCGGGATCACATTTCTCAAAACTATCCGCCCACTCGGTCAAATGATTCTCGAAACCTGACATGACTCCAAATAATACAAGGAAGCTATAGACACACTATGTATACTTTTAGTATGTCTAAAACAAGCACCCGCAACCCGTATATATAGCCTTAATCCCACAACAATTAGGAAACTACGAAAATTTCCATAAACAAGACCTGGGCCGCCCAAGATTAAGTGCCTAAGTATCCAGCCGCCCGAGCTCTGGCGACCCGGAACCCAACAGCCCTAATCTGGGTGTTTGTTCCCCAAGACACCAACACCCCTATAAGCCAAAAACCAAGACATCAACCCCGCATTATCACCACAATGACCACCTGACACCTCGGACCTCGGGAACGACCTCCTGAAATCACTAAAACCCTTTTCGAAGTCCAAAACACCCGCGCAAGAGTTACGAGGTCACACGGACGACACATTTCACCCGTCGGACCCACCGGGCTTAGACGTCTTTTCATTTTTTTTTCTTTTAGGGGGATAAGGTACCTCATCCAGGTGTGTTCTATCCCCTAACGGCATAGTCAATTCGGGTCTGTAGCCCAATACGATATTGTCATAAAAAAAGTAGTTTAACTTTTTTTTTTCAAATGTTGAGATTACACTTGTCTCTCAACGCGCTCGGTCGAAACATATTAATTTCTCGCATTTTGCACGTCTCTAGTCAAAACATTTTAATCGACGTACTATCTGATCCAATTCTCGGCTCAAACCAACGCATTTCAGAAAAATCCGAAAGGAAAAAAAAAACATTTTGTCTCATGCAACCCTAACGCACTGAAAACGTCCCAAACTACGACGAAATCGCAAACGAAACAAACTTGAAATGATTATTTGTCGGTTTAAGCTAACGTTTCGCAAAACAAGAATGCAAGACTAATCAATCCAAACACTAAAAGCCTTAAGAATATACAAAATATACAAATCCATATACAAATCGAGTTCTTAAACAAGGGAGGACCCTGGTAGCCGTGCCCATAGCCATCACGAAGTCGCCGATGTTGTCATCCAAACCTAAGTCCTCCAAAACAAAGGTATGAGAATCATTACCATCCATCCCCGACAACATGTCCACGGTGGTCGTCTCGGGAATCCCTCCAACGTCCTCGGTAGCACTCGTAACACGGCTTTCAGCCTCAGCCTCAACCTGAACCTCCCTCTCCATCTCGACCCCTCGCCTACCCTCGCCCTGCGCGGAGGTCTCACCCTGATACCGAGCCAAACTCTCTTTAAGTCGGGCAATCTGGTCGTCCCGAGATTGCAGAAGCTATCTCGCATCGGCCACCTCTGGCTCGAGCTCGGTCACCCGAGTCTCCAGCTGCCCCACCAAGTCCCGAGTATCCTGCAAATACACCTAAGCCTTAGGAAAACACGCAAACAGCCTAGAAAACCAACCGTGGGTACACATACTCACCTGTCGAGGCCCCAAAGTATCACGGGAGACTCTTGAAGCATAGGCCCGGAAGTAGTTGGCAGCCTGGCACAACCTCTGATGGCAAGCTGACGAAACCTGAAAGGTACAACATACGAGTTAGCCAAACATAACCTAACCCTTAGGACCCAAATCCAAGGCAAAAAACTTGTCCTGTATACCCGATCGTGCCACTCTATCCCGGCGTCCATTTCCTCGGCAGAACATGGGGGTAGAGGCTTAGTGAAAGCTACCCCGGCTGCATCTACCCTAAGTAGCGTCAAGGGGAAGTTTGGGGGATGGACAACGTCAGCCGGATCAGCCAGCTAAAGGAAAAGCAAACCAGTCAAAGAGCAAATAATGGCTAACCCATAAAACGAAACAAACACTAGAGCAAAAACGAGTTCTTACTACGAGGCGGTGGCAAGCTAGCTGCTGGCTGACATGAGATAGATAGGAGGCGCCAGGCACCAGTAGCGCGTCACCTCCCTCTCCATCCCTACCCTCGAGGACCTCTGCGGCGGTCGGTGGTCTGAACATGGTCCAAGGATGATCAATCGGCACCCCGAAATCGTCATACAAGCACTAACGCACCAACCGTTCGCCCAGATACCAAACCGGGCAAAACAACGCAGGAAGTAGCATCCTCCTGTAGCTCCTAGGCTTCAACTCCGCTGTCACATACCCAGGCACACCCTCGTAATCGGCCCAAGGACGGGCCACAAACTATACAAACGTAATCGACACCTTAGTAATCCTAAACCTGGGGCACTACTGAACAAAACGAGTCGTGGGAAGAAGACTTACATCCTCAAGGCCTAGCTGGTTCACCAGCACGTTTTCCGTCGGGTAGTGACTCGTCGTGCTTTTAGCTTGAGCTAGCCTCCATTCGACCCCCGCCGGAAACCTAGCCGAACGAGCCTCCACTGTCTTATGTACCAAGCAAGGGAAATAGGAATAAATCCAAACCTGTAAAACCCCAAAAAGACCCTTAACAAGAACCAAACCAAGTTAGGAAAAAACCGAGGACAAAGACAATCACTAACCTCCAGCACGAGACCTGGGCCCACAATGGGCAAAGCCGAGGCCGATTCTACTTGCAATGGCCTCACAATGACCTATAGACAACGGGTCATCTCCGCGAAAGCTGCGGTCACCCAATCAAAACGTCCCAGCTAATCTAGATTATCTGGGAGAGGTAAAATCCTAGTACTAAACCTCTCGCCCTTATCCGAGAAGTGGGTCCATCCTACAAAATACCACAACCACAGCCGGGCGTCCTGCTCCGGTGTGTTGGGTGCTCGACCCTCTAACACCGCCACCCGCTCGAAGTGGTCAGTAATGTACGAATTCACTAGAGCATGATGCATACTATAAGCCTCACGCTCCAAACAATCCCCGATCCATCCCCGGACCTCATCGCTATCTAACCTAAGGCCCTCGGCAGCCCATCTAATCCTCTCCGGACACCCGGGCAAGCCCGTAATAACCCCGAAGTCCTCTAAAGTCATCCCGACCTCCCCAAAGGACATGTGGAAGGTCGAGGTAGTGTCGTGAAAGCGATCTACCATCGCTGTAATCACCATAAGGTTGGACTTGGTCTTGCAACACACCAATCGGACCCAATGCCCGACCACGGGACCTAGAGCGGTCCTCGTGATAATCCCCTTTGCCGCGGGGGTCAGCTTTTGAGAATATATCTCAAGGCATGTCGTAAAAGCCGAGAAGGTCCTCATCGGACCTGGGGGCTGCAAACCGAGACAATACAAACATAAACAAACCAAACCGAGCCAATCACAATCAAATTTTCAAGCCTAAACCAATAAGCACAAGTAAAGATACTCACCAGACCGCGCACAATACGGTGAGAAACGTGCAAGTCGGGACGAAACAACAACTGATGGCCATCCTAGTTCCGAGCCCACGGAGGATCCTCATAGCCTATCTCCTTTTTCTCTTGCACGGGAATCGGGACATGAGCCCTCCTAGAAATTGTCTCAGGAAGCCTGCGCTTCCTTACTCTATCGAAGTCAGCCTCATTTGTGGACTCTGGATCACGATGCTGCGATGGAACGCTTCGTCGTCTCCTACGAATCCCGCGGGGAGTTAGTGAGCTTGTCCCGGCGGCCTCGCCACTAGTACCAGTCAAAGAAGCCCCCTTGAGATGCCCGGAGTCGGTACCAGGATGTGCGCCTAACTACTTAACTCAAGGCTAAAACAAGAGCAAATGAGACACGTTATTCAACATCCACACAACAATCGTTCATGAAACAAGCAAAATAAGCAACGACAAGACAATTACTAGTCGATACCAGTAAAGCAAGCCTATAAAATGACCCCGAGCAAAGAACGATAATAATAAAACAAGCATAGGAACCTCGACCAACAAGAATGCTCACGTTCGAGCACGTGATAAATCAAGCGAAATAAAGGCAATCTAAACGAAATCCGAACAAATCCAAGCACATAACAGATCAAAACAAAGCAAGGCAAATCCGAACAACGTAAGAAAAATCCGCAAAACGAATTCAATAAATACCAGCAGACATTTTTCGAGCCTAACGGGTCTTAGTTATCCTGAAGGCGACAGGAACAACAAATTCGAGCCTAGCAGGGTCTTAGTTATCCTGAAGGCAAGTTGTGTTTGAGCGGATACTTACACGCTCAAACATTTTTTGAGCCTAACGGGTCTTAGTTATCCTGAAGGCAACAACAACAGCAAATTCGAGCCTAGCAGGGTCTTAGTTATCCTGAAGGCAAGTTGTGTTTGAGCGGATACATACGCGCTCAAATATTTTTCGAGTCTAACGGGTCTTAGTTATCTTGAAGGCAACAGCAAACAACAATTTTTGCCTAAAGGGTCATAGGCATCTTGAGGGTACAACAACAACAATTTTTGCCTAAAGGGTCATAGGCATCCTGAGGGCACAGCAACACCAATTTTGCCTAATGGGTCATAGGCATCCTGACGGCACAGCAACAACAATTTTTGCCTAAAGCGTCATAGGCATCCTGAGGGCACAACAACAACAATTTTTGCCCAAAGGGTCATAGGCATCCCTAGGGCACAACAAACAACAATTTTTGCCCGAGGGGTCATAGGCATCCCAAAGGCACAACAAACAGCAATTTTTGCCCGAGGGGTCATAGGCATCCCAAAGGCACAGCAAACAGCAACTTTTGCCCGAGGGTTCGTAGGCATCCTGAAGGCATTTTATTTTATTCTCGAGCCTGAGGGGTCATAGGCATCCCAAAGGCACAGCAAACAACAACTTTTGCCCGAGGGTTCGTAGGCATCCTGAAGGCATTTTATTTTATTCTCGAGCCTGAGGGGTCATAGGTATCCCAAAGGCATTTTATTTTGTTCTCGAGCCCGAGGGCTCATAGGCATCCCGAAGTCATTTTTTTTTAATTTCCGAGCCCGAGGGGTCATAGGCATCCCGAAAGAATTTTATTTTGTTCTCGAGCCCGAGGGGTCACAGGCATCCCGAAGGCATTTTATTTTATTCTCGAGCCCGAGGGGTCATAGGCATCCTGAAGGCATTTTATGCTCGAGCCCGAGGGGTCATAGGCATCCCGAAGGCATTTTATTTTATTCTCGAGCCCTACGGGACATAGGCATCCAAAAGGCAAAAACCTATTTACATTTTCGACCCTGATAAGTGTATTTTGTAGTGCCTATTTTGTTATGTTTGGTCCCTTTTTACCTTGTGAAATCGCTCTGTGGAGCGATTTCTGGGCTACTTATACTTCTTCTAGCTCGTTTTAGGTTCCCGAGACCATTCATGGAGAATTGGAACGATTCCGACTCGTTTCATACACTTTTAGAGCCAACGAATAGAAGGAACGATCACTCGGTGCCTTGGATCCGATCCCGAGACCTTGGGACCCATTCCCGAGCCCCTTAGACTCGATCCCGAGCCCCGAGAGTCGATGAGAAGTACATGAGAAGCAAGGAGGGACCTTAGAGATCATAATGGAGGCCTACAAGGTCCTTCCCGGGCGGGAAGAGTACCCATCCCGACCGGGAAGGAGTGCGTGTTTACATAGGCTGCTGTTTAGACCGTCCCAACCGGGACCATTCCGTTCCGACCGGGAAGGATGGCCCATCCCGACCGGGACCAATCCTTCCCGACCGGGATGGAGTAGTTGTAGCCGCGTGACTTTCTTTTCTTCTCCTTCACTCTTGTAACCTTATAAATACTCCTCCATTGTATTGTTTAAGCATCTTACATTACAATACATTATTATAAACCCTAGATAGAGTGCCTCCTCTCATTAGTTTAATCTTTTCTCTAAACTTTTGTTAATATTAGATTAATCTAGTTAATTAGTCTTTTATTAAGGAGATTCTTGAAGATTCATCCAAGCTTGACAACCTTGGAAGTTTCATTTGGGTTTATCTTTTCAATACAAGTTCTCATCTTTTTAATATTTTTGCTAGTTTGGTATAATCTTCTTCTCCTCTTTACTTTTAATCTTTGTTAATCTTGCAAGTTTTAATCTTTACATATTGTTTATTGTTCTTGTTTGTTCATTATGGATGTTTGGAATATCATGTTGATTGCTCTTGTTAGTGATAGATTTAGTTTCATAATGTGTGAGTAGACTCCTTGTGGGGTTAGTAGGGGGAGTAAGTGTGGATTATGGGTGATTAGGGCTTGATTGTGGGTAAATGTAAATCCTTTGTTGCTAGTCAATTATTGGGCACTCTATGTGTTTGTTGAATTGTTTGTGTGGGTAGTAGTGGCCAATGCTTCTCATACTTGTCTTCCTCTTCTCATTGTGTGACTAATTTGTGATTGAATCCTTGTGTTTTGATTAGCATCTAGCATGAGTGTTCGGGTCTAGTCTTTGACACGAGAGTGCGGACTTTGGCTTTGGCGCGAGAGCGCAAACCGACTTTAGTAATTAAGTGACACCTATACCCTTGACCTCCCAACTGTCCTACTACATTTATGAACCCGACCTAACCCTAGTCCTTTCCATATTTGATTCATCCTTCTATTTAGTCATCATTTCTCTAGTTCGTTTGCTTAGTTAATCATTAGTTGTTTCATTTAGCTCATATCATACATAATACATTGTTAGTCCACTTTCTTCACCTTCAACTATCATAGTTTGTCAATTCTCTCTTCTCTGTGTTGTTTTGGTAGCCTAGTCTCGTTTTTAGGTCGACCATAGTCTAGACATTACATAACCGTCTCCGTGGACACGACCCGACTTACCCTAGCTACCCGTTAGGATTAGTTGGTTATTACTTGACGGTGGGGACCACGGCAATTTCCTTACAATCAGAGCCCTATGGGTCATAGGCATCTTGAAGGCAGGTTTCTTTCCGATATGTTCGAGTCTAACGGGTCATAGGCATCCTGAAGACAAAAATTTCAAATTTTCGAGTCAAACGGGTCATAGGAACCCCGGACTCAATTGTTCGAATGGATACTTAGGCTCTGTTCTTTTCGGCTGAAACAGGACTGAGCTGAGCAGAGCTGGTCTGATAGGAGCTTAGCTGGAGTGATAGAAGCTGAGCTAAATTGAAAGAAGCTGAAACTAATAACTACTTATATAAATTATCTAATAATATTTTTAAAAAATTAAAAAAAAATTTAAAAAAAATTATAACACTAAATAATAATAATAATAATAATAATAATAATAAATATAATAATAATAATAATTAATTAATTAATTATAATAGTAATAGTAATATTATTATTATTATTTTTTTGATGAAATGTGATTTTATTATATCAACAACACCTCAAAATATACAAAGGGATAGTCGAAACTAGCAAACTAAAAAGAAACAGCCTGCAAGCACTACTAGAAAAAGGTCGAATTGCGTCTCCTCATTTGAGGCGTTTTAGGCAAGTAGCTGCAAATAATTTACCTTTTATTTTTAATAAAAATACTTAAATGAGTCATTTTAGGGATAAATTGCTTTAAATAGTAAAAAAAAAAATTGAGGCGTTCTCCATGGTTTGACGCCTCTCCACACCTATTTTATTTAAGAAAAAAAAAATCCCCCATAAACTCCAAAAAGAAACCCCAATTACCCCATTACCCAGTTACATACCCGACCCTTATCTTTCTCGTCTCACTCAGTTACTCCCGTTCTCCCGCTCTCCCTCATTCTTACATTCTCTACCACCCTAACCCTAAACTCTCCCCGACATCCTCCCTCCCAAAACTCTAGCTCCATTGTCGCGCTTCCGAACCAGCTGCACCCTCTCACTGTCGCGTCACATCGACCCAGGCTTCGAACCCGCGCCTCTCACTGTCGCTGTTGCACCCCTCGTTGTAGCGTCTCTCGCTGTTGCCGGAGGTTATCTCTTGTTTGCTTTATTTCTTTCTTCTTTTGCCTTTAATTGAATCATTTGTCACTAATTTTTTGTTAGGGTTGAGTTTTTATCTGATTTTGTGGTTAATTAAGGGTTGAGTTTTTGTTAATTTATATTTATAGAGAAAATAATTAAGGAAGAAGAAGGAAGAAGAAGGGTGTTGAACTAAAGTTGGTAATGTTGGGAATAACGGGTTTGAAGTTCTATACATATTGCTTGATAATTCGTATCTATTTTTATAATTCAAATAGATATTAATAATTTGTTGGGTAGAGTGTGAAATTCTTGGAATTTGATCAAAAAGATCAAAACTTTGAGTTGGGTTAGTGAAGATCTTTGGTGCGTAACTTTTAAAATCTTGGAATTTGATAGAAAAAATTAGTAATTTACTAATTTGAGTTGGGTTTATAAAGAATTTTGGTGGGTTGAATTTGGAATTTTAATGGGAGAAGTTGTAGTGAGTAGCTTTGAAGGTATAGAAATTGAGATTATTAGCAAAGAAAGTGTAATGGTAGAGAAAATAGAGTGTAGAGAAGAAGGTTCAAGTTCAATGGTCAAATGGGAGAATTTTCTACCAAAAAATGGTCTTAGAGTATTGTTAGTTGAAGCTGATGATTCTACAAGGCAGATCATTGGTGCCCTTCTTAGAAAATGCAGCTATAAAGGTTTGCTCTTGATTTGATTTTTTGTTCTTGTTCTTGTATATTGTTAGTGAGATTTGACGGTTTTGGAGAATGATTCATATTAGTCAACCCCCAAATCACTATGAGACTAAAGGATCTTATATTCTTAAGGTAGTTGGTTGGTTTAGGATTTTGATTAATTGAGAATTTTAGTAAGTTGTCTGTATACATCTTGTATATTGTTAGGGAGATTTGACGGTTTTACAGTTTTGGGCTTAGCCCATTGTCGAGTTGCATTTCATTTTAATAATTCAATGGCTCGTGTTGTGTGAAAAATGAAGGGTAGCTAGAAAAAGATGGAGTGGGGGGGAATGTGAATGGGAATGGGAATGGTGGTATCTTTATTTGCCTACTTGAATGCCTCTTTATTTGTAGAGTGAGTGAGGATACAGTTGTATTAAAAGACCGGTTTGCAAAGGAACCGGTCTCTTACAATAATTGGTTTCATTCACATAAACACACTATCGAAACGTTTATTATTGATCAAATTAACAGGTTGATGCATGAAACAAGTAGACTGAACACCGAAGTAATACATAAAATTTTATTTGCACACTAGTAACATAGAGTAGTAGATAAACAAACTGAAGGAAGCAAGGGATTTCATATTCATTTCAATGGTATACGCTAAATATCTATGCATTGTGTTACACCTACATGGTATGGCTTAAATTATTTCACATCAGGGCCCTTGGGGGTGGTTAGAAGTCTACCTAAAAGAGAATCCAAATCCTTGTTTCCCTAGTAGTTTGTAGTTTGTACTCATTTCCGGGTTTGCAATTCCCCTCCATACCCTTAGACTGATTCCCTACCCTGCCCCAGGTATCCCATACTAGTTTAAAGAGGCACAAGGCAGACCGGGGCACTAAGGGATTATTGCAGCAAAGCGCAAAGTGCAAGACAAAGGCGCTCGCTTTTAGACGTGAGAAGCCCTTTTTAAGGAACATATTTGTACATTCCAAATCAATAAAAAAAATGGAAATTTCGTACTAGTGACAGTGAGCCTCATTAAATGAGTCGTGTCTAAAACGCACCAAGACGTTTTGACTAGTACGTGCCTCGTCTAAGGCAGACCTTAGGCGCACTCGAGGCGGGATTTTTAAGCCTAAGAGCTCATACCCTTTCCCCATTACCTGCCCTTACCAGTAGTTACTACTATCACTCACTTGAAACCACCACCAAAAATAGTGACAGGAGGGTGTTTTTAGCGATGGTCATAAGGGAGAGATGATGGTTTGTCATTCCTTTTTCTAGTATCACCGTTCACCAAGCACGAAGTATTGTCGAAGGGTATCCTTTAACTTTCATTTCATTTATTTTTGTTAATTCCATTTCCTTACCCTATCCCGAACCAAACACCTCCTCACCATTAACGAATAAACAAAATCCATAATTCTTCCGTACATTGAGAATGAATACAATGCTGAACCTTTCTCTTCAAACAAAAATATATTTCAGTTCGTAGACACCAATGAGCAGCAACTCATCGTAAGTTCCCATAGTAACCCAACTCTATCATAGACGCACAAAAGTACTCCGTATTATATAACTCCGTCACAACATACCAAGATACTCAAAATCGATAACCAGTTTCGGTGCTTAACCCAACGCTACTAAGCAGTCGAAAACAACATAATATCCCCCATTGACCAACTGAACTCATCAATAACCTCAACTCAATTCCAGCTCCGCAACGAAACACTGCTAACTAACCATATCCTCTAAGCAATCTTATCCAATCCAACATATAAATCATGAAATCTAGGTTTTGGAGACCTATATAAAAATCCATTGACCAGTAGAAATACTAGAGTGGCAAGATAAAATAGCAATGTCAAACCTTAGTCAATGATCAACAACGATAGATGAGGATGAGATGATGGAAGCTAAGAAAACCGTAAATCACATGAATTTTCACAAAGCATAATAATAATAATAATAATATATATATTCAATGAATTCGAAGCGTGAAGCATGAGTAGGTGAAAATTGGGGAAGAGTCATTGCTAATCCGACAACCGATCATTGATCACCTATTTCTCGATCAAAATTAAAGTCATTGCCAATCCGACAATAGAAAAAAGAGGAAAATCAAATTCACAATTCACAAATCGACAATTCACAATTCAACAATTCACAATTCACAATTCGACAATCCAATTCACAAGAGTATCATATCAACAATCCAATTCACAGGAGTATCATATCATATCAACAATCTAATTCACAATTCACGCAACAATAGCAACAATTCACAATTCGATATCAGATACGAAAGAATAGCAACAATTCACGCAGAAAGAAAATTGGGAGGGAAAAAAAAACAAACCTGAAACTTTGGCGTGGGAAATTTGAAGTTCACAATCGAATTTTGAAGAAAACGAGTTGGTTTGCTGCGTGGAAGAATTTAGTAAATTATTAATTTCAGTTTATAAACATCACCTCATCAGTAAAGAAAGAAATACATGATCTATATAAATTTAGAAAACCAAATCTTACTTTTTCTAGTAATTACCTACTCGTATATTTGGTGTGTTATAGATGTGATCGAGAAGAAATGTTTTACTACTTCATTTGATATTAATGTATCATTTAAGGACCTAATTGGTGTATTTGTAGCTTTCTAACATGTGATGGACCGCAATTGGATGTATGGTAAGCGTAATTCAAAGGAGTTTAAGAAGGGAGTGGAAGAATTTTTTAGAGTTGCGCTAGATTATGCCAAAAGTACGGGCGATGAGGGTTTTTATTGCCCTTGTGTTGATTGCTCTAACGTGGAAATGCTTAACGATATAAGGTTGTTGAGGGAACACATTACTTGTCGTGGGTTTAGGATAAATTATCACATATGGATATGGCACGGTGAAGGAGGGGTTTACAAAGAAAATACCAATGTAGATCATGTGAAGAAACATCCCGAAACCGTGGACCACGTAACGGAGACCGAAGAACTTACAGAAACCGAATACCACGTAGAGGATGATGTTCTAGTTGAGGATGATGTAATTGGTGACGAGGAGGAAAATTTGGGTGATGAAGGTGATGAGGATGACAATGATCGGTTAGACGAGATGTTTGGTGATGTAGAAGATCAATTTAACAGTCGTCGTAATGTATTTGAGAATTTGACTGAGGCATCTAAAACACCGTTATATCCAGGGTGTAGCAAGTACACTAAGTTTTCAGCGGTGCTTACATTTCTTAACATTAAATCAAAGAATGGTTGGAGTGACATAGGTTTTACCGAGTTGTTAGAAGCATTGCAAGATATGTTCCCTGATGGAAATCAAGTTCCTAAATCAAGTTATTATGCTAAGAAGTTGATTTGTCCATTGGGTTTAGGGTACCAGAAAATTGATGCATGTCCAAATGATTGCATATTAAACCGAAACGAGTACTCTCATTCTCATGAGTGTCCGCGATGTGGCAAGTCACGTTACAAGTTGCGGGATGGGATTAAGTTTAAGGCTGGTAAAAAGTATGCATCAGCGAAGGTGTTATGGTACCTTCCAATAATACCACGTTTCAAAAGGTTATTTTCAATTAAGAGTAACGCCAAACATTTAAGGTGGCATGCAGATCGAAGGAAGAAAGATGGGAAGCTTCGACATCCCGCAGATTCTCCTCAATGGGACATCATCGATAATAAGTATCCTGAATTTAAGAAGGAAGCGAGAAACTTAAGACTTGGGCTTAGCACAGATGGTATGAACCTGTATGGTAGTTTGAGTAGTTTACATAGCACATGGCCAGTCTTATTAGTGATTTATAACTTGTCTCCATGGTTGTGTATGAAACGTAAGTACATTATGTTGTCACATCTCATATCTGGACCTAAACAGCCAGGTAATGATATAGATGTGTACCTTGCGCCTCTTATTGATGAATTGAAGCAATTGTGGACCGAGGGTGTAGTGACATTTGATGCTTATGCTAAGGAGAACTTCAGGTTGCGGGCTATGCTTTTTTGCACTATCAATGACTACCCTGCTTATGGTAATTTGTCGAGTTATAAAGTTAAGGGAAAGAAAGCGTGTCCTATCTGTTCTGATGATATGAAATCAACTTACTTGCCTAATTCTGGAAAATATGTGTATATGAATCATCGAAGGTTCCTGAATCGCTTTCATCCTTATCGCAACAAAAAATTACCCTTCAATGGAAAAGTAGAGAAAGATGTGGCGCGAAGACCATCCAGTGCAAGAGAGGTTTATGAGCAACTAAAAGATGTTGAAAGTGTTTTTGGTAAGACATCCAAATCAAAAGACTCCAGAGGTTTATGGAAAAAAATAAATATTTTGGGAACTTCCATATTGAGTAGACTTGCCAGTAAGACATTGTCTCGATATGATGCACATCGAGAAGAATGTATGTGATGCTATTTTGGGCACACTTCTCAATTTAAGTGGAAAGACAAAGGATGGCTTGAAAGTGCGTAAAGACATGGAGGAAATGAAGGTTCGTCCAAAGTTGTGGCCAATTGCGAAAGACAAGTCCAAGAAAGGCAAAAGTTCTTCCTTCTATCTTCCCCCGGCTTGCTATACCTTATCTAAAGCAGAAAAACGTCAATTTTGTGAGTGTTTGTACGGGATCAAGGTTCCTACAGGGTACTCATCTAATATAAAAAGGTTGGTGTCGAGGACTGATATGAAATTAGGTGGAATGAAGTCCCATGATTGCCATATCATGATGCAAGTATTTCTCCCTATCGCTATTCGTGGGATTTTGCCAAAGCATGTAAGGCTTGCCATCACCAAACTTTGTTCCTTCTTCAATACAATTTGTAGTAAGGTGGTAGATCCGATGACATTATATGCATTACAAATTGATGTTATCGAAACACTTTGTCAATTTGAAATGTATTTTCCTCCTTCGTTTTTTGACATTATGATACATCTAATTGTACATCTGGTTCGTGAGATCAAATTATGTGGTCCAGTATTTCTAAGATGGGCATATCCCTTTGAAAGACACATGGGTACCTTGCAGGATATGGTAAGGAATCCCGCCCGCCCAGAAGCTAGCATGATCCAAGGCATCGTGATTGAAGAAGTGTATGAGTTTTTTAGCGATTTTGTACAAAATCTTGAATCCATTGGTCTTCCAAGAACTAAGGATGATGGAAGGTATGATGGCAAAGGTTTGGTTGGTGCTAATGAGATTTCACCTCCTTCAGATTTAATGGCGAAGGCACACTTATATGTGTTGCAACAAAGCGACAAGGTTGATGAATATTTGGAAAAGCATAAGCAAATTTTAGTTTCCTGTTATCCTTCAAAGGGTGAAAGGTGGTTAATGCAAGAGCATAACCGCACCTTTGCTAATTGGCTTTATAATGAGGTTACGCAAGAGTTGTCGAATTCCAATAATAAGGTACCTAATACGGTAAAACGGCTTGCGTACGGTCCTAGAGAGAGTGTATGCTCTTTTGAAGGGTATACCATTAATGGTTACACTTTTTATAATGAACGTCAAGATAACAAGTCATTATCAGTTCAAAATAGTGGTGTGACGATGGTTGCTTCATCAAAAGAGTTCGCTAGTTCTAAGGATAAATCTCCTATCGATGCGATACAATCATACTATGGAGTCATACAAGAAATATGGGAACTAAATTATGGTGAGATTAAGATTCCTATTTTCCGGTGTAAGTGGGTTGAGAGTAGCCGACGTGGTGTGCATGTAGATGAATTTGGTTTTACTCAAGTAGATATGCATCGCTTACGAGACTCAGAGGAGCCATTCATTTTAGCTTCACAAGCTAAACAAGTGTTTTATGTTGTTGATCCATGTGAACCAAGTAAGTCTCTCGTTGTTCACGGGAAGAAACGTATTCTTGGCGTTTGGGATGTTCTCGATGAAGACGAGTACAATGATTTTGTGGATATTCCACCTTTCTCGAATTCTGTCAATAACTTGGGTGATGGAGCAAACTTTGACACAATTTATATGCGTTCTGATTATGAAGAAGGGATTACGGTGGAAAACCCATAAGCGTTGGTGAATGGTAGGAAAAAAAAAAATTTCCGCAAGATGCATTGTGTTCTGTAATTTTGTAATCTAAATCGTGTCTTTGGAATTTCAACTTTAAATTGTATCTTATCAAGGGCGACTCGTAATTATTTTGATCTTATAATCGAATTACATGTGTTTTCATCATATTAACGTTGACTATTTTTTTGTTTAGGTACTCAATCATGGTAAAAGAGCTTGACGATATGTTTGTCGAGGATTGCGACGATCATGAGAGTCAAAGTGGTGACGATTCTCTATACGATGATGAACTAGAGGATGATATGGGTGATGAGGAAGACATTGCTGCAGAGATAAGACGTAGAGAGGAGGATCGTAGATTTGATGAGCAAGAGCTCATGGCTGATGTAGCCGCACTGAGAGGTATAGAGATTACTAAGCTTACAAGTTTATCTACATTATTACAAGAAGCTAATATTCCAAAGAGTAGCGACTCGTTGAGAGGAAGGAGTGCGACGAAAGGGCTAAAAGTTAAAGAACCTATGGTTTTGGAGTTTGATGATCTCGGGAGGCCAAAGGGTAAATGGAGGCGAAAATATGGTCAAAATGCTGGATTTTGCATGCGGAAGTTTAACATAAATTGGAGTTCGAAAGATGTGAGCGAAGGGACAAAAAGGTTGCTTTGGGAAGACACTATGGTACGTTTTAGTTATAGCTTTATTAAACATGTAGCTTGGATATTGCTAGCATGTTGTAGCCTGGTTGATTTAATAAATCAAGTTTCACTTAGTTATTTAGTTGCTTTGTTTGTTTGGTTATCTTAAATTCGTTTGAACCATTTATTTAATCATCAAATCTTTGTTTTGAATAGAATTTGTTCCATATTAATGACAATGAGAGAAAGAAGAAGAACTTCATGTCATTAGTGGCAAAAAGATTCAGAGATTTCAAAAGCAAGTTAGTTAGTGGGTGGATTACTAAGACGCGGAAGATTTCAAAGGATGGGAGGGAACCACCTGCAATTTGGAAGCATATAAAAGTAGAAGATTGGAATCTTTTTCAACAACTCAAAACTACAAGTCCAGCCAAGGTATGTGAATGACAGATTTCAAATATTTGCATAATTCTTCCATATCTAAGTTCATTCAAAGAACTGATGTCACTTTTTTATTTATCTATTTATTTGTATAGAGAAAACGCGAGAGGGCTATTGAGTGTGCAAAAAAGAATGAACATCATCATCATTTGGGTCAATATGACTTTGAAACCGCTCGAGCTATATGGATAGAGGATAAGTTTTATCCAGGGAGCACGTCTGTCGGAACGGACTCAACGGCCTCCGTGAGCATTGATATCAACCGAGCGGATGACTGGTACTGTGCTATGCATTCAAAAGATAAAGAAACTGGCAAATATGTAATAAAGAACCCTAGAACCGAGGAAGTAGCGGGAAAATTGGTAAGCAAGCCACTGCACTAATCTCTTAACAATGTCGTGTCATTCATTTTACTACCACTTGTTTTTATATATGCTTGAGAAATAATATCCAATCTTTCGTTCTAAACTAGACTTTGACATTAAAGTTCTATTTATTATTTTAGAACATTACAGTATTTGACACTTCTTCACCGAGGTTATGTTTCTTTTGAACATTTTCAATTGTTTTAGATCGAGTTCAAGAAGAAGGAAGCGGATGGAGTGATGGTTCCATATAGAAACAAGGATGCTTTGTACTTTGCCCTTGGTGAAAAGCAAGATCACCCAAGTCGTGCAAGAGGATTTGGAGGAGTAAATGTGAGCGTGAGAAATGCATTTGGGGTATCGGACAAAGCTAAAGTTTCAGTGAAGAGTTCAGAGGATCGTGATGCTCTAAAAAAAGAGCTAAAAGAAGAGCTCAAAAATGAGATGGGATTGGAGATTCAAAGGGAAATGAAAGAGGAGCTTAAAATTGAGATGAGATTGGAGTTTCAAAGCATTTTATCATCTATTTTGCAAGGAATGGACTTGCCAACCGCAAAATTACATAATGTTGTCGAGAAGTGCACGGATAATGACACAAACCACCAGAAGCTTTCTATAGCAGAAGTGATTAAGGTAAAAATAATAAAACATAATCGATTGTTGATAATAAGCATATATAGATTGATAACTTAAGCTCACAAATTTACTCAATTTGTAGGATGATACTCCTTGTCGTCTTTTTATGAAAGACCCTCAAAATGGATTGTTATATGAGGTGGCTCGTGGTAAGACATTTCAAGGAGATGTGTGTCATCAAAGTGTAGTTGCATTGGATCATATAAGGGTAGAAATATATGTGGTTCCTAAAGAGTTTGAGAACCTTCCACTTCCAGTTCCCTTGCCAGCATATGATCTCAATTTGTTAATTGATGCGGTTGGAAGTTTTGTGCGATGGCCAATTGAATTTGTGAGGCTTGAGAGTGAGAGTTGCCTTGATGGAAAAGAGAAAGAACTAATGGGTAGCAACTCACATCTCTCAAAATTGTCAACTACGCCAATAAAAAATCATTCTCAAGAGTTGGTTGTGCAGTCATTAAGTCCGGATTGTCAATGGTTGCAAACACTTGTTAGTGCAATGGGCATAGGAGAAACATTTTTGATCCACTTTGATGCGGACTCCCCACTGTTCTATTACACAAAGGAACGAAAAAATGAAGTTAACCAAGATGATTTGAATCAATTTCTTCAAGGGAGTGAGCTTACTATTCCAATTGTGCAGATTTTTATGAGGTTATGTGCTAACCTATCTACTATCATTTAGTTACTTTTGATTTATTGAAGTGTAACAAAGAAAGCAATTTATCTGTTTTCAAGGGCATAACTTTAATGTATAATGTTTGTATAGGGCTCTTCAAGAGGACCTAGTGAAAGACAAAAGTGGAGTACACATTGGATGGTTATGCCCTGCCATTACGGCCGATGGTATATTGATGAAAAAGATGAATGATGCAATATCGTATATTAGTAATGCGTTCTTAAAGTCTAATGCTACACTTAATGGCGATGAGTTCATATTGGCGCCAATAAGTGATATGTAGTACTAATAAACATTATAGTATCATTGGTTTTTCTTGTGATTTGTCATTTATTTAATATTTGAAACACCGTAATATCTTTGTGTTTTCTCTAATGTAGTAAGCATTGGGTCTTACTTGCGATTTGTCCTCAAACTTTCGCCATTTATTTGTTTGATCCAATGACTCTCAAAGATGGTAGAAATTTACGTGTGAAGACAGTCATTGATTGGTAAGTAAAGTTAAAACTTTTTTTTTTCAACAACGTTTTAAAAGGTAATTAAAATAATCAACATTCAACCTGATATCTTGTTTAGGGCCTTAAAGAAGTTCAAGATGAGTGGTGGTCATATGAAGATGAAAAGAAATGAGCCACTATGGAAATCTATGAAGGTAATTAACCAAAAGACTACATTATTTTTCTCAATTTTTGTTTACACTTTAATTCTTACAATCCGCAAATTGTTGAAATTATGAATATTTTTTGTTCCGTGGTAGTGTCCTCAACAAAGTGGAAGTGTGGACGATGGTTTGTTCGTGATGCGGTTCATGTACGATATAGTTAATCGTTGCTCAACTGCAAGTGACTTTGAAAAGGTAAGCAATTGGCCAGTTAATCATTCTAAGTTTTTCTTTTAAACGTTTTGGCTTAACTCCATGATCCTTTCCCCTATCATCTCATCATTGCTATGTTATTTGTTTATCCGAGCTGAGTCATTGTTACAAGGTAATTTTATAACATTGAAGGCACTTCAAACGTAACCCTCCAACCTCCACAAATTAATCATTTTTATACGGTAGGTTGATGCGGACACTACTATAATAAAGGTTTATTGCAACGCAGGGAAAATGTTGCATATGACCTCTAAAATGTTGCTTTATGGTTTATGCAACATTTTTATCTGTGCTGCTTAAAACTCCGTTGCAATAGCCTAATGTAACACTTTATGTAACACTTTATGCAACATTTTCTACTCAAATGCAACATTTTTAAAAAATGTTGCAACGACACACTAATGCAACACATATCTTGAGAAGTTATTGCAACACTTTAAATAATATATATGCAACATTGTTTTCCTTTCCATCCAAAATTTTGCTACACTAAATGAAACTTAAAGGCAACATTATTTTGGTGGTAATGCAACATATCCAATTTTGTCAAAGGCAACCCTATTCTAATTCAAATGCAACATTCCTTCATGAAAAAGTATAATATACATTTGTTTTAATTTTTTACCGCATGCTTAATTTAATGGTTACAAATAGTATCCGCACATACAAGACATCTGATCAAAAAATAATAATTAACTGGTCCACAAAAGACATGTTCATTAATAATCCAAAAATCAGTATTCATATTTCGTACTACATCTTATTGAAAAAAATGTCAAAACGAAAAAAGCTAACAAAAATCAAAACATTGTTTGAATACAAAATCAAATAAACATGGGGCATGCATAAGTCTTCAGTGGATCCAAATTTGATGCTACCGTTTAATTCATACGTAATCCAAAAGGTGGTCTGTGACAAGAAAAAAGAGTACTTAATAACAAAAGTTATAATGTCACAAGATTTTTAAACATTAAAAATACGAATGGATAAAAATGACATATCTCTAACATAAGTATTGTAGGGCCACTTCCATCATTTGGTGAGACATATTAAAATATTTAAGTAAAGTTCCTTATGAATCATTGTATTATCTCCTACCATCAAGATATAGTTCCTTAAATTTTCTAGTATAGTTCCTTATAATATAGTTCCTTATATTCTCCTACCATCAAGAATTACAAACAAACAAGACATTGTAACTCCTATGAAAAAATATTTAAGTAAATATTTTCAAAATCTCAAATAACTTACCATCTTTTTAGTAGAATCAATATATGAATCATTGTATTACCTCCCCTCGATCCTTCTACGAGTTTGCTCAAACATTTGAACTAAAGGCACTTTCTTATTTGGATGTTCATTTGTAAGTGACACCAAATAAAATATAACATGACATAATAATAAGATGACACTAAATGTTTGATCAATCATATTTAAGCATGAATTTAAACTACAAACAATTGGTTTTCAGTACGATCAATTACCATTTTCTCGCGAACTACTTCTAAGCTCTTTGCATCAACTGTGTCCATATTCCTCTGTGATAGGCGGTGGTCTTTGTTACGCAAGCACCGCATTCGCATATACATTTAATCTATAAATATTCTATTTATATAATGTAGGAATCAACTTAATAGTTTCATTAAGAAAATATGAAAAAGATGGCATAAGAACAACAATAATGGGATGTTATTCACTTCTTATTAACTAGAGATATCTGAACAGTTGTCTTTTGTCGATCAAATGATGCTCTTAGACTTGAAGAGCGCTGCGATAATGAAAAACAAAGAAGACGAATAAAAAAATGGTTTTGGTGAAAGAAAAGTATAAAAAGGGAAAGGCAAGAAGGAATCATACTAAAGTTGCAGGTAATAAATTAAAACAAACACAAGAGCGTATGATAATGGCATGATATCACACAATGAAGAAAATAAAGAAGAGCGTGAAACCTGTGAGTTCAATGTAGAATATATAAGCTGACCGCAAAGCTAGAGCACAAAAAATACGTACGTAATCGCATTGGAAAAAAAAATTCAGGTAACGAGGTTGACGAGACAGTCACTTGAAATTACTCGCATACTCAAACACAAAGCATAAGCGTACCATAAATTGTAAATATACCTCATTCAATCCATAGCCATACAACTCTCCATCTGATTTTTTGGCCATTCTATGTCTCTATCCACCTAATATCTGTCAAATTAACACAAAGAAAGAATATTTAAGTTGGTATGGTTAATCAAGTTTTGCTAACTTAGCCCCCAACGTAATTACCTCATATTTTAGTATTGCCACAACATCAAGAATTGTACCTGTAAACAAATCAAGTTCTTCAAAGAAGTAATCATAGTAGAACAAAGAAGTAATAAAAAAAACATGAGAATGAGATATCAAAATCCTTGTTTTGCATCATGTAGTTTGGCCATGTAGACATGTTAGATTACCCTTTCATTTGTTTTACACCATTATTTAGCGCTCAAGCCTCATGTGTGGTAACTGGTAAGTGCACTCTAATTCATGAATACTACTTGATTCATCACATTATACTACATTGACTAAGACTCAATGTGTTAAAATCTACCCCTCCATCTCGTTCATTTGTTTGTCTTTGATTAAAATACTCATCACAATAAATATAAAAGACAACAGATAATAAAACGGAGAGTACTTTTTACAAAATACAAGAATTGCTAGCCAACGATGCATGATAATACAATGAAAACCAACTAGGCAAAATCCTTGAATTGCTGCCATACCCATAGTGCATAAGTATATATACATACAAACCAGTCTATTCGTTCTAAATCTAAAGTTTAAACAATTTAGCTCATTAAATGGATTCCGCAAGCGAAATTCTCTAATATTAGCAACCCTAGTTCACCAAAAACTAAATTTAACAGAAATTAATTACGAAATTAAATAAAAATAACAATGTTAATAATATTACCGCTGAAAGGGGCAATAAGGCAACATTGTTGTGGGGATATGACAATGTAGGTGGAAGCACGACGGCGTTGAACCGGTGGAAATATTTAAAGAAGAAGAAAGGAGAAGGATAGAGGGAGAAGAAGAAGAGCAAAAAAGGGATAAGAGATCTAAATAGGGGATGGCGGTCAAGGGTTAGGGAGTTCGTCGGCAATGGCGGGCGACGGAGCTGGTGAATCAAGCAGGGTTAGTGTGAGGAACAAGTGCGGCGATATTGGGGTCCTTTTTCTTTTTCGTTTCTCTATCCCACTTATATGTCCATTGAGAGTTTTTAACAAATACTCCTCTCTAGTCTCTACTCGAAAATGAGAAACTTCGTTTATTTAGAACAAAAAAAAATCCAATAAAACTGACCTGACTCGATTGATTGGACTCGAATAAATCAGTCATAATCTGACCTTACATCCAAAGCGAAGATAAAAATTTCATCTTTAACTCGAATTGACTCGGCTTAACCCGAACATGATCTGAATGTTATTATAGGAAACGAGTCGTAAAAAAGTTTAAAATAGCCAACCTGTAAATGACCCGGACCCGAAACGATCAAGCTCGACCTGAAATCAACGTGCTTTTTATAACCCGGAAGTGTCTTGACAAGAAACTGACCCGACCTGGTTGTCCTATTTGCCAGGTCTAGTTAAAATGGATAATTCACTACTCCTTCCGTATTTTATGTTTCTTCATGTTGTTTTTTCCACGTGGAACAAGAAAGTGGATAAAAAATTGAAATGTAATGGAGGGTGAACCTTATGAAATGATTTGTGTCCAATAAGAGTTGTCCAATAAAGATAAAAATGTTAAGGGTTATTTCATAACAATAATACCAACTATGGGGGTGCTTCTTATATTAATACAAACTATACGTAATCCCGTTTTAATATGAACTATCCTCTCATTAATCTCTCTTTATAACCAATGCCTTTTTTTTACCTGTAAAACCGGTAATTGTGACCTGCTAGGTTTTGGTGCACCTCTTCTTCTTCTTCTTCTTCTTCTTCCCCTTTATATTCATCAAATTAAAAGTCATCCTCCATTATCAACCTTCAAAACCCTCATTGATACAATGAGATGTGGTTATTCATCTGGATCCTCCTCTAATTCGTATCCTTGAAATGTCAGATTTTTTTTTGCAAACGTCAGATGCTCTAATTTATTTATCACAATTTCACAAAATTTAAGAAAAGCAATGGCGATAGGAGATGTTGAGTTCAACAATGGCGAGAGAAGAGTACGTAGTAACGAGAGAGGAAGTGTACAGAGTATGGTGGGAGGGGGACTTTAATTCAAAAAGAAATTAAAAGTAAAAGGAAACCGGCTCATCAGGTAGCCGGTAACTTGTTCTAAAGAGAGATTAATGAGGGGATAGTTCATATTAAAACGGGATTACGTATAGTTGGTATTAATATAAGAAGCACCCCCATAGTTGGTATTATTGTTATGAAATAACCCAAATGTTAAAGTGGTTGAACAAAAAAAAATAGAAATAGAAAGAAACATAAAAAATGGATCGAGACGGAATACTGGAGGAAACTCAAAGTATTATCTTATCTACATTTCGGATGGATAAATAATAATAATAATAATAATAATAATAATAATAATAATAATAATAATAATAATAATAATAATAATAATAATAATAATAAAATAAGGATACTAAAAGTGAGATAAGGAGACCATGACCGAGTAATCGATAGAATACGTAAAGCGAATTTAGTAGTGATATTTGGCCGATGGAGGTTTGTATATTTTTTTGCAAACAAATAGGGATCGGTTGTACAGAACTGTGGCAAATAAATTTTTGTGATCGAGTTTTTGGTTACAAATATGTGCAAAAGATCATAAAAAACACTACTCCAATGGGTTAGTTTTTCACCTACTAGCCTTAACGACCAATAGTCAGTCGCAAAAAACTTCTAGTCGAACCAATAATTTGCAACATTTTTACAAAAATGTTGCATTACTGATAATAATATGCAACATTTGTACAAAATGTTGCATTTTAAATGACAATATGCAACACTTCTTGAAAAGTGTTACACTTTAATTGGTTTACGCAACATTTTTTTACTAAGTGTTGCAAAGTTATTTCTACCACTGAAATTGCAACAGAAAGAATAAGTGTTGCAAATGAAATGTTGCATTAGGCCTATTTTGTAGTAGTGGGAGGAGATGTCATTGAGTGCATGTTGGGATATATAGTACAAAAGATGGTTTCTTTGTAGTGGTCAAATTAGGTTTAATTTGTAGGCATTCTTTGTAGTAAAATTGGAGTTTGTAGTGGTAAAATTAGGTAAAATTTGTAGGCATTCTTTGTAGTAACATTGAAGGCATTGTTTGTAGTAGTAAATAAAATTTGTGAGGTGGTTGTTTGTTTAATTAGTTCATTGCAACCTCGTTGATATTATAAGTTACCTATAATAAGCTACATACGATCTTTTTACGTGAATATATGACTTTATTATCATATTTATGTGTTCAATCGATAATAATTCGTCGTTCTTGTGTGTTTTTATGGTTTGGATCCTACAAAATGAGCAACCCTACACCTACGGTGAAGATGAGATGAATGAGTTACGGGACAAGTGGGCTACATACTTTACGAATCGTTGTTGTACTTGAAGTAGACTAGTTAGTTGGAGCATTTTGGCATGACTTGTGTGGTTTAATTGAGGTTGAAATTGTATCCATGCCACTTTTTGGACATGTGAATGTATGTAGGTAGATTTGGATGGATTCAAGTAGACTAGTTAATTGGATCATTTTGGCATGACTTGTGTGGTTTATTTGAGGTTGGAATTGTATCCATGCCACTTTTTGGACATGTGAATGTATGTATGCAGGTTTGGATGGATAATGTAAGAATTTTATTTGGTTTATCGAAATGCAAATGGTTGACGTCGAAATGATTAAAAAATTATGAATTTTTTTGAATAAAATAAATATTGCTTGCGACATTTATTTGCATTATACGCTTCTAACGATCTAATTAAATATATAAAATATGGTGATATTTGTGGCGTCGAATTGTAAATGATGCATCAAATTTTGGCTCTATTTGAGGCGTCATATACCCAAAGACGCAGCAAAAGAGGTGACATTAGAGGCGTCTTTTAGAAAAACGCCTTAAATAGACAATTATTTGAGGCGTCACTTTTATAAAACGCCGCAAATAGTCCATCATTAGAGGCTTCTAAAAAATGCCGCACCATAATTACCAATGTGCGGCCCCCCGTATGAGGCATCATAAAAGATGCCTCTAATGGGGGGTTTTATGGAGCCTCAAATCCATGTTTTTCTACTAGTGTCGAGATGGATGTCGTCCCGACCGGGATGGGTCTTGTAGGCTTCAAATATAGTCTCATAGGTCCCCACTTGCTCTCCCTAGGCTTCTCATCGATTCTCGGTGCTCGGGAACGGGTCCCAGGGCTCGGGATAGAGTCTAAGCCACCGAGTGATCGTCGCTTCTCATCGTTGGCTCCAAATGTGTCGGAAACGAGTCGGAATCGTTCCCTTTCTCCATGATAGGCAGTTGGAACCTAAAACAAACTAGAAGAAGCATAAGTAGCCTCAAAACCGCTCCAAGAGCGATTTTACAAGAGAAACCGGGACCAAAACACAAGGAAAAAGCACTACAAAACACACTTATCAATATAAAAATACGATTTTTGAGTTAAAATTATAATTTAATGAAATATGAAGAAAATATGAAATCGATATTATTTAGTTACTAGTGTCACAATAACCAACAAAATATTATAACGATCGTAAATAATTAAATTACTAACAATTTATAAAACGATATCGAAAACTTGTAAAATATTTATAAGGCGATTTAAAACAAAAATTAATATTTATAGCAAATAATAAATAGCTAAAATTAGAAAACCGAAGTTAAAATATTTACTACATACTACTACTCAAACATATGATATAAAATTGAGTAACGTCTTAAAGTTATCTTGAATCCAAGTTCGAGCCGATAATTTCAACGAAGTTGCCCGTCCGACTAGTCCAGGCTCCAAACCTTCAAATAGTAATGACTTTAAGCTCAAAGTTATAGAATCGATAGTCCAACCGTGCTCACCAATAGATACGACGGGTTGACAAAACAAAGGAAGAGATGAGGTTGGATTCGAGTACAACGAATAATCTCAAAACATAAAGGGGAAGCTTAAACAAATATGAATTGGTCAGAATAAATTGATACTCAACGACTCAAAATAGGAGTAAAGGGGAGGCAAGGGTAATTGACTCAAGACGGGAAGCTGATGGAAGTGTCAAACAGAAACCGAAGTAGGAACTTAATCGAGTCAACAAAGCATAACGATACGAAACAGCTCGGAAAAGATGCACCAGCAAGCAACAACAAATGAAATCGGAGGGAAAAAAAAGAAAAGAAGAAGAAGAACAGGAACAAGGGCTAGACGAGCATAACAGCGACCACGAAACAGCTTATACGACACAAACCGAAACAAAGAAGAGCAAGAAGACAGAAGAAGGTACGATGATATTGAAACAACAGTAGTAGTAAGAGAACAGCAGCAGCAAGGCAACGCAGCAGCAACAATAATACACAATAACGAAGCAAAACAGAGTCACTGATCGAACTAAAACAGCGGAAACACGCAGTAACACAAGCAATAGAAGAGCGCATCAATAGAATGAATCAAGGACAATAGCAACAGAAGCACACAGCAACAAAATAGGAGGAAGAAAGAGGAGAAGCGGAACAGGGGGATGGAAGTCAGCAATCAGACAGCATTAACAACGGCAGACAGCAGCGGCAGCAGTAACAACAACAAAAACGAAAAGAGGAGGAAGAAGAAGAGGAGGAAAAGCAGCAGTACAGAAACGATACCGACACAGTACAAACGAGAACAGAGAAGACAAGGGAAACGAGAGAAAATGGAAGAGTAGATGACGAAAATCGAAGGCTTACGAATTAGGCGTCGATCAGATCGTCGGAGTCAAAACCGAGGAGAAAGGGACGGACAGAGCAAATATAAACGTGCAACAGAAAACAAGACTTTGTTTTGCGCGAGTGTTAATTGAAGTTAACTTTGGGACAACATCTCCCTGATTTGGTGCAATTCAAGGATTAAATGGGGAACCTGCTTAAGATTAAGGTTGAGTACGATTGGAAACCCACGCTCTGCGAGAATTGTAAAAAAATGGGGCATGAAAAAAAAGAATGTAAAGCGTAGGGGAATAAACCAGTCGAGAGGAAACAGATGGTGTGGAAAAGGGTAGAAAAAAGGGTTGAAAAACTAGTACGACAGGTGCAGAAGGATCAAAGTGACAACATTGAACCAGCTGCAAATGTTATTAACTACCCGGATTTACCTAAAAAGGGGATTGTGCAGGCAAAGGGGCAGACTACTGGTGAGACTAGCAAGATGGAGAGTGGGACAGGGGAGAAGGGGCTTGAGCAGAGCATTTCTGTGAGAGCCAATACTGGTGCTACTGACAGTGAAGAGAGTACTAGTCCCTCGTTCATACAGATACTCACAAGGAAGCAGGCCTCTCATGGAGGTAATAAGGTATCCCCCAAAACTAACACTAATCCATGAATTTTGGTTTTTGGAATGTGAGGGGGATGAATAGGTTGGAGAAACAGTGTGATATAAATAAATTTTTAGAATTGAATAATGTTGGCCTGTTTGGTTTACTAGAGAACAAGATTAAGCCTCAGAATGTGAATAAGGTGGTGAGCAATAGTTTCAATAACTGGAGTATTTCCACAAACAGTCACATGAATCAGCGAGGACGTATTTGGGTTGTATGGGATCATAAGCAATGTGTGGTACAATTTCTCAAATACACAGCTCAACTGATACATTGTTCAGTCCAGGACATTGTGGGGCATGTAAGTTTTAGTATCACATTTGTATATGCATACAATGTGATAGCCGATAGAGAGGAATTGTGGAGTGATCTGAATCAGATTGGATACAATACTTACGGAGCTTGGATTGTGATGGGTGATTTTAATTGTGTCCTTACTCCTGAGGAAAGATTGGGTGGGAGTTTCAATCCCAATGAAGCATATCCATTTCAGAATTGTATTAATCAATGTGACTTAATTGATTGTCCGGCGACCGGTGCGTTCTATACTAGGAATAACAAACAACCCCCGGAAGATAGAGTATATAGTAGGTTGGATAGAGTGCTTATTAACCAAGATTGGGCTGCTGTTTTCGAGGATTATAGGGCTCATTATCTGCCGGAAGGTTTGTATGATCATAGCCCGTGTGTTATTAGGATAGTTGGAGGGCATGCGAGGCATCATAGAGCATTCAAGTACTACAATATGTGGAGCCAGTCTCCTGATATTATTCCCACCGTGGTGTCGTCTTGAATTCAGGAGTTCGAGGGGACGAAGATGTTCAGAGTTGTTTCAAGACTCAAAAGACTTAAAAAGCCATTGAAACAGTTGGACAAGGATAAATTCGCTGATATTGAAAAGCAGACGGACCTGGCGCAGGTAAAATTGCTCGACATTCAGAAAGCTTTAAGTACTAATGTGGGTAATCATGACCTGATCATGGCAGAAATCGAGGCAGCCGAGACTTGCAGGCGGTTGGACAAGGCGAGAATGTGTTTCCTTTGCCAAAAGGCCAGATTACATTGGCTCAAAGAAGGGGATGCTAACACAGCTGCGTTTCATGGGTCGCTTAAGGCTAGGCGGGCAAAGAACATGGTGAATCAGATTGAGGACAACCAAGGTATCTTACATTCAAATGCAGATTCAATCCAAGATGCCTTTTTATCTTATTACAAAAGTTTTTGGGTGAACGGAAAACTACCACCAAGGTTGTAGAGCATGTTATGAATTTGGGTCCTAAATGTAATGCTTCTCATTGGGACATACTCAACTCGCCGGTCACCAGGGACGAAATTCGGGACACGATGTTTAGTATTCCGAATGATAAGGCCCCGGGACCTGACGGATATTCAAGCAAATTCTTCAAGGACGCTTGGGACGTTGTGGGAGAGGAGGAATGCACTGCTATATTGGACTTTTTCGAGTCTGGGTGAATGTTGAAACAACTTAACACCACGGCTATTACTCTTATTCCCAAAATCGAGAGACCGGTTTCGGTTCTTCAATTTCGACCGATAGCGTGCTGCAACACAGTATACAAATGCATTTCGAAAATTCTTTGCACCAGACTGGCGAAAGTGCTTCTCGACATCATCTCGCCTGTTCAAGGTGGTTTTGTTCGAGGACGAAGCATAGTAGAATATATCCTCATATGCCAAGACCTTGTCCGATTATATTCGAGGAAAACTGTGTCCCCGAGATGCATGATTAAAATGGATATGCAGAAGGCGTATGACACGGTTGAATGGGATTTCGTGGAACAAATGCTACAGCACATGAATATGCCTTACTCGATTCGCGTTCTGCTGATGCAATGTGTCTCCACGGCTTCGTTTTCGCTTAACCTAATGGAGATACATTCGGTTTCTTTCAGGGTAAGCGAGGTTTGAGGCAGGGAGACCAATTATCCCCATTATTGTTCACAATATGTATGGAGTACCTAACTAGACTGCTCAAGTATACCACGGATACTATGGATTTCAGGTACCACCCACAATGTAAGCAATTGAAGCTTTTTAATCTCATGTTTGCTGATGACCTATTATTATTCAGTAAAGGGGATGTATCATCTATGATGGTGCTCCTGCGAACCTTTGCGACGTTTTCTCAGGCATCTGGTCTCCAACTTAGTAAAGGGAAATCGAATATCTATTTTAATGGAGTGAAGAAGGAGGTTCAGCAGGATATCCTAGCTGTTTTGGGCTGCAAAGCCGGGACTCTCCCATTCAAATATTTGGGTGTGCCCATCAAAGCTTCGAGACTCACGATACAAGATTGTCAGCCGTTGGTGCATAATATTACTGAACGAATAAGACGGCTGGGGGCTAGAAAATTGTCTTACGCGGGTAGACTAGTCTTGATTAAATCTATCCTCTCCACTCTCCACAACTATTGGGCGAGCATTTTCCTGCTCCCGACTGGGATCATCAAACAGATTGAAGGGATAAGCCGGGCCTATCTTTGGGAAGGTGGAACAACGTATACAAGGTCTCCGCTGGTTGCTTGGAAGAAAGTGTGTTTACCTTATAAAGAGGGTGGGCTGAACCTGACCCAATGTTCCAATTGGAACAAAGCAGCGATAGGTAAAATGGTTTGGTGGATTGCGAGTGACCCGAACAGGCTATGGGTGTCGTGGGTACATTCGGTCTACCTGAAAGGTCAGACATGGATGCAGTATGAACCGCCGACAGATGTGGGATGGAGATGGAGACGGATATGCAAGGTTAAAGAAAAACTCAAAAGTGGCTTCGAAGGAGGAGAATGGAATGAAAGAAAGCGGTATATGATGGGAGGATTTTGCCGTCAATCCTACGGGTCAAATTATAACCAATGAACCTAAGCTAGGTAGCTAGGGCAAGTCGGCTCGATCCGCAAGGACGGGGTGTCGGACTAAGGTATGCTACGGTTAGAGACTAGGTTCGAGACAAGCTAATCTAGGGGAAGGCTAATGACTAGGCCAAGGTCTAAAACACGGAAAAGAAAAACAAAACAAGTAACTAACGACTAAAGGAAGCAAAGATATCAATAAGAAGGAAAACTAGGGCTAGGTCGGGTTCATGGATGCAAAGGAGACAAAAAGGGGAAAAACGGGGTTACTAGCGTGCTTTTGTAGCCTAGGTTCCGATCGGGCTCTCGCTACTTAATCGGCCCAGGGGTCGTCCTCACCACGCTCTCGCTACTAATGAGGGAACCAAACCAACCAATCAAACACACACATACATGAGAAGATACAAGAAAAACAAGGATTGATCGTCTCAAGTCTCACAAGCATTTCATCGAACATGTGGAGTGCAAGGTAAATGGGAAACAACAAAAACAACATCTAATACCACCCATCTCACCCTAATCATCCCTAATCACACCCATTCCCCCTAATAACCCTAGCAAGAGTCTACTCAAACATAATTAAACTACAACAAACAAGAACAAGGTAAACTAACTCAAGAACAAGAGCATACATATGTAAAACTAACAAGGATGATGAACAAAACAATAAACAAGAACTAAAGATTGAAACTTGATTAATAAAACAAAGATAAAGAGAAGGGAAAAGAGATTATACCATACTAGAAGATGAAAGGAAGAATGAAAACTTGTATAAAAGAGAAAACCCAAATACATCTACCAAGGTTGTCAATCTTGGTAGAGATCTTCAAGAATTCAATTAATACAAGGATGATCTAAGATTAAGAAGTAATGAAAGACTAATCTACACTAATCTAGGCTATTCTATGCTAAAGTAGTCTAGGGTTTTGTGGGTACTGAAGAACATCCCATAAGATTACAAGAGGGAGGGTATATATAGGGTTACAATGAATAAGGAGAAGAAAAGAAGCAAATGCGGGCTGCAGCTCTCCCATCCCGATCGGGACGAGATGGTCCCGACCGGGACGGACCCAAAACAGGCCCATTCGCTTTTGTGCACCTCATCCCGGACGGGAAGAGGTCCTTCCCGACAGGGATGGGTCTTGTATGCCTCCAATATGATCTTTAAGGTCCCTCCTTGCTTCTCATGGGCTTCTCATCGATTCTCGGGGCTCGAGATCGGGTCCCAAGGTCTCGGGATCGAATCCAAGGCATCGAGCGATCGTTCCTTCTCTTCGTTGGCTCCAAAAGTGTATGAAACGAGTCGGAATCGTTACAATTCCTCATGAATGGTCTCGGGAACCTAAAACGAACTAGAAGAAGCATAAGTAACCCATAAACCGCTCCCAAGGAGCGATTCCACAAGGAAACGGGACCAAAACACAACAAATTAGGCACTACAAACTACACTTATCAACTCCCCCACACTTAACCCTTACTCGCCCTCGAGTAAGCACAAACTAACTACTTAAACTAATAAAAACTATTATGCTAGCCGAGCAGGTATTAGCGCACCCTACGCCCTTTCAACTCACGCGAGTACACTTAGAGGAAAAGTGCACTCCGCAAGGCAAGTAAGGTCTTGCGACAAAACTGTGGATGCAACCGGACACAAAACACATAAACAAACAAACATACAAACAAACAAATAATCGATTGCACCCAAAAGGAAGCAAATACCGCTTCCCTCAAACAAGCGGTGAAAGAAGCACCGGTTTAGGATTCGAGGCAAGTGACAACGTTCCCAAGCTAATCATAAAAATCGAGATGAATTAAACCCTAATAGTATGACAACAAAGCAATAAAAACGTTGGTAACTTACCTAGGTCCTCCTAACCTTCTAAGAACGTACTACGGGACGATCGGCGGGATGGAAAAAGGATGAACCACGGTGTTAGTCGACACTGTAGGTAAGTGAGACCCCGCCCCCTTTAGCGATGAGCCAAGAGGGTCGTCCCATGCCCAAAACTGCTCAACTAGTCCAAGTAAAAAGGGTGGTTAAGTTTGCAAAATGAGGGAAGACCGACCATTACCGCTATCATCCTTCCTAGGGACTCGGTCCTTTGGTAGGCTCTTCACGGTAATAGTCGGTAAAAGGCTTATTTTTGGGGGGGTTGGTTTCTTTTTGTGGGGTGATTTTCTTTGGCATTTTCCTTTCTTTTGCATTTTTGCTTTGTGTATTGCTAAGCCATTTCTTTTTCATCTTTTGTATTTTCTTTTTGGCTTTTTGTGCCTTTACTTCTTCTTCAGTCTTTTCTTTCTTTCATTTTATTTCTTTTTCTTTTCTTTGCCCTTTTGGCTAGATTTGAGCTGTAGGCATTTTGTTTTTGCAACTAAGAAAGAGATTTCAACAATTTGCAACCTTATTTTGTGGAGATGTGTAGGAGGTAGGGGAATGGGTAAGTCGGGGTCGCGATCCCTCTTCAAACCCACAAAAAGGTGGAGAACTTGGACTAATCAAACAATCCCAAACACGGTCACCTAAGGGACGGGACTCGGCAACCAAGGCCTTTTCTCACCGTGGGTGGTCATAATGGTCAAAATGCAAATCCCGTAGTAAATCCCTGGTAAGCTAGGTGGACTCAAGGTAAAGGACCAACGAAACTATTGATTTAGGATCATTCTACTAGACTAAAGTCCAAGACTCGATTCATATCACTAGGAAGGGAAAGTAAATACTTGCACACTAGCCTCAAAACCGGGTTTTCGAAAACCTTTTATTACACACTAGACACATCTAAACAAGACAAACAAAGACACAACAAAAACGAAAGGAAGAGAGACAAACACAACAGAACAAAACAAGACAAATAAACAATCAAATACACAAAATAAACAAACACCACCCCGAAACTTCCAAACAAGCAACCACATCAACCACGAATTTCAAAAAGCTCCACCCGAGCAAACACCATCACAAAACATCCTCCAAACTCCACAAAAAGGGAAAAGAAGAAAGAAATGAAGGGATATTACCGGATGTCTTGAGCTTCCCGAAACTTATCGACGATCACGCAACCTACAAAGAAAATCGGGGGAGCAAAACACACACAACACAACAAATATACGACACAAAGACTCAAAAAAAAGACACAAAAGAAAGTCTTTTTGGTTTTTTTTTTATGAAAATTTTCAAATTTTTAGGGATTTTAACGATTTTTTCGAAAAAGACTACGAAAATAAACGTAAACTAGACTAAGATGTCGCTCCCCCACACTTAAACCGAGCAATGTCCTCATGCTCGATCGGTATTGTGTGGAGACACTAAAAAGAAGAGAAACTACGAAAATAAAGCTAAAAATCAAAAATAAAGGTGAAGAAGAGGGAATGTGTCTGGCCGGGGTGTAGTCAAGTCACCATGGGCCGAGACAAGAAAAGATATGGATGGGGGAAGAAATAAAAGGAAAGAAATAAAAGGAAATGGGAGGAGGGGAGGACTAGGTGTAATCAAGTCACCTAGCCCGGATTCCGCCTAAATCCGACTAAATCCCAAAAAGTGAAAAATAAAGTGAAAAGGCTTGTAAATTTGGATTTTGAAATGACCCCGACGTAATCACGTCATCGAGAGTCGGGAGCAATAACTACCAAGGCCCCGAGGGCCACCATGACACAAAAGTGTATAAGGGGAAGGGGACAAACGAAGGAAGACAAGCGATAAAAGATGAAAAAGACAGGATAGTTGCCGTACCCATCGGTTAGCAACTCACTCGCTCCATCGTCTCATAGTTCAGTATCGGCACATAGCTTGTCTTCGTCATTGTATTCCTCTTCAATCTTGATAGGCCCGCATGGTTGAGGTATTAAGCTTGCAATGGTAGAAGGGAGTGGGATTTGACGTTAGGCTCGGTATGTAGTGAAGATAAGGTGAGGTGAGAGTATGCATGTGAAGTATAAGGTCATATGATAGGTGCAAGGGTAGGTAGGGAGGTTGGGAGGGGGTATAAAATGGTTGGGTGGTCTCGAATGTCGAAGGAGAGGCAAAATGTGGAGCAGGAGACCATCCTGGTCGGGATGGATGGTCTCGGTCGGGATGACACACCCGTCCCGGTCGGGAAGCTCCTTTCCCGGTCGGGATGACGCTCCAGAGGACTCAAATTTTGGTACCCTCATCCCGGTCGGGAAGCCTTCTCACCCGGGATGGATCTTCTAACCTTCTATAACCCCAAAAGCTTGTCCAAAGCTTCAAAAACCGACTCCCTTGCTCAAAACCAAGCTTCTATCATCATCTACTCTCCTCGAGACTTCATCTTCACTAAGACCTACCAAATAAACTCAAATAACATTCATCAAGATCCCTCCCTCACATCACTCATCAAAATACCAAATTACAAGATTTCCACAAAAACTAACAATCCTAAAAACCAAAATAACCAAAAAAACATATACACAAACACAAGCACAAAAGAAAAGGGAAAAGATATTTACACTAAGATACTCTCACCGTCTACGCCTCCATAGCCATCAAGAGCTCGAAGGAGTAAGTCAAATGCCCTAGCAACATCTTCATTAAGGCTCACATGGCCGAGCCTAGCTACTTTCAAGAGCTTCCAAGTCGGAGGAAAGAAGCGATCATTTTCATTATGCTCGGGGTTCTCGTGATCTTCCAGGTCTTTCGAACCAACATAGCAACGACTCTTATGACCATCCGGTAGGTATAGTGATCTAGAGTCATGCTCGGTGTTATGATGTGGGAGATTGCTTCTTCTATGGTGTCGAGATTAGAATTCTCTTCCACCGCCCGACAAGGCTCCTCTTCGTCAACCGTCTCAAAAGACAAGGGACTTGGAATCGAGAGCGATAAAGGAGGTGAAGGCATCAAGTTTTCTTCATTGGAGGCTTTAGGATCCTCCAATTTCCCATTCAAGGCAAGTTCCAAGGCATCTACCTCTTTTTCCCAAGTATTATGTTCCTTTTCACTCACCTTGTCTAGTTGGCCTAGAGGAGTCTTCTCTTCACTTGGCTTTGGATTGTCAACATCCGGTTCATCACGAAGAAAATTGTACAAATCCAATTTGATAGCCAATACATTGGCTCCCCAAGAGTTACCTTGAGAATCATGTTCACACCCCTCCTCATTGTTGACCCTTGAAGCTTCAACTTCCTCCATTCTTCCCATATCTTTACCATCCAAGCAACACTCAACAATGACCTCTTGATTTACCCTCTCTTCTTCGTTTGTGGCTTCATGGTCGGGTTGATTTCCATGTAGAGTCAACCGACCTTCTTGCCCAAATGAACCTTCCCCAACAATTTGTGGAGCTCGAGTGGCCGACATCGTGATGCGAGCCATGAGTGCATCGATTCGAGCATCTTGCACCGCTTTTTTGGCCCTAAGCTCTTCTTTGACCCCTTGTATTTGAGTCATCATCTCTTGTTGACTCTTTTGCAATAGAATCATCATTTCTTGTTTACTCTTTTGCAATAGAATCATCATCTCTTGTTGACTCTTTTGCGTTTGACCAACATTTGACAAGTCTCAATGTTGGGGATTTTTGGTTGTGGGTCACGTGGGGGTATTTGGTAGTTGTTAGGATGTTGGAATGGTCCTTGACAACTTTCATGGTAACCATATGGAGGGCGTTCGTAAGATTGTTGATGAGGTTGATATGGTTGGTGAAATTTTGGGACTTGGCCATTTGCCCCATAGTTGTCCCGTGACGATTGATGGAAGCTAGGACGTGCCATTTCCATAACGTTGCTTTGATACCTAGGATGAACTAGAAGCACTTGAGCAAACGTTAGTAGCCTAGTGCTTTTGAGGCACTAGGAAGAGAGAATAGCACACAAGAATTTGAACGGAGATACACAAGGAGAAGAAAACACAAAGATCATGAACAAAGTCTAAAACTAAGCACACAAAAGTCTAAACTACGCCGTCCCCAGCAACGGCGCCAATTTGATGGGAGGATTTTGCCGTCAATCCTACCGGTCAAATAATAACCAACGAACCTAAGCTAGGTAGCTAGGGCAAGTCGAGTCGATCCGCAGGGACGGGGTGTCGGACTAAGGTATGCTACGGTTAGAGACTAGGTTCGAGACAAGCTAATCTAGGGGAAGGCTAATGACTAGGCTAAGGTCTAAAACACGGAAAAGGAAAACAAAACAAGTAACTAATGACTAAAGGAAGCAAAGATATCAATAAGAAGGAAAACTAGGGCTAGGTCGGGTTCATGGATGCAAAGGAGACAAAAAGGGGAAAAACGGGGTTACTAGCGTGCTTTTGTAGCCTAGGTTCCGATTGGGCTCTCGCTACTTAATCGGCCTAGGGGTCGTCCTCACCACGCTCTCGCTACTAATGAGGGAACCAAACCAACCAAACAAACACACACATACAAGAGAAGATACAAGAAAAACAAGGATTGATCGTCTCAAGTCTCACAAGCATTTCATCGAACATGTGGAGTGCAAGGTAAATGGGAAACAACAAAAACAACATCTAATACCACCCATCTCACCCTAATCATCCCTAATCACACCCATTCCCCCTAATAACCCTAGCAAGAGTCTACTCAAACATAATTAAACTACAACAAACAAGAACAAGATAAACTAGCTCAAGAACAAGAGCATACATATGTAAAACTAACAAGGATGATGAACAAAACAATAAACAAGAGCTAAAGATTGAAACTTGATTAATAAAACAAAGATAAAGAGAAGAGAAAAGAGATTATACCATACTAGAAGATGAAAACTTGTATAAAACAGAAAACCCAAATACATCTACCAAGGTTGTCAATCTTGGTAGAGATCTTCAAGAATTCAATTAATACAAGGATGATCTAAGATTAAGAAGTAATTAAAGACTAATCTACACTAATCTAGGCTAATCTATGCTAAAGTAGTCTAGGGTTTTGTGGGTAATGAAGAACATCCCATAAGATTACAAGAGGGAGGGTATATATAGGGTTACAATGAATAAGGAGAAGAAAAGAAGCAAATGCGGGCTGCAGCTCTCCCATCCCGATCGGGACGAGATGGTCCCGACCGGGACGGACCCAAAACAGGCCTATTTGCTTTTGTGCACCTCATCCCGGACGGGATGAGGTCCTTCCCGACGGGGATGGGTCTTGTATGCCTCCAATATGATCGTTAGGGTCCCTCCTTGCTTCTCATGGGCTTCTCATCGATTCTCGGGTCTCGGGAACGAGTCTAATGGGCTCGAGATCGGGTCCCAAGGTATCGAGCGATCGTTCCTTCTCTTCGTTGGCTCCAAAAGTGTATGAAACGAGTCGGAATCGTTCCAATTCCTCATGAATGGTCTCGGGAACATAAAACGAACTAGAAGAAGCATAAGTAACCCATAAACCGCTCCCAAGGAGCGATTCCACAAGGAAACGGGACCAAAACACAACAAATTAGGCACTACAAACTACACTTATCAGTATACGATAGCTAAGGGTTATAATTGGATCAGAGATAGGGAGACAGAAGTGGATTGGTATAGGCTAGTGTGGAATAAATGGACTATACCGAAACATAGATTTATTGCGTGGATGTACCAGCACGATCCAATGAACGTGAATGCCAAACTTTTCGGACTTAACTTGATCTCTGACGATCTTTGTTGTATTTGCCGCGAGAAACCGAAAGATAGGAGTCATCTGTTTTGGGATTGTGAATATAGCAGCAAAGTGTTGAAGAGTATGGGGAATTGGTTGGAACACGATTTCAGCAAGACTCTCACCAACGTGCAACGAGATGGGATGAAGGGCAGCCGACTACAACGAGCAGTGATTAATAGTATGATGAATTCTTCTATTTACTATATTTGGGAGCAAAGAAACAAATGTAGGATGGAAGATTATTTACTTAGACCGCTAGTTGTTAGTATGAACATTATTAAAGAACTGAAAATGTTTTTTAATAGTGTTCAGAAAGGGAAACTCACTAATAGAGATGATAAGTTCATCTCTAGAATGATGGACACATAATGTATATTTGATTGATTCTTTGATTAATATAAACCTTACACTTTCAAAAAAAAAACGAGCAACAGAGGCATAGCAGTAGCAGCAGCAGCGAACACAGGAGATCGCAGCAGAAGGGTGTCGACAGTTGTACCGACGAAAAGCAACAACCATGACCTCCGTAAAATCGACAAAGAATGGAGTAGTAAATGTATGTAGCAGCAGCAGAAAAAGATGAAGGGAAGAGAAGAAGAAGAAAAAGAATCAAGGAGAAGAGGGAGGTGTATGAAGCGAAGGATACAAAGGAAAACAAAAGGGGGATGCACGTTAAATAAAGGGAAATGAAAAGGAACGGAAAAAGAACGTATAGTGGGTTGAATTCAGTCAAAGAAGAAAATATGGTTTAATTACTGAATCGGGTAGGATACGAATTCCGTAACGAAAAGTTGACTTGACCCACGAATCGGATTAAAAATCGAGTCAAAGAGAAAATTAATAAATAATTGGATCGACTAATAAAATGAGTAAATAAAATATTTCTCGAGATTAAAAGTAAAATATTCGAGACGAAAATGAAGTTTTAGGAAGAATAGTTAATTAGACGATGAAATAGTATATCCCAATAAATAGTAAATCTTCGATAAAGTGAATCAAATTAATTCCTCGAGAAAAGTTAATAAATATTTTGACGAAACTTAAAATAAATGAGATTCGAGCCGAAAATAGAAATTCGAGCCTAAATATAAATAAATAAAAAGAATTTAGAATAAAAATTGCCGAAATAGACTTTCGGTAAAAATTAAATTAAATGTATAAAATAAATCGAAATAAAATTAAAAATATTTTTTAAATATAAGAAGAGTTTCCGAGACAAACAGAATTTTTGGAGTTTGAAACGATTAAACGATAAATTCGTTTTATAATAATTTTAAGAATTACGAGTTAAATCGTAAATAAAATAAAAATACGAATATAACTTTAATTTAATTTATTTTATAAAATCATGGGTGTTACAGAAGCTCATGGGATTCATCCTCGTTAAGTAAGAAAAAGTCACCCCTAGCTGTCACGTTAAGAATGTCCCTTGCGTTGGCGGATAAAGAGTAGAAAAATGTTTGGAGCAAAAGCCAATGAGGAATGCCATGACGAGGGCACTTCCTAAGTAGATCACGAAACCTATCCCACGCTTCACTCAAACTTTCATGTTCTTCTTGACGGAAGGTTTGGATTTCAATTCGGTATTGATTGGTTTTCGATGGAGGGAAGTACTTCTCTAAGAAAGCATTTGCAAGGTCGGACCATGTTTGGAAAGTATCGTTTGGATGTCTTTGTAACCATCTCTTGGCATCGTCCCTCAAAGTTTTAGGAAAGAGGATGCAATGTCATTGGCACGAACTAAGACCACAAAGCTTGGCTCCAACTAGCTATTCTTTGAAAGAGGATACATGTTCAAAAGCGTCTTCTTGAGGGATCCCATGGAAGGTATCTAATTGCACTTCGTTGATCAAGGAATCTTTGAGTTCAAAATCTTTGGGGATAATTTCATAGAAAACGGGGGGAAGAAAGATCCTCATGAGTGAGTTGTGAATGTGAACCAAGAGTTGTCATGTTTGCTTTTTGAAGGTTGTTTGGTGATGGAGGCGATTTGGGAGGTGAAAGGGTTGGAAAATTTTCTTGTGGAGATGGTGTTTCTTGTGGATTGAGGAGTGGTTCTTTGTTTGGAATGATGAGATGAGTTGTGGAAGGTGAATTTTGTGGAGTGAAATGTAAAAGTGATATGGATGTTGGTGATATGGATGGATTTGGAGTGGATGGAAGGATAGTATGTATGGTTGGTGGTGTGAGGTATGGATGTTGAATCACCTTTGTTGAGTAATTTCCCTGGAATTTATTAAGTTTAAATGTCGTCTTTGGCTCGGAATCGAACCGAAGAGGCAATAACTTGTTCCTGGCAAACATACTCAAATAGAAAGTGAGTCTCGTAGCACCAAGAGGCACTAGGGTAGAAAGAAAACAATGATCAGACACAAAAGACTAAGACTCAATTAACTAATCGTCGTTCCCCGGCAACGGCGCCATTTTGATGCGCGTCAGATTGTCGCCTATCCAACGCGGTCAAACAATATTTATAAACTCCAACTAACTACTACATAGTAGCGGATAATCGGGATCGATCCATAGGGACGGTCATTGAAGTCGGTCGAGTCAAAGTCTAAGCGTGATTGGGTCAAGAAGGGTGGTTTTGGACGAGAGGAGCTAAACTAAGATAAGAAACTAAAGCGAGAAACAATTAATGGGAAAGGGGTTAGGGAGAGTCGGGGGGTCGGAAATTAAGGTAAGGGTGCAAATTGCAAGAATTATCACAAGATGTATAAGGGAGGTGCCACCTTTCGGTTTCCCTACCGAACATGCCTAAGCCCGCTTTCGCGACGAATAAACTAAGGTCTCAAGACGGAATTACCCAAACCCCGAGTTTCCCCATATTGGTCCGGGTGAGTCAAGTCAACCTAGGTGATCAAGCTAAGTCAATCAAAACACAACAATCCCATCAAGACAATATCACCCTCAAATGCAATAATCTCACAAAATAAAACATTTATCTAGAATTCCTCCTCCCCTAGCCCCCTAACTGAAATCTACTCACTACATACCCATAATAAAACTAACACTAAGGAGACTAGGAGAAAGATTAAACGTGCTTGAACTAGAGGAGAAACAACTAATCTAAGACAATAAAGGAAACTACACTAACAAACAACAATAAAGAGGAAAATAAACAAACACACAAACTATGGAGAAACAAACTAAGGAGAGAGAAAAACAAACAAATAAACAATGAAAAACTACACTAACATAAAAATGACAAGGCTAACAATGGATTTGACAAGAAACTAAAAACAAAACTAATTAATGGAGAAAGGGGGAAGAAAGAAACTACCAACAATGGAAGAAAACTCAAAAGGAGAAGATGAACATTAACATAAAAGATGAAGCTTCAAGAAATAATACAAGGATCTTGTCACCAAATCCTTGCAAAACCCTTAAATCTTCAATATAAAACCCAAATTTTCAACAAAGATGATAACTTGATTGTAGATTCTAGAGTAGATTAATCTAAAACGAAGGAAAATTACTAAATTTAAGGAGTTTTTCTATGTAAACTACTACTACTATTACTACTACTATGGAGATCTACTAAACTAATGGAGTTCTCCTAAACTACCCTAAGGAGGCACACTTAAGGCACAAGTTGGAATGAAACTCTAGGTTAAGTATATATAGTGTTTCTTAATGGGCCACACAAGCTTAAGGCCCAAATCCAATTCTTCTTCATTTAAGCTAGACCTTCACCCTTTGCATCTTCATGGGGCAAAACTTTACCCTGCGATTGACGAGCTGACACCACCGGGTGAAATTTCACCCGGTGAGACTTTCTTCCGAGTTTGTGGTTTTTTGCGCTTTTCTCCATCGGGCAAAAATTCACCCGATGGGCGAAATTTCGCCCGGTCACTTTGCCCGATGGGTGTGTCCATGAAAATTTTCGGGGAGGTGGAGAATGTCGTCGGGCGAAACTTCGCCCGGTGGTGACTCATCGGGTGCAACTTCACCCGGTGATCTTCCACCTCTTTTCCGGTCTCTTTCTTTGTCGATCGATTGGATTACTTGAACTTTCAGTAGTGTGCTTTGCTCTTTGGACTGTATCTCTCTCTCTCTTTCTCTTTCATGCTCATAAAGCTCGGATACATTTTTGGTCGAAAATCCTATCAAAATAGACAGAAAACTACAAAAAACACGTAAAATGCAAAAGAGAGACACTAATGCGAGAATTACGCAAAATACGGCGATAATCGCACTCTAGTCTCGCAAAACGGAGGAAAAACGGGTCTAAATGGGAGGAAAAACAGTCCAAATTTGGCACACAACAATGATGACAGTGGCCTTTGTTTTGTCGTCCCTTCTTATTTTGGCTTATCCCGAGTAGTATTTTAGCGGGCTTGTGTAAGATGGGGAGTACTGGCCTCCTCTGGTTTTAATTATGTGTTGCAGGATTTGTATAGTGGGGATGCCGGCTCCTCTATTATGTTGTCGAAGGTGTCGGGTGTAAGCGGATTTGTTGTTTATTAAATGGTCACTGTTCTGTTATCCCCCTTTTCCTTTTTCTTTACTTCTATCTTGCTTGTTGCACTTCCCCGTACTGTCTTTTCGCATTCCTTTGCTTGTCAGGGTTGCATTGAATGGCATCTGTCATTTGTCAGATTTTCGGGGGTGGCCCAAGGCAGCTCCCCCCTCTGTATAAATAGGGGCTCCCCCCCCCCCCCCTCATTAGTCCTCACATGCTATTTTCACTTCTCTCACTAGAATCCCCTATCTCTATCTTCTTCTACTTGCCCCCTTTTAGGTCGTCGCCCCTCTCAGCGGGAGTTCGAGTATTGCCGGCGTAACTTTCTAGGTTAGTTTCCTCTCTCTTCTTTTTAGCTTTCTTTACTTCTAAGTCACGTCCACCCGTTCCCGCCGGATCCATTTTGAGGATGAGGATGAGGCGATCTCGGCGTATGGTGGGGACTCCTCCCTTCACCATAGATTTGGGGAGGACGTCGACAACGCCTCGTCTGGCGACATAGTAGAGGAAGTGGCGCCTATCGCCGCTGACCATGTCTGATCTTTGCGCATCTCCATCCGCGCGCTCCCTCGAGGAGGGGTGACTTCCCTTGTTGGGGGAGATATAAGGGAGGCGCCATCCTCTGACGCTCCTGGGGCGGATGTGGTGGAGGATAGTTCTGTGGTATTTTTATAAAATCATGGGCGGATAGAGGGTGGTGGTGAAGCCCTCGTAGTTTCGACCCTTCGCCGTACGCCCACCATGATAGATGAAAAGTGGCGCTCTAAGGTGGTGAAGGCCGGTGGTCTTGAGGCCGCCAGGGACCTCTATCCTCTGGGTGAGGGTTATGATTATATAATGCCGGAGGCGGGTCAATCAATCTGCTCCCCTTCTGAGGGTTGTGTGGGGGTTTCAATTGAGTCCCTGAAGTTCGGTCTGCGCTTTCCCCTCGACCCTTTTGTAGAGTAAGTGTTTTGTCCCATGAACCTGACGCTTGTCCAGTAGACCCCTCAAGCGATTCGTTCCGTCACATCCTACTGTTGGGTGTGCCGGTTCAAAAGATGGAACCCCTCAGTGGAGGCGTTCAGGTTTATGACTTTCCTCAAGGTTGTGCCAGCCACGAATTATTGGACCCTGGGCCGGCGTGGTGAATACGTTACTTCTTATCCCATCCTCTCCAAGTGCCATGGTTGGAGGGGTGCCTTCCTATAGTGCGCTCGTCTCAACCGTGGTCTGTCCCTAGGACGTTCCAGTTCAACGTGCGCATAAATATGGAGAGTGATGAGGAGATGGGGCACTGTTTGGATATGAGGGAGTCGGTCCTAAGGCCGCCGGATAAGAAGATAATCGACGCCTTTCCTGCCGTTGTAAAATTGATTTGTAGGGAGAAGGTAGCCTTACCTACAATTTGGCTTCCTCCCTTCGACCTGGTTTCTAGTAACGAGTACCTGGAACGGGTGGGCATGAGCGTCTCTGTTGCTTCCTCAGATACCTGGGGCTTAACTTATTCATTTACGCTGTATTCGTTCTATGATTGGTTTAACATCTCAACCCCTTGTCCTTTTACTACCTCTTTTTAGAGGTAGTCGGCCAACGCACTCTTGGACGTCCGGGGAGCTTATGTAATCCCCTAGAAAATCTAACGCGATACAGTGGCGGAAACACTGTAGAGTCGGGATTAGAACAACTGTAACTATGTCTTAGTAAAATTAAAATGGTAAAGTCAAACATTAGGCCTAAAATAAAAATGGCCGAAATTTAAAACAATCCACAAAAGGGGTTGAACAATCCATAAGACATAATTATTCAAAATAAATAAGCAGGATCCACACTGCCCGCTAGCCCACACCTGGAACATGTATACCTGCCATGTTAAAATATAACAGCCACAATCAGTGGGGAGCAACGTCAACGTTCTCCCAGCCGTATAACAGGATTTTAAAAATTTAAATTACTACTATAGAAAAATAGTAAAAATGGAAAATAGTAAAACAGCATATTAAAAATAAGCTTTCAGTGCCAAAACCAAAATATTAAAATTGGGTTTCCGAAGAAACATAAAAATAGTTGCCAACCTGCAAACCAATTTATATCGATAATATAAAAATATTCCAAATGGCGTTATGGATTGGAGTAATGTAGATGGCTAGACTTTCACTAGGAGAATACTAAAACTAGCTTCGAGAACTTAGTTCAAACAAATCAAACCTCGATCTCTAACTAGGCTACTCAACCATAATAGGACGGCGACTTATAAATGCGTGACCCTAGTTTAAGATAATGCACACCCCTCCTGGGATTACCTGTCACCCAGTTCAACTTATGACGGCGACTTACTGCGAGGCCTAAGCTTAAGGTCAAAATGTACACAACTCCCGGGATACCTGTCACCCGGTTCAACAACCAATGTACCGATTCCTGATACACTAGCCTTATAGTTGATGGCAAAAACGTAGACCCTAGAAATATATTACTCTAACCTCACACTTGTCCTTATTCCATAACTCCAAAAAAAAGCCATTATCGATATTCAAACAAGATAATCATTGTAAATAATAAGAGAACAAAAGGAGTAATCATCATATTCTAAAAGAGGAAACTTTCTATTTTAGGAAACTTCTATTTTTAGAAACTTTACTAAAAATAGAATCATATCAAAATAGCAAAAATATTAGTTTATACTAATACAACATTTTAGTAAACTATATAGATTTATAAAACTAATACTTTCGGCCTTAACGATATTAATTCTTGAAACGGAGAACATTTGAGTTAATGAAATTATTGAAACATCATACAAGTGTTTATAAAATTATTTAGAAATGTCTTAAACATTTTAAATACTACTAATTAGGGTGTTTCCAAAATTTACAAAACTAAAATCCCTTAATTATTATTAGTTTCGACAATACAAATATAAATAGGATTTTTACGGCAAATGTCAAAATTAAATCTTTTAACGTCTTTTATTTAATTAAACCAATGAATAAATTTAGAGTATGTTAAAGGATGATTTAACTCTTAAAGTTTCAGATTTAAATACCTTCAAATTTGCTGGAAAAATAATTCTTTTAGGTAAAACAAAGCATTTTAACGATAAATTGTAATTTGTCTAAAAATCAATACTTATTAATTAAAGACTTTAATAAATTGTACAAAAATTACGTAAAATAGCTAAAATATATTTTTAAACATTCTTTCCAGAAAAGAAAATTTTCCAGAATCCTTAAAATCGGTTTTTAAAGGGTTTTCTCGTTAATCGTCTAATCTCGACAATAACGATTAATAAAAATAGTAATTACAAAACGATTTAAGTATTAATATCCAAAAATGATTATTAAACTTAAAAATCATGATTTTCCAGAAATTACTAATTTTTCAGATTTTCCAAAATACCAGAATTTACAAATCCCGTCAAAACCGTCTTTTAAACCCGTTTTCACAATTAACGATTCCATTAATAAAACTTATCATTCCTAATATTTTATTAAAGCATTAAAAATCATAAAATTACATTTTATTATGAAATCATCAGAATCATATTTTTTCCAGATTTAAACAAAAGACCAGAAATCGAGAATTTAAACGACAAACACGGTTTTAACGATAAACGATGATTTAAAGTGATTAATTAATTCATCCACTTAACAATTTGGAAAAATTATGAAATAATTCATAAACTTCTTTTTCACCAGAATTTTTCACCACGTCAAAAATTAGATTAAAATAAAATGTTTAGGTACTAGAACTAAAAATCGACTTTTAATCGTTTTTGTCCGTAAACGGTAATAATTCAATAATCGATAACTAAAATATCAGATAAATACTAAATTAATAAAAATCATAACAAACATCATATTTACAGAATATAAACATATATTACATGTTTAGGCCGAATATTAGAATTTTACAAATTAAAATAACAATTTAATCGTTAATCTCGTAAAAGCGATAAAAATACCGAACCATTCAAATTTTCAACTTTTAAAAATTTTCCGGATTATATGACATACATATATTGTCAAAAATGAAATATAAAAATTATACATGCAATTACACAAATAAAATCAAGTAATACCGAGTAACATCGACGTTACCTCCAATCAAAATCCGAGTCGGTTATAAATTCGTCGGCTTCGGGATCATTCAAAAATCCTTCAATACATGAAAAGCATGGTGTAAAAATACCATGAGAAAACTAAGAAAATCAAGACAAATAACGATCGAAAACAACATCGATTATTACCATAACGAAGGGATCGGAATGACGATTATTTAGGAGATGAAAACGAGACGATCGAGACTCGATTAGAAAATGGCTGGAAAGGGTGCTGGAAAATATCAGCCAAGATGAGAAAATGAGAGGAAAAGAGAGTTTTTTGCCTTGAATATTATTTAGTGGTTGAATGAATGAAACTAATGAAGAGTTTATGAATGAATGTGACTTATAAAAATGATAAAAACAAGGTGGATGTACCACTAAAAAACATGGCCAAAATGGATGAATAAGAGAGTGAAAAGTCTATGCATGAGTCATCAAATTTAATGGATGAGAAGAAAATATCTTAATCCTTTAATCATTTTATAAAATGAAATGTTTATAAAAGAAAGTGTAGTGGTGGTGTGTGACAAGGGTCACGGTCCAAATGACTCAAGGTGAGTCCAAAATAAGTCGTAAGTTGATAAAAAGAAAGTTCGTAAAATTATTAAAGGCATTTCAAAGCAATTTGAGTAAATCTCGCGTAAGAAATCAATTAATTACGAAACTTCGTAATAAAATCATTAAATGATAGATTTTCATAAATAAAAATATTTTCTTAATTAGAAATATTATATAAACGTATTTGGGCCCTTTTAGAAAAATAAATAACCCAAATCCAAGCTCAAAATGATAGTTCGTATAAAAATGGGATTCTTTGTGAATTAAATAAATAGTTTGCGACGAAAATTTAATAAATAGATTTATTATAGGAAAATAAAGTATTTAAAATATTTTAATGAAAATAAATACTATTTGACTCGAAAATATTATGAATCTTCAAAATGAAAGAAATTGAAGGCAGAAAAATCACAGAGTCAAGACGGAGTCATAACAGAGTAGATAACAACGCCTAGAAAATTAGCGGGTGTTACAGCTTACTCTGTCGAGGGTAGATTCTCTGCTCCGCCCACTCTCAGCTCGACCACCACTGCCTTCCATAGACCGCCCCACAATTATGACATATGGGATGTCGAGGTTCTCCAAGTAGAAAAAAGACGTCAACGGCCCGGATTTTGAGCCCCCTCCCCTTCCTATGAGACGGGCTATAGCTTCACCATCTCACGCTCATGAGGCAGCTATGAGTGTAGCCGGTGTACAGGCCGACCTGGGGCCTCCGAGGTCGTTACCTCTCCCAGGCCGACTATTCCTCCCATTATTACTGTGGCCGCCCTTCCGGATCATGTCCCGACGGATGTGTTTATGCCACCCCCTCTTGGTGGGACGGTCGCAAATCCGCATGGGGTGGCGAGCCATCTGGAGACCTCTAGGGACAAAGCTACCATGCGTGACGTGGTCGCTGCTGTGGACGTGGCTCTCCCTTTGCTATCCGGTGGGCATGGCTCTTTGTCTGACTTTGACTTCTTCAGAATGTTGGAGGGGGATGTCTCCTCTGATTAGCGGCTTCGAACCCTCGCCCAGCTGGAGGCTTTTTATCGTAGTGTGGGGGAGGGCCTTATCAAGTCCGTCCAGGCCATGATTGTGATCAAGAAGGTGGCGGAGGACAGCCTTGCCAACACTCTTAATCCGGCCTTGGCGGAGTCCTTGAGGTTTCAGCTACGGGAGGTGGAGCGGAAGGCGGCAGCGGAGGAGCAGCTTAGGCAGGAGGCGGAGCAAAAAGCGGAGGTGGAAGAGCAGCTCAGGCAGGAGGCTGAGAACAAATTGGCGGATAATCAAGAGGAGTTGGAGGCACTCCTGAGCTCCCATTTCTCGTGTGGGCCGGCTAAGAAGGCTATGGAGGATAAACTGGAATCCGCACTTGGTGAGGTGCAGTCTCTTCAGGATAAGTTTGTAACAACCCGGATTTTCGATGACTTAAAATTAATAGATAATGTGGAAAGTTATCTAAGTCATTTAATTAAAATTATATCGGAGTGTAAATAAATCTGGATCGCTACAGATCCTTTCAATAAACAACTACTAATTACATAGTCTTGATTCACTTAGTACAAAATATAGATTTCATTTTATACAGCACATGTTATTAAATCTCTCTCGCTGATTTCCCAATCGTCTTATACCTGCAAAACAAATAAAACAGTGGACGCTGAGCGGGATATCAACCAAGTGGTTCATCTAACATTACCTCATACACATAAGACAATCATGTGTATAACAAATAATATGCTTACAAAAATATTAAAGGATATCACGTAACAGATAGTTTCCTTTAATTCAATTAACTAACATGTGAGGTGATGAAAACGGTAAAGTTTAGAAGATGGGACATTGGCAGCCATTTGATTTCAAAAACATTTTTCACGTAAACAGAAAATAAACACACGAGTCATGGCTCCTAGTATCACCGCTACATTCTATTGGCTTGCATCTCACCAATAGAAGTGACTCGTAGACCGAACCGATCTTATGAGGTTTACATTTCACCCATAAGGCTCAATTGGGCCCGAACTTCAATTATATTATACATTTATTCAGACGGGGCTCTGAGCGAAATGAAAGCCGATGATTACATTCTCTGCATCACCAAGAGGGCACCCGCAGTTTTCAGAATCCCGTTCTGCCCCCGCTACCTAGGTGGTAATACTGATCAAGTACTTGTCTATACATGCGCACATACCCTACGCAGACGCTTAAACCGCAGCTCTCACTGTCGTAGGACGACTACCTTAAACACTAGGTTGACTCTCGTACCGCAGCCTCCTAGTCTACTTTTCATTAAAAGTGCAGTCGAAACACCACATATAGTAGAATACAATACAAGCTATTCGTCCCAGACTCGCATCGTAAACTTTATATAAAAGTCACCCGTGAACAAGTAGTACTTTATTTGGTGACCTTTAATAATTGGTCAGACTCATTTGAAACAGTCAATTCTTCCAATACTTACTTTCAGTGTGACAACGTCATACTTTAATCCTCAAGTGTCAACCGAAACATTATATCCCAAATATCGTATAACTTATTTTAAAATAGTAAATTCTTTTAAATGGAGTTTTATATTAAAATAAAAGTTAAGGTATAATAAAATATTATTTTAAAATTCATAATTTCTGAAAAATATAATTAAAGTCATAATCAGTCGATTTAAAAAAATTGACGTAAAATCATTTTTTAAATTATTTATAAATGTCGTGTAAAAATTTCAGAATAAAATAAATCTATTTATTTTAGAAAAATGAAATTTATAAATTTCTACCTATATAAAAATAATAAGTAAAGTATTATTAAAACAAAATATTTTGTAGGTTACTAATTTACTCTTATTATTTTATTTTATTTTTTGGTAAAATGTGAGTATATTGCCAAAAAAATGTCAATGAGGAACAATTACACCAAAGGACTTAGGTTTCCCGACTATAACAAGTTAGTATGAAAATTACAAATCATCTAAATCAATAGAGAGTCAATTAGAGACTCCAATGTATGCAACTTTGGGTGGTTTTGCCTAAAGCCCTCATTGTCATCTCCTTCCTTATGTTCCTTGAAATCTCCTCCGGCCTAATTAATATTCCTTCTTACCAAGCTCGATTTCTTTGATACCAGATATTATAGAAATAAGCATTTATCACCATAGCGTCCGTCTTCCAACGAATAGTATGCTGATTGTCTGTAGCTAACAGTTGGATCGTTCGGACAGACCCATTCCAGTGGCTTATACTGTCCTGAACACGCCTGTTGTAGCTGCATTCTTCAAACACGTGCTGAATGGTCTCTTCTTCCTCCCCACACAAGCAGCATTCCTTCTCTACACAGCATCCAAATCTGTTCAATTTGTCACGCGTGTTCATGCCTTTACTTTGAGCTAACCAGGTAATGATCGAGTGTTTGGGAACGTTCCAATTGTTCCAAATCACAGCAGCCCAATCCTTTTCCTGATGTTTAGTTCTAAGTATATCATAACCCTCCTTCACTTTGTATGGAGTATTCGAATCAGGCCATGTTTGCTGATATGCGGTTTTCATAAGCTCCTTCACCTTACAGATTTGTTTCCAAGACCAATTATCACTTTGTTTGGGTTTATAATCATGCCAATCCTCACCTTTTACATAAATCTGGTTCACCCATCTTACCCAGAGTTTTTCCGGCTGAGAATGAATCCAGTCTGCCAGTTTAGCAATGGCAGCCTGATTCCATACCTTGATGTTTTTAACTCCCAATCCTCCCTCTTTCTTTGGAGCCGAGATCCCCTCCCAGGAAATCAATGGGACTCGCTTATAATCCAAAGATCCTGCCCAGAAGAAGTTCCTGCAGACGGCTTCTACTCTATTAATAATGCTGCTAGGAAGAATAAAAATAGAAGCCCAATAGCAATGTAGTGTATTCAGAACCGCATTAATTAGAGTCAGTTTGCCTGCATAGGATAGTTTCCGGGCACCCAAACTTCTTATTCTGGCAACTATTTTATCCGTAAGAATATCGCATTCTTTCTTTGAAATTCTCCCGGGTTTAATAGAAACACCCAAGTACCGGAAAGGTATTTCTCCTCTCTTGAAGCCTGTGACACTCAGAATGTCCTTCATCAAATCATCAGTCATCCCATTAAAATAAACCTCCGATTTTCCATTATTCTTCCGAAGACCTGAAGTATCAGAGAAAGTAGAGAAAGCATTCATCAGGAGTAGAATGGACTTCGGTTCTCCCTTGCAAAATAATAGGAGATCATCCGCAAACATCAGGTGAGTAAGCCTCATTCCTTTGCACATAGGATGGTACTGGAATGGCCATTTCGTAGTAGCAAATTTTATCGTTCTTGTAAGATACTCCATACATATGCTAAAGATTAAGGGAGAGATAGGGTCCCCTTGTCTAAGAGGGGGGAAAATCCAAAGCAACCAACATTTGTTCCACAAACACCCATTCTACAGAGTCGTAGGCCTTTTGAAGGTCTATCTTAAATAGGCATCTGGCGGAAACTCCGTTCCTGTCATACAGTTTGACGAGGTCCTGACAGATTAGGATATTCTCAACAATAGACCTCCCTTGTATAAAGGCTCCTTGCGTCTCCTCAATAATATCTGGAAGAATATCAGCCAGCCTGTTACACATCAGCTTAGAGATAATCTTGTATATGGTGTTGCAACACGCTATGGGTCGGAATTGATTAACAGATTTAGGTCTCTCAACCTTAGGGATGAGAGTTAAAGAAGTGGCATTTATCTGTTTGAGAAGCTCTCCTGATTCAAAAAAATCAGTCACTGCTGCAGTAATGTCCTTGCCAATAATATCCCAAGCATCTTTAAAGAAACTGCTAGTGTAGCCATCCGGACCCGGAGCCTTATCTTGCGATATCGAATTAAGAACCTGTTTAATCTCCTCCATTGTCACAGGGGCGACAAGTCTGGCTTTATGAGTACCTGAGCATTTTTTCCCTTGATCGATTATGCATCGTCGGACTGGTTGCACATCATTAGAACTGCCCAGTAAGTCTTGGTAGTACTTGATGAAAGCATCTTGGATTTCTTCCGGTTTAGAGCATAGCCTGCCTTCCGTGTCATTTATTTGCAATACTTTATTCATGCTTTGCCTCTGTCGTATACACGAATGGAAGTAAGCTGTGTTTCCATCACCCTCTTTAACCCATTGGGCTTTTGCTTTCTGCTTCAGGAAGCTTGATTTATTTTGCTGCAACACCCTAACCTGCTGTAACAGGCTTATCTCCTTCGCAATGAGCCGAGGATTCAGGTTGTCATGAGTTAGCTCCTCTTGGATTTGGTCAAGCTTCTTTGTGGCTGTATCCGCCTCATTAACCACAATTTTACTCTTATTATTATAATATATAAACAAATGTAAAAGTACTAAAGAAAATTAAATATGACCAAAATTACAATTATGTAAAATACATTACAAAATATAAAGTACATAAAATAAATTAACATACATAGAAGATAGAATTAAATAAATAAAATACATGATATAAGTAAATTTTATTATTTTAAGTTCTTTTATTCATTTTCTCATATTTCATATAAACAGCAATGTAAAGGTGATAAATAAATAAATTAAACAAGTGATAATTTAGTCAACTTGAATTTAGTCATAAGTAAATATATATAACATAAATAAAATATCACGTAACATTTTTTTATATACATAAGTAATTTAGTCGTACAAATAAGGCTAAATATTTAAATAACCAATTTATTAAGTTAGTAAAACAATATACTTATATATACAAAATGTTATTAGAAGAAAAGTTTGGTCACCTTAATAACTGTTATGGAGTATTTATTAACTTTATTAAGAATTAAAGGTCGAAATGATTTGACCCAAATATGGTTCTAGAAAAGTGATTCCGCCAAATACTGGGCAACTCCTCATTCACGATGCTCCAATTATAGAAAAGGACGAAGGAGTGAATATAGTATGTAGTACAGAGTATGTAGTATATAATACGGAATAGTATGTAGTAGTATATATAGTATTCTTAGTAATAGTGTACGTAGTTGTAGTATGTGTAGCATTTGTAGGGGTTAGTACGTAGAATATATATACTAGTAGTAGTTAGTAAGGGGTAAGCTAGGTAGGCTAGGTAGGTTCAATTAGGTGTAGTATGATGGAGAGTGTAGTGTGTGTGAGTCAGGATGATTGGGGTACAGGAGGGAGTATAGGGGGCCACGTGGAGGTAAGTAACACACATTCCGAGTTTCGGTCCGTTTTTCGTATAAACGTCTTTCTTTCTTTCTTAAAAAGTTGAAATATAAGATTACGGATTTAAAATAATGGAAACCGTAAAATTTATTTTAAAAAGAAATTTGTGAGACGGTAAGTAAAATAGACGATAAATAGTAATATGAGACAATAGTTATATGAATTTTTTTATTTTTAGAATTCGATAAATTATTTCTAAATTTTTACGATAAGAGAAAATGTCAAAACGACAGGTCAATATTAAAATAATTTCGAGTTTTAAACTTTATTTAACAAAAGATAAAAATTTTAATAATTCGATAAATAAATTTTCATGTTTTTATTTGGGAATAATTTTTTATTTAACGAAAATAAAATATTTTATTTACGAAAATAATTTTTCAAGCGTTAAACTTGGTTTAAATAAATGTTTAAAATTTTAACTCTATTTAAAAAATACGGGGTAGTACAAAGTTGGTGGCGGCTGAGGGTGCTTTAAGGTACAAGTCCGAAGAGTTTGCCGAGATGGAGAAAGAGGTCGGTGAGTCTTATGCAGAGGGGATGGCTGTGGTGGTCAGACTGACTTCTGCTGCACTTCATGAGTATGCCCCATCTTTAAATTTGACCGGTACAATACGATTTATCGCCGCCTTCGAACTGAGCAAAATCAGGATGACCGTGAGGAGGGTAAGCCGGCGACGGCACCTCATTCCTCCCCTAAATAGGAAGTTGGGCCGTCGTCCTCCTGTGCCTCGTGTACCCTCAAGGAGGGAGAGGAGGGGGCAGCAGAAGAGCCGGCTGACACCGCTCACTCTTCTGCCCCCCCCCCCCCCCCCCCCCCGAGGCTTTTGTGGATCTCCAAGCACCTACCCTTGAGGTTCAAGCATAGACTTGCCCTCCATGCTCCATTGCTTTTTCTTTTGTTGTGTTCGTAGGTGGCGACTGATCCTTTGGGGACGACTGCTGATCTTGTAATAGTCATAGCCTTATTTTAACTCTAACTACTCTGTAATCAACATTTGGCGCTTCTGACGCCCTCTATTTTACATTTTATTTTCTGTCAACTCTTGTTAGTGCAATATACCTTACATTTCTCCTTTGATCCTTACAACTTGGGCATATGCCCCCATAACTGTGGATGGGGGACCGTAGCCGGCTTATCGCCTGGTGCTATGGCACCTAGGCGGACTTGGGCTTATGCCCCCATAACTGTGGATGGGGGACCCTAGCCAGTTTACCGCCTGGGGCTACGGCACCCAGACGGACTTGGGCTTATGCCCCCACAACTGTGGATGGGGGACCGTAGCCAGTTTGCCGCCTGGGGCTATGGCACTCAGACGGACTTGGGCTTATGCCCCCATAACTGTGGATGGGGGACCCTAGCAAGTTTGCTGCCTGGAGGTGTCGCACCCAGACGGACATGGGCTTATGCCCCCATAACTGTGGATGGGGGACCCTAGCCGGTTTGCCTCCTGGGTCTGTGGCACCCAGACGGACTTGGACTTATGCCCCAATAACTGTGGATGGGAGACCGTAGCCAGTTTTCCGCCTGGGGCTATGGCACTCAGACGGACTTGGGCTTATGCCCCCATAACTGTGGATGAGGGACCCTAGCCAGTTTGCTGCCTGGGGCTGTGGCACCCAGACGGACTTGGGCTTATGCCCCCATAACTGTGGATGGCGGACCCTAGCCGGTTTGCCGCCTGGGGCTGTGGCACCCAGACGGACTTGGACTTATGCCCCCATAACTGTGGATGGGGGACCTTAGCCAGTTTGCCGCCTGAGGCTATGGCACCCAAGCGGACTTGGGATTATGCCCCCATAACTGTGGATGGGGGACCCTAGCCGGTTTTGCCGCCTTGGGCTGTGGCACACAGACGGACTTGGGCTTATGCCCCCATAACTGTGGATGGGGGACCGTATCCAGTTTACCGCCTGGGGCTATAGCACCTAGACGGACTTGGGCTTATGCACCTATAACTGTGGATGGGGGACCCTAGCCAGTTTACCGCCTGGGGCTACGGCACCCAGACGGACTTGGGCTTATGCCCCCACAACTATGGATGGGGGACCGTAGCCAGTTTGCCGCCTGGGGCTATGGCACTCGGACGGACTTGGGCTTATGCCCCCATAACTGTGGATGGGGGACCCTAGCAAGTTTGCTGCCTGGAGGTGTCGCACCCAGACGGACATGGGCTTATGCCCCCATAACTGTGGATGGGGGACCCTAGCCGGTTTGCCTCTTGGGTCTGTGGCACCCAGACGGACTTGGACTTATGCCCCAATAACTGTGGATGGGGGACCGTAGCCAGTTTTCCGCCTGGGGCTATGGCACTCAGACGGACTTGGGCTTATGCCCCCATAACTGTGGATGAGGGACCCTAGCCAGTTTGCTGCCTGGGGCTGTGGCACCCAGACGGACTTGGGCTTATGCCCCCATAACTGTGGATGGCGGACCCTAGCCGATTTGCCGCCTGGGGCTGTGGCACCCAGACGGACTTGGACTTATGCCCCCATAACTGTGGATGGGGGACCTTAGCCAGTTTGCCGCCTGAGGCTATGGCACCCAAGCGGACTTGGGATTATGCCCCCATAACTGTGGATGGGGGACCCTAGCCGGTTTTGCCGCCTTGGGCTGTGGCACACAAACGGACTTGGGCTTATGCCCCCATAACTGTGGATGGGGGACCGTAGCCAGTTTACCGCCTGGGGCTATAGCACCTAGACGGACTTGGGCTTATACTCCCATAATTGTGGATGTGGGGCCCTAGCCGGTTTTCCACCTGGGGCTACGGCACCCAGACGGACTTGGGCTTATGCGCCCATAACTATGGATGGGGTGGACCCTAGTCGGTTTGCCACCTAAGGCTATGGCACCCAGATGGACTTGGGCTTATGCCCCCACAACTGTGGATGGGGGTCCCTAGCCAGTTTTTGTGGGGTATCTATTTCCTATGCTAAGTCAATAGGGGCACCCCCCCTTGTTGCCCCTTGCTTGTTGCTCAAGAAGGTAGTGAACGGGAAGCAAGTAGATTAGCAAAGAAAATACTCTGCTCCTTAAAGTTCTTACAAGGTTTCTAGAGGTAGGGTCGTCGACAGGTCTGACTGTCCCCTGCCAGTATTCAAAATATGAGTATGCCTACGCGCCCCCTAGACATAGTATCTTCTGACGGTGTCTGCGTTCCAGTGTGATGGCAGATCACGCCCCTCGCCGTCCTTTAGCTTGTAGGTGCTTGGCCCTATTACCCTTGTTATTTCATACGGGCCTTCCCAGTTGGCGCTGAGTTTTTCATGTTCGTTTGCTTTGCCCACTGCTGCCGACTTTCTGAGGACAAGGTCTTCTACCTGAAATATCCTGTGGTTGACCCTCTAATTGTACGCTTTCTTCATACGCTGTTGGTATGCTACTAAGTTCACATGTGATTCTTCTCTGGTTTCCTATACCAAATCCAGGGCCTCCGCCATGGCGGCCTTGTTCTCGTCTCTCTAGTAGTACTTGCTACAAACGGATGGGATGCAGGCTTCTATGGAGAGCAATGCTTCCGCTCCGTAGACGAGGCCAAATGGCGAATGGCCGGTAGCTGCTTTATGTGCCGTCCTTAATGACCAGGGCACACTAGAGAGTTCGTCCGCCCTCCTTCCTTTGAGGTCTTCTAACATTTTTCTCAGTCCATTGAGGTTCTACTTGCTGGCCGCCTCGGCCTGACCGTTAGTCAGGGGATGGCAGACGGCAGAAAATGCTACGGTGACTCCTGACCCCCCAACCATTCTCTTATGTGAGGGTTTTCGAACTTGAAGCCATGGTCGAAGACCAGCACCTTTGGTACTCCGAACCTGGTTATTAAATTGCGCCAAATCACCTTTTGCACTGCCGGCTCGGTGATGTTTGGGACGGCCTCTGCTTCCATCCATTTCGAGAAATAGTCGACGGCCACTATCACGAGTTTTCTGCCCCAGTCGTTGTTGTGAAGGGTCCCAGGATGTCCATCCCCCATTGTGCGAAGGGGATAGGGTTCATGATCGGTTGCAACTCTCTGGCCGGTGCATGGTTTATCAGTAAATGGATCTGGCAGTTGCAGCATTTTTTGGTCAGTTCTCTGGCGTCGTGCAAGATGGTCGACCAATAGTAGCCGGCCCGGATTGCCTTGTGTGCCAGGTTTCTCCCGCCTATATGGTGCCCGCACATCCCAGAGTGGATGTCGTCCAGTATTTCTGCCACCTCCATAGGTCTTAGGCATTTCAGGATTGGCGTCGAGGTTCCCTTCTTGTATAGTTGGTCTTCTATTATCATGTACCTTAAGGCCGTCGCCGGCATTCGCCTAGCTTTTTCCGGATCCTCTAGTAGCTGCTTGTTCAGGATATACCTCGCAATTGGTGTACGCCAGTCGTCGTCGCCATCATCTTCCACGTCGTGGACGCCGCCCTGGTCTTCCATATTTGCCGTGATGCTCAGTGAGCGTAGGATATTCTGCAAGATGGAGCTTGCTAGTTTAGAAAGAGCATCCGCCCGATTTTTTTGGGATCTAGGTACTTGCTTGAGTTTGTACGACTTGAGTTGGGACAACTCTTCTTTTACGTTTTTCAGGTACAACGCCATTGACGGCTCCCTAGCCTCATACTCCCCGTTGATTTGTTTGTCACTAGCTGCGAGTCTGTCCATAAGACGACTCGTTCAGCATCGACTGCCTTGGCGAGATGAATCCCGGCTATGACGGCTTCGTACTCGGCCTCGTTGTTGGATGCCTGGAAGGTGAACCTTAAGGCGTGCTCGAATTCTTCGCCGTCGAGGCTCGTCAAAACAACCCCAGCTCCTGAGCCGTTGGTGATGGCGGAGCCGTCGGTAAATACTTCCCACACTCCCGCTGGTGGGTCATCTTCTTCCAAGTGTGAGCATTAGGCTATGAATTCGGCCAGTGCTTGCGCCTTTATCGCCGTTCTTGACTGGTACATTATCCCTAGGCCGCTTAACTCGACGGCCCACTTTAGCATTCGTCCTGATTTCTCGAATTTTTCCAAGGCCTTCTCCAGAGGCAAGTTTATCAGGACAGATACTGGATGTGCGTCGAAATAAGGGCATAGTTTTATGGCGGCTATGACTACGGCGTATGCCGCTTTCTCTACCATTGGGTAGTTCTTTTTCGCCGGTCCCAGCGCGTGGCTGATGAAGTATACTGGCTGTTGAGTTTTCTCCTCCTCCCTGAGGATGAAGGCACTTATCGTCACGTTAGTGACGGCGATGTATACATATAGCTTCTCGCCTTCTGTTGGCCGTGCCAAGGTTGGTAATGTCTTCAAGTGTTCTTTCAGGTCTGCGAATGCTATTTTTTGCTCTTCTTCCCATTTAAAATGCTTGTTTCTTTCGGCACTCCGAAGAAAGGGGTGGATTTGTCGGCTGCTCTCGAGATAAATCGGGCTAGGGCCGCCATTCTTCCCGTGAGTCTTTGTATATCCCTTATTGTTCTTGGCTCTGGTAAGTCTTTGATGCTAGGGATTTGTTGTGGAATCCCAACCGTCAATAATATAACTGGCTATTCCTACGATAGATAGGGCAAGTCGGGTCGAATCCACGGGGACGGTAATGTATAGCCTAGACTAGGTCGGCCCAAATACCAGACTAAGTCAACGAGCTAAACTAAATTAGGAATGGTAGAGAGGGAAGAAGACTAAGACTAAGACTAAGGTAACGGAGAAACAACTAAGGGAAACGGGCTAGAGTTAGGTCGGGGTCAAAGGAGTAACGGAATGGTCAATGGAGAACTAGAGTGAAGGAGGTAGTAGAGTGATCTAGGTTGGTCCGGGCTCTCGCAACTTAGACCCACCTAGAGGTTCCACCTAGAACCCATCTCGGCGACACACATGACAAACGGGGTTCTAGCGCGCTATGGTGGCCTAGGTCGCATCCGGGCTCTCGCTACTTAGACCGACCTAGGGGTCGTCCTCACCGGGCTCTCGCAACTTAGTGAGGGAACCGAACCCACAACAAACTAACACCCACAAGAGAAAGGCAAGAAGAACAAGCATTCTCAACGACTTAGTCATTCAAGCATTTCAACAAACATGTGATGTGCACCAAACCAAGAGGAAACCCAAATCTTCCACCAACATCTCTAACAATCCCTTAATCACCCAATTAACACCCTAATCACCCTACTAACCCTAGCAAGAACACTACTCTAACATAATCCAACTACAACTAACACTAACAAAAGGAATCAACATAAGAAACCAAGCATACATAAACAAACTAGTGAAAACAATGAACTAAGAACAATAAAATGAACAAAGATGCAAACTTGGATGAAATAAACAAAGATTAAGAGTAAAAGGAAGAGAGGATTGTACCAACTACAAAGGATGAAAAGAAGAACACTTGCATAGAAGATAACCCAAATTCATCCACCAAGGTTGTCAATCTTGGTGGATTCTTCAAGAGATCCCTTAATACAAGTACTAATCTAGGATTAACTACTAATTATCGACTAATCTACACTAATCTAATCTAATCTAACCTAAAGTAGTCTAGGGTTTAAGGATATAATGAAGTGCATGAGCTTAACATAACAAGGGAAGGGTATATATAGGGTTTAAGAATGAAAGGAGAAGAAAGAAAGCAAAGCACGGCAGCAGCACGCCCGTCCCGGCCGAGACGGGGTGGTCCCGGTCGGGATGGGGTCGGTCCCGGCCGGGAAGACCTGCTCCCGGTCGGGATGGGCAGTCAGTATGCTCATCTTCGTTTCCTCCTTCATCCCGGACGGGATGAGGTCATACCCGTCCGGGATGAGCCTTGTAGGCCTCCAATATGAACTTTTTGGTCCCTCCTTGCTTCTCATGGGCTTCCCATCGATTCTCGGGACTCGGGATCGGGTCTCGGAGGCTCAGGATTGGGTCCCAAGGTCTCGGGGTCGATTCCAAAGCATCGAATCATCGTTCCTTTACTCCGTAGGCTCCAAAATGTGTATGTATAGAGTCGGAATCGCTCCAACTCTTCTAAATCGAGCTCGGGAACCTGAAACGAACTAAAGGAAGCATAAGAAGCCCCTAAACCTCTCCCAAGGAGCGATTCTACAAGGAAAATGGGACCAAAACACTACGAAATAGGCACTACAAATGGCACTTATCAACTCCCCCACACTTAACCCTTACTCGCCCTCGAGTAAGCACATACTACTACTAAACTAACCGAGTGGGTATTAGCGCACCCTACGCCCCTTCAACTCACGCGAGTGCACTTAGAGGACAAGTGCACTCCGCAAGGCAAGTTGGGTCTTGCGACAAAACCGCGGATGCAACCGGACACAAAACACACAAACAAACAAACACACAAACAAACACTTAGATGGTTGCACCCAAAACAAAAGAAATACCGCTTCCCTCTAAAAGCGGTGAAAGAAGCACCGGTTTAGGACTCGAGGTAAGTGACAACGTTCCCAAGCTAGCAATACAAACCAAGGTGGACTAAACCCTAATAGTATGACGATAAAGCAACAAAAACGTTGGTAACTTACCTAGGTCCTCCTAACTTTCTAAAAACATACTACGGGACGATCGGCGGAGTGGAAAAGTGAAGAACCACGGTATTAGTCGACACTGTAGGTAAGTGAGACCCCGCCCCCTTTAGCGTGAGCCAAGAGGGTCGTCCCGTGTCCAAGACCGCCTAACTAGTCCAAGAAAAAAGGTGGAAAACATGCAAAATGAGGGAAGACCGACTAATGCCGCTATCATCCTTCCTCGGGACTCGGTCCTTTCGTAGGCTCTTCACGGCAAAAGTCGGAAAAAGGCTTATTTTTGTGGGGATTTCTTTTTGTGAGACGGGTTTTCTTTTGGCATTTTCTTTCTTTTCGACATTTTGATTTGTTTGTTGCCATGCCATTTCTTTTTCTTCTTTTCTATTTTCTTTTTGGCTTTTGTGCCTTTTCTTTTTCTTCATTCTTTTCTTTCTTTCATTTTTTTCTTTCTTTTCTTTTCTTTTGCCCCTTTTTTGGCAAGATTTGGCTTTTTGGCATTTCTCGACAATTAAGAAAGAGAGAATCAAAAAATTGCACTTTATTGCGTGATATGTGTAGAAGGTAGGTGAATGGGTAAGTCGGGACAGCGCCTTCCCTTCAAACCCACAAAAAGGGGAGAACTTGGACTAATCAAACAATCCCAAACACGGTCACCTAAGGGACGAGACTCGGTAACCAAGGCCTTTTCACACCGTGGGTGGTCATAATGGTCAAAAGTGCAAATCCCGCAGTAAATTCCTAGTAAGCTAGGTGGACTCAAGGTAAAGGACCAACGAACTCATTGATTTAGGGTCATTCTACTAGATTAAAGTCCAAAACTCGATTTATACAACTAGGAAGGGAAAATAGACACTCACACACTAGCCTTTAAACCAGGTTTTCGAAAATGGTTTACGTAGAAGACACACAACACAACACAAAACAAAGACACGACGAAAACGAAAGAAAAAGAAACAAAGGCAACAAAAACAAAACATAACAAAACAAACATATAACAAACACCACCCCGATATTCCAAACAAGTCACCAATCAACCACAAACTTTACAAGCTCCGCCCGAGAACACCACAACACACAACTCCTCCATACTCCACGCGGAACAAAGAGGAAAAAGGGGTGAAGAGATGTAACCGGAAGTCTTGAAAGCTCTCCAAAGCTATCAGCGATTTAAGCAACCTATAAGGAAAAAGGGAGGCAAACACACAACAAAACAAACAACACGACACAAAGACACAAAGGGAAAACACACAAAAGAAAAATCTTTTTGATTTTTGTAAAATTTTTTCAAATTTTTAGGGATTTTTAAGATTTTTTTTGAAAAACTAAGAAAATAAAACCAACTATACTAGAATATCGCTCCCCCACACTTAAATCGAGCCATGTCCTCATACTCGCTCGTAGGGTGCGGAGAGACAAAAGAAAAAGAAAAGAAACTACGAAAATAAAGCTAAAAAAATCAAAAATAAAGTGAAGAAAAGGGTAGAAGGTGTCTGGCCGGGGTGTAATCAAGTCACCAAGGGCCGAGACGAGAAAAAGATATGGATGGGGGAAGAAATAAAAGAAGGAAATGGGAGGGGAGGGCTAGGTGTAATCAAGTCACCTAGCCCGGATTCCGCTTAAATCCGACTAATTCGTCAAAAAAGAAAGTGAAAATCTTGTAAAATTTTGGATTTTGAAAATGACTCTCGATGTAGTCACATCATCGAGAGTCGGGAGCAACCAACACCAAGGCCTTGAAGGCCACCATGACAAAGGGGAAGGGGATAGACAAGGGAAAACAAGCAACAACAAAAACGGAAAAGAAAGGATAGTTGTCGTACCATAGGTTAGCAACTCACTCTCTCCATCGTCTCACAGATCAATAAAGGCACTTTCTTGTCTTCATCATTGCTATCCCGCTTCAAGCTCGATAATACCGCATGGTAGAGGTGGTAAAGGTGTGAGGGGGGGTGGGATTTGATGTGAATATCGGTCTAAAGTGAGGAGGAAATGAGGTCAAGGTATGGAAATGAAGTATGTGGGTGGTATGATATGAGCAAGGAAGGTAGGGAGGTTGGGTGGGGGTATACAATGGTTGGGTGGATTCAAACGTCAAAGAAGAGGCCAAAAGAGGAGAAAGGGACCATCCCTGTCGGGATGGATGGTCCCGGTCGGGATGCCCAAACCGTCCCGGTCGGGATGCCCAAACCGTCCCGGTCGGGATGTTCTCATCCCGGTCGGGATGGACCTCCAGCAAGCACGAAAATGTGCACCTCCATCCCGATCGGGATGGCTCCTTCCCGGTCGGGATGCCGCACCCTTCCCGGTCGGGAAACCTCTTCCCGGTCGGGATGGGTCTTCTTTAGTTTAGCTCGTTGACTTAGTCTCGTATTTAGGCGACCTTGGTCTAGACTTTACATTACCGTCCCCGTGGATTCGACCCGACTTACCCTATCTACCGTAGGAATAGCCGGTTTTATTATTGACGGTTGGGACGTGACGAATCCCTCCCATCAATCAGGAAACCATAAATAATGAAACTAGAAATAACAATCTAATAACTAACTATGAAAGTAAATAACTAACTAGACTCAATTTTAAATAACGAGCTAGACTCAATTTAGGAACCTAATGCTCCTGCATCATTCTCCTTTTCTTCGAAAAGATTCGTCCTCGAATATTAAAAATCTTGAAGTTGAAATTTTCATCATCAAACCCTCCAGGATCAAATACGAACCTCGCAAATTTGAATGCAAGATCAGTGATGAACATTGGCAATGAACTTGGATCATCATTCAGCTCATCATCTTCTATAAAAACTTTAACCACGTCCATCTTGTTTGATTTCAGACTCTTCTCGTGCTTTCCATGCTCGTGCCAATTCAACTCGTACATGTCTATCTTGTGCCTTCCTTTTTTGTGTCGTCCACCCCACAACTCTCCATTCACAATCATAGCATAATCCAAAGAATAGTTGATTGAAACAACATAATCATCATGAGCATCCATAAGAATCGAATCCAAGAAGTAATAATAATAATTGCCAACATATAGCTTCTTGTTGATGTATTTATCAAGTGGTGATTGATACGGTAGCTTAATTTGAGAATCTAAATTAATTTCATCGTCCAAACACTCTTCATCCAAGAATGGCATAAGATTAAGATCACCTTGTTTTACGTTAAGTACTTCACAAACTTCGTTAAATATAATTGGTAGGTTAGGATCAAATATCGAAGTATCATCTTTATGAGATTCCTCCTTAGAAGAAAATAGTTCATCTTCGATCACACATTCTTCTTGATTATTGTCACTTGACAAGTCGGTTATAATCTTGTCTCCAACCTTTGATTCATCATTATAAGGTCCCAAGTTTAAAGAAACCAATGCTGGCTTCCTAACTTGTATTCCATTGTCACCATTCAACCAATGCAATTTATATGGTTTTCCATGATTCTTAGTCTGCAATTTCAACTCATCAACCAACTCCTTTGACACCACATTAGTACATGAACCACTATCAATGATAAGATTTCAAATTTTGTTATGTACCTGACAACGAGTGTGAAGTATTTGCTCTCTTTGTTCGGCTTCAACATGACTTGTTTCCACGTGAAGATTACGAATCACCAAACACTCTTCTTCACTCAATGGGTCAACATTATAAGCCACTCCTTCTTCACTCTCTTCAATATCGGACAGATTTACTTCATGTCCGGGTGAAACAAATTCTGGAATCATATTGCAAAGCTCTTGTGTTGTTAGAGCTCATTTTTTAGGGAACTCATTAGCAATGTGACCATAGCCTTGGCACTTGAAATAACGTCTCATTGGGTTAGTCTTAGGTTCTACGGCAATACTATTCCCTTTGTCCTTTACTTCCTCCTTTGGTTTGGTTGTTGTTGGCCTTGAATAAGAACTTGAACCTTTTGGGAAGTCTCTTGAATAAATCTTCTTTGCTTTGTCTTGCTTTTCGAATTTCTGAGCCAATCGAAACACATCCTCGAGCCCATCATAGATTTGTATTTCAACTCTATTAGCAATAGATGGTGTAAGACCTTCAATGAAACGCGCCACCCTAAGCTCTTCCTTTTCTTCAAGATCATAAACAATAGTCATCCTCTCAAATTCCTTTATATACTCGGCCACGGACATACTGTCTTGTGTCAAAGCTTGCAACTTTAGATAATTTTCTTGTTTGTAGTCTCTGTGCAAGAATCTCTTCAAAAGGTGTTTCTTTAACTTCTCCCAAGTATCAATCTTAGCCTTCTTTTCACGTTTTCTTTGACGTTTCAGATTATAGAACCATAAAGAAGCATATTTGGTAAGTTTAAGAATAGCTACCTTATATTGCTTGTGTTCATCATACTCCTTGTATTCAAAGACTCGTTCAGCTTGCCTAATCCAATCCAAAAAATTCTCGGGATCTAAATCACTATCAAATTCAGGTATGTCAAGCTCTAGCCCACGATCATCTTCATTCTTGGCTTCGAATCGCTTCTTGGAATTAGACTCGTCCCTTTCTGAATCAGAACCCCTAGACCGACTTGATATTGATCCTCGCATTCCACCACGCTATTTTGGAATGTCGGTTGCCATATTCTTCATCATAAATTTCATCTCGTCCATAGCTTCCCTCAACTCGTCCAATTGGTTTTGGACAGTGACGTTCTCACCAATCATGCTGGAATCGACATCTCCTGACATGATTGTTTCCCCAGGATTAATTTGTTAAGCAACAAATTAAAATCCTAGCTCTGATACCAAATTGATGTAAAATAAAATCACGAATCTTATAGCGGAAATAAAGATTCGATCTTTGAACTTCTTAGAATGAAAAGTAATGATTTTTGGTGTCTCAACGAGAGGTTTTTGTGAATATAAGGATAGTATTGTAATCTCGCAAGATTACGGTTTTCTGAACTCTTAACCTCGCAAGGTATAAAGAACACGAGTTTGAGAACTATCAACCTTGAAAGGAATCTAGAACTTGATTTTCAACTTCACAAGGAAGAAAAGATTATTTCGATCTCGCAAGAAAGAAATAAAGAACTTATAACTCACAAGTAATTAATAAGAACAAACAAGAAACTCTTGAATTAACTCTCCAACTTGAATGAATAAAATTGAATACAAAGCTCTCTATTTATAGTAGATTAGGCCATAAAAATAAGGAAACTAGTAATAAGGAAAACTAAATTTAGGAAACTCTAAGAACAGGAAGTTCCAAAATAAGTGATAAGTGTAGTTTGTAGTGCCTAATTGTTGTGTTTTAGTCCCATTTTCCTTGTGGAATCGCTCCTTGGGAGCGGTTTATGGGCTTCTTATGCTTCCTCTAGCTCGTTTCAGGTTCCCGAGACCATTCATGAAGAGTTGGAGCGATTCCGACTCAATACATACACTTTTTGGAGCCAACGAAACGACGGAGCGATCACTCGAGGCCTAGGAATCGACCCCGAGACCTTGGGACCCAATCCCGAGCCTCCGAGACCCGATCCCGAGTCCCGAGCCTCCGAGACACGATCCCGAGTCCCGATCCTCCGAGACCCGATCCCGAGTCCCGAGAGTCGATGAGAAACCCATGAGAAGCAAGGAGGGACCGAAAGAAGCTTAAAGGAGGCCTACAAGGCTCAACCGGTTCCGGTTGAGGTGCACAAAAGAGAGGTGTTCTGTGAAGGGTCCATCTGGAACGTGATGAGCTTGCAGTCAGGGATGGGACCATCCATCCCGAACGGGATGAACTCATCCCGAACGGGATGAGCCCAGTTCAGCCCGCAATTCATTGTTTCATCTCCTTTCATTCTTGTACCCCTATATATACTTCCCTCTTGTAATCATATGAGATTCTTCACCTCTCCTAAAACCCTAGACTACTCTAGGTTAGATTAGATTAGATTAGTGTAGATTAGTCGGTAATTAGTAGTTAATCATAGATTAGCCTTGTATTAAGGGAATTCTTCAAGTTCTTCACCAAGCTTGACAACCTTGGATGTTTGCTTTGGGTTTTCTTCATTAATGCAAGTTTTGTTCTTTCTCCTTCACTAGTTTGGTATACTCCTCTTCCTTTTACTCTTTTTCTTGTTTATTCATCCAAGTTTGAATTTTAGTAGATTGTTTTGTTATTGTTCATTGTTATCATTAGTTTGTTGATGTTTGTTTTGTTTCTTATGATGATTCTCCTTGTTAGTGTTAGTGTTAGTGGTAGTTGGATTATGTTAGAGTAGTGTTCTTGCTAGGGTTAGTAGGGTGATTAGGGTGTTGATTGGGTGATTAAGGGATTGTTGGAGTTGTTGGTGGAAGATATGGGTTTCCTCTTGTTTGATGCACATCACATGTTTGTTGAAATGCATGATTGACTAGTAGTTGCAAATACTTGTTTTTCTTGCCTTTCTCTTGTGGGTAGTAGTTTGTTTGTGGGTTCGGTTCCCTCACTAAGTTGCGAGAGCCCGGTGAGGACGACCCCTAGGTCGGTCTAAGTAGCGAGAGCCCGGATTTGACCTAGGCCACCATAGCGCGGTAGAACCCCGTTTGTCATGTGTGTCACCGAGATGGGTTATAGGATGAACCTCTAGGTGGGTCTAAGTTGCGAGAGCCCGGACCAACCTAGATCACCCTACTACCTCCTTCACTCTAGTCCTCCCTTGACCATTCCGTTACCCCTTTGACCCCGACCTAATCCTAGCCCGTTTTTCCTTAGTTGTTTTCTCCGGCACCTTAGTCTTAGTCTAGCCTTCTCCCTCCTTTCATTCTTTAGTTTAGCTCGTTGACTTAGTCTCGTATTTAGGCGACCTTGGTCTAGACTTTACATTACCGTCCCCGTGGATTCGACCCGACTTACCCTATCTACCGTAGGAATAGCCGGTTTTATTATTGACGGTTGGGACGTGACGAATCCCTCCCATCAATTTGGCGCCGTTGCCGGGGACGGTGCTAGTTTGGACTTTGTTTTCCTATTTGCTTGACTTTGTCTTTGTGTTTGTGTTTTTCTTTTTCTTTTTGTTACTTTGCTTCTTGTGTGTGTGTGATTTATTTCTCTCTTGTCTAGTGCCCAAAAAGCACTAGACTTCTCACGTTTGTTCTTAGTCTACAGTTTGTGCTTAGAGGCGGTGATTATCTTCTTCTTGCAACTCAGAGCCGCTTAAACGGACGGTTGCTAGAATGAGTGGTTTCCAACCGGGTATAGACTACGATTTTCGAGCAAGGATGGGGTTTGATCTAAACTCCACACACTCGGGAGCCGATATGAGCTACCACTCTTCTTCCATGAACCAAAGCCATGACATGACGTCCCCCTACCATTATCAAGCTTCTTGGGGTAATCAAGATGGGTATGATCTTCAAGAGTATGAAAACGGCTACCAACAAGTGGACGATTATCATTCCTACGATCATGGTGGCTATTACTCAAGCTATGATTGTGAACCCACCATGTTCAATCAAGATCCACCTTATGGAAGCCAATACCCCCAAGACCCACCATATTACCCTCCACCCCAACCACAATATGAACCCTATGACCCACAATACTACCAATTACCCCAACCTTGCTACCAACAATATGATGCCCCACCCTATGGGCATCATCAAGATTATCAAGGAGCTTTACAAGACCCCAATGACCACCAATCGTCAAACTTAGAGTTACATCAATCGATGCTTCAAATGCAAAGGAGCCTTCAAGAAACGGCCATTCAATTAAAAAAGGAACAAGATGATTTAATGGTCCAAATGCGAAGGGCAAACGAGGCGAGGAATGCTCAATTAAATGCATTATCGGTTCAAGCCGTAATGTCTTTATCCCGAGCATCGTATTTAGATGGAGGGTGCCCACTTGAGAAAGAGGAGCAACCGAATTACGAAGCCGCCAATGTAGTTCCCTTTGATAGAGAAGTTTGCTTTGAAGAACCTCAATCGTCTACCCAAAAAGAGACGAATGAGGAGATGACTCTTGGGGAAGGCATCGTTGGTGAGGAATTGGAGGAGGATAGTGAGTTGGATGGGTTGGTGGAGTTTGTGAGGTTGTTAGGTGAGATTGATAGCCTCGAGTTGCCCTTATGCGATAATGTGGATATGCATCAAGAGCCCCTAACTAGTGCACCGAGAGATGGTTTGGAAGAGATTGAAACCGCCGGTAGAAGTTTCGATCCTCTCCTCCATGATGATGTGGGGCCGAGTGATGAAGATGGGGAACCACAACTTGAGGCAAGTGTGGGGGTGTGCATTGAGGAGATGAGGCCAAAACCGCTTTTTCTGCCTTGTTTCTTGGAGATGAAGCTTGCTAATGATTGGAGGCGATGCCTAGGGAGGAAGAGATCGGTTGAGCTCGTAGGATGGAGAGACTCCGGAGACTACTTTGAAGATGACGTTGGGTCTTGGGATTCCTACTTCTTGCCTCCTCCTTGGAGGCCGTGGAGGTCGGTTAAGCTCGAGCGCTTCTTGGGCCTTCACTACGATGTCGGTAGCGCGTTCAACTTGCTCCTCCATGCCCTTGAGGGCTATGGTTGTAGAATGGAGTCCACCCTCCTAGGTTTGACGGAGTTCCTAAAAGAACCGTCATGTTGTATATTCCCCTCCTCTCTTCTTTAGAATTCTTGTGCTTGTATTTGTGATTTTTGTTTCTAGGACTTCCTTTGTTTTTTGTGGGATTCTTGTGATTGATTTGGTATTTTGATGAGCGATGTGAGGGAGTGAATTTGATGTATAGATTGAGTTTATTGTGATAGGTGAAGTGAATGTGACTCCTAGAAAGGAGTGGTTGATGATGGAGTTTGGTTTGCGAGCGAGGAAGTCGGTTTTTGAAGCTTTGATAAGCTTTTGGGCTTGGGGAAGCAAAGAAGACTCATCCCGACCGGGAAGAGGGCTTCCCGACCGGGAAGGATGAGGAATCCCGACCGGGAAGGAGCCATCCCGATCGGGATGAAGGTGCTGAAAATCGGATTCCCTGGAGTGCGTTCCCGACCGGGACGAGGGCTTCCCGATCGGGAAGGGTTTATCAACCCGATCGGGACCATCCATCCCGACCGGGATGGTCCTCTTTGTCTCCACCCATCCATTATACCCCCTCCCAACCTCCCTACTCCTCCTTACTCCTATCATATGACCCGCACACCTCACCTTTCACCGGATCCACATCAATTTCCACTTCCCTCACACCATTACTACCTCTACCATGCTTTTTATCGAGAATGAAGCGGAAAAGCAATGATGAAGACAAGCAAGCGCCTTTATTGATCTATGAGACGATGGAGAAAGTGAGTTGCTAAACTATGGTACGGCAACTATCCTTTCTTTCCCGTTTTTGTTGTTGCTTGTTTTCCTTTGTTTATTCCCTTCCCCTTGTACACTTATGTGTCTTGATGTCATGGTGGCCTTCGAGGCCTTGGTATATGTTGCTCCCGACTCTCGATGACGTGACTACATCGAGAGTCATTTCAAAATCCAAATTTTACAAGTTTTTCACTTTCTTTTTTTGAGGATTTAGTCGGATTTAGGCGGAATCCGGGCTAGTTGACTTGATTACACCTAGCCCTCCCCTCCCTTTTTCCTTTTATTTCCTTCTTTTTATTTCTTCCCCCATCCATATATTTTTCTCGTCTCGGCCCTTGGTGACTTGATTACACCCCGGCCGGACACCTTCTACCTTTCTCTTCACCTTATTTTTCATTTTTAGCTTTATTTTCGTAGTTTCTTTTCTTTTTCTTTTGTCTCTCCGCACCCTACGATCGAGCATGAGGACATGGCTCGATTTAAGTGTGGGGGAGCGATATTCTAGTATAGTTTAGTCTATTTTCTTAGTTTTTTCCGAAAAAATCTTAAAAATCCCGAAAAATTTGAAAACATTTCGCAAAAATCAAAAAAAGATTTTTCTTTTGTGTGTTTTCCTTTTGTGTCGTATATTTGTTTTGTGTGCGTGTTCGCCTCCCTTTTTCCTTATAGGTTGCTTAATCGCCGATAGCTTTGGAGAGCTTTCAAGACTTCCAGTAACATCTCTTCACCCCTTTTTCCTCTTTGTTCCTTGTGGAGTTTGGAGGATTTGTGTGTTGTGGTGTGCTCGGGTGTGCTCGGGTGGAGCTTTGTAAAGTTTGAAGTTGATTTGGAGACTTGTTTGGATGATAGGGGTGGTGTTTGTTTTGTCTATGTGTTTTGTTTTACCTTGTTTTGTTCTTGTTTTGTTGCTCTTGTTTCTTTTTCTTTCGTTCGTTTTCGTCTTGTCTTTGTTTTGTGTTGTGTTGTGTGTCTTGTGCATAAACCGTTTTCGAAAACCCGGTTTAGAGGCTAGTGTGTGAGTGTCTATCTTTCCCCTCCTAGTAGTGTAAATCGAGTCTTGGACTCTAGTCTAGTAGAATGACCCTAAATCAATGATTTCGTTGGTCCTTTACCTTGAGTCCACCTAGCTTACTAGGGATTTACTACGAGATTTGCATTTTGACCATTATGACCACCCACGGTGTGAAAAGGCCTTGGTTACCGAGTCTCGTCCCTTAGGTGACCGTGTTTAGGATCGTTTGATTAGTCCAAGTTCTCCACTTTTTCGTGGGTTTGAAGGGTCTTGGCCCGTCCCGACTTACCCATTTACCTACCTCTCACACATATCCACACAATAAAATGCAATTTGTTGATTCTCTCTTTCTTGTTACACATCGAAATGCCAAAAATGTCAAATCTTGCCAAAAAGGGCAAAGAAAAGAAAAAGAAAAGAAAAGAAAGAAAAAAATGAAAGAAAGAAAAAAATGAAGAAAAAGAAAAGGCACAAAAGCCAAAAAGAAAATAGAAAAGAAGAAAAAGAAAGGCATGGCAAAACAAAGAGAAAATGCAAAAGAAAAGAGAAAATGCCAAAAGAAAACCCGACTCACAAAAATAACCCCTACCTCTCAAAATAAGCCTTTTTCCCGACTTTTGCCGTGAAGAGCCTACCAAAGGACCGAGTCCCTAGGAAGGATGATAGCGGCAAAGGTCGGTCTTCCCTCATTTTGTATTATTTCCACCTTTTTACTTGGACTAGTTAGGCGGTTTTAGACATGGGACGACCCTCTTGGCTCACGCTAAAGGGGGCGGGGTCTCACTTACCTACAGTGTCGACTAACACCGTGGATCATCACTTCCCACTCCGCCGATCGTCCCGTAGTACATTTTTAGAAAGTTAGGAGGACCTAGGTAAGTTACCAACGTTTTTATTGCTTTATCGTCATACTATTAGGGTTTAGTTCTCCTAGGTTTGTATTGCTAGCTTGGGAACGTTGTCACTTACCTCGAGTCCTAAACCGGTGTTTTATTCACCGCTTTTTGAGGGAAGTGGTATTTGTTTTCTTTTGGGTGCAACCGTTTATGTGTTTGTTTGTGTGTTTGTTTGTTTGTGTGTTTTGTGTCCGGTTGCATCCACAGTTTTGTCGCAAGACCCAACTTGCCTTGCGGAGTGCACTTGTCCTCTAAGTGCACTCGCGTGAGTTGAAGGGGCGTAGGGTGCGCTAATACCCACTCGGCTAATTAGGTAGTTAGTATGTGCTTACTCGAGGGCGAGTAAGGGTTAAGTGTGGGGGAGTTGATAAGTGTAGTTTGTAGTGCCTAATTGTTGTGTTTTAGTCCCATTTTCCTTGTGGAATCGCTCCTTGGCAGCGGTTTATGGGCTTCTTATGCTTCCTCTAGCTCGTTTCAGGTTCCCGAGACCATTCATGAAGAGTTGGAGCGATTCCGACTCAATACATACACTTTTTGGAGCCAACGAAGCGACGGAACGATCACTCGAGGCCTAGGAATCGACCCCGAGACCTTGGGACCCAATCCCGAGCCTCCGAGACCCGATCCCGAGTCCCGAGCCTCCGAGACCCGATCCCGAGTCCCGAGCCTCCGAGACCCGATCCCGAGTCCCGAGCCTCCGAGACCCGATCCCGAGTCCCGAGAGTCGATGAGAAACCCATGAGAAGCAAGGAGGGACCGAAAGAAGCTTAAAGGAGGCCTACAAGGCTCAACCGGAACCGGTTGAGGTGCACAAAAGAGAGGTGTTCTGTGAAGGGTCCATCCGGAATGGGATGAGCTTGCCGTCAGGGATGGGACCATCCATCCCGAACGGGATGAACTCATCCCGAACGGGATGAGCCCAGTTCAGCCCGCAATTCATTGTTTCATCTCCTTTCATTCTTGTACCCCTATATATACTTCCCTCTTGTAATCATATGAGATTCTTCACCTCTCCTAAAACCCTAGACTACTTTAGGTTAGGTTAGATTAGATTAGTGTAGATTAGTCGGTAATTAGTAGTTAATCATAGATTAGCCTTGTATTAAGGGAATTCTTCAAGTTCTTCACCAAGCTTGACAACCTTGGATGTTTGCTTTGGGTTTTCTTCATTAATGCAAGTTTTGTTCTTTCTCCTTCACTAGTTTGGTATACTCCTCTTCCTTTTACTCTTTTTCTTGTTTATTCATCCAAGTTTGAATCTTTAGTAGATTGTTTTGTTATTGTTCATTGTTATCATTAGTTTGTTGATGTTTGTTTTGTTTCTTATGATGATTCTCCTTGTTAGTGTTAGTGTTAGTGGTAGTTGGATTATGTTAGAGTAGTGTTCTTGCTAGGGTTAGTAGGGTGATTAGGGTGTTGATTGGGTGATTAAGGGATTGTTGGAGTTATTGGTGGAAGATTTGGGTTTCCTCTTGTTTGATGCACATCACATGTTTGTTGAAATGCATGATTGACTAGTAGTTGCAAATACTTGTTTTTCTTGCCTTTCTCTTGTGGGTAGTAGTTTGTTTGTGGGTTCGGTTCCCTCACTAAGTTGCGAGAGCCCGGTGAGGACGACCCCTAGGTCGGTCTAAGTAGCGAGAGCCCGGATTTGACCTAGGCCACCATAGTGCGGTAGAACCCCGTTTGTCATGTGTGTCACCGAGATGGGTTATAGGATGAACCTCTAGGTGGGTCTAAGTTGCGAGAGCCCGGACCAACCTAGATCACCCTACTACCTCCTTCACTCTAGTCCTTCCTTGACCATTCCGTTACCCCTTTGACCCCGACCTAATCCTAGCCCGTTTTTCCTTAGTTGTTTTCTCCGGCACCTTAGTCTTAGTCTAGCCTTCTCCCTCCTTTCATTCTTTAGTTTAGCTCGTTGACTTAGTCTCGTATTTAGGCGACCTTGGTCTAGACTTTACATTACCGTCCCCGTGGATTCGACCCGACTTACCCTATCTACCGTAGGAATAGCCGGTTTTATTATTGACGGTTGGGACGTGACGAATCCCTCCCATCAATCAGGAAACCATAAATAAAGAAACTAGAAATAACAAAATAATAACTAACTATGAAAGTAAATAACTAACTAGACTCAATTTTAAATAACGAGCTAGACTCAATTTAGGAACCTAATGCTCTTGCATCATTCTCCTTTTCTTCGAAAAGATTCGTCCTCGAATCTTAAAAATCTTGAAGTTGAAATTTTCATCATCAAACCCTCCAGGATCAAATACGAACCTCGCAAATTTGAATGCAAGATCAGTGATGAACATTGGCAATGAACTTGGATCATCATTCAGCTCATCATCTTCTATAAAAACTTTAACCACGTCCATCTTGTTTGATTTCAGACTCTTCTCGTGCTTTCCATGCTCGTGCCAATTCAACTCGTACATGTCTATCTTGTGCCTTCCTTTTTTGTGTCGTCCACCCCACAAATCTCCATTCACAATCATAGCATAATCCAAAGAATAGTTGATTGAAACAACATAATCATCATGAGCATCCATAAGAATCGAATCCAAGAAGTAATAATAATAATTGCCAACATATAGCTTCTTGTTGATGTATTTATCTAGTGGTGATTGATACGGTAGCTTAATTTGAGAATCTAAATTAATGTCATCGTCCAAACACTCTTCATCCAAGAATGGCATAAGATTAAGATCACCTTGTTTTACGTTAAGTACTTCACAAACTTCGTTAAATATAATTGGTAGGTTAGGATCAAATATCGAAGTATCATCTTTATGAGATTCCTCCTTAGAAGAAAATAGTTCATCTTCGATCACACATTCTTCTTGATTATTGTCACTTGACAAGTCGGTGATAATCTTGTCTCCAACCTTTGATTCATCATTATAAGGTCCCAAGTTTAAAGAAACCAATGTTGGCTTCCTAACTTGTATTCCATTGTCACCATTCAACCAATGCAATTTATATGGTTTTCCATGATTCTTAGTCTGCAATTTCAACTCATCAACCAACTCCTTTGACACCACATTAGTACATGAACCACTATCAATGATAAGATTTCAAATTTTGTTATGTACCTGACAACGAGTGTGAAATATTTGTTCTCTTTGTTCGGCTTCAACATGACTTGTTTCCACGTGAAGATTACGAATCACCAAACACTCTTCTTCACTCAATGGGTCAACATTATAAGCCACTCCTTCTTCACTCTCTTCAATATCGGACAGATTTACTTCATGTCCGGGTGAAACAAATTCTGGAATCATATTGCAAAGCTCTTGTGTTGTTAGAGCTCATTTTTTAGGGAACTCATTAGCAATGTGACCATAGCCTTGGCACTTGAAATAACGTCTCATTGGGTTAGTCTTAGGTTCTACGGCAATACTATTCCCTTTGTCCTTTACTTCCTCCTTTAGGACTTCCTTTGATTTGGTTGTTGTTGGCCTTGAATAAGAACTTGAACCTTTTGGGAAGTCTCTTGAATAAATCTTCTTTGCTTTGTCTTGCTTTTCGAATTTCTGAGCCAATCGAAACACATCCTCGAGCCCATCATAGATTTGTATTTCAACTCTATTAGCAATAGATGGTGTAAGACCTTCAATGAAACGCGCCACCCTAAGCTCTTCCATTTCTTCAAGATCATAAACAATAGTCATCCTCTCAAATTCCTTTATATACTCGGCCACGGACATACTGTGTTGTGTCAAAGCTTGCAACTTTAGATAATTTTCTTGTTTGTAGTCTATGTGCAAGAATCTCTTCAAAAGGTGTTTCTTTAACTTCTCCCAAGTATCAATCTTAGCCTTCTTGTCACGTTTTCTTTGACGTTTAAGATTATAGAACCATAAAGAAGCATATTTGGTAAGTTTAAGAATAGCTACCTTATATTGTTTGTGTTCATCATACTCCTTGTATTCAAAGACTCGTTCAGCTTGCCTAATCCAATCCAAAAAATTCTCGGGATCTAAATCACCATCAAATTCAGGTATGTCAAGCTCTAGCCCACGATCATCTTCATTCTTGGCTTCGAATCGCTTCTTGGAATTAGACTCGTCCCTTTCTGAATCAGAACCCCTAGACCGACTTGATATTGATCCTCGCATTCCACCACGCTATTTTGGAATGTCGGTTGCCATATTCTTCATCATAAATTTCATCTCGTCCATAGCTTCCCTCAACTCGTCCAATTGGTTTTGGACAGTGACGTTCTCACCAATCATGCTGGAATCGACATCTCCTGACATGATTGTTTCCCCAGGATTAATTTGTTAAGCAACAAATTAAAATCCTAGCTCTGATACCAAATTGATGTAAAATAAAATCACGAATCTTATAGCGGAAATAAAGATTCGATCTTTGAACTTCTTAGAATGAAAAGTAATGATTTTTGGTGTCTCAACGAGAGGTTTTTGTGAATATAAGGATAGTATTGTAATCTCGCAAGATTACGGTTTTCTGAACTCTTAACCTCGCAAGGTATAAAGAACACGAGTTTGAGAACTATCAACCTTGAAAGGAATCTAGAACTTGATTTTCAACTTCACAAGGAAGAAAAGATTATTTCGATCTCGCAAGAAAGAAATAAAGAACTTATAACTCACAAGTAATTAATAAGAACAAACAAGAAACTCTTGAATTAACTCTCCAACTTGAATGAATAAAATTGAATACAAAGCTCTCTATTTATAGTAGATTAGGCCATAAAAATAAGGAAACTAGTAATAAGGAAAACTAAATTTAGGAAACTCTAACAACAGGAAGTTCCAAAATAAGAAAACCATAAATAAAGAAACTAGAAATAACAAACTAATAACTAACTATGAAAGTAAATAACTAACTAGACTCAATTTTAAATAACGAGCTGGACTCAATTTAGGAACCTAATGCTCCTGCATCAGTACGTGTTATGGACCAAGTGTCCACGTTTGACATTATCGTAGTACATAATCAAAGTACATAAATGTAAAGTTTTGTTTAGATGACAACCTAGTGATGATTCGACTTCAAAAGTCATATCCTCCTTGCTTGCCCACTGATTTCGGCAGAGTTCCGTTACCGTGGCTGGTTCTGCGGCTAATCCGGCAGAGCTTCCGCTACTAGACTCGGGGTAGGTAGTCGAACACAGGCACCTCGGGATCGAGTGAGGTGCTCGAAGGTGAGGAGTTGCGTCGATTTTGCTTATCGGGACTATGATCGAGTGGATCACTTGCTTTGGGTGTCGGAGTGCGAGCCCAAGCGAGAAACTCATAATGAGTAAAGGGAGAAGAGAAGATATTGTTGTTTGTCGAGTGAATGGGGTGGAGGGGGGGTATTTTTAGTCGTTTTCGGCTCTCGTCGCCCGGATGGGCGCCTGGGTCCAGGCGCACCAGAACTCAGGCGTTTGGGTTCGTGCATGTAAGACCTAGAACGCTCGGTGTGAGGCGTTCGGAAATTTGAAGATACGATTTTGATACTTTCGAAAACCGAGAGTGTGCGTATCATAGGTTGTCTTGTAGGTTAAGTTATCTCCTTGACCTAGCGCGCCGTTGCGTCGAGTGTGCCTTGGTTGTGCATCCCGAGATTTGCTTGGCTCGGTTTGTTGACTCGGGTTGATTTTGCGTATTTCGGGACCGATTCGGAGTCCCGATGTCAGAATTGACTCTAATTAGTGTCTATGCGACCGTAGTGACGCGACTAAGGCTGCCTTGATGTTAATTTAATTTTTCCGATTAATTATTTGATCTATTCTATAGAAAAATTATCTAAGACATCGCAAACTCGCGTCGCGTTGCAGTCCGATCGTCATCGGGTGTTTGTTGGGCACTCCTGCAGCCACCAAGTCCAAATATGGGTGTCTACAGAAGCCCCCACTTTGACTGAGGCTTGGACAAGGCAAAAGTCAAAGTATTGCCGCCCGGGTCAATAAAGGATTACGACCTGGTGGCTGTCCGGTCGGGTCACTTTAAGTCCGTTGGACTAGGTGTTGAGGCTCCCCAACCAAGGCTTAGAAATCATACCTGACGTCTTCGCCTATGGTTGCTTATCGGGGCTCGGGTCCGTGCTTGCTATCTTGTCCTAGGTTTTCTATGTTCATGTGTTTTGCCTTTTCGGATGTATAAGAATCCTTTCAAATTTGGGTTGCCTTTCTAATGCGTATGACGCGTTGAGCATGAATATGAAAGAGAATGTTCAAATGTGTAAGGCTCTGTTCTTTTCGGCTTATTTTCAGCCTGTTTCAGACCAGCTCAGCTTCTATCAGCTCAGCCCAGCTCGTATCAGCTCAGCCCAGCTCCTATAAGCTCAGCTCAGCTCAACTCTAATATTTTCAGCTCACCTCCAATATTTCCAGCTCCTAAAATAATACTTCAATAATAATAATAAATATATAATAATAATAATAATAATAATAATAATAATAATAATAATTATTATTATTATTATTATTATTATTATTATTATTATTATTATTATTATTATTATTATTATTATTATTATTATTATTATAGTTATTTATTTATTTATTTATATGAAACGAAATTTGCATTAAGATCGAAACAAATTGCAATAAATTATTATTATTATTATTATTATTATTATTATTATTATTATTATTATTGTCGTTGTCGTTGTCGTTGCTGTTATTATTATTATTATTATTATGATTATTATTATTATTATTATTATTATTATTATTATTATTATTATTATTATTATTATTATTATTATTATTATTATTGCATTTCGATATTAATGCAAGTTTCTTTTCATAATAATAATAATAATAATAATAATAATAATAATAATAATAATAATATTGTTGTTGTTATTTTTATTACTCATATCTCTTCATGTTAATAAAATTATTATTATCATCGTCATCGTTGTTGTTATTATTATCGTTATTATTATTATTTGCTATTTTTTTATCATCATTGTTATTATAATAATTATTAATATTATTATGCAATCCATAATATTTTGAGATTTTGAAATAGATATTACATTCAAATATTTACAACTTTGTCTCAATGTCATTACGATTAATTTACATTTTCTTACACTATTTTTGAGTGAATAGAATATCTAATATATATACACACACACGCACATACACACACAAAATAGCATATGAGTATTATTTATATTGTATTAAGATTTTTTTTTTGGTTCAACGAAGAGCGATTGTATTAAGAATTAAGAATATCAAAATATAAATTTTGTATATTACGTAATCAAAAATATATACATAACATTTTCTATTGCCAAATACAAAAAAAACAAAAGTAGAAATCAAATGAATTGGAGTAAATACTATGTTATTGTTATTATTATCATTACTATTATTATTAATTAAAATAATAATAATAATATTATTATTATTATGGTCTGGAGGGGCAGAATACCAAAGAACACCCCTAGTTGCTTGGGAAAAAATTATTGTACCGAAGACTGAAGGAGAACTAAATGTTAAAAATCCGGGTATTTGGAATAAAGCTGCTGTCCCAAAATTAGTGAATTGGGTCTACACCCAACCTGATAAGCTCTAGATCAGGTGGGTGAATCAAATTTATCTCAAGGACTCTGATTGGGATAATTATAGTCCCAAAGCTACTGACAACTGGTCGTGGAGGAATTTGGGTAAGATAAAGGAGATCGTCAAGAGTGCCTACGTAAATAACAGTTGGAACGGCTCAACTATAGACTTCTCCATCAAGGAATGTTATGAATGGATGAGAGCGAAACGCGCAAAATGTAACTGGGCTGATGTAGTGTGGTCAAATTGGAACCTACCCAAGCACTCTATGTGCTTTTGGTTGGCTATGATGGGGGGATTGAATGTTAAGACGAAAATGTTAGGATTTGGTTGCATTCAAGATGACATATGTTGCTTGTGTGGGGATTTTCCTGAATCTGTCGATCACCTGTTCTTTAACTGTCTTTACAGTAGCAGGTTGAAGAGTAACATTAAAGGCTGGTACGGGCAAATACCGGAGGTTGACGAGCTGATTGGAGGCCATAAAAATATGCCGAGGTGGAAGATGGATGCTATGATTGTTGCAGCCTGCTACTATCATACTTGGAACATGAGAAATAGAGCAAGGTTGGACGGATTTGTGACCCGTCCTGAAAAAATGGCGGAGTTGATCAAAAAAGAGATGAAAAATAGGGCCCAGGCGTCTTTCCCTCAAATTAGTTGCAGCTGGTTTTGAGTTGATGTGATGCGGTTTTGAGTTGCAGTATTCTTTTCGATAGTGTGCTTGCTGTTTGTTGAACTTCACTAGTAGAAAAACATGGATTTGAGGCTCCATAAAACCCCCCATTAGAGGCATCTTTTATGATGCCTCATACGGGGGGGCCGCACATTGGAAATTATGGTGCGGCGTTTTTTAGAAGCCTCTATTGATGGACTATTTGCGGCATTTTATAAAAGCGACGCCTCAAATAATTGTCTATTTGCGGCGTTTTTCTAAAAAGACGCCTCTAATGTCACCTCTTTTGCTGCGTCTTTGGGTATATGACACCTCAAAGAGAGCCAAAATTTGATGCATCATTTACAATTCGACGCCACAAATATCACCATATTTTATATATTTAATTAGATCGTTAGAAGCGTCTAATGCAAATAAATGTCGCAAGCAATATTTATTTTATTAAAAAAAAATCATAATTTTTTAATAATTTCGACGGCAACCATTTGCATTTCGATAAACCAAATAAAATTCTTACATTATCCATCCAAACCTGCATACATACATTCACATGTCCAAAAAGTGGCATGGATACAATTCCAACCTCAAATAAACCACACAAGTCATGCCAAAATGATCCAATTAACTAGTCTACTTGAATCCATCCAAATCTACCTACATACATTCACATGTCCAAAAAGTGGCATGGATACAATTCCAACCTCAATTAAACCACACAAGTCATGCCAAAATGCTCCAACTAACTAGTCTACTTCAAGTACAACAACGATTCGTAAAGTATGTAGCCCACTTGTCCCATAACTCATTCATCTCATCTTCACCGTAGGTGTAGGGTTGCTCATTTTGTAAGATCCAAACCTTAAAAACACACAAGAACGACGAATTATTATCGATTGAACACATAAATATGATAATAAAGTCATATATTCATGTAAAAAGATCGTATGTAGCTTATTATAGGTAACTTATAATATCAACGAGGTTGCAATGAACTAATTAAACAAACAACCACCTCACAAATTTTATTTACTACTACAAACAATGCCTTCAATGTTACTACAAAGAATGCCTACAAATTTAACCTAATTTTACCACTACAAACTCCAATTTTACTACAAAGAATGCCTACAAATTAAACCTAATTTGACCACTACAAAGAAACCATCTTTTGTACTATATATCCCAACATGTACTCAATGACATCTCCTCCGCATCAACCTACCGTATAAAAATGATTAATTTGTGGAGGTTGGAGGGTTACGTTTGAAGTGCCTTCAATGTTATAAAATTACCTTGTAACAATGACTCAGCTCGGATAAACAAATAACATGGCAATGATGAGATGATTGGGGAAAGGATCATGGAGTTAAGCCAGAACGTTTAAAAGAAAAACTTAGAATGATTAACTGGCCAATTGCTTACCTTTTCAAAGTCACTTGCAGTTGAGCAACGATTAACTATATCGTACATGAACCGCATCACGAACAAACCATCGTCCACACTTCCACTTTGTTGAGGACACTACCACGGAACAAAAAATATTCATAATTTCAAAAATTTGCGGATTGTAAGAATTAAAGTGTAAACAAAAATTGAGAAAAATAATGTAGTCTTTTGGTTAATTACCTTCATAGATTTTCATAGTGGCTCATTTCTTTTCATCTTCATATGACCACCACTCATCTTGAACTTCTTTAAGGCCCTAAACAAGATATCAGGTTGAATGTTGATTATTTTAATTACCTTTTAAAACGTTGTTGAAAAAAAAAAAAGTTTTAACTTTACTTACCAATCAATGACCGTCTTCACACGTAAATTTCTACCATCTTTGAGAGTCATTGGATCAAACAAATAAATGGTGAAAGTTTGAGGACAAATCGCAAGTAACACCCAATGCTTACTACATTAGAGAAAACACAAAGATATTACGGTGTTTCAAATATTAAATAAATGACAAATCACAAGAAAAACCAATGATACTATAATGTTTATTAGTACTCCCTATCACTTATTGCCGCCAATATGAACTCATCGCCATTAAGTGTAGCATTAGACTTTAAGAACGCATTACTAATATACGATATTGCATCATTCATCTTTTTCATCAATATACCATCAGCCGTAATGGCAGGGCATAACCATCCAATGTGTACTCCACTTTTGTCTTTCACTAGGTCCTCTTGAAGAGCCCTATACAAACATTATACATTAAAGTTATGCCCTTGAAAACAGATAAATTGCTTTCTTTGTTACACTTCAATAAATCAAAAGTAACTAAATGATAGTAGATAGGTTAGCACATAACCTCATAAAAATCTGCACAATTGGAATAGTAAGCTCACTCCCTTGAAGAAATTGATTCAAATCATCTTGGTTAACTTCATTTTTTTGTTCCTTTGTGTAATAGAACAGTGGGGAGTCCTCATCAAAGTGGATCGAAAATGTTTCTCCTATGCCCATTGCACTAACAAGTGTTTGCAACCATTGACAATCCGGACTTAATGACTGCACAACCAACTCTTGAGAATGATTTTTTATTGGCGTAGTTGACAATTTTGAGAGATGTGAGTTGCTACCCATTAGTTCTTTCTCTTTTCCATCAAGGCAACTCTCACTCTCAACCCTCACAAATTCAATTGGCCATTGCACAAAACTTCCAACCGCATCAATTAACAAATTGAGATCATATGCTGGCAAGGGAACTGGAAGTGGAAGGTTCTCAAACTCTTTAGGAACCACATATATTTTTACCCTTATATGATCCAATGCAACTACACTTTGATGACACACATCTCCTTGAAATGTCTTACCACGAGCCACCTCATATAACAATCCATTTTCAGGGTCTTTCATAAAAAGACGACAAGGAGTATCATCCTACAAATTGAGTAAATTTGTGAGCTTAAGTTATCAATCTATATATGCTTATTATCAACAATCGATTATGTTTTATTATTTTTACCATAATCACTTCTGCTATAGAAAGCTTCTGGTGGTTTGTGTCATTATCCGTGCACTTCTCGACAACATTATGTAATTTTGCGGTTGGCAAGTCCATTCCTTGCAAAATAGATGATAAAGTGCTTTGAAACTCCAATCTCAACTCAATTTTAAGCTCCTCTTTCATTTCCCTTTGAATCTCTAATCCCAATTCATTTTTGAGCTCTTCTTTTAGCTCTTTTTTTAGAGCATCACGATCCTCTGAACTCTTCACTGAAACTTTAGCTTTGTCCGATACCCCAAATGCATTTCTCACGCTCACATTTACTCCTCCAAATCCTCTTGCACGACTTGGGTGATCTTGCTTTTCACCAAGGGCAAAGTACAAAGCATCCTTGTTTCTATATGGAACCATCACTCCATCGGCCGCTTCCTTCTTCTTGAACTCGATCTAAAACAATTGAAAAAGTTCAAAAGAAACATAACCTCGGTGAAGAAGTGTCAAATACTGTAATGTTCTAAAATAATAAATAGAACTTTAATGTCAAAGTCTAGTTTAGAACGAAAGATTGGATATTATTTCTCAAGCATATATAAAAACAAGTGGTAGTAAAATGAATGACACGACATTGTTAAGAGATTAGTGCAGTGGCTTGCTTACCAATTTTCCCGCTACTTCCTCGGTTCTAGGGTTCTTTATTACATATTTGCCAGTTTCTTTATCTTTTGAATGCATAGCACAGTACCAGTCATCCGCTCGGTTGATATCAATGCTCACGGAGGCCGTTGAGTCCGTTTCGACAGACGTGCTCCCTGGATAAAACTTATCCTATATCCATATAGCTCGAGCGGTTTCAAAGTCATATTGACCCAAATGATGATGATGTTCATTTTTTTTTGCACACTCAATAGCTCTTGCATTAACCACCTTTCACCCTTTGAAGGATAACAGGAAGCTAAAATTTGCTTATGCTTTTCCAAATATTCATCAACCTTGTCGCTTTGTTGCAACACATATAAGTGTGCCTTCGCCATTAAATCTGAAGGAGGTGAAATCTCATTCGCACCAACCAAACCTTTGCCATCATACCTTCCATCATCCTTAGTTCTTGGAAGACCAATGGATTCAAGATTTTGTACAAAATCGCTACAAAACTCATACACTTCTTCATTCACGATGCCTTGGATCATGCTAGCTTCTGGGCGGGCGGGATTCCTTGCCATATCCTGCAAGGTACCCATGTGTCTTTCAAAGGGATATGCCCATCTTAGAAATACTGGACCACATAATTTGATCTCACGAACCAGATGTACAATTAGATGTATCATAATGTCAAAAAACGAAGGAGGAAAATACATTTCAAATTGACAAAGTGTTTCGATAACATCAATTTGTAATGCATCTAATGTCACCGGATCTACCACCTTACTACAAATTGTATTGAAGAAGGAACAAAGTTTGGTGATGGCAAGCCTTACATGCTTTGGCAAAATCCCACGAATAGCGATAGGGAGAAATACTTGCATCATGATATGGCAATCATGGGACTTCATTCCACCTAATTTCATATCAGTCCTCGACACCAACCTTTTTATATTAGATGAGTACCCTGTAGGAACCTTGATCCCGTACAAACACTCACAAAAGTGACGTTTTTCTGCTTTAGATAAGGTATAGCAAGCCGGGGGAAGATAGAAGGATGAACTTTTGTCTTTCTTGGACTTGTCTTTCGCAATTGGCCACAACTTTGGACGAATCTTCATTTCCTCCATGTCTTTACGCAGTTTCAAGCCATCCTTTGTCTTTCCATCTAAATTGAGAAGTGTGCCAAAAATAGCATCACATACATTCTTCTCGATGTGCATCACATCGAGACAATGTCTTACTGGCAAGTCTACCCAATATGGAAGTTCCCAAAATATTGATTTTTTTTTCCATAAACCTCCGGAGTCTTTTGATTTGGATGTCTTACCAAAAACACTTTCAACATCTTTTAGTTCCTCATAAACCTCTTTTGCACTGGATGGTCTTCGCGCCACATCTTTCTCTACTTTTCCATTGAAGGGTAATTTTTTGTTGCGATAAGAATGAAAGCGATTCAGGAACCTTCGATGATTCATATACACATATTTTCCAGAATTAGGCAAGTAAGTTGATTTCATATCATCAGAACAGATAGGACACGCTTTCTTTCCCTTAACTTTATAACCCGATAAATTACCATAAGCAGGGTAATCATTGATAGTGCAAAAAAGCATAGCCCGCAACCTGAAGTTCTCCTTAGCATAAGCATCAAATGTCACTACACCCTCGGTCCACAATTGCTTCAATTCATCAATAAGAGGCGCAAGGTACACATCTATGTCATTACCTGGCTGTTTAGGTCCAGATATGAGAAGTGACAACATAATGTACTTACGTTTCATACACAACCATGGAGACAAGTTATAAATCACTAATAAGACTGGCCATGTGCTATGTAAACTACTCAAACTACCATACGGGTTCATACCATCTATGCTAAGCCCAAGTCTTAAGTTTCTCGCTTCCTTCTTAAATTCAGGATACTTATTATCGATGATGTCCCATTGAGGAGAATCTGCGGGATGTCGAAGCTTCCCATCTTTCTTCCTTCGATCTGCATGCCACCTTAAATGTTTGGCGTCACTCTTAATTGAAAATAACCTTTTGAAACGTGGTATTATTGGAAGGTACCATAACACCTTTGCTGATGCATACTTTTTACCAGCCTCAAACTTAATCCCATCCCGCAACTTGTAACGTGACTTGCCACATCGCGGACACTCATGAGAATGAGAGTACTCGTTTCGGTATAATATGCAATCATTTGGACATGCATCAATTTTCTGGTACCCTAAACCCAATGGACAAATCAACTTCTTAGCATAATAACTTGATATAGGGACTTGATTTTCATCAGGGAAAATATCTTGCAATGCTTCTAACAACTCGGTAAAGCCTATGTCACTCCAACCATTCTTTGATTTAATGTTAAGAAATGTAAGCACCGCTGAAAACTTAGTGTACTTGCTACACCCTGGATATAACGGTGTTTTAGATGCCTCAGTCAAATTCTCAAATACATAACGACGACTGCTAAATTGATCTTCTACATCACCAAACATCTCTTCTAACCGATCATTGTCATCCTCATCAGCGTCATCACCCAAATTTTCCTCCTCGTCACCAATTACATCATCTTCAACTAGAACATCATCCTCTACGTGGCATTCGGTTTCTGTAAGTTCTTCGGTCTCCGTTACGTGGTCCACGGTCTCGGGATGTTTCTTCACATGATCTACATTGGTATTTTCCTTGTAAACCCCTCCTTCACCGTGCCATATCCATATGTGATAATTTATCCTAAACCTACGACAAGTAATGTGTTCCCTCAACAACCTTATATGGTTAAGCATTTCCACGTTAGAGCAATCAACACAAGTGCAATAAAAACCCTCATCGCCCGTACTTTTGGCATAATCTAGCGCAACTCTACAAAATTCTTCCACTCCCTTCTTAAACTCCTTTGAATTACGCTTACCATACATCCAATTGCGGTCCATCACATGTTAGAAAGCTACAAATACACCAATTAGGTCCTTAAATGATACATTAATGTCAAATGAAGTAGTAAAACATTTTTTCCCGATCACATCTATAACACACCAAATATACGAGTAGGTAATTACTAGAAAAAGTAAGATTCGGTTTTCTAAATTTATATAGATCATGTATTTCTTTCTTTACTGATGAGGTGATGTTTATAAACTGAAATTAATAATTTACTAAATTCTTCCACGCAGCAAACCAACTCGTTTTCTTCAAAATTCGATTGTGAACTTCAAATTTCCCACGCCAAAGTTTCAGGTTTGTTTTTTTTTTCCCTCCCAATTTTCTTTCTGCGTGAATTGTTGCTATTCTTTTGTATCTGATATCGAATTGTGAATTGTTGCTATTGTTGCGTGAATTGTGAATTAGATTGTTGATATGATATGATACTCCTGTGAATTGGATTGTTGATATGATACTCTTGTGAATTGGATTGTCGAATTGTGAATTGTGAATTGTTGAATTGTGAATTGTCGATTTGTGAATTTGTGAATTGTGAATTTGATTTTCCTCTTTTTTCTGTTGTCGGATTGGCAATGACTTTAATTTTGATCGAGAAATAGGTGATCAGTGATCGGTTGTCGGATTAGCAATGACTCTTCCCCAATTTTCACCTACTCACACTTCACGCTTCTAATTCATTGAATATATTATATATATATATATATATATATATATATATATATATACATACATATATATTATGCTTTGTGAAAATTCATGTGATTTACGGTTTTCTTAGCTTCCATCATCTCATCCTCATCTATCGTTGTCGATCATTGACTAAGGTTTGACATTGCTATTTTATCTTGCCACTCTAGTATTTCTACTGGTCAATGGATTTATATATAGGTCTCCAAAACCTAGATTTCATGATTTATATGCTGGATTGGATAAGATTGCTTATAGGATATGGTTAGTTAGCAGTGTTTCGTTGCGGAGCTGGAATTGAGTTGAGGTTATTGATGAGTTCAGTTGGTCAATGGGGGATATTATGTTGTTTTCGACTGCTTAGCATCGTTGGGTTAAGCACCGGAACTGGTTATCGATTTTGAGTATCTTGGTATGTTGTGACGGAGTTATATAATACGGAGTACTTTTGTGCGTCTATGATAGAGTTGGGTTACTATGGGAACTTACGATGAGTTGCTGCTCATTGGTGTCTACGAACTGAAATATATTTTTGTTTGAAGAGAAAGGTTCAGCATTGTATTCATTCTCAATGAAAGGAAGAATTATGGATTTTGTTTATTCGTTAATGGTGAGGAGGTGTTTGGTTCGAGATAGGGTAAGGAAATGGAATTAACAAAAATAAATGAAATGAAAGTTAAAGGATACCCTTCGACAATACTTCGTGCTTGGTGAACGGTGATACTAGAAAAAGGAATGACAAACCATCATCTCTCCCTTATGACCATCGCTAAAAACACCCTCTTGTCACTATTTTTGGTGGTGGTTTCAAGTGAGTGATAGTAGTAACTACTGGTAAGGGAAGGTAATGGGGAAAGGGTATGAGCTCTTAGGCTTAAAAAGCCCGCCTCGAGTGCGCCTAAGGTCTGCCTTAGACGAGGCACTAGTCAAAACGTCTTGGTGCGTTTTAGACACGGCTCATTTAATGACGCTCACTGTCACTAGTACAAAATTTCCATTTTTTTTATTGATTTGGAATGTACAAATATGTTCCTTAAAAAGGGCTTCTCACGTCTAAAAGCGAGCGCCTTTGTCTTGCACTTTGTGCTTTGCTACCATAATCCCTTAGTGCCCCGGTCTGCCTTGTGCCTCTTTAAACTAGTATGGGATACCTGGGGCAGGGTAGGGAATCAGTCTAAGGGTATGGAGGGGAATTGTAAACCCGGAAATGAGTACAAACTACAAACTACCAGGGAAACAAGGATTTGGATTCTCTTTTAGGTAGACTTCTAACCACCCCCAAGGGCCCTGATGTGAAATAATTTAAGCCACACAATGCATAGATATTTAGCGTATACCATTGAAATGAATATGAAATCCCTTGCTTCCTTCAGTTTGTTTATCTACTACTCTATGTTACTAGTGTGCAAATAAAATTTTATGTATTACTTCGGTGTCCAATCTACTTGTTTCATGCATCAACCTGTTAATTTTATCAATAATAAACGTTTCGATAGTGTGTTTATGTGAATGAAACCAATTATTGTAAGAGACCGGTTCCTTTGCAAACCGGTCTTTTAATACAACTGTATCCTCACTCACTCTACAAATAAAGAGGCATTCAAGTAGGCAAATAAAGATACCACCATTCCCATTCCCATTCACATTCCCCCCCCCCCCCCCCACTCCATCTTTTTCTAGCTATCCTTCGTTTTTCACACAACACGAGCCATTGAATTATTAAAATGAAATGCAACTCGACTATGGGCTTAGCCCAAAACCGTAAAACCGTCAAATCTCCCTAACAATATACAAGATGTATACAGACAACTTACTAAAATTCTCAATTAATCAAAATCCTAAACCAACCAACTACCTTAAGAATATAAGATCCTTTAGTCTCATAGTGATTTGGGGGTTGACTAATATGAATCATTCTCCAAAACCGTCAAATCTCACTAACAATATACAAGAACAAAAAATCAAATCAAGAGCAAACCTTTATAGCTGCATTTTCTAAGAAGGGCACCAATGATCTGCCTTGTAGAATCATCAGCTTCAACTAACAATACTCTAAGACCATTTTTTGGTAGAAAATTCTCCCATTTGACCATTGAACTTGAACCTTCTTACACTCTATTTTCTCTACCATTACACTTTCTTTGCTAATAATCTCAATTTCTATACCTTCAAAGCTACTCACTACAACTTCTCCCATTAAAATTCCAAATTCAACCCACCAAAATTCTTCATAAACCCAACTCAAATTAGTAAATTACTAATTTTTTCTATCAAATTCCAAGATTTTAGAAGTTACGCACCAAAGATCTTCACTAACCTAACTCAAAGTTTTGATCTTTTTGATCAAATTCCAAGAATTTCACACTCTACCCAAAAAATTATTAATATCTATTTGAATTATAAAAATAGATACGAATTATCAAGCAATATGTATAGATATTCAAACCCTTTATTCCTAACATTACCTACTTTAGTTCAACACCCTTCTTCTTCCTTCTTCTTCCTTAATTATTTTCTCTATAAATATAAATTAACAAAAACTCAACCCTTAATTAACCACAAAATCATGTAAAAACTCAACCCTAACAAAAAATTAGTGACAAATGATTCAATAAAAGGCAAAAGAAGAAAGAAATAAAGCAAACAAGAGATAACCTCCGGCAACAGCGAGAGGCGCGACAACGAAGGGTGCAACAGCGACAGTGAGAGGCGCGGGTTCGAAGCCTGGGTCGATGTGACGCGACAGTGAGAGGGTGCAGCTGGTTCGGAAGCGCGACAATGGAGCTAGAGTTTTGGGAGGGAGGCTGTCAGGGAGAGTTTAGGGTTAGGGTGGTAGAGAATGTAAGAATGAGGGAGAGCGGGAGAGCAGGAGTAACTGAGTGAGACGAGAAAGATAAGGGTCGGGTATGTAACTGGGTAATGGGGTAATTGGGGTTCCTTTTTGGAGTTTATGGGGGATTTTTTTTTTTAAATAAAATAGGTGTGGAGAGGCGTCAAACCCTGGAGAACGCCTCAATTTTTTTTTTTTACTATTTAAAGCAATTTATCCCTAAAATGACTCATTTAAGTATTTTTATTAAAAACAAAAGGTAAATTATTTGCAGCTACTTGCCTAAAACACCTCAAATGAGGATACGCAATTCGACCTTTTTCTACTAGTGTTGACTACACCCCGGCCGGACACATTCTACCCTTTCTTCACTTTTCTTTTTGATTTTTATCTTTATTTTCGTAGTTTCTCTTCTTTTTAGTGTCTCCACACACTACCGATCGAGCATGAGGACATTGCTCGGTTTAAGTGTGGGGAAGCGATATCGTAGTCTAGTTTAGTTTTATTTTCGTCATTTTTTCGAAAAAATCTTAAAAATCCCTAAAAATTTGAAAAATTTCATAAAAATCAAAAAGATTTTTCCTTTGTGTCTTTTCTTTTTGTGTTGTTGTGTCGTATATTTGTTGTGTTGTGCGTGTTTTGCCTCCCTTTTTCCTTGTAATTCGCTTAATCACCGTTAACTTTGGAAGGCTTTCAAGACATCCGGTAACATCTTTTTATCCCTTTTTCCTCTTTATCTCTTGTGGAGTTTGGAGGAGATTTTGTGATGATGTGTGCTCGGGTGGAGCTTTGTAGAGTTTGAGGTTCATTTGGTGGCTTGTTTGGAAGTTCGGGGTGGTGTTTGTTCTCTTTATGTGTTTGTTTTGTTTTGTTGTCTTTGTCTCATTTTCTTTCGTCTTTGTCGCGTCTTTGTTTTGTGATGTGTAGTTGTGTCTAGTGTGTAAAAATATTTTCGAAAACCCGGTTTTGAGGCTAGTGTGCAAGAGTTTACTTTCCCTTCCTAGTAATGTGAATCGAGTCTTGGACTTTAGTCTAGTAGAATGACCCTAAATCAATAGTTTCGTTGGTCCTTTACCTGGAGTCCACCTAGTCTACTAGGGATTTACTACGGGATTTGCATTTTGACCACTATGACCATCCATGGTGTGAAAAGGCCTTGGTTGCCGAGTCCCGTTCCTTAGGTGACCGTGTTCGAAATTGTTTTGATTAGTCCAAGTTTTCCACCTTTTTGTGGGTTTGAAGGGAAATCGCGACCCCTGACTTACCCATTTCCCTACCTCCTACACATCTCCATAAATAAGTTGCAAATTGTTGTAATTCTCACTTGATTGCAAGAAATGCCTACAAAACAAAATCATCCAAAAGGCAAGCCAAGTCAAAAGAAAAAAAAAGAAAAGAAAGAAGAAAAAGAAAAGGCACAAAAATCAAAAAGAAAATACAAAAGAAGAAAAAGAAATGGCATAGCAACTCGAAAGCCAAATGAAAAAGAAAAAAAAATGCCAAAAAGAAAACCATCTCACAAAAAGATTCTCACCCACTCAAAATAAGCCTTTTTCCGATCGTTACCGTGAAGAGCCTACCAAAGGACCGAGTCCCTAGGAAGTATGATAGCGGTAAATAGTCGGTCTTCTCCCATTTTGCAACCTTATCCACCTTTTTACTTGGATTAGTTGGGCGATTTTTGAGCATGGGACGATCCTCTTGGCTCATCGCTAAAGGGGGCGGGGTCATACTTACCTACAGTGTCGACTAACTCCGTGGTTCATCCTTTTTCCATCCCGCCTATCGTCCCGTAGTACGTTCTTAGAAGGTTAGAAGGAACTAGGTAAGTTACCAACGTTTTTATTGCTTTGTTGTCATACTATTAGGGTTTAGTTCATACCGGTTTGTATTATTAGTTCGGTAACGTTGTCACTTGCCTTGAGTCCTTAACCGGTGCTTCTTTCACCGCTTTGTAGAGGGAAGCGGTATTTATTTCTTCTTGGAGGCAACCATTTGTTTATTTGTTTGTTTGTGTGTTTTTGTGTCCGGTTGCATCCACAATTTTGTCGCAAGCCCTCACTTGCTTTGCGGAGAGCACTTTTCCTCTAAATGTTCTCGCGTGAGTTGAAAGGGCGTTGGGTGCGCTAATACCCGTTCAGCTAGTATATTAGTTTTTATTAGTTTAGTAGTTAGTTCGTGCTTACTCGAGGGCGAGTAAGGGTTAAGTGTGGGGGAGTTGATAAGTGTGTTCTGTACTGCTTTTTCCTTCTCTCATAAATCTTCCATATGCCGGGATTTGGGTAAGTAATTCGGTGAACGGGACACTAACATCCAATTTCTTCACAATACTAAGGAACTTGTCGTAATGAGTGTCCACCTTAGTCTTCATTTGCCTCGATAGGTAAGGCAACTTGATTTGGTACTTGTTTTGATCAATTGGGGTGGACTCTTCCAAGGACACTTTCCTTTTTCCCTTGTCTTTCTCTTGAAGAGGGGGAGGGTTGTCTTCTTGGGGTTTTTCAACTTCCCTTAAGACTTGCTCCTAAATTGGATTGTCCAAGCTTGATTCTTCTTGATTTGGAGATGTCATTTCCATTGTCGGTTCTTGCATCGGCTCTTGCTCATTAGGATATGGAGGGGAGTTGAAGGATGTACCTCTCCTTGTGGTGATAGCATTTACATGCTCAAATATCGGTGTTTCACCTTGAGAAGGTAGTTGCCCCTTTTGTCTTGAGGAGCTCCCCGAAGTAAGTTGAGATACTTGAGTTTCAAGCATCTTCATACGAGCATCTCTTACCGCATTTTCCCCTTGAACATAAGCAAAGAGCTCTTGTTGTGTTTTCGACATATCCATTTGACGTTTTTGCACATCTTGAGTATTCTTTTGCATATCTTGATTACTCCTTTGAATTTCCATCAAAGTCTTTTGAATGTCAAAATCTCGAGGTGGGGATGATGGATTATGTGGAGTGTCGGTGATGGCGAGAGGAATGCCATAATCATGAGTAGGAGACCGGCTCCTAGGCTTGCTTTGTTGTTGATGATTTTGAGTTGCTTGTTGATGGTTCCCTTGGAACCCATGAGAATTGCCTTGATTAAGGCCTTGATTGTGGTTTTGTTGTTGTTGGAAGCCTTGGTTTCCTTTGAAACCGCCTTGATTGAAGTTCCCTTGTAGGAACCCTTGATTGTTGTTGTGAAAGGTACCTTGGTTATTTTGCTTGAAGTTGTTGAAGGGTCTTGGATTACCCATGTAACCTTGGTAACCTTGGTTGTTGTCCCTTAAGGGAGGTGGAACATAGGAACGGTGTTGTTGTTGATATTGAAAGGCTTGTTGTTGGGGGACTTGTTGGGAAGCTTGGAATTGATTAGAGTAAGAGGTACCTTGCTTGAACGCTTGGAATGCGTTCACTTGCTCGATACTTCCACGGCAATACATGGGCTCATGTCCAACTATTCCACAAGTATCGCACATCCCATAGTAAGGTAAAGGAGGTGCGAACCCCAAAGCATTCACTTCTTGAATCGGTTGATGGTGTGAGGAGCTAGTGCCTTGGACTAGGTCGAGGTGACTTTGGAGGTTCTTGTCAATAGTCTCCATGTGTGTTTTCAATTGAGCTCCAAGGTCAATGCTTAATTTGGTGATAGCATCGACCTCATGTATGCCTCCTCGATGTGCCTTCCTAGGCCTAGAATATTGCGAATTATGCACCGCCATCTCTTCGATTCTCGCCCATGTTTGGTCGTCATCGACCTCGGTAAACCTACCGTTGGAGCCCATGTTAAGAATAGCTCTCGAGTCCTCATAAAGTCCATTCCAAAATTGTTGTACCAAGAACCATTGTGAGAGTCCATGATGAGGGCACGATCTTACCAAAGACTTAAACCGCTCCCAAGCTTCATATAGGCTCTCTTCATCCCTTTGTTGGAACCCGGTGATGGAGGCCCTAAGCAAGTTCGTCTTTTCCGGAGGGTAAAACTTTTGGTAGAACGCCAAGGCAAGCTTTTTCCAAGTGTCGATACCCATGGTTGCCCTATCGAGACTCTTGATCCATTGCTTCGCTTTTCCAATAAGAGAAAACGGGAAGAGTACCCAACGAATTTGGTCTTGAGTAACCCCGGTTTGAGATATAGCGTCACAATAATCGGAGAAAGTCTCCATGTGTTGGTGCGGGTCTTCGGTGGGCAAACCATTAAATGGGCTCCTCTCCACAAGTTGGATAAATTGAGTCTTTGCCACAAAATTCCCGATATAGGCTTCCGGTAATGCACTCGGTCCCGGAAAGACATCCTCGGTGAATGTGGAGTGAGAGGAGAACTTAGGCATTCTTGGATGTAAGGGAGAAGATGGTGGTGTAGAGAGTGTTGATGTAGATGAAGAGGGAGAACTAGGAGAAGAATCACCAAAAGGGTTAATGAATCCCCCTTCGGCCGTCTCTCGATGTGGATTGTTCAAGCCGGCTCCTTGGGCTTGCCCTTGATGAGTATTGCTTACACTCGGTTGAGAGATTCTAACCCGATTAATCGTCCGTTGGGGAAAGGCTCGAAAGAGTCTCTCCGGCTCTGGATTAAAGAGATAGAAGTCGCCTCCCCTCCTAGGTATACACTACACACTAGAACAAACGTGAGAACACTTAGTGCTTTGTGGGCACAAGGCAACGACAATAAACAAACACAACTAGAGACAAAGAGAAAAAGAAAGCTAAGGAAAGAAGAGAAACTAGAAAATATTCACAAGAGAAGATGGGAGAGCACAAAGAAGGGTAACTAAGTCTAGAAATAAGCAAACTAAGTCTAAACAATGCACCGTCCCCGACAACGGCGCCAAATTGATGGGAGGGATTTGTCACGTCTCTAGCCGATCAATAGAACACCGACTAACCTAGTGGGTAGCTAGGGCAAGTCGGGATCGTATCCACGAGGATGGTATATCAAGGTTTAGACTATGTCGGCCTACAACGAGACTAGATTACCAAACAAACACAAAGAAGATGAAATGGAAGAACTATGATGGAGGGGAAGAGATAAGACTAAGCTAACACTAGAGACTAACTAAACGATAAAACTAACGGAAATGATGGCTAACTAAGAGGATTAACACAAATATGGAAAGAAGTGGGGTAGGTCGGGTTCATAGGAGTAGAAGGATAATTGGGGTGATCAAGGGTATAGGTGCCTCCGAATCACTAGAGTCGGTCCGGGCTCTCGCAACTTAGACCGATGCCAAGGTGGGTCCAGGCTCTCGCAACTTAGACCCTAGTCCGCGCTCTCGCGACTAAACTATTCTCGACAATTCCACAAAATAAACAATCAATGAGAAGATGAACACAAGTATGGGAAGCATGGCCACTACAACTCACACAAGCATATCAACAAACACATAGAGTGCCTACAATGTGACTAACAACAAAGATGAAACCTTTTTCCCTTAATCAACCCTAATCATCCATAATCTACCCCTAATCCCCCTACTAACCCCACAAGAAGACTACTCACTCATTAAAAAGAGGAAACCAACATTCACAAGAGAAATCAATACTACAAAACCAATATCCATAATGAATAACAAGAACAATAATACTAACAATATGAAAAGATTCAAACAAGATTAAATAAACAAGATTAAGAGTAAGAAAGGTTATACCAACACTAAGAAGATGAAAAGATGCAATCTTGTATAAATAAGAACCCAAATAAAACCCAAGGTTGTCAATCTTGGAGAATTCTTCAAGTATCCTCTTAATACAAGAACTAATTACAATGATTAACTAAGGATTAACTAAGATTAAGGGAAGATTAAAGCTAATGAGTGAGATTAAATCTAGGGTTTTGGAGGCTTAAGAGAGTCTAAACTAACATAAGATGTCTTAATATTACAAGAAGGGAGTATATATATGGGTACAAGAATGAAGGAGAAGAAAAGAAGAAGTGCGGGTGAGCTGTAGCCCATCCCGACCGGGACGGATCTTCCCGATCGGGAAGGACTCACAGTGGCGCTTCTAAATGTGCATCCCTTCCCGATCGGGAAGGCCACTATCCCGACCGGGAAGGGTCTTGTGTGCCTCCAAATAGAGCTCTAGGGTCCCTCCTTGTATCTCATGGGCTTCCCGTCGATTCTCGAGACTCGGGATCGGGTCCCAAGGTCTCGGGGTCAATTCCAAGGCCTCGAGTCATCGTTCCTTTATCTCGTTGGCTCCAAAATGTGTATGTATTGAGTCGGAATCACTCCAACTCTTCCAAATCGGTCTCTGGAACCTGAAACGGACTAAAGGAAGCATAAGAAGCCCATGAATCGCTCCCAAGGAGCGCTTCCACAAGGAAATGGGACCAAAACATAGCAAAATAGGCACTACAAACTACACTTATCACCTCTTGAGATTCTTTGGTGTGACCGATTCTATCATAGTAAACCTTGTGAGATGTCATAGCTGTTTGAGGTTTAGTAAACCCTTGTTACATGGATTGAGGATTGTGAGTTATACCCTGTTAACTAGCTTAGTAAGCTTTGTCAATAATTAATGGAATTAGGTTGACACCTTAGATTTTGAATCTTAGGTTATAGGTTATTTGATGATTTGGAGGACTTAGAGTTGAATGATATTTTGGAGTAGTAAGAGTATATCATATTTGATGGATACATAGTACTTAACCTGAACCGAACTAAGTGTAACTGATAATATTACTTTGGGATTCTTACCTAATGCTTATTTGATGGATGCATCGTGAATATTTGGGATCATAGAGCATTGTTTAAAGTGTTAGCCTGAGTGTTGTGGTACCATTGAAGGTTTTCATTAATGTTGTTAAAATTTTTGGTGGACATAGATTACCCGTATTTCTTAAGGATTAGGTAGTTGATCGTTGTTTAAGGTTGTAACCTATGAACTTTGGAAGTTGAGTTATTGATGGTAGGGATTCGTCACGTCCCAACCGATCAATAAATAAACCGGCTAATCCTAACTAGGTTAGATAGGGTAAGTCGGGTCGAATCCACGGGGACGGTAAGAGGCGTCTAGACTAAGGTCGCCTAAATACGAGACTAAGTCAACGAACTAAGCTAAACAAAACAATGATGAGAAGGGGAGAAAGCTAGACTAAGACTGAGGTGACGGAGAGAACAAATAAGGAAAACGGGCTAGGATTAGGTCGGGGTCAAAGGGGTAACGGAATGGTCAAGGGAGAACTAGAGTGAAGGAGGTAGTAGGGTAATCTAGGTGAGGTCCGGGCTCTCGCTACGTAGATCGACCTAGAGGTTTCACCTAAAACCCATCTCGGCGACACACATGACAAACGGGGTTACTAGCGCGCTATAGTGGCCTAGGTCGCATCCGGGCTCTCGCTACGTAGACCGACCTAGGGGTCGTCCTCACCAGGCTCTCGCTACGTAGTGAGGGAACCAAAACCCACAAACAAACTATCACCCACAAGAGAAAGGCAAGAAAAACAAGCATATGCACATACTAGTCATTCAAGCATTTCAACAAACATGTGATGTGCACCAAACCAAGAGGAAACCCAAATCTTCCACCAACATCTCTAACAATACATTAATCACCCAATTAACACCCTAATGCCCCTACTAACCCTAGCAAGAACACTACTCTAACATAATCAAACTAAAAGTAACATAAACAAGAAGAATCAACATAAACATCAAAACATACATAATGAAACTAACAAAAACAATGAACAATAAACAAAACAACAATCAAAGATTAAAACTTGAACAACATAAACAAGATTAAGAGGAAGGGAAAAGGATTATACCAAACTAGAGGATGGAAGGAAGAATAAGAACTTGTATAAAAGAGAAAACCCAAAATAATCATCCAAGGTTGTCAAGCTTGGTGAAGATCTTCAAGAATTCCTTAATACAAGAGCTAATCTATGATTAACTACTAATTATCGACTAATCTACACTAATCTAATCTAATCTAACCTAAAGTAGTCTAGGGTTTAGGAGAAGTGAAGAATATATCCTAAGATGGTGTCTTAATACAAGAGGGGGGGTATATATAGGGTTACAAGTGGAAAGGAATTGAAAGGAAACAAGGCGGAGCTGCAGCATAGCCATCCCGGCCGGGATGAAGTGGTCCCGGTCGGGACGTGGTCGGTCCCAGTCGGGACGCCATGGTCCCGGTCGGGATGGACCCTCAGTAGCTTCATCTTTAATTCCTCCTTCATTCCGGACGGGATGAGGCCATACCCGTCCGGGATGAGCCTTGTAGGCCTCCAATATGAACTTTTTGGTCCCTCCTTTGTTCTCATGGGCTTCCCATCGATTCTCGGGACTCGGGATCGGGTCTCAGAGGCTCGGGATTGGGTCCCAAGGTCTCGGGGTCGATTCCAAGGCATCGAATCATCGTTCCTTTACTCCGTTGGCTCAAAAATGTGTATGTATATAGTCGGAATCGCTCAAACTATTCCAAATCTGTCTCGGGAACCTGAAACGAACTAAAGGAAGCATAAGAAGCCCCTAAACCGCTCCCAAGGAGCGATTCTACAAGGAAAAAGGGACCAAAACACTACAAAATAGGCACTACAAACCACACTTATCAACTCCCCCACACTTAACCCTTACTCGCCCTCGAGTAAGCACAAACTATCTACTAAACTATCTGAGTGGGTATTAGCGCACCCTAAGCCCCTTCAACTCACGCGAGTACACTTAGAGGAAAAGTGCACTCCGCAAGGCAAGTGGGGTCTTGCGACAAAACTGTGGATGCAACCGGACACAAAACACACAAACAAACACATAATCGGTTGCACCCAAAAGAAAACAAATACCGCTTCCCTCAAACAAGCGGTGAAAGAAGCACCGGTTTAGGACTCGAGGCAAGTGACAACGTTCCCAAGCTAGACATACAAACCAAGGTGAACTAAACCCTAATAGTATGACGATAAAGCAACAAAAACGTTGGTAACTTACCTAGGTCCTCCTAACTTTCTAAAAACGTACTACGGGACGATCGGCGGAGTGAAAAAGTGAAGAACCACGGTGTTAGTCGACACTGTAGGTAAGTGAGACCCCGCCCCCTTTAGCGTGAGCCAAGAGGGTCGTCCCGTGTCCAAAAACCGCCTAACTAGTCCAAGTAAAAAGGTGGAAAACATGCAAAATGAGGGAAGACCGACTAATGCCGCTATCATCCATCCTCGGGACTCGGTCCTTTGGTAGGCTCTTCACGGCAAAAGTCGGAAAAAGGCTTATTTTTGTGGGGATTTCTTTTTGTGAGACGGGTTTTCTTTTGGCATTTTCTCTTTTCTTTTGCATTTTTGCTTTGTTTTGCCATGCCATTCTTTTTCTTCTTTTCTATTTTCTTTTTGGCTTTTGTGCCTTTTCTTTTTCTTCATTTCTTTTCTTTCTTTCATTTCTTTCATTTTCTTTTCTTTGCCCCTTTTTGGCAAGATTTGGCTTTTTTGGCATTTCTTGACAATTGAGAAAGAGAGAATTCAACAAATTGCAAATTATTTGTGTGGGTATGTGTAGGAGGTAGGTGAATGGGTAAGTCGGGACGGCGCCTTCCCTTCAAACCCACAAAAAGTGGAGAACTTGGACTAATCAAACAATCCTAAACACGGTCACCTAAGGGACGAGACTCGGTAACCAAGGCCTTTTCACACCGTGGGTGGTCATAATGGTCAAAATTGCAAATCCCGTAGTAAATCCCTAGTAAGCTAGGTGGACACAAGGTAAAGGACCAACGAATTCATTGATTTAGGGTCATTCTACTAGACAAAAGTCCAAGACTCGATTTACATTACTATGAAGGGAAAGTAGATACCCGCACACTAGTCTCTAAACCGGGTTTTTGAAAACGGTTAACACACAAGACTCAACAAACACAACACAAAATGAAGACTCAACGAGAACGACAGAAAAAGAAACAAAAGCAACAAAACAACATAAAATAAACATATGAAGAAAACAAACACCACCCCGATATTCCACACAAGCCACCAAATCAACCACAACTATGTACGAGCTCCACCCGAGCACACCTCAACACAACCTTCTCCAAACATCACAAGGGATAAAGAGGGAAAGAGGGTTAGAAGATGTTACCGGATGTCTTCAAAACCTTCCAAACAACGGTGATTAAGCAACCTATAAGGAAAAGGGAGGCAAACACGCACAACAACACAAATATACAAGAGACAAAGACACCAAAAGGAAAACACAAAAGGGGAAAATCTTTTTGATTTTGTGAAAAAATTTCAAATTTTTAGGATTTTTTCAAGAATTTTTTTTTTTGAAAAAAAAACTAAGAAAATAAAACTAACTATGCTAGAATATCGCTCCCCCACACTTAAACCGAGCAATGTCCTCATATGCTCAATTGTAGTGTGCGGAGAGACAAAAGAAAAAGAAAAGAAACTACGAAAATAAAGCTAAAAATCAAAGAATAAAGTGAAGAAAAAGGTAAAAGGTGTCCGGCCGGGGTGTAGTCAAGTCACCATGGGCCGAGACGAGAAAAAGGTATGGATGGGGGAAGAAAATAAAAAGAAGGAAATAAAAGGAAATGGGAGGGGAGGGCTAGGTGTAATCAAGTCACCTAGCCCGGATTCCGCCTAAATCCGACTAAGTCCTCAAAAAGAAAAAGTGAAAAACTTGTAAAATTTGGATTTTGAAATGACTCTCGATGTAGTCACGTCATCAAGAGTCGGGAGCAACCACTATTAAGGCCTTGAGGGCCACTAATATACCATGACTCAAAGGGAAGGGAATAAACAAAGGAAAACAAGCAATAAAAGACGGAAAAGTAAGGATAGTTACCCAAACCAATCGGCTAGTAACTCACTCGCTCCATCGTCTCATAGATCAATATTGGCACAAAGCTTGTCTTCTTCACCGTCATCCCGCGTCAAACTTGATAAAACGCATGGTTGGGGTAGTAATGGTAGGGGGTGGGATTTGATGTGAATACCGGTCTAAAGTAGATAGAAGACGAAGTGAGGGTATGAAAATGAAGTATGTGGGTGGTATGATATGAGCAAGGAAGGTAGGGAGGTTGGGTGGGGGTATATAATGGTTGGGTGGGCTCAAATGTCGAAGAAGAAGCACCAAAAAGGAGTAGGGGACCATCCCGGTCGGGATGGATGGTCCCGGTCGGGTTGATAAACCCTTCCCGGTCGGGAAGCCTCCTTCCCGATCGGGATGACACTCCAGTGGACTCGATTTTTGGCACCCTCATCCTGATCGGGACGGCCCCATCCCGGTCGGGACGACACACCCTTCCCGGTTGGGAAGGGTCTTCATGACTCCCATGACCCCAAAAACCGACTCCCTTACTCACGATCCAAGCTCTATCACTAACCACTCCTTTCTAGGAGTCACCTTCACTTCACCTATCACAATAAACTCAAAGTACACATCAAATTCACTCCCTCACATCGCTCATCAAAATACCAAATCAATTACAAGAGCTTCACAAAACAACAAAAATCAAGAGAAAAATCACACAAATACAAACACAAGTACTCTAAAGAGGAGAGGAGGGGAATATACAACATGACGGTTCTTTAGGAACTCCGTCAAACCTAGGATGGTGGACTCTTCTTCAACCGTAGCCCTCAAGGGCATGGAGGAGCAAGTCGAACGCGCTACCGACATCATAATGAAGGCCCAAGAAGCGCTAGAGCCTAGCTAACCTCCACGGCCTCCAAGGAGGAGGCAAGAAGTAGGAATCCCAAGACCCATTGTCATCATTCATGTCATCTCCGGGGTCTATCCATCCTACGAGCCTAACCGACCTCTTCCTCCCTAAGCATCGCCTCCAATGACAAGCAAGCTTCATTTCCAAGAAACAAGGCACAAAAAGCGGCTTTGGCCTCATTTCCTTGTTGCACACCCCCACACTTTCCTCAAGTTGTGGTTCCCTATCTTCATCACTCGGCCCCACATCATCTTGGAGGAGAGGATCAAAACTTCTACCGGCGGTTTCAATCTCTTCCAAACCATCTCTCGGTGTACTAGCAAGGGGCTCTTGACGCGTAGTCACATTATCGCACAAGGGCAACTCGAGGCTATCAATCTCACCTAACAACCTCACGAATTCTACCAACCCATCCAACTCACTATCCTCCTCCAATTCTTCACCAACGATGCCTTCACCGAGGGTCATATCCTCATTCGTCTCTTTTTGGGTAGACGATTGAGGTTCTTCAAAGCAAATTTCTCTTTCAAAGGGAACTACATCGGCGGCTTCGTGATTAGGTTGCTCCTCTCTCTCAAGTGGGCACCCTTCATCTAAATGTGATGCTCGGGATAAAAACATTACGGTTTGAACCGATAATGCATTTAATTGAGCATTCCTCGCCTCGTTTCCCCTTCGAATTTGGGCCATTAATTCCTCTTGTTCTTTTTGCAATTGAATGGCCGTTTCTTGGATGCTCCTTTGCATTTGAAGCATAGAATGAAACACCTCCGTGTCGGGTAATTGGTGATCATTGGGGTCTTGTAAAGTTCCTTGATAATCTTGATAATGCCCAAGGGGTGGGGCATCATATTGTTGGTAGCAGGTTGGGGTGATTGGTAGTATTGTGGGTCATGGGGTTCATATTGTGGTTGGGGTGGAGGGTAATATGGTGGGTATTGGGAATATTGGCTTCCATAAGGTGAATCTTGATTGAACATGGTGGGCTCACAATCATAACTCGAGTAATAGTCACCATGATCGTAGGATTGATAGTCATTCACTTGTTGGTAGCCGTTTTCATAACCTTGAAGATCATACCCGTCTTGATTACCCCAAGAAGCTTGATATTGGTAGGGGGACGTCATGTCATACCCTTGGTTCATGAAAGAAGAGGAGTAGCTCATATCGGCTTCTGAGTGTGTGGAGTTTAGATCAAACCCCATGCTTCTCGAAAATCGTAGCTCATACCCGGTTGGAAACCTCTCACCCTAGCAACCGTCCGTTTAAGCGGCTCTAAGTTGCAAGAAGAAGATAGTCACCACCTCTAAGCACAAACTGTAGACTAGGAACAAACGTGAGAAGTCTAGTGCTTTTTGGGCACTAGACAAGAGAGAAATAAACCTCACACACACAAGAAGCAAGGTAACAAAAAGAAAAAAGAAAAACACAAACACAAAGACAAAGTCAAGCAAATAGGAAAACAAAGTCTAAACTAGCACCGCCCCGGCAACGGCGCCCAATTGATGGTAGGGATTCGTCACGTCCCAACCGATCAATAAATAAACCGGCTAATCCTAACTAGGGTAGATAGGGTAAGTTGGGTCGAATCCACGGGGACGGTAAGAGGCGTCTAGACTAAGGTCGCCTAAATACGAGACTAAGTCAACGAACTAAGCTAAACAAAACAATGATGAGAAGGGGAGAAAGCTAGACTAAGACTGAGGTGACGGAGAGAACAAATAAGGAAAACGGGCTAGGATTAGGTCGGGGTCAAAGGGGTAACGGAATGGTCAAGGGAGAACTAGAGTGAAGGAGGTAGTAGGGTAATCTAGGTGAGTTCCGGGCTCTCGCTACGTAGACCGACCTAGAGGTTTCACCTAAAACCCATCTCGGCGACACACATGACAAACGGGGTTACTAGCGCGCTATAGTGGCCTAGGTCGCATCCGGGCTTTCGCTACGTAGACCGACCTAGGGGTCGTCCTCACCAGGCTCTCGCTACGTAGTGAGGGAACCAAAACCCACAAACAAACTATCACCCACAAGAGAAAGGCAAGAAAAACAAGCATATGCACATACTAGTTGTCATTCAAGCATTTCAACAAACATGTGATGTGCACCAAACCAAGAGGAAACCCAAATCTTCCACCAACATCTCTAACAATCCATTAATCACCCAATTAACACCCTAATCCCCCTACTAACCCTAGCAAGAACACTACTCTAACATAATCAAACTAAAAGTAACATAAACAAGAAGAATCAACATAAACATCAAAACATACATAATGAAACTAACAAAAACAATGAACAATAAACAAAACAACAATCAAAGATTAAAACTTGAACAACATAAACAAGATTAAGAGAAAGGGAAAAGGATTATACCAAACTAGAGGATGGAAGGAAGAATAAGAACTTGTATAAAAGAGAAAACCCAAAATAATCATCCAAGGTTGTCAAGCTTGGTGAAGATCTTCAAGAATTCCTTAATACAAGAGCTAATCTATGATTAACTACTAATTATCGACTAATCTAATCTAATCTAACCTAAAGTAGTCTAGGGTTTTAGGAGAAGTGAAGAATATATCCTAAGATGGTGTCTTAATACAAGAGGGAGGGTATATATAGGGTTACAAGTGGAAAGGAATTGAAAGGAAACAAGGCGGAGCTGCAGCATAGCCATCCCGGCCGGGATGAGGTGGTTCCGGTCGGGACGTGGTCGGTCCCGGTCGGGATGGACCCTCAGTAGCTTCATCTTCGATTCCTCCTTCATCCCGGACGGGATGAGGCCATACCTGTCCGGGATGAGCCTTGTAGGCCTCCAATATGAACTTTTTGGTCCCTCCTTTGTTCTCATGGGCTTCCCATCGATTCTCGGGACTCGGGATCGGGTCTCGGAGGCTCGGGATTGGGTCCCAAGGTATCGGGGTCGATTCCAAGGCATCGAATCATCGTTCCTTTACTCCGTTGGCTCAAAAATGTGTATGTATAGAGTCGGAATCGCTCAAACTCTTCCAAATCGGTCTCGGGAACTTGAAACGAACTAAAGGAAGCATAAGAAGCCCCTAAACCTCTCCCAAGGAGCGATTCTACAAGGAAAAAGGGACCAAAACACTACAAAATAGGCACTACAAACCACACTTATCAGTTATCTAAACTAGAATAAATTATGGTTAACCTTGAAGAAGAGAAATATGTTGCACAATTAAAGGTTGGATTGATCGCGTTGTTTTGAGGAATACTTAATGTGAATCATCTTGATGGATTTATAGTTCAGAACCCTTAGACCAACGAGATTGTGGCTTCGTTGAGTTAATAAATATTTTGGTGGTTTCGCTGATATACGATATGAAATTGATGGAATTTTCATAAACCTTAGTTGAATGACGTGTTTGAAAATGTGAGTGTTTGCGCCATTACCTATAGGTTTGAGCGCGTTTGAGAATTTGTGGTACTTTCCCAAGCCCTGTCTGTCTACTTGTGATGTTTTAAACATATTGGTGAAATTATTTTCTGAGGATTCTATATCCGAACATTGTTTTTTTTGGTGAAATGTGAGTAATTCATTCATCAAAAAAATAGGAGTTACAAAACATATGCTATACAATAACAGTATAAAGCACAACAAAATCGAAATAAGGAGTAGTTAGCAACTCCATCTCGATCAATAGCTGATTCCTATCTGTCTAAAGAAGTGTAAATCTGTATCGGTAACTTTATCCTTTGTTCTCAACTTAATTCTTCTCCTGGCATCACCTATGATACGTAGAGCGAGCTGCGCGAGATGATCAATATACCCCTCAAGTCGGGCTTTGTTTCGTTGTTTCCAAGTCATATAGTAACACGCCATAAGAATGGCACCGTGCATTTTTCGATGCAATTGCTGCATTCCTCCATCAAGTATATTCGTCAGGCTGAGATTGCATCCAACAAGATCGGCTACATTCCACATAAGTCTTCTACTAAAATGGCAATCAAAAAAGATATGATAAACCGTTTCAGTAGAGTTATGGCAAAGGCAGCAG